>OU342664.1:13930302-15130302 GCA_910589605.1 Chrysoteuchia culmella | reverse complement strand
TTTACGCTGAATGTATTTCCCAACATACCTGGTTACTTACAACACAAATCTTCTAAAACAAGTCGCAAAAACAGTTTTGGTAAACAAAAAACATACTTACATAATGTTATTCCGAAAGTTGTACAAAATGCACTTTCGACCGCGCGACCGCGCGCACCGTTACAGAATAACCGTGCCGCGTCTCGCCTGGGAGACGGTTGGCATCAGACTGACAAGGGACCAGCTATCTTGGAGATGTCAGATATTAGATAGTTATTAGTTCAGATTCAGAGCGATTTCCAACAGCGTCCTATTGGAATCTGTACCGACCAAAGTACTAGGTCAATAGATATAGTATAAATATAGCTACTTATTTTATTTGTATTTTATGCACTAGATTGGAAGTTCGTCATCCCATTTCTTCCATCAAATGGACCAACGAGGGACGGTTGGCATCAGACCGAGAAGGCACCACTATCTAATATCTTGGGACTTGGAGATGTCAGACACCACCAGCCACTACAATAGATATTCGGTCAGATTCAGAGCGATTTCAAGCAGTCCGATTGGAATCTGTACTACCGACCGAAGTAGGTAGAATCTGGGAACTCCCTGGTTAATCAGTAAAGTTTTTCTGGGAAACGTTTTCTCGGAAAGTACTAAGGTTAAAGAAAGTATTTATTATTCAAATGAAATATCTTTTAATGTTCTGTTATTTGTGATATAAAGGTTTTCAGTATATCTATTTATTATTTTTAATAAAGCTCTCTAAAAAATCTCTACTGATAAATATTAAACAAGAAAATATACTAGAAAAAAGCAACTAGTCTCATGTCGCTCTGACGGGATTCGAACCCGCATCATTGGGAATCCGGCCCAATGCACTAACCAATTATGCTACAGAGACCTATGAGGACACGTCGAATTTTTCTAGTATATTCACCGTTCTACGGTGTTGGCCACCGTCGCCTCATCAATGAGAGAAATATTAAGGATGTTTCTTTCGAATGCGAGGATATTTCTCTAGTATATTTTCTTGCTTTTTTCTAGTATATTTTCTTGTTTAATATTTATCACATAAATCTCTACTGGTCAAATGGGAAACTCCTCGACTGTACTAGATGTCAATAAGTCCTACCTGACTGTTTTATTTGTATTTTACGCACTAGGTCCGCACCCCGTCATCCAATTTCTTTCGTCTCAGAGACGATTGGCATCAGACTGACAAGGCACCAGGGGCCCAATTCTGCTAATGCTTAGTCACAATCGTATTTCAGTGGTTTCCAATGGTAGCGCTGTTTTACACAGTTCTTGTTACAACAGAGTAAATAAACACTACTATTAAGACACCATTGAGAGACGATTACGACAAAAATTTAGCAGAATTGACCCCCGGTTAGGTATCTAATAGTAAACGTCAGACGGCGCTCGATATTGGTGCAGCGGATTCAGAGCAATTTGGAACTGCATCCGATTCCACTCCGTAAAATTTCGTAGCGACGACGCAGGCATGAAACCACATATTTGTATGGTGGGAAGGCAGCAAAGCACAGATTCGGAGTCCGATTTGTGTCTGTTATCTTAAAAGCAAACTTCTTCTTTATTTAGGACTTTCCCTGTCATATCTAGACACGTTACGTATATCTGCTATAAAAGCACACTTTGACCTGTCTTGGTGTATGTACAGTCAACAGCACATCATACTATAGTGCACGTCAGTTAAAAGATGTCCTGAATGGCAGGTAGGGAAAAAAAATGACTATTCGAAAGCACTCATTTATAAGTCTATTTGAATAAAAATCTTTGACATTGACTTTGACTTATACTATACACTTTGCACTACACAAAAATCACAGCTATTGCGAGAGACAGACATGGGGCTCTCTCAAAGTCAAAATGTGAAGCCCGACTTGCTGCTGACTGTAAGTAACTAGGTACAAGCAACAATAATCCTATATTAACATTAGAACTATGTCCCATGACAGGAATGAATAGTTTTTGTTCCCACAAACGAAACAAAGCTTGCTTCAATTTCAATGTGATAAAGGTTCTTTTATTTATATTATCTTTGTACTAATTAATTCGTTATTTCATAAGTTTTATATTAGTTAAAAAATAAATTTACCTAAGTGATGTGTGATTTTTTGGGTTCAAGATAAAATTGTAATCAGCGGGCTCGTCGGTATTATTATCTAATGTAAAGTTTTCACGTAACCAGGGAATCAATTCTGCTTAATTTTTGTCATAATCGTCTCTCAGTGGTGTTTCAATAGTAGTGTTTATTTACACTGTTGTAACTAGAACTGTATAAACAGCGCTACCATTGAAACACCACTGGAATACGATTGTGACTAAGCATTAGCAGAATTGAGCCCCAGTTTTTTATCTCAGGAAAATCATCAACTTATTAGGTGTCTCAATTTCAGTACACTTAGGTACGATCTACAGCACGTACGGCTTTACATTTGCACTACGAAAAGTGCTGCTATTACGAGCGACGTAAGGGTGCTCTCAACGTCAAAGTGTAAAGCCGTAGATGCTGTTGACTGTACAGTCACGAGCAATTGTATGTAATGTCGCAGGATAATTAGGTAAATCGATGTTTTGCGAAAATCCTAGGGAAATTGCGAAAATACGGATAATTAGACAATAGTGTTGTCATTATCTGAATCCTACTGAAAAAAGATAGGATTTTTGCGAAAAAATTGATTGATTGCGCCACCCTGACCACCGCTTCTATTGAGGTTCTGACTCTTAAGTGTAGTAAAAGATACTAACTTCACCTACCCCCGCTGTTAAAAACAACTACCCAAGTAAAAAACAAATTAACCGCAAGGCCTTTAGCTGGCCAATTTTGTTTGAAAAAGTTTTTTTAATGGATTTCACCCCTTAGTTTTTCGGGTAATCTAAAATTCAGTCTTTATGCCGCCGACTGTACCTACATCTATTTACAGTATATCTTGGTGCTGTTATTTAATTTGGTTTTATAAGACGTTGTCTAATGGCTGCCCGACCGTGACCGACACATCAGATTGGAAAGTAACTGTTGCTAAACGTTCTAGATCACGCAAACACTAAAATAGATCTTCGGTTCTTTAAAAACCCGGCCAATTGCGAGTCGGTCTCGCATACGAAGGGTTTCGTACAATTATCCTTAAAACGGCAAAAAAATCATGTCTGTTGTATGGGAGCCGCCTCAAATATTTATTTTATTCCGGTTTTTAGTATTTGTTGTTATAGCGGCAACAGAAACAAGTACCTACATCATCTTGGAAAATTTCAACTGTCTAACTATCACGGTTCATGAGATACAGCCTGGTGACACACGGACAGTCGGACAGGACAGCTGAGTGTTAGTAATAGGGTCCCGTTTTACCCTTTAGGTACGGAACCCTAAAAATGAGTCATGTTACCTTGAGAGTGGACGGTAAAGAGTAAACACTTCGTACATACAATATTGATACAAAACCATTTATTTATTCTTTATTATTTACTCTCAAAAGAGTTAAAAAAGAGAAACTTGAAAAAGTTTTCTGCGCCCGCGCATGTCAAATTTTTTGTGTGATCGAGTCCACACATTATGATCTTTTTTTACTTAGAGAATAAGATTGATTTTTAGTTCAATCTTTACACTACCAAAAATTACATAATTCAATATTCCCGTTGGTGCAATTTGAGACTAGAGCAGGGTTTCCCAAACTATGGATCGCGACCAACTGGTGGTCGTTTAGACAGCGTAGAGGTGGGTCCCTAGTTTGGAAACTTGTATTAGGTGGACGTAGCCCAGACAATTTTGGGAACCACTGGACTAGAGTATGTTGCATGCAAGAAGTCTCATGAAATATTACTGGAACTTAAATATGGTTTGTTAATCCTATACAGGGTGGAACAAATCTATGGGCCCTGGAGGGGAACTACCTTAAATACTTTAGTTAGCTCATTTTACTGAAAGGAAACATTCCTTTATTTTTTAAAAGAAACAAAATTGCATTCAAATATTTTTGTAAATTTTTCAAAAAAGCCTTGAATAAAAGTGCTTTATCCATCCCATTGAGTTTACAAGTTGAGTTTTCATGTGTTTCCTTCAATTTGTTAGAGAGAGTTGATCCCTTTGAATTGA
This sequence comes from Chrysoteuchia culmella, assembly GCA_910589605.1. Classification (NCBI taxonomy): domain Eukaryota; kingdom Metazoa; phylum Arthropoda; class Insecta; order Lepidoptera; family Crambidae; genus Chrysoteuchia; species Chrysoteuchia culmella. The sequence continues at coordinate 15,126,203 of OU342664.1, read as the reverse complement.
TGTCATAAAGTACAGGAGGTTAATCTTTTACAAATTTTAGCTGGTTCGATTCCTGGGTGCGGGAAGCGTATTTTTTTAAATCTATCAATGCAGTTTTATTTCTTTTAAAAAAATAAAGGAATGGTTCCTTTCAGTAAAATAAGCTAAAAAGCATTTAAGATAGTTTCTCTCCAAGGCCCATAGATTTTTCTGATGATAAATTTTAAATAGAAAAATATTGGAAATAGTCCACTCGGCCACAATTGAATTCTCAGATGGGCCTCGAACCCACAACCTTTCGAAATTCAGAAGAAAAAAGATTTTACATAGATTTTTTCCACCCTGTATAGAGCTTATTTTGTTGAAGGTGTCAAAGTTTAGGATTTAGTGCATAAATAAAAAATACGGTAAATCCGATTCCAATGATTTATTAACAAAATTATTATTATTTTCATTATAATCAATCGATAATTCAAATTACTAAACTATAGCTTACATTAGTAAAATGATAAACTAAAATAAAATGTTCTTTCATTAATTCCACTCGAGACAGAAATTGGACGTCTTTAATTAAAACTAGTAAATAATTATAATAATCAAACGAAATCTTGTTGCTTTACAAAACTAAACCTTATTAAACTTATAATTTCATAGTTAAAGAACATAAGTTCTTAATACACAACTTATTTGGAAGATAATGATTTCATAATAGCAATCAAAATAATATTATAACATCAATTGCACATAAAATTGTTTTTTTTTCTTGTGAATGCTCAACCTTTTTGGTTTTAATACCTTGCTGTGTTACAATTAATAATATTATTAAGTAGGTATAACTAAATTAATGATAATGCTTAACTAAGACTATACTGATATAAAAGACACAATAGTAGCTTTGTAGTTTGTATGTATGTATGTATTTATTTTCGTCAGAGTTGGTCAAAAATCAACATAAAACATGTTAAATTTTGATGACATACAAATAGTTGTAAATATGACGTTTTATGCGAATGAATCTTATACGTCATAACAATGCATAACTTTTGATACAATTTGTGAAAATTGTGTCGCATAATAAAATGTCTTTTAGAACTCTGGTATCTTTTTTGTAGATCACGGTAAATAGCAACATAATTATGCCTATTAACTAAATCAAAAATGAACGCAATAAGTTTATTTTAATGATTGAAAAAAAACATAATAAAGTTCACCGTACTAATGGACTTTGTTTCAAATAATAATTTATCTCAATCCTTTAAAAAAACAATCGATACTCAGTTATGAGATATCCGAGTCGACAAAGTCACATAGTCCATTATCATGCTAATAAGACTATTCAACAGATAGAAATAGAACTATGTTTTACACAACAAAAGTTTCAGTTTTCTATATTAAATCAGTGAATTTCGTAGTGAAGTGAGTAAAACAAAATGCTAACAAACATTGCATCTTCAATTATTTTATGCCAAGTGCAATTTATGGAAAAATCTATGAGCAGTGAATTATTCTGTCATACTTGATAGTTAGAAGTATAGGATAACTATTGTTTTATTATACACTGGCAAAGTAATGGCAGTAGATCGGTGGTTATGGTTTTTAATCCAATTGAATGTTTGTAAAATAATATATATGTTACAGACAGCGAAATTCGCTCTAAATAGACCTTACCACATTGATAATAGAGCTGCTTTTGGCTATACATCTAAGGCCGCATCCCCATTAGGCTGACCCATATACAGCCAGCGGCTGACTGTCCGCTGTCGAGGACTAGCGCTTGTGAATCATATTTCTATAGGAGCATACGGAAGCGCGCATACTATCAACTCCATAGGTGTTCGAACAAAAGTAGATGATCGACTATTTCACCAACCAACTTAACTTTTTAGAGGAAATCGCGAGAAGTATACAACTCGACAAAACAGTTAAGCCGATGGAAAATTGTATCAACGTCATTTTAAGTTTACCCAAAACCACAAAACCATTTGTAGAACTAATTTTTTTTTTAATAAACGAAGGCTAAGAGGAGACTCTTAGCCTTCATCATACCTGATGTTAAGTATTGATAAGGCTGAAGTTGGAAGCGAGCCTTTCCCGAAATCCTCAATCACTGAGGAACTGGCTATCTTAACTCTAATTGCCGGAACACAACAATGCTGAAAATTGTTGTTATAGCGTCAGACTTAGATAAGATAGTGGTAGCTAGCCAGGCGGACTTACAACAAGTCCTTCCACCAACCAAACCGAATACAACATGTACCCCCGCTAGGAATCGAACCCGGGACCCCTGGGTCTGATACAGGTGGTTGTACCACTAGACCACAGAAGCGGTTAATCATCATCAAAACAAACAACTGTTTTGTATAGAAGCAACCGCGGCAGCAAATAATACAAAATGAAATCGCGAAAAAATATCAGCTGTTTCATAAAAACAGCTGATATTTTTTCGCTATTTCTTCAATGTCCAAGGGTTGCTCTCATACAGAAAGTTGTTCGTAATGAGTTCTACAAATGATTTGAAGGTTTTGGGTAAGCATAAAATAAGGTTGTATATGCGCGATCCCTGACGCCGCGCATTGCGCTAGCGTAGTGAGCTACAGTCCGACAAGGCCTCTATTGAACGTGGACGGGGGCGTTGTTACTACACGACCAAGACAATTAGGCGCATGACAAGAATGCGGTTTTGCACTTTTGGCACCTGCAGCCCACTTCTATCACCGCACTTCTTTTTTCAATCTGATTTATTAGCGCTACAGTAAATAACTGATTGATTAACCCTTCCTGAAATTTAGTTTTTTTAGTTAGCGTTTTTAAGTTTTTCTCAGCTTTCATGGGCCTAATTGTCTTGGCCGTGTAGTCAAAATTGACGTAAACACAAAATGGCGGTGTAAGTTCCTTTTGTTGCCACGTTCATTAAAGACCTTATCGTAAGTGCGACAAGGCTTATAATTAACGCGGGCAGAGGCGCTGCACAACTGTCAATAATGTTATTGGTTTTACTATGTTCATTAAAGACCTTGTCGCACTGTAACTGAGGCAGACTGCGTTCGCTCGCAGCTGTTCACTGAGTCGGCAAGCGAAACGCCGCAAACTGCGTACAGTTAGCGCTCTATGGATACTACTTTTAAAATATATGTGGATGGGTAATAAAGGCTAATATTCAACCTCTCACTGTGAGCCTAATGAAGTGAGGGGACGCGGCCTAACACTATTAGTGTACGAAAGTACACAGGTCTTCATAAACCTAATATTTATGGACTGACAAAATTCTTTCTATTTCATTTAATTAAGTTCTTCATTACTTTTGTTATTCCAGTTTTTAAATGTGGCTTATAAGTACCATAACTATACAGGGTGTACCTAAAGGATAATAAGACGGTTATTGGTTCTTATAATTCAGAGCAATTTTCCCAAGAAATCTATATGAAAATTCTCAAAGAATAATGGTCAGTTGATTAAAACTCTTACATTAAGTAAATTTCATTCATGTTATTTGCGATATAGATTCATGGGGAAAATATTGAATAAATTCAATCAATCATCACTTTCAGTTCAGTACGTATAGTGCGACACAAAAGAGTAGAGAATTATTTGTGGCACTACTAGTGAACAACTAGCAACCATCTAGCAAATATTTCACTATTTAAACTTCTTGATACGAAAATAACTATTTATTATCAAGATACTAGCTAAAGGTTTGGCAGCAGAACTACCAATTGGACAGTCATTTTTTCCTTATGTCCCCGCTACACGCAACGTCTTACCAAAAGTATGCCTGCACAAACCGGTTTGTGCAGGCATGCTTTCAGATATATTACATTGAAAATGGTTAATTGGTCTTAAAAAGAAAAAACGTTTTCTACTCTTTTGTGTCGTACTTTATGCGCTTATTCAGTGACATATACCAATTCAAATATAATTGAAGTTCAGAACTGACTGTGGCTTAATAATATTTTCAACATCCACATAGCAAAAAAAAATTAGTGTTACCATACCAAAAAAATGTTAGTACCAAATATACTTTTAAAATAAAAAGCCAAAGTCATCTTAAACATGTTTATTCTAAAAGAAATGCACAAATATAATGTATAAACATGATACCACTATGGAACACTTTACACATTTAGTTCCTGTGACAACGTGTGTTTTCAATAGAATTCGTCAAGAAGTAATTTAACTATGACGATGGAACCGATTTAAAAATATTTAATGAAGGGTGCGATTGTGTAAGGTAATCTATTTATTTATCATTTCATATCGTATTCAATGGGCTGTAATTTGAATGAAATTACTTTTTCTCAAACATGCATGGAAATGTTGTCATTATTTTCGAAAAAAGAACACGCGAAGTATCGAATTTACGGACAAAGAAAATCAAATCCATTGCAGGAGCGTTTTTTTTAATTTGGAACATTACAAAGAGTATTTAACAACCCCAGCACGCCGTTTCATACAACATTGCTGGAGCGCTGTAATGTTCCAAATTCAAAAAGACGCTCCTGCAATGAATTTGATTTTCTTTTAGTAATTATTAAATGTTTAATATTAAAAGTATGTTTTATTTCCCTGCATTCTTTTGAGAAAATCATTATATATGCCTCGGCATAAATGGCAATTGCCTGTCTCGTATTAGTGAAGTCCTCGCCTACGGCTCGGCGTTCAAACTCATACTCGACCTGCAATTGCCTATTTCACGGCCTTTGCAATAATGTACTATTATTTATGATACATTAGGAACTGTCAAATGAATACAATTAACTTTACGCATCGCCTAGCAAGTCTGATTTGATTTTTGACGATTTCTATTGAAATATCTTAAACGAGAAGACAATAATAATTGTAATTATATACGATTGGAGGTCGTTTTTATACAAACATTTACTTGATTTTTTCTGTATCGCAACGATTTTCTTTACAAAACAAAAAATATCTTTGTATAGTAGAATTGCAACTTAGTGGACTTTTATACGAATTATGCTAAGTTGACACTAGGAGCAAAGCTATTAGAACCTGTAGCCGCACACACAAACGATAGCACAGAACTATTGAAGCTCTGTTTACAGCTATTTCTTGATTTTACTTCTAGCCTCGCAAAAATAACCATACTTAAGAGCTAGCGCAGACGACGGATAACGGAGGACTTTTTGTCCGCGACACGACTTTATTGGTAACCAAATAAGAAATTAAGAAAACTTAGATCGCGAATATCGATAAAAAGTACGCGATAGTCTACGTTATATATTCAACTTTATATTCTTAGTAATAAGGTCGTGTCGCGGACAAAAAGTCCAAAATAAGATTGAACTTAGATCGCGAATAACCATAAAAGTACGCGATAGTCTGCGTTATATATTCAACTTTATATTCTTAGTAATAAGGCCGTGTCGCGGACAAAAAGTCCTCCAATGTCCGTCGTCTGCGCAGGCCCTTATTTATTACTTTATATTTCGAGGGCAAACACTCACAGTTACAAAATTAGCAGCAGAATAACACAAATGATTAAAACACTGAAAATTCAGGGATCTCGCTTAGCTTAGCTTCGCTTTCAGTGTGATCTATGCTTGGAAGGGTAATTTTACCATTTATTTGTTATTATCACTTATTAAATCACCATATAATCCATATTTATTACCAAGAAGTTTTATCTTTGTAGTTATATCAGGCATATCTTATAGCCTCTATGTATCTGTCTAAGTTGCAATTCTATTTAAAAAAAACAGGCATCCATGGTCATCAAGTAAAAAAAGTGTCGTAAGTTAAAATCGCGTCACGCCTGTAGCATGCGCAAGACCAAGTTGACAATACGTCTGTAATTTATAACAGAGATATAATGAACTTGGTATTTAATTAATAACATTTTTCTCACACTAAGTAAAATCACCATCCGCATATGAGCAAAAAATATGGAAACGCTTTTTCAAAACAGAATCAATCGAGGTCAAAAACTGATATTTAAATAATTTAAACTCAAATATATCGCGGACATCAGCGGCCACCCGTGGTTCCTGCGTTGTACCCGTTCGCGTGGGAAATATTGACATAAAAAGTATACTAATCTGTGTGCCAAATTTCAATCCGTTAGATATTTTTTTGAGTTCATTCGTAAAACAAACAAAAAATGCAAATTTTTCCTCTTTGAATAAATAATATATAGAATATACTACAGAATATCCATTTAATGAACTCAGATACAAAACATTCACAAAAATGTTAATCACTCAAATCAAAGCGAAGTGTCAAAGATTACTCTTTGGTCATTCATTCACCTCAAATGATTCTATGTAGAAAGGGATTCTACTTTGTGCTCATAAGCGTGTTAACGAAAATAATACCCTAAAATAACTTTTGAATTTTACGAAATGTAGGTTACATTTCGCGAAACAATACCAAAGAAAATACTTTATTTCTATTAATAAAAGGTAATTTTACTCAGTATTTTTAGTTATATCAATTATATTAAAACCTACTACAACTATGTACAAATGCACATTATAATTATAACTATGCCTCACACATCTCTTTGCCAAAATAACCAAGCAAATATATCATAATATTGTTATTACTTTGGTAATACTTTACTAAGGATACATTGCGAACTAATCGTTTTTTTAACCAAATTATCATGGTATAGGTCGGTTACCGAAAGCTGGCGCGTTATCAGTACTCACACTAAAGCGCTTTTCAGACTACGCCATAATATAATAGCATAAAGCTTAAAGCTAATAGGTAGCACAACGATATAGCTCAGTTCACCATACATTTACTTGGAACACGTTCACACTTAGCTAAAATATATATTATTGGCTTACTACACGCTATCTAAGTAAATGTATGGTGAGCGATATCGTTGTGCTATGAGCAATAAGCTATATGCTATTATATTATAGCGTAGTCTGAAAAGCGCTTTATGCAATTTCAAAAAACGAATAGACAAATACATGAAATTTCACTCTATAGTAGCAAAAGCAAAACAATACCTGTCCCTTTCATACTCGTAAGTTTGACCGCGCGCGAAAGAGACAGACAGACGACCATGCAGTGCAACGTCACGCCGCGCGCTTATTCACAGACACTACGTGTAAATGTGTTGAACATGTTAATAGTTAACCGACCTGTAGTTATTTCATTGTTGTATAATAATGGTATCTCGATCTTTTCAAATAAATTCGCTTACCTATTTTGGCTATAAATCTTAAAACCATTTTGTCTTTAAATGTATGTATGTATATAGAACCTATTTGCACTATATTACAACTTAATTGTAGCTTTTAATCGTATTTTAACTCATTTTGAATAAACTTTATTAACTTCCAAACTTATTCCTATCAATTTAGGGTCCATTCTGGCTTGAAAACTAACACGATTTTTTTATTTGTGCCATAAGAAAACTGATGGCTTTTACCAAACGTTTACTGGGCAAAACTGATATACGTACATTATTTTTAAATTCCTTAATATACCTTGTGTCACTTTGACAATACTATTCACGATGGTCACTGTTATTGACAATAATAATAACGAATTTTCTGATAGCTAAACGAAAAGGACGGACTTTTTAATGAGATATGTAAAAAGTTGTCGGATAAAAAAACTCATCCAAAACACAACCTTATTGTATAAGTTATATAGATCAAGTCCGCCATCCGCGTTGACCATTAAAAAGATGTCCTTTATATCGAGTCAACGATGAAAAACAAGGAAGACTACATAATACTTAAAGTATGTTAAAGACGTTCAGTAGCCCGAGCAAGAACACCGTTATATCACGCGATATGATGCCACATCCTGATGCTGTCTTATACCCCGCAAAGTGAGTATCGTATATACCTAAGTTATCGTGTTAAGAGTATCGATAAAATCAACTTATGGAGTTTCACCCGCGGGACTATTAACTATCTTTGCAACAGCAACGCGACAGCAGAAATTACGCGATAATTGCTTTACGTCACGTATTAACAATGCGGCGATAAACTACAATGTGCATTGATTTAGTTCCAGTTATTGCTACCAAATTGTAAGGCGCTAGCGTCTTACTCTCGCGCCTAGGTAGGAGCGCGAGAGAGTGATGCCGTTATACGAACCTTTAGCGAGCGATTAGCCAGCAATCACATATGTAATACCATTTTTTTTTGACGTTCCGCAGCGATAACTTATTATGAGACTCCAGTTTAACTCAATCTACTGTATAATTTCTATTTTATTACCTTTTTTATGAACGACGAGGACTCTTAGCCTTTATCATACCTGATGTTAAGTATTGATAAGGCTGAAGATGGAAGCGAGCCTCTCCCGGAATCCTAAATCACTGAGGAACTGGCTATCTTATCTTTAACTGAAGGAACACAACAATGCTAAAAACATTGTTGTTATGGCGTTAGACTTAGATAAGATGGTGGTAGCTAGGCCAGGCGGACTTAGAACAAGTCCTACCACCAATCAAAACCTATTTAATAAAAACTGGGTACTGGCCAAATCAAAAAAGCACCGTCATTTTTTAAAGAAAAAGAAGAATCTGCTTATGCTAAGGCTACTGATTATAAAAATGTATCAGAAAATTCGTTTGTCCTTCAAAATAGGATTTATTTCCCACATTTAAAGACCACTTATCCATATTTAAATCCAAAACAGTCCATGAAACAAACATTGTAAAAACGATAACTATCATTACAATATGTAACACACACTTACATGATGACACACCTCTTGTTGTCCTTGTCGGTTTCTACGGGCGAGATAGAGACGGATGCGGGGGAAGGGACGGGGGTAGCTTTCAATGTTTCTGGGTCGAAAGTCTCGGTGGAAGCGACTGGTGCTGTGAGCGGAAGGTCTGTGTTGATGCCGACGATCTGTTGACAAAATATATTTATTTAACTTTTTTATACAAAAACACACAATGTAACTAACAAATGACTAGAAAAAAGTAGGATCTCATTTTTAATTAAGTTCCACAACACGTAATTGAACACCTTCGCATTACAATGGATGTCGTCGATAGTATAGGCAGATTGTTAATATATATTAAAAACAGTAGAGGTCCCAATATTGAACCTTGGGGCACGCCCATAATAATGGGGACTTCAGTTAATATATGATTTCTATTGTGCAAGTATGATTGCAAAAGGCTCACTGATTTATTAGATACACCATAATGTTCAAGCTTCTTTAAGTGTGACTAATCTATATCTATATATATAATACGGCAGTGAAGCCGCTTCTCCTCCTAAACTAAAAGTCGCACAATCAAGTGCAATACACCGTTAGAAAGGTATTTGTCTGAAGTGGTCGGATAAGTCGAGAAATTTAGCAAAAACTCAAATAAAAAATAAAAAAATAAAAAACTTTTTTGAATGTTATTATGTGTTTTTTGCGCATTATGCGCACACGGGTTGCTCGTTAAAATTATTTCCACATTACACTTGAATCATTCAAGTTGAATGTCACTTACAAATACATAATTGCTTAAAACCGGCTTCAAAACTAACAATCATGCTGTCCAATAACCAAAACCATTCAATTTTGGACATTTCACTTTAAAACAAACCGAGATAAATTTGTGTTTCATGGTTTTTTTTTCTTGTAAATATTTATTGTGTACGAACAAAGATATATTTGCTTGTTAGTAGTTTGTCTCTCACATTTTCTTTGATTTATTAAATACTGAAAAATTTGTGTGACGGTCGTTAGTTCAGTGCTATCAATGGACTTCGATATTGTCTTGGGACACAAAATCTTTTTATGATTTATGATTTTTTTAATTTTTGCATTTATCAATGCTATTTTTATACTTAGGATAATTTTTAAATAGAAAAATATTGAAAAAAATTAACTCGGACACAAGTGAATTCTCAGATGTGAATCGAAATCCGGTCGAATGCTCTAACCGCCGCGCTACCGAGACTTGCGAACCACCGACGAAATTCTCCAATACTCTTATATTTTTAATACGCTGTAGGCTAGCGTTGGCACATCCATGCTAGGAATATCCTTGCATTCGAAAGAATAATTGTTTCAGGTGACATTTAATAAGCATAGTGACTAGAAATACTGTGATAGTGACTGATTACCGATATAATTATATTGTTAATGCTATGATAGGGTGAGATGAGAGAGAAAAAACGCTAAGATAGGGTTTTATTGACCGCACACAATTTGTTCTTAGTTATATTTTGTTGTGATTAGTGTATTTATACTTTTTTTCTCCTCCTTTCTATTCTCATTGTCTGTATCGTATGTGTGTGTGTCAATTAGTGTTTCTTTCTTTTTATGAAAAATAAAAAAGAAGCCATTGTAGCATGACTGTGTTTTTTGTGTGTAATGTAAGGTGTTTTTTTTTGGATGTCCCTAGTGTCTATGGCTATGTCAAGATTTTTTAACTAAACTGAAATGTTAAAAATAGCATTTCTTAGTAGAGGAACCTGTCAAAATATGTCATGATCCGAACATATCATTAAAAAGACAATCAAAAATGACCAACCTATGTATAGATCGCGCCAAACTTCTAGTCCGCTCTGAAGTTGCTTTACGCAGGGATGCAGTCAGACACATAATACTTAAAATAAAACAACTTTTACGGATATCAAACGCGCTATATTTCCACGAACTAAGTTGTAATTGTCCGTATTTTTAGGTTTTTAGGGATTTTTTGATTTTCCCGACGTTTCGGCACCTTTACAGCTGCCGTGGTCACGGGATGACTGACCTGAGTCATCATCAGTCACCATGTTTTATTTAAATAAACAGTGCGCGCCAAAACATAAGATGTACGTACATAATACTTAAGTCTAATAATACTTCAGTATTATTTGTCTGATTGCATAACTGAAGCCACTTCAGAGCGGACTGAAAGTTCGGCGCGATCTATAACTTACCTTAGGATTCGGCAAAACACCTGTAGGAACCGATGAGTATTAAGTGACTAATTTTACTGTAATAAACTAGTATATTTATATAAATCAAAATATCAAATCAATAATAATTTGTGCCATAGTAAATGTCTAACCGTATCCGAACGAAAATAAATTAACTTTTCGAGGGTAGACTTAAGTAGCCAGTCATCCCGTGACCACGACAGCTGTAAAGGTGCTGAAACGTCGGGAAAATCAAAAAACCCCTAAAAAACCTAAAAATACGGAAATTACATCTTAGTTCGTGGAAATATAGCGCGTTTGATATAAAAGTTGTTTTATTTCAATGAACAGTGCGCGCCAAAACATAAGATGTACGTAGTATATTTACCTCAGCATTCCTCCTGGCCGGCAGCGGCGCGCTGGCCGTCCTCCTGAACGTGGTCGCCAGCCTGTCCAACAGTCGCAGCCGCTTGTGGGCGGACAGTTCGCTCGCTTCAGTGCCCACTTCTACGGGGGAGTTGGCGTCTGGCTTGCGTTTGCGCCCCACCACTGTGCCTGTCGGGCGGGTGGGGTGGTCGGTTGCTGGGGACAAATGGATTAGTTATTTTGGCTTTATTTAGGGTAACTAACGTTTCGGACAAAATAACTTCGGTCCGAATGGAAACTTTTTAATTTGACTATTCGGAAACAGCGTTTTATTTATTTATTATTTTTAGCAATATCAAAAAAAAAATACAGCAAATGGCGGGCTTAATGCCATCAGGCATTCTCTACCAGTCAACCAGTAAAAGGTGTTAGACCTACCGTATCGGCAAAAGTAGTACTATAAAACATAATTCAGAATATTGTAACAAAAGTGGGAATAGCTAATTAAGGGTATTTAATTAACAAATAATACATAAACATACTACATAATATAAATTGTGTTGTAGCGTTGTAGCGATTTTGTATACTCAGACGAAAATCACAAAGAACAAGTACAGTAAAATTAATGTATCAGGCTAGCATAATCAATAATCAATCATGAGTCATTTAGATGTTTTTTGTCCAATCCAATCGACAGTTGGTGAAATTGGCTCCAAGTCGGCCTGGCTAGCTACCACCATCTTGTCTAACGCCCGACATTCATAACCTATATGTAGATATGAATTGGGCTATCTGAGATAGTTGCCTAGGATATTGTTGTTAATATGACCAAAATAACGACGGTTGCTAGGCAACAAAGCCAGTATTCTAGGCAACTATCTCAGATAGAGCCCTATCCATATCTACAGATAGGTTATTAATTTCGGCCGTAAGTCTATTAGACTTCTAAACTATGCTATGCATACGATAGTAGAGGTCTTATGTGCTGACCCTGTCCGTGTGTGCGCATAATTCAATCTCGAGAACTACTATAGCTATAAAGCTGAAATTTTTCGAGGTGATACATAGACATGTCAAACCTCTAAATACGGAGTTTAGAAGTCGTCTGATGCCTTCGCTACGATAGTGAAGGGCGCCGATCTTGTTTTTACCATTATTATGTCCGATTTAAAAAAATAAGATAGCCAGTTCGCCAGTTTTTCTAAATTGCGAGAGAATCACATCTGTGCACCCTTACCGCCTAACACTATAGCTTATGCTATCGCTATAACTATCCAACTTCAAACTCTCATGAACCTCTTTCAACGATAGAGTTTTTGTCTAATTCCTACATATTTCTATTCATCTATTGGATTCTCTATTACATTTTTAGTGTGAAAGTGATAGCGTTAGCGAGAACCCTTGTAGGGGGTTTGAAAAATCTATAGCTATAGCGATAGCACAAGCTATACCGTTAAGCGGTCGAGGTGCTGGTTGGCTATGTTTTCTTGGTACTTAAATATTATTTTAATTAATAAGTATTCGAACGGACAAGTAGGACATTTCTTCAGCAGTGGGTCTAGAGGGAAAAAAATATTGGTGGTACAAGGTAAAGCCTGGAATAAAAATACTAAATAGGCTATTTTACAATGCGAAAAATAAACTGTCAATTACTGTTATCAGTATAAATTATGAGTTTAAAAATGGTTTTTTATTAACTAAGTTGAAAATAATTATAAATTTATTTAAAAATCCGTAAATAAAAATGCATTTTTTAAACGTTTTGTCACGTGACACAAAACGCTCCTGATTCGTCGAGTTTATAATGACGTCACCTGCTTGTAAACCTCGTTTGACTACGTAAGTGGATGATACGCAGAATACAGGCAAGTGACGTCACCGAACCCATTGCAGCGCCATATTGTCAAAGTAGCGTTTTGGCGCGCTATTTAAATGTTGAATTTTTAATTTGATATTTTTCAGCAAATATGTACCAGAATTAAAAAAGACAACTTTTACTGGGTTCCTTAAACTCCACTACATAATATAAAATGGATTTTCAAAACCTGTCAAATAGCCTATTATAGACTTACCAATGGCACTAGCTCGGCTCCTATCCACCTGCCTGATGGTCATCTCCTTCAGCGGTTTGTACGAGCGCCTGCCGCGAATATTTCGTAAGCCGCTGAGGTAAGAGCTGTCGTCGAGCGACGCTTCGGTGGAAACGAACGATGATTCCGTCATGTCCATCTCCATGGTTGTGTTGTTGCCTGGTGACAAGGGATTGAGTGGGTTTTTATAGATAAACTAGCAACATCGTGCTTTACATTAAGTAAGGTCTTAACCTATGAATCGCCCAGGATTGTGGTGGAGACCGCAACAACGGCCCCATATTTTGAAATAGGAAAGTGTTTAAATTAAGTTGTTTTTTGTTTGCTTTCTAATAGTAAAAAATGGCGCATGTTGTGGCAGCCTTTAAGTATGACAACGATTTGAAATGCCTATAGAATGTGCATTATCGTAAACGTGAATATCGTTTGTTATGTTGGTTGTCCTTAAATAAATAAATAAATAAATATTTATACAATCCTGGCGATATGCAGCCAGAAATGGGTTTAATGGGTTATTTCTGACAAAAGAAAGACCCACATAACCACCAGCCGTTGTTAATTAAAAAAACGAAGCAAGTATCCTTGACAACAATGTCAGATAGCCCAATCTATATCTACAGATAGGTTATTAATTTCAGGGAACTCAACTCATACGCCGATTGCCATGTCAACTTGTCGCGAACTACACACACCAACATTGTCTAGGAATATTATATTACATTCTTCAAACTCAAAAACTATCTACAGTACAGAAAAAGTTTTTATAGGAGGAAAACCCTCTTGGGTTCCGTCTTTAGTGATTTAAAAAAATTATTAAAAAAAAATGTAAAAAAAAAAATGCATGATAATTTGATTACAACTTTCGCAAAAGTTAGTTTTTACTTATAAACAAAACGGCGCTATTATAAAAAATTAAAGGCGTTTCAATTTTTATTTTAAGTTTCTTTCATTTTTTATCATGCCACGTCGACATTTAACCAGTTAAGAACAAAATTAGAGCTGCAGGCATGTTGAAAGCTGGCGACCCTTCGAGAGATGTTACACAACGGCATTCTGGTAGAAAACGCGTTACCACTCTTGGACACGACCGTTTTCTACGAAATATCGCCAGGAGACAACCCAATATAATGGCTATAGAAAAGATTCAAAGACTAAACCAATTATAGTTAGACCAAACTGGGAGGACAAGTTAACATGAAGTCGGTCTTCACTCTCGCACACCACTTAGAGTTCCAGCTTTGCAGCGTGGCAATCGTGGACGAAGACTTTTATGGATTTGAAAATTTTTGGCATGGAGTGACGTGGAGTTCTGTTTGTTTGTTATTAGTATTATCTGTGTACTTGGCCATAGTGGAACTAGCAGTCTGATCAATTCGCACGCTCCTTCTGTAGGGCGACAGCTTGACTCTTCACCAGTATAATAAATGAAAATTTGCCTCTGCAGTCTAGTGATAACAACCACCGGTATCAGGCCAAGAGGTCTCGGTTTGGTTGTTGGTAGGACTTGTTGAAAATCCGCCTGGCTAATAATAGCATTGTTGTGTATCGCCAGTTAGAGATTCCAGTTCCTCAGCGGTTGAGGACTACGGAAGGGGCGGTTACATAACACCTTCAGCCTCATAATTGCTTAACATCACGTCCGATAAAGGCTACTTTTCCCTGGATGTTAGAGAAAAAATATATACTAATGCATATGTCGCAGTCAACTGGTTAAATCAGCCGTTCAATTGGAGGGCTAGCCTGTTAATTAAACGCCGGCATTAAATGAAATGGCTAAGGGACAACTAGCCAAGGCGTTGAATGAAACGTTTACCGACTTGGCTGAACGTCTTATTTAGCCGTCTCATTAAATGAGATGTCATTATAGACAAACTATTCGTGAAAACTAATAGCTGGCAGAGTAATAAGTATCAGGCATATTTTTATCACACATTTTTATTATATCAATATTGATATTAGTAAAACACTGTGTTATGTTGAAACGAAATAAAAAACACATAAAACTACCAGCTGATGCGAGCTATCTGACGCCATATTTGTTTTGATATTTCCAGCGCCCCAGTGGCTAACAAATAAAAAAAACTAAATTTGAATCACGGGGTTAAAATTAACGGCAGCCATCTTCAAAGCGCTAACTTACAATAAGCCAACTAGTTGAACGTTAAGTGATGCTAGTTCAATCAACGATCGGTCTAGGGCCTAGACCGATCGTTGATTGAAGTTCAGTTGAATGCCTAGACATTCAACTGAATGCCGGCATTTTATCAATTATATGATTTAACCAGATGACTACGACACATTTAATACCTGTATAATTAGCCATAGTAGAGCTGGCAGTCTGATCAGCTCGCATGCTCCTTCTGTAGGGCGACACCTTGACGCGACTCTTGGAGAAGTTGGTGTCAGTCTTGCGAGGTTCCTCTGCAATCGTGCAATGTCACACTACATTTATCGTTGGCGTATTCAAAGGGATAAACACGGGGGATACTAATATGAAAGCAATTAAATGTGTGGTTTTTTACACCACTCGAATAAAGATACGAAAGGTACAAGATCTATTTATTGGCGGTAATTAAGCTATTTCTATCTAGAGCATAGTACCGGTTATTCCCGGTTCCGAAATTTCCCGGGAGTCCCGGTACTAAGGCACATTAGCTGGTACCGGTACCATCATATCTAGGTAATGCTAAACGATAGAACAAAATGTATTAGGTCTTTAACTATGAAATTGCCGATTTGTATGAAGATTTTAAAAAAAGTTTTCCATACTAACAATTTTTGTTATAGTTACTACCGCAAGTGCCAATGCCACATTTTTTTATGTACCATCATTGTTTGAAGACTAAGCAACTAATGCTTTATTTTTATTTAAAAAAATATAATTAAGTATGAAGACTAAGCAACTAATGCTTTATTTTTATTTTAAAAAATTATAATTAAGTATATTAAATAAAGTAGTAAATTTTGCTAACAAAAAAGGAGAACCTTTTGAGGTATTTATATCGTATGAGAAACGAAAATAATAACCATGAGATTAATTATTCTTGATCATTATGATCTTAATTTAATATAAAATCAAGCAATAGATGTACCTTTTAATCACAGAAGTAGTGAGGTTCTCTAGAAGTGTAAGAAAAAAATCGGTAATTTCATACTTTAACCCCTATTATTACAACAGTACCCCTATTACGAGTTTGCTTAACATGAAATTTACAGGACTCGTGAGCGTAGACTATCGGATACACTGCTCATGTCGGTAAAACAGTCGCTAAATATGAAAGAGACAGAGCTACATTTTACGTTAACGTTTACTGTAACGTCAAGTTTGTAAAACTCGTAATACGCCTACAGATTGGCCTGGTATCTACTTGTTGTGAGAAGGGATGATGATAGGAAGGTGATGGATAGGACAGTTGATGAATAGAATGGAATGAGGAGGTCCACAAAGAAGATGGATAGATTGTGTGCGTAATGATAAGTAGAATTGAGACGAAGTCATGATGATGATGATGAATCCTTGCACGAAACGAACAAAAAAACTCACCTTCATCTTCGATCTCGATGACGATATCAATCTCCACTTTGCCATCACCGTTCTCTTTCTCCTCTTTCTGCTTCTCTTTTGTTGGTTTTTTCGGGGATTCTACAGCTTCCTTTTTCCCAGATTCATTAGTTTTCGGGGATTCCTGTGGTTTAATTACGGATTCTTGTGGTTTGTTTGCGGATTCCGGTGTTTTGTTTGCTGATTCCGGTGTTTTGTTTACGGAGTCTTGGGATTTGTTCGCGGATTCTTGTGGTTTTTCTTTGTCTTGTTTTTTCCCTTCTGGTTTTGGAGAGTCGGCGGAGCGGAGCTTGCGATCAGTCGACGGTATGTCCTCTTTCAGTTTGAGAACTTTTGAGTCTTTTGACTGAAAATATGAGAACATATAATAATAATGAGTTCAAAAATCAACAATTAATACGGTCTTATTATTAATAATCAATAACAAACTAAACAGGTAGATCCATTAAGTTCTTCGTAAGACTGCTGAAGTCCTAGGACATAAAACTACACAAAATATGTATATCTGTTGCTGAATCATTAAGCAAGCAAAAGTGACAACAACGTAATCTTTGTGAATATATACGTAAATGTATCAAAAAAATTGTCAAGCTCAATTTAAAAACCCTTTTTTTTCTATAATACACTTATCATCGACGAAAAAATTGAAAACTATGAACAAAACCTCCTCTCGTCATGCATACTATAAAATCAGACAGTTTTATTAACAAAAAAATATAGTATTATTAATTATTATAGTTTAATCATTTATTATATAACTCACACGCAACCTCATATCGGCAAGCACATGCAGGCGTGTATATAGGCCAATGTCACAGGCACCATTGCACAGACACCATTCATACAAATGTGTATACAAGTGTTTTGGCAGTGTAATATTGTTGTTTGAATAACTTGCACATGGCACAGTTTCGGGGTGAAGTCGCATATGTTTTTATTATTACTTTTCACGTCGAGTACCTACCATTATCGAAAGAAACATTTTTACAAATTTGTGACTATCGATCATGAAGAAACAGCCATTTAATGAGAACTTTTATTTGTTTACATTTTACAATGCAATTTTTATGTAATAAATATATATAAGAGAATAAATATACTAAAAAAAACCACTGGTCTAATGTCGCTCAGACGGGACTCGAACCCGCACCCTTAGGAATCCGGCCCAATGTGTGTGGGTCGAGTCTCGTCAGAGCGACATAAGACCAGTGGTTATTATCTAGTATATTTTCTTATTTATATTAACTTACTTTACTTACAGTTTCTCTTTGGTCCGCGTTCACCAACTGAGTCTTCTTTTTTTAGGCAGTGCCCTTTTTGATTTCGCCAGTACTAGTTTTTGGCTCAGATTAACGCTTAATTTCAATGTTAAATGGCATTTGTTGTTTAAAGTTCAAAGGGACAAAACGATGTCCTAAACCACGATTATTTATCCGACAGTTGGTGACTTCAGCTCTTAAGGTCTAATTTTGTAGATCAACAATTTTCTACGTTAGTTTTTAATGAAAATTTTTAAAAAGTATTTGGACAAAGTATTGTTGAAATATTTTATTTACGAAATCAACTTTAGGTTCATTTATAAACTTGTAATGCTTGTTTGTATCTCGTCCAGCCATCACAAATTCACAACGATTTATCAGCGTATAAGTTCATTGTCTTCAATTGGATCAAATGTTAGGGCGAAGTTGTACGGTGTCTATTTTTAGAAACGGATAGTTTTTAGCAAACAAACGTATGTTAGAACAACTTTTACGGATATCAAACGCGCTATATTTCCACGAACTAAGTTGTAATTGTTTTAAAAGTTGTTTTATTTCAATGAACAGTGCGCGCCAAAACATAAGATGTATGTAAACGTATGTTAGCTTTGAGATAAGCCGTTTTTTTCACGATAATCTTTACTATAATTCACTATAATTGTTTAAATAGATTTCTCTTTTTATAAACGTTTTCTCGACATTATACTCTTTTTTTATGAACGACGGGAGACTCTTAGCCTTCACCATACCTGATGCTAAGTATTGATAAGGCTGAAGGTGGAAGCGAACCTCTCCCGGAATCCTTAATCACTGAGGAATTGGCTATCTTATCTCTAACTGCCGAAACACAACAATGTTGAAAACATTGTTGTTATGGCGTCAGACTTAGATAAGATGGTGGTAGCTAGCCAACAACGAGTCCTTACACCAACCAAACCGAATACAATATGTACCCCCGCTGGGAATCGAACTCGGGGCCCATGGGTCTGATACCGGTGGTTGTACCACTAGACCACAGAGGCAGTTAAAGAGTCTATATGGAATTGTATAAATAACTCAAGTGAATATGTTTTTTTGCCGACATCAGCTTCGTTTCTATCGAGAAAATTTAAGTCCAACTGATTATGACAGAAGTAATAGCCATTTCTTAATCTACGTCTAGTTATAGCTTCGTAAAGTAGCTAAACTATTATTCATTGTTGTTCCAAAGTAGTTCAGGGTGTCCGGTGTCAGATTTCGAATTTCTTTTATTAATATTTTAAAAAGTAAAAAGCTGAGGGAGGAAATTTGCCGTTATTAGATTTGTCCTTCGTGCGTATTTATTTACTAAACGTCTCAGTGGACGGGTGCGCAACGTGCGTTTGCAATCTAAGCGTAGGTGTTGATTCGGGGTTGTTCCACTTAATAAGAAAGCGGCACTAATGTTGGTTGTCATATTGGAAATATATGCGTTAATAATTTAAGCTACGCGGACGACATGGTGTTGCTGGCCCCTTCGGTCGGTGCGTTGAGAAAACTACTAAGTGTCTGTGAAGCGTATGCTAAAACTCATGGATTGCTGTACAATACTAAAAAGAGTGAGTTTATGGTGTTTAGGGCAGGTAGCAAATGTCCTAGTACAGTACCTCCTATCCGGTTGTATGGCTCACCACTTTGCAGAGTCAACCAGTTTAAATATCTTGGCCACATTGTTACGGATGATTTAAAAGATGACTTAGACATGGAAAGGGAGCGCAGGGCGTTGTCAATTAGAGCGAATATGTTGGCACGTAGGTTTTATCGTAGTGCTGACACAGTTAAAATCACGCTATTCAAAGCAAACTGTTCTTCGTTCTATTCAAGTAGCTTATGGGTCAAATATACCAAAAAGTCGTACGACGCCCTGCGCGTACAATATAATAATGCTTTTAGAGTACGTTTACGGCTGCCGCGTTTCTATAGTGCGTCGGGGATGTTTGCGGGTGCGCATGTCGACAGTTTCCCGGCTATTTTGCGCAAAAAAGCGGGATCCCTGTTGCGTCAAATCCGTGGCAGCCCGAACAGTATTTTAAGAAGCTTTGCCGATTATGGGGACTGTCCATTGATCGCGCACATGTGCTGTATCACTCGCTCCGTTCTAGTTATTAAGTACTAACATAGAAATTAGGCTTTCGTTTTGTATCACCTACTAACCAATTATGGATCTTTGTTGTCCGAGTAATAATTTTTTTTTTTATCTCTCTAATGGGGGATTGTGAACTTTTCTTCCAAAAATCCCCATTCAGTACTAAACAAATTGACAATGGGGATTTGTGGAAAAAACAGTTCACATCAGGGTTATTCCACTTATCTCCATCTACGAAAAAACAGAATATTAAAAACGTTACAAATAACGTTTACCCAGAAACTCCATACATTTACCGAAGCATTTGATAGAATCAGGCGTTACTTGGCGGAAATCCATATCTTAGTAGAAAACGAAAAATATGTCGCGTAATTCCGCAAGAAAAAATGCAGATGCAGCCCAGTGACACACCTTGCACCCTCACCGACTACTCTACACGTGTTTCGCCCACACACGGAGCATCCTCAGGAGTTGTTAGACCGTGCCAATCTCAGCACCGAGTGAGTAAAATGGCCCCAAACAGCCGTATTTAATGCTTCCCACTCCCCCCCTCCCCGCCCCCAGTGTGACGCATCGCGACTATAAGAGTGAGACAGAGTAATAATTAATGGAAATTGTTATAATAAATGTAAATTAAATTTAAAAGTATGATATAAATATGTAATATCGATTTTTTTTTTTTATATTTATGAATCCCTATCACTGTTTGTTTGTCTACAAATACGCAGAAGGGGGGAGGAAGAAACATTTATCTGATCGTTAAGTATGGCTCCATCAACATTATGTTTGATAATTTCTAATTGTTCCAACACGTTCAGTCGTAAACTTTTATTACAAGTATGTAAAACCTCGTAGGAATGCCCATCAGATAATTGGTGACCGGTATCTAATAAATGTTCCGCGAAATGAGATCGTTCTGGTCGGGCATTCCTATAGGCAGAAATATGTTCTTTATAACGTGTTTCAAAACAGCGCCCAGTTTGTCCCACGTATACGGAATTACACTCGTCACATGTTAACCTATATACACCTGACTTCCTGCCAACCTCTGTTTTTTCCTTACCATTGCAAATGGCCCCTCGAACGGTGTTAGTAGTTCGAAATGCCACGTGAACGTCGTTGTTTCTTAAGATTTTTGATATTTTCTCTGAAATTTTCCCTACATAAATCATACTTGACCGATAAGTATGAACAACACGTTCACGCGGCACCGCATATAAAAGTTTAGCCATCTGTTTGTTAATTTTAGTCTTAACCATTTTATCTATCATCCGTCGATCATAACCATTTGCAACGGCAATATTATAAATGGTATTTAATTCTTTCATATAAGATTCATTTGACAAAGGCACCGTCAATAGACGATTAATATAAGAATGAAAAGCAGCTAGTTTGTGTTGCCAAGGGTGACAGGAAGCCGCGGGTATTACTACATCAGTATGTGTAGGCTTTCTATATATTTGGAAATTATGACGACAATGTTCCCGTGTAATGGTTAAATCTAAGAAATTTATAGAATTATCGACTTCAACTTCTAGTTTAAATTTAATCTTTGGATGTAAATTATTTACAAATGAATAGAAAGACTCTAATTCTTGTCTAGTACCGGTCCAGCATATGAGTATATCATCAACATAACGATAATAATAAAGAATGTTATTATTACCTGTGAAATGCCTATTCTCAAAATTGTCCATGAAGATCTCCGCCATCAGAGGTGATAGCGGAGAACCCATGGCCAACCCCTCCTTCTGTTTGTAATAACCACCATTGAATTTGAAATAGTTATGTTGCATGCAAATATTGGTTAAATGCACAATTTCGTTTGCCTCCCCTGGATGAATACGCCTTCTCTCTAGAATATTTGAGAGTATTTTGAGAGTTTCTTGATAGGGAACGTTAGTAAACAAACTGTCAACATCCAGAGAAAGAAAAATAGAATTAGGAGGTAAAATAACATCCCTTATTTTGGCAATTAAATCTGCTGTATTTTGAATACTATATTTAGGATAAAATGATGACTTTTCTTTAATAATATCATTTAACTTTTTTGCTAGCTCATATGCTGGACATCCTATATATGAAACCACAGGGCGCACGGGAACATTGTCTTTGTGTATTTTAGGTAAACCGTACAACACAGGGGCCTGTGGATTCATCGGGGTGATTAGCCGAGATGAATAATCGTTTGGAAAAAGAAATTTACAATGATTAATATTATTTTTGACCTCCGTGTTGTACCGTGTCGTCGGGTCCGAGCGCAAAGGAATGAAGTCGTCGCTATGAATTATGTCCTGAACTTTATTTATGTATTCATCTTTATTTAATATAACAATACTATTGCCCTTATCAGCCTTTGTCACTATTAAATCATTATTATCTATTTTTTGTTGCAACGACCTCACTGTTCGCAACTCGGGCCCCCCACAGTTAGTAGGTTGAATTTTATTTAATTCGTTGGTAACCACACCCTTCACCATATTATCCTTTTTATTAATAACAATAGCCACCTCTGAATCTACAGCTAATCCCTCCACCAAAGATGAAGTCAATTTTGGGGTTATGTTATATTTGAGACCTTTTTCCAAAAGCGACACCTCGCTTTGGGAAAATTGCACATTTGTTAAGTTTTCTACGCGGGGATAGAAGGAATGTCCATCACCAATCCTACCATTGTTATTTCTACTATGTCTACCCACATTACTTCCACCGTGTTGTGTTACCCTTAACCTTTGTAATTTGTGAGATTGATTAATAAACTTATAATGAATAGTCTGTGATGCGAGATCTCTAGCCTTTTGGTCTAAAAGGTCGAACTCAACGCTATGTAAATTGTGTGATAATTCTGTATGTAAAATTTTAATATGTAATTTAAGATTGTCTCTAATCGCGAACCAACGGCGAGATTCCGCATCTAACCAGACTTTTTGAGCTTTACGTATGGCCAAACCGGCCGCAGGACTGGTCGTGTTGGAATGGATATTAATATAATTTGGAATCGGGTGGCGTCTCAAAATGTATGGTTCAATCAACAATGCAAGCGATTCAATGTCATTCCAAATTATATTAATATCCATTCCAACACGACCAGTCCTGCGGCCGGTTTGGCCATACGTAAAGCTCAAAAAGTCTGGTTAGATGCGGAATCTCGCCGTTAGTTCGCGATTAGAGACAATCTTAAATTACATATTAAAATTTTACATACAGAATTATCACACAATTTACATAGCGTTGAGTTCGACCTTTTAGACCAAAAGGCTAGAGATCTCGCATCACAGACTATTCATTATAAGTTTATTAATCAATCTCACAAATTACAAAGGTTAAGGGTAACACAACACGGTGGAAGTAATGTGGGTAGACATAGTAGAAATAACAATGGTAGGATTGGTGATGGACATTCCTTCTATCCCCGCGTAGAAAACTTAACAAATGTGCAATTTTCCCAAAGCGAGGTGTCGCTTTTGGAAAAAGGTCTCAAATATAACATAACCCCAAAATTGACTTCATCTTTGGTGGAGGGATTAGCTGTAGATTCAGAGGTGGCTATTGTTATTAATAAAAAGGATAATATGGTGAAGGGTGTGGTTACCAACGAATTAAATAAAATTCAACCTACTAACTGTGGGGGGCCCGAGTTGCGAACAGTGAGGTCGTTGCAACAAAAAATAGATAATAATGATTTAATAGTGACAAAGGCTGATAAGGGCAATAGTATTGTTATATTAAATAAAGATGAATACATAAATAAAGTTCAGGACATAATTCATAGCGACGACTTCATTCCTTTGCGCTCGGACCCGACGACACGGTACAACACGGAGGTCAAAAATAATATTAATCATTGTAAATTTCTTTTTCCAAACGATTATTCATCTCGGCTAATCACCCCGATGAATCCACAGGCCCCTGTGTTGTACGGTTTACCTAAAATACACAAAGACAATGTTCCCGTGCGCCCTGTGGTTTCATATATAGGATGTCCAGCATATGAGCTAGCAAAAAAGTTAAATGATATTATTAAAGAAAAGTCATCATTTTATCCTAAATATAGTATTCAAAATACAGCAGATTTAATTGCCAAAATAAGGGATGTTATTTTACCTCCTAATTCTATTTTTCTTTCTCTGGATGTTGACAGTTTGTTTACTAACGTTCCCTATCAAGAAACTCTCAAAATACTCTCAAATATTCTAGAGAGAAGGCGTATTCATCCAGGGGAGGCAAACGAAATTGTGCATTTAACCAATATTTGCATGCAACAAAACTATTTCAAATTCAATGGTGGTTATTACAAACAGAAGGAGGGGTTGGCCATGGGTTCTCCGCTATCACCTCTGATGGCGGAGATCTTCATGGACAATTTTGAGAATAGGCATTTCACAGGTAATAATAACATTCTTTATTATTATCGTTATGTTGATGATATACTCATATGCTGGACCGGTACTAGACAAGAATTAGAGTCTTTCTATTCATTTGTAAATAATTTACATCCAAAGATTAAATTTAAACTAGAAGTTGAAGTCGATAATTCTATAAATTTCTTAGATTTAACCATTACACGGGAACATTGTCGTCATAATTTCCAAATATATAGAAAGCCTACACATACTGATGTAGTAATACCCGCGGCTTCCTGTCACCCTTGGCAACACAAACTAGCTGCTTTTCATTCTTATATTAATCGTCTATTGACGGTGCCTTTGTCAAATGAATCTTATATGAAAGAATTAAATACCATTTATAATATTGCCGTTGCAAATGGTTATGATCGACGGATGATAGATAAAATGGTTAAGACTAAAATTAACAAACAGATGGCTAAACTTTTATATGCGGTGCCGCGTGAACGTGTTGTTCATACTTATCGGTCAAGTATGATTTATGTAGGGAAAATTTCAGAGAAAATATCAAAAATCTTAAGAAACAACGACGTTCACGTGGCATTTCGAACTACTAACACCGTTCGAGGGGCCATTTGCAATGGTAAGGAAAAAACAGAGGTTGGCAGGAAGTCAGGTGTATATAGGTTAACATGTGACGAGTGTAATTCCGTATACGTGGGACAAACTGGGCGCTGTTTTGAAACACGTTATAAAGAACATATTTCTGCCTATAGGAATGCCCGACCAGAACGATCTCATTTCGCGGAACATTTATTAGATACCGGTCACCAATTATCTGATGGGCATTCCTACGAGGTTTTACATACTTGTAATAAAAGTTTACGACTGAACGTGTTGGAACAATTAGAAATTATCAAACATAATGTTGATGGAGCCATACTTAACGATCAGATAAATGTTTCTTCCTCCCCCCTTCTGCGTATTTGTAGACAAACAAACAGTGATAGGGATTCATAAATATAAAAAAAAAAAATAAAAAAAAAAAAAAAAAAAAAACGATATCACATATTTATATCATACTTTTAAATTTAATTTACATTTATTATAACAATTTCCATTAATTATTACTCTGTCTCACTCTTATAGTCGCGATGCGTCACACTGGGGGCGGGGAGGGGGGGAGGGGGGGAGTGGGAAGCATTAAATACGGCTGTTTGGGGCCATTTTACTCACTCGGTGCTGAGATTGGCACGGTCTAACAACTCCTGAGGATGCTCCGTGTGTGGGCGAAACACGTGTAGAGTAGTCGGTGAGGGTGCAAGGTGTGTCACTGGGCTGCATCTGCATTTTTTCTTGCGGAATTACGCGACATATTTTTCGTTTTCTACTAATTTACCGAAGCTTTTCTAAAAAATGTCCTGTAGTAATTTCGTCATTTATTAATTTCATTGCAAACTCCTGTATAACATTATTACGACTTATACTTTTTACTGAACGTTCAGTAATACCTCGTACATCTTGACAAACTTGCGTAGCAAGGACTTCATAGCTTTAGCAGTTATCCAATACAATGCTTTGTTGCTTAATTTGGGATAGATACCTAATTGATGTGTGTCAAAATATATTTTTTGATTTTATAATTTAAAATGTTTTAAATGCATACGCAGCACAGCAGTAAACATCAATTTAAGTAATAAACATAATTGTTTATCTGATTATTATAATAAATTGTTTTTTTATTTTAACTGATGGGGTTGTGTGAACTGTTTTTTTTTCCACAAATCCCCATTGTCAATTTGTTTAGTACTGAATGGGGATTTGTGGAAGAAAAGTTCACAATCCCCCATTGATGGGGGAAGTCGATGGGGAAAAGTAGAATAACCCTTGATTCGAGTACAACTGTTTGTCGAATATTTTGTTCAAAATGTTTGCAACCAGTTCAATGTTTCCGTCCGTTCTCGACATCGGGCTGGGCCCCGACCTTAAAGTGGTTCTGATGCTGAATGTGAGTATGACATGTGTCTTCTTCACATTCAGCATCAAACACAATCGTTTAATTCAACCATGTAACCTTCGTATCCATGACTGAATTAAATTTTCACTTGGAGGATCTCGTAAATGGCGAATATTGAAGAATTTGTACACGCCTTAAAATACGCTTAAATTATTGGGCACTATGACTTTTAGACAAAAAAAATCCGCACAAAGGACAAATCAAATTACGTCAAAATTTTGGCCTTAAGTTTTTACTTTTTAAAATATTAGCAAAGGAAATTCGAATTCTGCCACCGGACACCCTATATAATTTAACATCGTGCCTTTACATGCTCTATCATTTAGAACATGCCCGATTAACTAGCAAACTTGTGTTGTCGTTTAGCAGCGCTTTTGTCATCAATAGTTGTATGGTACTGAATTGGAACTGCCAACATGCAATGTGATTGTGGTGAAGCTTCGATTAGTATCGTGCAGTATCATAAGGTGTATGAAATGTATGCGGTATCGTGTTCTCATATGATACGTGCGGTATCATACAATATGTGCCGTGTCGTGAAATACAGTGGTGGTCAAATAATTAACGACACTAGGCGATTTTCATACAGACGAAGAAACTTTGCAGCCTTGGTTCTCCGCCAAGGATTAACCTGGCTGTGATTTGATAATGGCCATCCAGAGAGGAATGGAGGAGATCCAGATTGCTAAACACACACAACTGATCAGATCAACATTCTAAGAGATGTATGGATATGCTTAAAAACGCGAAAATTGCATAAAAATGTTACGAAATGAACCAAGGCTCTAAAGTTACCTCGATTGTATGAAAATCGGCAAGTGTCGTTAATTATGCGACCACCACTATATGTGCGGTATCGTGAAAAATGTAAGGTGTTGTATAGTGACGCAAAAGAATGTCTATTGTTAAATAACGCCTTGAAATTTTGGTAAATTTCGGTAGATTGTAAGGTACTTGACCCCAACAACCAGACGTAAGATTACATATTTTTTTATTACTACCTACCGAATAAATGTTTGATTTGATTTGAAATATCTCTAGTATCGAGACGAATGTGCAGTCACGTGAAAGGGTCTCCTGAAAGATATGCGGCCTCTTTAGTCTCTTAAAATATATGCGGTGTAAAAATGTGTGTGAAATATTTGTGCGGTGATATAGTGTCGTATAATGTCGTCGTAAAATTGCACCTCTCGTTAATTTGGTTGTGTCGTTTAATGTCGTGTATTGTCGTATATAGCGGTGAACTCACATCGTCAGGGCCTTCTGGGGCGCGTTCGGAAGCGGGGCGCGGCGTCTCGGGCGTGCGCGTCACCTTAGCCTTCACCAAACAATGCCGGATTAGTTGTTAGTATTAATGTTTACATAAGCGAGCTTTTACGACAAAGTGTTTGTGTCCATTCCTTAGTCGGTTAAATATAAATAATAATAAATAATTGCATACAAACACACCAATTATCTAGCCCACGTTAAGTTTCATTAAGAACTTGTGTTATGGTTACTAGATAACGGATAAACATACTTATATACTTTTTTTTGTAAATAATATACATAATATACATATTAAACACCCAGACCAAGACAAATAGACATGTTCATGCACACAAATATTTGTCTTGTCCGGGGATCGAACCCGGGACCTCTGGCGCAGAAGGCAGGCTTAGTACCCCTGCACCAAACAGGTCGTCAATTTTACAGACATTTAATAGACATTTTGCTTAACAGGTTAAGCAAGTCTACCTATGATATTTTTTTTATAGAAAAATATTAGATAAATCGACTCGGCCACAAGTTATTCTCAGACAGGACTCGAACCTGCAAGCTTGGGCTTCCGGCCCACTGCTCTAACCACTGTGCTTCCGAGCCTTCCTATTCAAGACTTAGGTATAGTCATGCATAATATTGTATGAGCATTTTGGTTTGAGTTGAGTTTGAGACGCTCTCAAAATAAAGTTCTAAATTCAAAAATTACTTAACTTTTTAAGTTTATTACAACAAAAATAATTTTGAACTTGACTTTCAAAGATGCATCAAAGTTACCGAGATAATATTAATAGAACTTACTAAAAAGGTTGTGGACTTGAATCATCTGCAGTTTTGTTTTTATTCGAAAACATCGTTTTAACAGAATCGAAATTTATATAGAATAGAAATGAATATTTCTTTACTGGACTTTTTCATTATCATAAAAGCTCACTTAATGTAAGGATAGATTAATTCATGAAATCGATTTCCTTTTAACCATAAATAAGAAACAAACTCTAATGAAGACCAATTATACAATTTAATGAATGGATGGAAATATTAATAAGTCTTCATTATAGTTGTAGATACCACTCTATTATTCAGTACGTAGGGGTAAATTTGGTCAATGACCTGATTCTGGCCATTTTGAACCCTTCTTTCTATTGAAGAGCTTAGCTCTTGTCGACTCTCTCCTCCACTCCTCCCTCCATTACGAACCATATTTCTTTGTTAATAAACAATAAATAAAAGTGGCCTTAACAAGGGTTTTGAGTGGCCAAAATCGGGTCATCTTCCGCATATTTTATAAAAAAAATAGCATGCCACACATAAGAATAAAAACATTATTAGTAAAGTATCTGAAACGGAAAGATCCTTAAACGACGCCCACTCCAAAATGCCTAATTCTTGATGACGTCATACTATAGAACCAACAACAAATTATGATGCACTTAAGAATAAGATTGACAAATTCTATCAAAATGATGTAATGATTTTCAGACCTCGAGATAGATGGTAACAATTCGTGAGAAAAGTAAAATAACGATAAATGTTCATCGAAATTAATATTATTTTGTTATTAAAATACTAATTAATATTATTTTGTTATTAATATCCTAATCCTTTGTTAACAGACAAACCTATCCACCAATATTCACACTAGAACAAACAACAGACATCACATGATTTCATTATAAATTCTTTAGACTCAACGACCAAAATTAATATGGCACACACTACATGAACTTCGTGAATTACATCATGGGCAAAAACACTATTTTGCTAAGCAATGTCAGTATAACGTTAACTGCCTAGTCCAAAACCGAATTTAAAAAGTTACTTCAGTTTACAGCGGCCTCCTGCCAAAATACGGCCCAAAACTCGCCTCACATCCAAAACAACTGCCAACAGAGAGTCGACTATTAATAAAGACTAAAAACTACACCCAAATATCCTACTCAAATTTTGACAATGCTTGAAAGCAAAGCACGCCTCGTGCGGCAAATCCGGCTCAAACTTCGGAATCCGGATTGGAAGTGTTGTCATACGTCAGCCCAACTCACTTTTCCTTAAATAAAATCTACCATGCCCTATTACCACATACACACAGCATACTTCACTTGCCTGACGTCTAAAATATCTGTCAAAGGTACGTCAGTAGCTATGCTTGTCGACATACACCTCCGCCGCCGGTAGTAAATATCCTGCTCAAATTGAGACAAAGCTAGTATACCTATATGCCACGTAGTACCTCAATATTAGTGACTGGTCGTTAAATATCTCACGTGTGAATTTCCGGCAATCCAAATTTTAATAAGAACCAAAGCTAGCAATTCCTCTACGTAAAACTAACCACGCCCCTCGTCCAAAAAGACTAACAAAAGAAGGTACATCAGTACCTGCGACCGCCTCGTGAGACTCCTCCCGTGCGGCATATCCGGCTCAAACTCCGGATCGGAAGTGTCGTCATACGTCAGCTCCGGGAACATTTCGTCGTCGCCATCTTCGTCGTCGTCGTCGACCGGACTCACCGTTCCGTTGTGGTCGCCATTACTTGACCCGTTTACGCGCGCGTTTCCGTTCTGTTTGGGCTTTTGCTTCGACTCGGGCTTCGCGTCAGACTGGAAGGGAATAGGATTGGTTTGACACTGAGACCGATGCACTGTTGGCTGAGCACTTAACCCCTTCGTACACAAGGATACTCAAGTCTCCGTTATCAGGCGATTTCGGTATCCAACGACGCGTGCTTTAGTCCGAAGTCGAGCCTCTATGGATTTGTACTGCGATAGTCGCTTGGGCGTTTCTTTGTAAGAATTCTTGTGTACGAAGAGGCTTAGATGACTCATCTTACTATTCACCTACGCTAAGTGGCCGGCCCTACCGCTCACTGGATAAGACTCTTGACCAAGGGAAGAGTCATCTAAGCGCTCAGCCAACTTCTTGCCGCTAAACGTGCCCTGCGGCCGAGACCTCTCTTGTTTTAAGACCAAAGTTTACCATAGTAGAGACAGAATTTTGTAGTAAGTACATGCAAAGCAATCAGTCAAACTTAAAGATAACTGATGAAAATAAATGGATTGATGGCTTGTAGAAATGAATTATGGTGATGGGATTCGATTCACTCTATCGATGTTATTAAGCTAAAGACAGGCGATATTTGGACGCAAATACCATCACTGTTTTCTGTCTTTAAATATTGGTAACAATATCTACAACTTGAACTATCTGTCTACCTAACATAATATTTACTTTTTTTACAAAAAAATATAGATAATATCAGTAGTGTATTAAGACTATTTCTCACCTTTCCTGCTTTTTCTTCTTTGCTATCTTCTTTCTTTTCAGCCGCGGTGTCAGGTTTCTTTTCATTTTTGTCTGTTTTCTTGTCAGTCGCCTTGTCTGTCACTTTATCTGTCGCCTTGTCTGTCTTTTCTGACTTGTCATTCTTCTCTGTCGGCTTGTCTACTGGTTTCTCTGCTTTGTCCGTTGGTTTGTCAGGTTTGTCCGGTTTATCAACAGATTTCTCCGCCGCCTGTTTTTCTTTTTCGGCATTGGCAGCCATTTTCTTTTTCATATCTTTTACTGGACTGTCCGTTTGTCTCTGTGAAATACAACACTTCAAAGTTATTATACTTGGCTTTACAAACATTGCCGAGTTTAAAATATTTTTTTGAGAATAACGTAAATAATTAATTTATTCTAGTTAACGGTATAGTAAGGAGCACGTCTCTGCTGTGGTTTTGCAGGATATTCATTTAGTACAGTCAAAAGCAGCTACGGCTTTACATATCTGTCCAATTTCTCCAATCGACTTTGATCTTTAAGACAATGCTGTTGGATTCAGATTTGACTAAGGAAATTTGACATCTTACATAAACCGTAGTAGTGTTGACCGCACATTTAAAAAGACCGCTAATAATAATATTTTTTGATTTTGATTGATTTATCTATACTAATATTATAAAGAGGAAAGAGGAAAAGCAATTTATAATTAAACTAAAACAAGTACTTTACAAAAAATGCTACTATACCATTACCGAATATTTAGAAGACAAAAACATAGACATCAACACTTAAATAACCATGTGATACCTTTTTTAAATATCATCTATTGTACACCTATGGAATACAATAAAGTATTGAGTATTGAGTAAGATTTGATTGTTTGTTTGCAACGAAAAAACTCAAAAACTACTAAACCGATATGGATGAAATTTAGTACACAGATAGTAGATAGCCTGGTTATGAACATAGGATACTTTTTATCCCGATACTTCCAAGGGAACGGGAACCCCGCGGGTGAAACCGCGAGCGGAAGCTAGTCAGAAATATTCGTACACTATCACTGGTACCACTACAATGGCACTCAAAAGCAAAACAAGAGAAAAGCATTTGATATGGCATTTTCTGTCTTTTCGACTTGGAATTTCCAGCTGTATGCGGATTAAAACCGCGTGCTGCGTATTCTGTGTCAACTTTACAGGTTTCAGCTATATTGAATGCGAGACAATGACCGGTTTACATACGAGATCCCGACCTTTCGACCTCGCCTCGCTGCGAAATAGGCACGAGGTCATGCAGTTTTCGCGACGTAGATTTGAATAAGTTAGGTATAGACTTTAGAACTTATTATAGCCAAAGAAGAAATGTTCTCTTTTCAATTTCTGGGAGGGGGACTCTTAGCCTTCATCATACCAGGGCCCGTATTCACTATGACCACTTACCGATTGCTTGCTCAAACCACGCGAATGTCGTATTTTGGTTCCGACATTTTCAAAATTAGTTTTCTCTATGACACTTACAAATTTTAAAGCAATTTTACTTGGTTAATAGTAATACAACTTGTGACTTTCATGTACTTGTACAATAATTCTATAATTTGGGAGTATAATGGAGAAAACGATTTTTGAAAATGTCAAAATCAAGTACGACATTGCCGTGGTTTGAGCAAGGAATCTGTAAGTGGTCATAGAGAATAAGGGCCCTGATGTTAAGTATTGATAAGACTGAAGATTCGCTTCCAGCTGAAGAAGTGCTTACGGTTATTTTATTATTTAGCCATTCATAGCCAGCATGACAATGATCCAAAACATACTGCAGGCATCCTAAGGAATTTTCACATTGCAATCAGTTTGTGTCTTAGATTATTTAATTATTTCAACATATTTTCTTTACACTAACATAATAAAACTATATGTGGATAGCCCATAATCGTAATTCTAACTACAATATTATGAATGCGAAAGTGTGTTTGTTTGTCTTTTCACGCCCTAACTAAGCAACCAATCGACTTGATTTTTGGCATAGAGTTGAAAGGACGGAATGTAACATACGCTACTTTTTATCCCGATATTCCCACGGGAACGGGAACCACGCGGGTGAAACCGCGGGCGGAAGCTAGTATATTATTTAATTATTATAATAAAATTATTCTCACCTTCTCCTTTTCTTCAGTCACCACCTTCCGTGCCGTTTTCTGACTCATTTTTCAAACTGAAACAAAAAAGGCAAATTTAAACACTATAATACACTAACACTAATTATGTGGCTAACGTGACATTTTAGGGCATTTTAGGGATCTTTAGGGCATTATATATCATAACATTTTTTGTTCCTCTGTGACCCCAGTTCATTTATATAGGTATTATCGTGCAACGTAATTATTAAAAAAAAAACAAATTAGCGTCTCATACTACGGATGGACGAGGCCAGCCACCATACAAAAAAGTTCAAAGTTCAAACAAATGTATGTATGTGAATGAACTCGTGTATTATTAATTTCCTAAGACACTTTTATCTATAGGCAGGCATAGTTTAAAGAGTTTACAATTTTTTTTTAAGATACTACTTAGTCGTACTGAGGGCCTGGGGTGCGATTGCGTAAAGTCAATCGTATCAATTTGACAGTTCATATCGTATTCGATCGGCTGCAATTTGTATGGAATTTGACACTAATGACATGCAATATGAACTGTCAAATGAATACGATTAGCTTAAGCAATCCCATAGCTGGTGACCTGTTAGTACAGAACTTTATGATTCCTATTACGGGCACCAGTCTCTCACATCTATAGGTTGTTTAACCTAACAATGTTTTGTACTAAAAACCTAAATGTGATGAGAAAATAAATGATTGATTTATCATTATATTTTATTATTATTATTATTCGACTAAAATCATTTTATATAACAGCTTCGTCAGGAGTATACTTGAATATTGTTCGGTGGTCTGGTCTCCTCAATATTCTATACACCAGCTTCGAATCGAACGTCTCCAGAAGCGCTTTATACGACACCACTCCTTTTGCTGTGGGTTGAGTAAAAGACTCAAAAGCTACAACGAAAGACTACGCCATTTTGGAATGGACAGTCTTAACACTAGAAGAAACATTCTAGACTTGACGTTTCTCTATAAAATTGTCAGGAACATAATCGATAGTCCGCAACTTCTTAGTTTATTGAATTTCAGAGTTCCACGCAAACCACCTCGTTACCCGGTTCCGCTGTTCAGTAAGCTGCATTGTACCGTTGACCTGACGCTTACAACAAATTAGCTTCTGTCGATATATTTGATAATCCCTTTCGACAACTTCACGTTAAAGTTGTGGAGTTGTTAAGAGAGGTGTAAAAAACCACGTTGATTTTTTTTTTGTGTGTTAGAGACATTTTTGAAATTTGAATTTAATTTTTAAATAAAATTTTATTAATTTTTAAATTTAATTTTATCAAATTTAATGTTTATCTCAAGTAATTCAATTGTATTTTTATTTTAGGCAATTTTTATTTTATTTTTATTTTTTCTCTAATTGTATTTTATTCTAGTGACTTCTAATGCATGATGTCACCTTTGAAAGAATTTTACATTTTGAAAGTGATCTCCATAATTTGTAGTATTTGTAAGCTTTATTGTAAATTTCCCTGGTGGTCCAAATAAATAAATAAATAAATTATCTATGCAGACGAATCGCTCTATCAATGTGTAGTGTAGAAAAGTCGCGGAATCATTATAGTAAATAACGTAACTGTTCTTAGTATTTCCGTACCGTCCGTTCGAACCCGACCCGTTACAATCAACAGGTTTAGCCAGCAATCGAGCTCTGTTGAAGTCACACACCTTTGAGATTTACTATCTATCTACTAATCTAGCTAAAGATCATAAATTGTTGTAGTTGTAGCAAATAGCACGAACACCGGACGGGCCCGATGGTGCAGTGATAGTAATCCTACCTACTGTGCCAAGGGTTGTAGGTTCGACCCCAACTAGTTTCTTTCCAGTTTCTCAATGATTGGGGATTCCGGGAGAGGCTCGCTTCTATCGGACGGAAGAGACGTATTGCGGGACTATTTTATCAAATATTGCAATGCGGGATTACGACAAATACAAATACAAATACAAATACTTTATTTGCCATTATTTGACTGTCATTACGGGACGGTCCCGCGCCTTATATACCATAACTTTTGCTGAAGCTACTTCTTTAAACTCCTAATTAACAAATAATGAGACTAAATGCTCTCCAATCCTTGAAGATTCAAGAGACCAGTTTGCAGTTCGCTGACGAGATCAAAAAATCGGGTCAAAATTGGATACTGACAGCCCAAAATATGTATGTAGAGTAGACTGCATGTAGTAAATCAAATCAAATCAAATCAATATAATTTATTCAGTCTAGGCTGTTACAAGCACTTATGAACGTCAAAGAAGCTACGCCATCGGTTCACAAACCCTACGGCGGGAGACCTTGTAACGAGAAGAACCGGCAAGAAACTCGTCCCTAACCGTAAACAATTTTCAACTCGTAAGGAAGGAAGTACTGTGACGAAGTGTAGACAGTTGAAGCAGGCCTACACCAAATTGGTCGAAGGAGGCTTGATATGATGATGATAATCAGACTAAGTGATATAATAAATATTTCTTACACACACACCAATTAGCCTAGCCTAGCCCCACAGTAAGCACAATAAGGCTTGTGTTATGGGATACTAGGGTAACGGATATAAATACATATAATTATACATAATAAGTATTTGTGTAAAAATATAATAAACGTCCATGACTCAGGTACAAATGCTCATATTCATACAAGCATTTGCCCGTACCGGGATTCGAACCCTGGACCTCAGAGTAGGCGACACCTTGAACCCGTGTACGTACCACTCTACCACGGAGGTCGTCTTAAAATATAGCTGGTAACATTGTTTCTCTAGTAGCAGATCTATCATTAAAGCACTTAATAACTAAATCGTTTTTATTTTCATGATCCGTTTAAACATCAGAATTCATTTATTCATTGAAAACTTGTTGTTTGCGAGCGAAAGGCAAATAAGTTTGGCCCACTTTGCTTCACCTACGTACAATATTGTTGCAAAAACGAAATGATAGTGACAGCACAGATTACTAAATAGTTACTTGAAACATGGTTACTAGTCTTAACTAAAATTATTGTATATACAACAGATTATAATTAATATTTTAGTGGCCGTTAACTATGTAAGTACTCATTTCTATTTTCTTCCTTCCCACGTGAAATTCTTGAACGATTTCAAGAGTGATATTGCTGCAACAGGAAGTTTTTCAAGTTTAAGTCTTCCTCGAATCTTACTACTTTTTGTTGCGAACTAAGGTTGTCTATATCTTCTTTTTGTTTTCCATCTTCAACTACGGCTCGGAAACGTGGACGTTAAAGAAGGATCGAGATCGCATTGTCGCTTTTGAGATGTGGTGCTGGAGAAGGATGCTACAAATACCGTGGACTGCATGCCGAACCAACGAGTCTATCCTTCGAGAGCTCAACATTAAAACCAGGCTATCCACGTCCTGTCTCCAAAAGATTCTGGAATTCTTCGGTCACATCG
The DNA here is from genome assembly GCA_910589605.1 of Chrysoteuchia culmella. Lineage (NCBI taxonomy): Eukaryota > Metazoa > Arthropoda > Insecta > Lepidoptera > Crambidae > Chrysoteuchia > Chrysoteuchia culmella. The sequence continues at coordinate 15,089,538 of OU342664.1, read as the reverse complement.
CCCGAAAAGATGGACACAACCTCGAACAACTGATGGTCACTGGCAAGGTCGATAGCAAACGGCCGAGAGGTCGAAGCCCAACTAGGTGGTCTGACCAAATCCGCTCAACGTTGAACACCAAGCTACATGATGCACTCCATGACGCCAAGGACAGAAATCGATGGAGGAGAATCATCAAAGGAAAATTAACTTCCCATCGGGGGAATCACGACCCTCAGTAATGAGGAACACGATGCGAGGAGGTTATCTTCTTTTTATGATTTTTGACTTTTTGCATTTTTCAATGCTATTTTTATACTTATGATAAATTTTAAATAGAAAAATATTGGAAAAAACAACTCGGCCACAAGTGAATTCGCATCCCAAGTCAAGTGAACAAGCCAAGAAATCATTCAAGTGAGTCCCATCTGAGAATTCACTTGTGGCAGAGTTGTTTTTTCCAATATATTTCTATTTAAAATTTGTCTATATCTGTATATTTGTACCTGTCTGACTCAAAAACTAAGAACACAGAACTATTTATAAAAAAATAAATAAAACCGACTTCAAAAAGTAAAAAGTTTGTTATTAATTTTATTTATGTTACACAAGTTATTTATTTATGTAACACTAAAAATCAGCCCTACACAACAATGATGTCATGTAGGTAAACGACTACTTGCCAAAATGTAAATTATATTTTTCAGGATTATGAAAAATATACTAGGCACATCTTTGTACAATTATATAGGACCACACTTGAACTATGTTCTTTCAGATAAAAAAGAATTATTAAAATCGGTTGTCAACTGACGACGTTATATTAAAACATACATAAAAAATATTACATATAGGTATTCGACTTAAGAACCTCCTTTTTTTAAGTCGGTTAAAAATCGGATACAGCTTTTGAGCTTACACAATTTGAATTGTGAAAGAATTTTAAAACCCTGATGTATTTTTTATTAATTCTTTATCAGTCGTGTGAAATAATCAAATACCGCTATGCGGTCAGATCAGAAATTACGGAGCGGAATGCAGATCAAACAGATGCATGGAACAGGTGCCTCCAGATAAACAGAGCCCAACTTCTATGACGATCACTTTCAATATCATAATCTATGTTTGAAGATTAACATGTTAACAGCTCATATCGCATATCGTCGATTAAGTGACAATACCTCCTAACTACCATTTTTTATGAATGAATATTATGAACATGTAAATATTCTCTGTGCGTATAGGACCATACACAGTGTTTTAATACCTATTTAAAAAGAAAAATTCAAGAAGAAGCATTAGCATACACAAAATTAAAATTTATGTCTATCACATTAAAAAAAGTATAGGTAAGGAGTGAAAATTTCCTAAAAAAATGTTAGTTAGGAGGTGTTGTCACTTCATCGACGATATGTAATTAGGATGGTTGTCGTTGGTCGCATAGGTATCGACATATTTTGTAGCCGCAGCAATCGATGAAAAAAAAATGCGAAAAAAATCCGTCTGCATCAAAAGACAAGTCAACTGAACAAATGGAAAAAAGATCAAATATATACATATTTTGTTCAACATAATAACATGCAGTCGAAGGCGTAGAAATAAATAATAAGTCGAATCATTCATCATGTTATGCCTCCGACTGACCGAACAAAATATTTGTTTTATATTTGATCTCGTTTCCATATTTTCACTTGATTTGTCTTTTCATGCAGATGGGTTTTTTTTTTATCGAAATCCGTTCATCCGTTTAAGACATAAGAGATAATTAAGAATATTATATATAAACAAACAAATATACATACAAACAAGTACGCGCGAAAAACATAACACTTCCTTTGCAGTCGGGTAAAAACTGGAGTTATTCGAAGGCGCATGAAAAGTGAGATTTTATGATTAAAAATGAATAAGCTTTTTTGTGTAGATAGAGTTAAAATTGTAGTGAGTGTACCTGCTAATACCTATTTACTTACACACACTCATCTCTCCCTAGTATTTAGGCATGATAAAGCCATAATAAATGTCTCATTAATCGCAGTCAGATCTTTTATTTGATTACTCCCGAACGGCCAACATTGCATGGCGACCCTGCCAGGATCTGCATCAAAAGACAAAATATTGGGGAAGGATAATTATAGGGTCTGTTTTGTCAACAAATATGAAATATTTATATTGAAGAGGGTGAATGAAGAAATGAAAGTTTGGGTGATAATAGTGAGGATGAGAATTCTTTTTCTTTTTAATAGGTATCTGTGATATTTTATGGGTCCCGTACTTAGTTTCGAATGACGCTGTAGCGATACACGATGTGGCTAAAAAATTTCAGCGTGGTACGCTGGAACGAAAAATCATTGGAGGGAAATTATTACTCCATTGCTTACAATAGGCTACGTGGCATGTAACATTATTTATTAATCAACAAACTGATAAACAAACATTTACTATTTACTGAAAACATGTATGTGGAACAGACCCGCCAGTCTACAAAAAGCCTCCTTGCAATCAGATAACGCTAAAAACACGTCGTTGTTGGAAAATAAACCCTAAATTGAACATATAAGGTGTAAATTATTACGTTATTTTTATAATGTGTACAGTCAGGGAACGCTAATAGACTTAGGTCATTGAACTGTGGAGTACACAAGTGGTACTATAATCGCTGTTTAGGTTTTGGTGCAAGTTGCGAGATTTAGCGGAGTTTGAAAGTCAGTACAAAATATAATAATGTTTTTTTTTTAGAAAAGTACTTTTTTATGTTATGCGTGTCGAAGGATAATTTGATAAATAGAATTTTCGCAAATATCCTAGGGATTTTGCGAAAACACGGATAATAACACAATGGTGACGAAATTTCTCAATCTTTCTGATTCTGGTTTTGTCAGTAAAATTGGATATTCTTAACGCCGATTGGCTTTATATTTGCTTGTTTGCTAACTTATATTCTGATTGGTTCCTAGTTTGCAAAATTAAGAATGTGGATTCACATTTGAAAGTCAAAGTCAAAGATTTTTATTCAAATAGACTTATAGATAAGTCCTTTCGAATCGTCCAATTTTTTTTTCCTACCAGCCATACAGGACATCTTTTAACTGATAAGAAGAACGGCCGCAAGAAACTTATCAGCTTTAACAGAAGCAACAACATTTACAAAGGAACATGTCGTTGCCAAACACAATCTTGAAACATATTAAATATAAGAGGAAAATTTTCTTATACTCAGTTATTAGAATATTTTCCTTCTATACAATTACAATAGTCATGTTTTATGTTAGTATCACTTCCATGCATTTTGGTCTTTCAAATAATCATCTACCTTGTAACCTTTGCTTAAGAGCGTTTTTTTAACATGTATTTTAAATTTATGCAAAGGCAGCTCAATCACTTGTTGTGGAACTTTATTAAAAAAGGCTATGCCTTTCCCCAAAAACGAGCGACTGCATTTTTCAAGCCTAAATCTTGGAACGGCAAGCTTATTCTTGTTTCTAGTATTAAAATTATGAACATCGCTATGCTTAATAAATAAATCGTGATGTTTATACAATATATGACAATACATTTATGATAATATAGTATATGTAATATACTATATTATCATAAATGTATTGTCGCGCCAAAAAAAAACGTCAATGCGTCAACCAATCAGAGAAGATCTTGTTCTGCGCAGTCTAACCAGCCATTCAAAATTCTTAATTCATGATAGAAGTTCTTAATTAATAACATTGTGAAATTTGCAGCATTAAATTTTTTTTATGAACGACGGGGACACTCTTAGCCTTTATCATACCTGATGTTAAGTATTGATAAGGCTGTAGATGGAAGCGAGCCTCTCCCGGAATCCTCTATCACGGAGGAACTAGCTATCTTATCTCTAACTGCCGGAATACAACAATACTGAAAACATTGTTATTATGGCGTCCGGCTTAGATAAGATGGTGGTAGCTAGCCAGGCAGACTTACAACAAGTCCTACCACCAACCAAATGATACCGGTGGTTGTACCACTAGACCACAGAGGTAAGGTTAACCGTAAGAGCTCTTAACATTTATCAGTCCTAACTCTTAAGGGGTAAGGGTACATGATGTAAGAATTGTAAGCGTCCCTATAAATAGCTGTAACAATCTTAAAATAGCTCAACGCATTCATCACTCCCGTTGTTGTCGAAAAGTAAAAGAATACCTACGTTTATAGATTTATGATAAATTTCTAAATAGAAAAAAAGTCTCGGTAGCTCAGCGGTTAGAGCATTGGACCGGATTTCCAAAGGTCGTGAGCTCGATTCCCATCTGAGAATTCACTTGCGGCCGAGTTAAATTTTTCCAATATTTTTCTATTAAAAAATTTATCATAAGTATAAAAATAGCATTGAAAAGTGCAAAAATTCAAAAACCATAAAAAAACAGTTTATAGATTTGTTTGGCATTAGTAGTTTAAATTAAAATATAGGTACATACAACTTTTACAAATGTCAGCGCTTGTACAAGAAAATATTTAGACAAAACTTTTGATAGAAGCGTGCGTCACAAGGCGGAAGTCCATATTTAACTATGAAACCGAAATATCTGGCTCTCTTCCACAAAAATAAAACATGCAAGATGCACCACCCGCAAATGAGTGCAAATGCTAATAAGTGACACAACTTGCCTTGCACCAATGATATTTTCAACATGAATGTTACCAGAGTCCCATTTGAGAATTCACTTGTGGCCGAGTTGATTTTCTTCAATATTTTTCTATTATCAAGAATGTTACCTTTATAGTAATTGGCGTTGAAATCTGTCTCCAAGACAACTGTCATGCGTCTGTCTGAGAAGTAGGACAAAATAATGATAAGCACGGAAATGAACGATACGGGGCCTCAGTCGCCTACTCATTCTCTATAGACGCACGCAAATTCTTAAATAGCTTAAATATTTCCATCTAAAATAAATTGCTATTCACCTGAACGTACGTCACAACTTGCAGTACAGTAATCTTGTAATGCGAGAAATGTTATAATGTATGATCTTTCCTTGCGAGTTGTGAATTGTTTACGGTTAGGATAACCATAAAATGAACTTTTATTTTTTTTTTGTTATGAAAACAATGATCTTACCCATGTGTATAAGGTCACTTTTCAATTTGACGACTCTGTATGAAATAAAACAGGGAGAAAAAAATAGCCATTGACGAGTTTCTTGCCGGTTCTTCTCGTTACGTTAAAATAACAGTCGTTTCCCAGCAATAATTTTGACATAATCTTATTTAGTTTGATGTACTCTACACATCTATCACGGCTACGGGTCTATGGGTCTTTTAACAGCCTGTATACTATCTATACCGAATACTCTACTCTTATTTCGGCCCAACAAGAAGCGTTTTGAGTGTTTGATATTTATTTTCTTGATCATCACCCATTCTAAAGTTGCCGCTGAACCAAAAGCCATCTCATTGACGGAGAAGAGGGATAATGGGCCCAACGCGGACTGGAAGGTGTAACCGACAGCAAATGCAGCTGTACTAACTAATTACCGTGGCTTCTGAAACCAACAAGGTAGTCAGGCTCAGGATAGATAATTTATAGGTCACCCATCGTCCTATCCTATCCCTATTTAGATATTACGTAGGATAATTTAATAAATATAATTTTCGCAAAAATCCTAGTGATATTGCAAAAACACGGATAATTAGACAAAAGTGTTGACATTTCTCAATCGTACTGAAAAAAGATAGGGTTTTTGCAAAAATACGGGTTGCTCTAGTAAAATTGGATATTATTTATTTTGATTGGCTTAATTTTTGCTTGCTTGCTAACTCTTATAATGATTGCTTCACAGAAAGATTACTGCACGTGATAGAATGGATTGACATTTGAAACGTGAAGTCGTCAACCAATCAGAGATGTTGTTTTGGACGATCCGATCAGACAATCAGTGTTCTTATTTCATAATATAAAGGGATTCTTTTCGCAATCTTATTAAGGCAACCAGTTTCTTTCGCAAAAATCCTATCTGTATTCAGTAGGATTGAGAAAATATTACACCATTGTCTAATTATCCGCGTTTTCGCAACATCCCTAGGATTTTCGCAAAAAAAAAACGATTTATCAAAGCTTAGTCGCGTTACTACCAAATGTTTTTTTGATTTGACTGTATAGCTCTTGGGTCTACTTATAGGTAATCTAAGTCTGTACAAATACCAACTAAAATCCACCACAGTACATCAGGGTAATCTAACTATAATAACTCCAAAGAGATCCTATACATGGAAGCCATTAAAGTCAGTTCTGTAACACGCAACAAACGAAGGTAGCGTGAAGCAAAATGATCAGACAAAAGCTTTGAGGTATCATAAAAAAAAACCGGTCCAGTGATTTAACCACAGGGCTTCGAAATGTAGGCACTAAGTAGCGTGTCTTTCGTGGATAAACTGTGGAGAATATTTATAACCGACTATCTGAACCGTGCCCATTTCGCTAGCGACATTTACTTGTGATGACCACAGTATTCACAAACAAATATAGCCTATTATGGCACCCACGAATAATGTAGCTGCTCAAATCTTCGATTTTGAAAATTTTCTTTCAGTAGTTCTTAAAAACTTACATCATTTGAATTGAAATATAGATGGAATGAGAGGACAAAAATACATTCTACAGCTTAATTCAATTCAATTCAATAAAAAAAACTACTTTTATTGAACTTACACTAAACTTACTATTGAATAACAAATGGGAAGAAACATTGTAAGAAGCTGAAGAATCCACTGTAATTGTGTAAATCTACCTTAATTACATATTAAATCCTAGCATTATAGGTTCATAAACCATGATACTCAGACCTTAACTAATACATGTATCAATAATACCTATTTGGACATTGAACCTGTATAACACTTCCCCCGGGAAGTTAAAACCACTCGACCAAAACGGCTCGTCTAGCCATCACTCAGACATCGTTACGGCGAAAATATATTGAAGCTTAGGTACTAATGGAACACAGACGGTATAAAGTATTTAATAATAAAAAAAAAATGTGTCAACGACATTGTTCCGTCTTAAATTAGAGATAATTAATTATAATCACTTCTGGCAATCGGGGTAAAAAAATATCAGAACAGATGCCATGTTTTTGTTCGCTATTGTATGATCATTGCCAACGTACACACTTTTGTCATAATGGCGGCCGCTCGTGGTTTCACCCGCGTGGTTCCCGTTCCTGTGGGAATATCGGGATAAAAAGTATCCTATGTTCATAACCAGGCTATCTACTAATAGTTTTTGAGTTTATTCGTTGCAAACAAACAAACAATCAATCTCTCTTAGTATAGACAAAACCAATATTGCCGTTTTACAGCACTTCCTGAAAACATAAACGTCAAGTGTATAATGCATAATCTACTTTAACAAAGGCAACATTGTTAGCCCTTATCTTTAGGTCTCGAGTCTCGATGCGAGCTTCACTGTGTTAACAAAACTATAATCATAAACTCCCATAATGATTTGTTCATGAACTTGAGAGTAAAGACCTCGGTATAAAAAGGGCGGCGCGGCAGACGTGGAAAAAATAAACATAAACTAATGGATGACATAAAACAGAAAGTCGATAAGTTTCATCGTGATCTGCGATTGATTGATATGATAAGGATTTTTAGGTACGTTTTATGCGTTGTTTTTATTTTTTATGAGAGCTGTTTCGTGCTATTTTAAGCCGTTTTGGTCCCGCTATAAATTTCCTGCCATCCGCATTGGGTCCGAGTACGAATAAACCTTAAGTTATGAGACTTATGAGCGAAAATAAAAAAATAAAAAAAAAATGCAAGGAAGCCTTTTTAGAGCCAAACTTGCAAAGCATCTTTGAACTTTCAAACCGAAGCTGTGCCGCATTCCATGAAGTGAAAAGCAACTTTCTTCAAATGAACCTAAGTACCTATGAATCGTATTTTTTTTATTCCCTACACTAACCTACCCTGCCACCCACAGGATATTTATTAACTGCCAAGAAGAAAATTAAAGGAAGGCAACCCAAATCAAATATAAAGTCATAAAAACACGGAAATTAAACTTTTTATTAAAAGATACGGTTTTTAAGGTCAATCAATAGAGACTCACTCAGTTACAACGATATAGCTAGCTTCAACATCAAATCGAACCCCACTTCTAAACAAAGGGTCTGATAATCCCAAATAATTAACACACACCAGCATTGTTCGGGCGGGCCCAACCGGTCAATGCTCCGTGGGTATGACGGTACGCTGTCATTATAGAAGATTTTTTTTAGCCTGAAGTCACAGACCTATATCGAGATAGACGGTAAAAGTGTACCTTGCGTGTCATAAGTTTGATCCACGGTCAAAGTCCAGTCCGCTTGAGACCATTGCCATGAAGTTTTTTGCGGCCGTTCTTCTTATCACTTAAAAGATGTCCTGAATGGCTGGTAGGAAAAAAATGGACGATTCGAAAGCACTTACCTATCTATAAGTCTATTTGAATAAAAATCTTTGACTTTGACTTTGATGAAAACACGCGTCACTCAGAAACGAAAATGGTTAATTGTGCAGTGCTCGCTCGTGAAGTCATCGTAGGTACGAAAAATTCGACACGCTAGGTTTTCATACAGTTTGATATAGGTCTGTGACTGATGTTTTATGAGGGAATAAAGCAAGTACGCAACAGCACGTCAGACTAAAAAATTTGAGAGCGCCCTTTTTAAGGGCCCGCTATAGGCCAACGAAAATCAGACTGCTTTACATGATCGTCTGTAATATCAATAATAATGAAAAACTGAATTTCAAATTAAGATGCAGCAAACTACTGGACTAACACTAGTGACTATGTTACTCAAAAACACGATTGCATAACATTTTCTCGATAGAAAAAAATTGCGAAGTTTCCTCCAAATCACTATAAGTAACACGATAAACTGCTAGTATTCAAGTAATACATTAAAATAAAGCTTGGAACTTTTTAGTATAATTACACTATAGATAAGGCAGGGCTTATGTTATATATTTTTTGTAAAGAACCTTTAAATATCCTTTAAAAAAAGAATTTCCTTAATTTCTTCATTCCGGACCGGCCGAATGGGGCCGGAGAGTTATATAGTAAACGCTGCCTTATTTCTAATAGATATAAGGCAGCATTTATTTTGCAGTTCGCCGTTGCAGTTATTACTTTTGCTTTTGGCCTAGAGCGCGCCCTTAATAGCGGCAGTTTTGTAATACAAATGAAAGGCTGACGTGCAGTCGACTGTACCTTCATCGAGGAATCAACAAACTTGTGTGTGTGAACAACAACAAAAATGTGAACAAATAAAAATCTTGTCATTATTTCTTCAAGAGAGACGAGGAACGTTTTATCAAGTAGATATTCTATTTTATTTAGATTATCGAAAAAGAATGAACACACAAGAAACTCAAAAATATGAAAGAGATGAAAACTTAAGAAGTCTTCAAAAAATTCGGTTATCGAAAAACCAATAATAATCAATAGCTCACGCGAAGAAGTCCTCAAAAACAAGCATGATCTTGTAATCATAATTTCGTAATTATGTTCCAAAAAAAAACCAGAATTTGTGAAGCTTGGGACCTTATACTTTTTTTTTCAATGCCTGATAAAACGATGACTCAGTATTTCCAGGTTCCGAACCTCAAAATAAAAAAATCGGACAAGTGCGAGTCGGACTCGCTCACCGAGGGTTCCGCACAAATTTGTAGGTACCTTCCTAGCAGTTGCAAAAGGTCCATAATACCGATTCCCATCGGCTTACCTTTAAGAAATCCTATCCCACTGATTTCCGATCTCGTTTTTTTTCAAAGTTTCCCGAAATTCAGTTTCCAACACTTTAAGACAAAAAATTTCATGATTTCATGAGATATCGAGTTTAAATTAATTCCCAATATTCACGTCATCAATCTCTTGAAAATGTAAAAAATCAAACTATTATTTACATTAACATAAAAAAGTAAGGCCATTTACGCCGCAAAAACGTATATTTCTTCGACACTCTCAACGGAATCAAAATTCCCAATTCCTATACTTTCCGCTAACATAGAACTATGAAAGACAAGTAATAGTCTTTTACTACAAGTACAGGAAAAAACTGAAAACTAGACATTTGTTATTAAATCATGAAAAATTTAGTCTTTAGTTTCGGAAACTGAATTTCGGGAAAGCTTCGGAAAAAACGGCGAGATTCAATTCCTGAACTATTTATAATATTATGTACTAGTTAGGTACCTACAAATTTGTGCGGAACCCTCGGTGGGCGAGTACGACTCGCACTTGTCCGGTTTTTATTTACTACCATGCTTGTATCTTATCGAAAAAGGGGCCAATATTCTTTGAGGATGGCTGATTCACTATCTTATCATTAAGTTTTTTGATGCATCTATCTATTGGGAAAGGCAAGTCTTTTTTTTGTAACAAAACGTTTAGATAAATTTCTTAAATAGTAAATATAAATTAACAAATGGCACAATCAAATAGTAAACTACATTAAACTTGTCATCTTTAGAGCTAGCGCAGACGACGGATAACGGAGGACTTTTTGTCCGCGACACGTCTTTATTGTAAACCAAATAAGATTGAATTTAGATCGCGAATATCCATAAAAAGTACGCGATAGTCTGCGTTATATATATTCAACTTTATATTCTTAGTAATAAGGTCGTGTCGCGGACAAAAAGTCCTCCAATGTCCGTCGTCTGCGCAGGCCCTTAGAGTACATATATTATACCTATTTAAAATCAGTAGTGATAGCTAAGACATAACTTAAAACCCTCGCATACCAACACAGGATGCACTTCAAAGAAAAGACATGCAAAAAAAAACAGCAGTTATGGCATTATTATGAAGGTTCAAATTTCAATGGCAGCGTGTGTATGAAGACGAGGCTTGAATTACAAGTATTAGCAGTGCTATTATTGTCGTACAAATACGTTGGGAATTGAATACCCGCTTTGGTTGAAAGGAACGCATGTCCTGCTGTTTGTGTAACTAGAGGTATTGCTATGGAAGGGCTGGCCCTTCAACTGACAGACAGGGATTTCGATGAGTCCATAGTATACCATCAGCTCTTTTCGCAATATTGATTAAAAACCTGACCTATACACTGCGTATAGCGCCCGTTTCACAGTATTACTTTGATATTGCACTTATAATTTGTGGTAAAGTTTTTATCAACTTTTAAACCCTAGTGCATTGCACCTCTTTAATAAAATATTTTCGTATCCACATCTACCAAAACTACAAAATGTGGTATGTTTTAATAGAAACAATGTGTTTTAAATATTTTATGCAACAATAACTCCACAATGTATCTGGTACAATATCACAATTTCCAAATGAAAGTCAATAAAATAAAATCTTATTGCAGAATACGCACAAACCATACTATTGTTAATAATATAATTAAAATAAGTTTCTTAGTAGAAAACGAAAAATATGTCGCGTAATTCCGCAAGAAAAAATGCAGATGCAGCCCAGTGACACACCTTGCACCTTCACCGACTACTCTACACGTGTTTCGCCCACACACGGAGCATCCTCAGGAGTTGTTAGACCGTGCCAATCTCAGCACCGTTCTCAAATCAAATACTTAAAATAAGTTTCATTGCCAGGTTACAGTGTCACAGGCATTATAATACGTATTAAATTTCATACTACTTCGATAATCTCAGTTGTGTAATTTGCAGGATCATTTTACAGAATTATATAACTATGTACTCAAAGCATTATTTTAGTCACTATTGATTTTCATTAAAAAATCATTGGGTTATTAAGTAGGTAATGATGTATTTACTTATTATGTAGCATATTTTCCTTACTAAGTAATGAGAGCCTGTTATATATCCAATACAATTAGTTACATTGTATTGTAAAGTCACATGTTTTAGCTACACTTCAATATTTTTTATCTATTTGAAAACAAACTTATCTAAACCAAGACAAGGAAAGGAAGTTACATTTATAATTTGAAAAGTGAAACTTTTACGCCCGAAATTAGTAACCAACTATCTCAGATAGCCCAATCCATATCTAAAGATAGGTTATTAATTTCGGGCGATAGATTATAATCTCTGGGACTATGTATCTATCATATTAGTAATAATTAGAGCTAGCGCAGACGACGGATAACGGAGGACTTTTTGTCCGCGACAGGTCTTTATTGTTAACCAAATAAGATTCAACTTAGATCGCGTATATCCATGAAAAGTACGCGATAGTCCTCGTTATTTATTCAACTTTATGTTCTTAGTAATAAGGTCGTGTCTCGGACAAAAAGTCCTTCAATGTCCGTCGTCTGCGCAGGCCATTAGAGACCGGATTTGCATATTATGACCCTTTTCAGCAGTAGTTGCATATTTTAGCAAAAAAAATTAAAACTTGCATATTTTACGCTCGATCTCGATCTTCTCGATTCACCATAGAGTGGGCCTATTGTGGCCAAATAGGGCCAAATAGCGTATAGGGGCATCTCACTCTCTGAACGTATACTCTGACGTCAGCTGTTGAATTTCCTCACTCCTAGAGCGTGGAACTAAACGTAGCGCAATAGGACCAGGAGCTCTATTTTTGATTCACTCGTCTCGAGGATTCTACTGATTTTCGTGCGACGTTTGAGTTTCCATATTCCGTAAAAGACCTTTCCCGTATATACATAGCTTCGCTTTTCGCCTGTAGTGCCGCCTCCCAACGCGAGCGCGCGAGTGGCAAAGCGAAAAGCGTGCTATGTCCACGCTTGCAAGGTCGCTAATCGCCTGATAGCCTCCTCGTTCGCCTCGCCACTCGCGCGACGAGTGATTCAAAAATAGAGGTCCAGATGCCTCCTTAAATTCTGCCCGGCTGGGCCGGTCACCTTAGTAGATGCAAAACGCTCCTTTTCCACTTACAAAAGTATAAGTGATCGTAGACACGATTTGTCTATAGAGACAGAGAGCATTAATTAGTACTTTTAAACATAAATTTGTAAAATGCGATTGTTATCCTTAAGTACCTAATAGCTTACTAAAATAGATATTTTAGCTATTTTTGTTGCATATTTGTATGCATATATTGGCCTTTTTTTGTTGCATATAATCCGGTCTCTAGTAATAATCATAGCCCAATTTCAATCTGTAGTGAAAACCCTAACTAAACAACTATGGACCCCATACATTAAACATCTGTATAGTTCTGCAAATATACATGTCTTAGTGGTTTGTCCACCAATCTGCAAGTCAAACAATAATCTCTCATATATGTGGAAAATAGAAACTTCTAAATGAGAGGTCACTTTAGTATGTCATGTGTTTTCAACAGTATGCAGGTTTTTGTACATACTAAAACTGGATTTCTGTACATTCTTTGTTTAACAAAGGTGTCATTAAAGCGTAATATAGTATTACAGATAGTGGTGGTCACATAATTAACGATACTAGTTGATCTTCATACAAACACGGTAACTTTTGAGCCTTGGTTCTGACAAGGATTGACAGAGCTGTGATCTGATAATGGCCATCAAGGGAGTGAATGCAGGAGATCCAGATAGCTATACACACCCAACAGATCTGATCAACATTCTAAGAAATGTATGGATAATTTAAAAAAAATGCTAAATAAGTATGGAATTTCTGAAACTAAATACGCTGATCCCTACATCAGTGTACAAATATTGTCATAAAAATAGTAGACAACATTCATACACCAACATTCCATACCAAGATTCAAGAATTTAATGGATGTGAAGCATTTAACCCACTTCTTACTAGCGTTTGATATACGGATCATCATAAAATTAAAATATTGTAAACAATATGTGTATTTTCTGATTAAAGGATTTTATTAAACATTTGCTGAATGGTCCCTTTGTCTGCAAGAAGTGTCTCGAGACCAACATTTTTTTATTTATTTTTCCTGTTGCATAGATGCATTTATTAGCCTATTTATAAAAAATCACAAGGTATTATACAAAAACTGTAAATCCGAAAAAATAACAAAGAACAAAATAACAATCAAACAGTTTACCAAACATTTGGAACATTTAACCTACTTTTAAGATAAATATGATAAAAGAACATATTAACTAACATACACTTAAAATCAATCAGAGCTAATGACTCGGCTCCGCCCAATGCTGTTGATAGAATCATTTGTGTTTTGAATTAGTTATTAATACACTGTGGGATATCTTCCTGTTGTAAATGTTACACCATACAGTGGGCTTATTGCAGCGCTTGAGTGATTTTTACGCTAGAACGCTTTTAATATGAAGGGACTGTCTGCCCTCTTTTGTAGTGTAGATAACAGCCATAATATATCTTATTTTTATTTATTAAATACAAATCTAGAATATAACATGCGTTTTCTATTTATTTGTGATTTTTTGTAAGGTTTTATGTTAATAACATATTTTCAGTTACTTTATTACAACTTTTGAAAATAAAAAATTATTATGAGTAATTAATTTGGTTGTAAGAATTTTGAATGAAATTCTCAAAAATACTTTTTAATAATAACAGCAGAACAATTTAACATATTTATATAAATAAAATTTAAAGGTGACTGACTGATCTATCAACACAGAAAACGGCTGAACTTGAAATTTTGCATAAAGATACCATAAATAGTGTAGGCCTCCAGTAAGAAAGGATTTTTAGAAATTCTACCCCCAAGGAGGGAAATAGGGATAAATGTTTGTATATAAATCCATCAGTTTTAAAGATAGGATCATAAAAATTTGTTTTAAGTTGACAATGGAAAATAAACATTTACTTGTACAAATAAAGAAGGCAGCAGACACCTCACTAGACAATTAAAAACAATAGTTCTATGTTAGGATCACTCAAATAGAGCAAACTTATTATACAAAGCATGGTGCTTGTTATCTAAGCGTAAATATAAGACATTTTGTGTACCTACCTATCTACCAGAGGATTAACAATTAAATGGGTAAAATACTTTTGTACAAAATATTTGAAGTAGAGTCCAGACTGACTGGTCTGAAACACAGATCTTTTAAACTACTAGATCTTCTAAAAAAAAGTTTTTTTAAGTTTGATAAAAAATTATTTATTCATAATGTACAAAGTTTGTAGAAGAGATAGGTATACATAAAATTTTACCTGAAACCAACACTCATTTCTATACTAAATTGAAATAAATCATGAAAATTAATGCCAATTAAATTGGGTTTGACCTAAAGTGGGCCTTGAGATGTTGTAAGCAAAAAAATACCAGAACTAGTTCCAAAGAACATTAACCTAATACAATGCTAGGTAAGGTCGTCGAAGCCGCAAAAAATCTACATAATCAGACCACTTCCTAGTTTGTAATAGAACCTAATTTGTACGGTTTTGCACGTGTTTTAGTTACCATATTTTAATAAAGTTCATGTTTTTGAAACTGCTACCTATTATCATGCGAGCAAGAGTAAAATAACAAAAATATAGCTTCACTTTTTTTTTATTTTAGTTAACATAACCTATAATGACAGAAATATTGTCAGAAAGACATTATTTTATTAAAATGTTTGTTTAAAGTTGAAAATTAGTTAGTGCGTAAAGTTTTTAGTTAATATCGAATAGGGAAAACTATTAAAACACAAAAATAAATCATTGATAGAATGGCGGGCGGCACAATGGCGCGGCGAATGTTTTACATCGATAAATACTTATATAGAAATAATACTTACAATTATCTCTGCTAAACAATCCACGATTTTAATAGGCACCACTTAAATATAATAGCACTGAAACACAAGGTAAAATAGTGAAATTAAAATATAAACTCGGGAAAGCGTCTTCCTTTACACCGACCGACCGAACGCAATATTTTTTAAATTTCTATTTGTGTTGTGTTGCCAAAACACATAAATAAATGAAGATGTTTCGTTCAGAAACAAAATTGTAATTTTAGCTATCGATCGCACGGCGGCCGGTGCTTATAATAAAAAGCATACTGAGCTGTATTGTAAATGTGAGCTTTTTTATTTGCAATAATTTTGCACCTGAATTACATAACGGCAACGTTTTAAAATCCAAATTAAAATTTGTAATGCGGCGTCTTAAACTATTATTAATAGGGCTGCGACCTAAAACTAAAATAAAGCTAAGAGTATCCCCGTCATTCATAAAAAAAATTTGATCTTGACGTTCTGCAAAAATGTTCCCTTTTTAAATAAACCCTTGCTAAGCAAACAAACGCCCTGTCTATGTCGATTCTATCACGCTGAGACACTGTTCCCCTTATCCAAATTCGAAAGTACGTCTGTTTGTTTGTGTTTGATTATGTTTGTTTATGTGTTAATCTTTCACGCTGAACGGATTTGAATGTTTGGCACAGAATTATAGTATATTGAGTGGTTTAATACATAGGATTTAAAGACCTTTTATCACGATTTTTCCACGGGAAGGGGAACCACGCGAGTGAAACCGCAGGCGGCCGCTAGTTCAACATAAAATACCCAATTTTCACCGACGAACGAAGATCCACCGGTAGGTCTAAGCCATTAGAATCATGACATGATGGCATTTTGGCAATTGGTAGTAAACTATTTCTGAACGAAAATAATAAACTGACTGTCAGTGTCAACTGTCAATTCAATATACTGTCAAAATTGTCAAATAATACCATGTGGAATGGAAATTCTGGAAAATTAGTGTTTTATTAATTTGTGAGATTGTTCAATTGATAGAAAGCTTTGTAAACAATGGATTACGTTGTCGGTGGTGTTGCAGCTCTGATATCAGGAAACGTTACTCCAAATAGGCCGAAACTTGTCCGGAGAGCATTAACACCTATAAAACATCAACCCTCTCCCAACGTTACTCCCAAGAGTGAACTTGTAGATGATCGTTCAATATTCCTGTCGCCTTCTGTGCAGAAAAAGAAAGCTATAGTCAAGAAATCACCGAAGAGAATATTCCAGAACCCTGAATTGGATGAAACTTGTGATGGCGAGAACAAATCAAGTCCCAAAGCTGATAAGGTTAAGAAACATTTACAAGAAGATTTAGAAGATAGTACTGTACAGCTCAAGTCCCCAACTGCTAAATCCCCTAAGAAGAATAAGAATAAATCAAGTAAAGCTCTAGAGAAAAGTGTTGCGGAGGAAATTGAAAGTCCACAGAGTGCTAATGAAAACACGCCTAAGAAGAAAAAGAAAACAAACAGCACCACAGAGGACGGTAGAATTATAGTCTCTAATGTTACAAATAAAACTCCTAAAGGGAGGAAGAGACGAGAATTAGATCTGTCACAGTTTGATGAACAGGAAAATGAAGAAGTAAACCTTAAAATTATTGATAAATCTCCAACTCAACACTTGGACTCTTCTAAGAATGTAGAAAGTCCAAAAAAGAAAAATAAAAAGAATAAAGTTAAATCTAACAATGAAAATGATACACACACAGAGAGAAAAGATGAAGATACCAATATATTTAAAAATAAACCCAAAAAGTCAAAAAAGAAGAAGAATAAGCCTCCTCTAGATAGTCAAAATGATGAAATTGAATCTGTAATAAAAAATGAAAGCAAAAAGTCTAAGAAAAAAGATAAAATATCTTTTGTTAATCCAAATGCTATCACAAATGAAGACACTGATTCTGAACATGAATCTGATGATGAGATTCTTTCAGAAAATGAGGAAGTCAACAAAGAAGTACTAGACACTGGACCGGCTCATGATGATGAAAGTTCTGATGAGGAAACCGAAAAAGAGAGGAAAGTTGAACCTAAGGAGAAACCAGCTGAAGTCAGAACCGAAGATGAAATCAGAAGAACTCTGTTTGTTGGCAATGTGCCGTTTAGTAAGAAATGTAAGAAGGAAATCAAGAGGATTTTCAGTAAACATGGTGCGATTGAAACTGTTAGGTTGGTATAATGGACGACTGTTTGGAATTAAGTTTCTCTCTTATTATATTGTTTTTTGAGCTAGGAGAGGCCTATGTCCAGCAGTGGATGTCCACAGGCTGATGATGATGATATTTTTTTTATGACAAAAATTGTTAAAGTTTTAGATATGATTTTTGACTATACTAAAATACACAAATGGTATCTAAGGGTGGTATTTCACTTATCCAATATCTTGGTCTAATGTCAAACAATGGGTCAAAGAAATTGGATGACTTCTTACAATGAATATAGAATGGGAGTCTATTGTGTATCTGTCATTTATATTATTGGACCAAGATATCGGATAAGTGGAATACCCACATAAGATAAGTATTTGCATTAAAGGATTAATCCTAAAACTGTTCTTGATATTATGTTTCTTATATCTAGGTGTAGCAATCTAGAGTATAACGAATTACTTTATATTGGCAATATTTTCCTCTCATTCCATTTAAACAATTTCATTTGCAGAATTCGCACAGTCCCAGTGAAAGATGCTCGTGTGACACCAAAGTTGGCAGTGATAAAGAACGAGTTGCATCCTGAACGTACAACCGTTAATGTTTATGTTAAATTTAAAGACATAGCCTCAATTGAACAGGTGATTTATTTGCTTTCTTCAATTGCTAAATAAACAAATGATTAAGGCTTCACATTGAAAAGAACATGTTATCAGAATTTTCCTCAATAATGTTTCATATTTTACTTATCTCAATCTAATTGTTATTAGGAGTATAGTAGTCCAAGTTAGTGACTTACTGCATGTACATAGTCATGCTTTTTCTCAATAAGTAACTCAATCCTAACTTCCTAACTAAAAGCAAGGCCAACGAAACGAGATACAGATTGTAGGTGGTTTCTTTAATTTCATATTTTAATAACTGCTTTTAAAATTTTAACTTCTAGTTTCTCACATGTAACATAATTAAAAAACACATTTTATAAGTAAAAATACAGATTTCCAATTATTGTATGTTTATTATAAATTCTTTTTATTAAAAAGACGTTTCGTTGGCTCCCCTTTATATTATTATAAATGCAAGAGTGTGTTTGTTTGTCCTAACTAAGCAACCGATCAACTTGATTGTTGGCATAGAGTTATTTGAGAGGATGGAGAATAACATGGGCTACTTTTTTTATCTCGATACTAATATTATAAATGTGAAAGTGTGTTTGTTTGTCCTTCACGCCCTAAGTAAGCAAAAAATCGACAATTTTTTTTTATCCGATGTTCCCTTGGGAACGGGAACCACGCGGGTGAAACTGCAGGCGGAAGCTAGTAACTAATAAGTGTTTGCAGAGACTAATGAGAGTTGGCTCTTGCTTCCCGTATTCTTATCCCATTTCTTAGAAATCATTTTTGCATATTTTGGGCACTTTGGAACCAATCAATGCCCAATGTGGTATCGGTCGCTGAGTTGTAGCTAGGAGAGTGATGCTGTTTATACATTTTACTCTTAAACCGCTTTCTTTCACTGCCAAAAGAGATTTATAGCGTGGCGTATATCTATACTTATAACATTATAAAGTTGAGGAGTTTGTTTATTTGAACGCGCTAATCTCAGGAACTACTGGACTGATTTAGAAAATTCTTAGACCATTAGAAAGCTACATTTCTCCCGAGTGACACAGGCTATATTATATCCCGATATTCCCCCGGGAACGGGCACCACGCGAGTAAAACCGAGAGGAGCCGCTAGTAATATTATAAAGTTGAAGAGTTTTTTTGTTTGAACGCGCTAATCTCAGGAACTACTGGACCGATTTAGAAAATGCTTAGCCCATTAGAAAGCTACATTTCTCCCGAGTGACATAAGCTATATTTTATCCCGATATTCCCACGGGAACGGGCACCACGCGGGTAAAACCGCGAGGATCCGCTAGTAATATTATAAAGTTGAAGAGTTTGTTTGTTTGAACGCGCTAATCTCAGGAACTACTGGACCGATTTAGAATATTCTTAGACCATTTAGAAAGCTACATTTCTCCCGAGTGACATAAGCTATATTTTATCCCGATATTCCCACGGGAACGGGCACCACGCAGGTAAAACCGCGAGGATCCGCTAGTACCAATATATTTCTATTTCATCCAATACTTTTATTTCAGGCATTAGCAGAAAACAACACAGTCCTAGATGGTTGCCACCTACGTGTGTCTCGCAGCGATGCGACGGGCGCTGAACACGACCCGCGCTGCGCAGTATTTGTAGGAAACATGCCCTTTGCGCTAGAAGACGACGCTCTGAGAGAGAAGTTTGCTAAATGCGGGGATATCGTCTCCGTCAGGATTATAAGGGATAAGAAAACTAACGCTGGGAAAGGTTGGTTATAGTTTTCAGTGACAGTAAGGTTTGTGTTATAGGACACTACGATACTAGGGTAATGGATATAAATACATATAATTATACATATATAAGTATTTATGTGTAGAAATATATATAAACGGTCATGCCTCAGGTACAAATGTTCGTATTCATCATACAATCATTTGCCTGCAACGAGATTCGAACCCAAGACCTCAGTGTAGGCGACACCTTGAAACACCACTCTACCACGGAGGTGGACGCCAATAGTATGGAAATAGAATCTATTGTTAAAGAAGATAATCTTACAAATTTTTACGACTAATCAACAAAGACAACAACATTTTTTATTGATTGTTTAAAAAATCAATCTTTGTGTTTTCATGAATTACAAAAACAAAAATTGTTTAATCTTCTTCACCCATCCTTACTTTACTTGATATGCTGAGGATGTCTTAAACTTCTCATCAACATTACATAATAAGCACAATAAAAAAAATTACTTAATTATTTATAATTTTCAAGGTTTTGGATACGTAAACTTCGCATCAAAAGATGGCGTCGAACTAGCACTAGCCTTACCTGAAGAGGATCTGACAATCAAGAACAGAATATTACGAGTTAAGAGATGCACACAAGTCACGCAGAGGCAACAGAACCAAGGCGAGAACAAGAACTTTAAAAACCAAGGCAGAAATCAAAGCATGCAAGGTAGAAATCAAGGTGTGCAAGGTAGAAATCAGAGCATGCAAGGAAATAATCAGGGCATACAGGGTAGAAATCAGGGCATGCGAGGCAGAAATCAAGCCATGCAAGGTAGAAATCGGGGCATGCAAGGCAGAAATCAAGCCATGCAAGGAAGAAATCAGGGCATGCAAGGAAAATTCGGTGGAAAAGGTCCTAAGCAGTGGGAACAAAAACAAGGAGCCATGGGTGAAGGAGCTCAAAGAAGACTTATGAATAAAAGAAAGAGTCAGGTAAGTACATAAATAAGAATTTTAAATCATAAAAATACTTTCCCATTGTTAATGTGACATGATTAAATTGAATGATAAACGACAGGTCATCATATTGTGTTATAAAATTAATTAAGGCGGTACCCTCACCGAAAGCGGCGCCGCGTTGAATTTTATTTAATATCGTAATTCTAATTCACAATTTTAATAAAACTAAACGTGGAATTTTTAGAACCCATAGTCTAGTATTTTCAACGCGGCGCCACTTTCGGTGGGGGTACCGCCTTAATAGAGTCCGTCTTACAAAAAATGTCCTACAGAATATTACTGCAACTAAAATGCGATTTGCTTATCAGTCGAGTCCGTGGCGCAGTGGTTAGCGCGCTCGGCCTGCGATTGTTGAGGTTAAGCAACTTTCGCAATAGTCGGTCACGGGATGGGTGACTATCTCGAGCTTCTCCGTGCTTTGGAAGGCACTTTAAGCCGTTTGTCCCGGCTGCATTTGCAGTCGTTAAAACCCAACCCGCATTGGACCCGTGTTGTGGGTCATGGCCCGTTCTCCTTATCCATCCAAAAGTAAGGCCCGTGCCCCTGAAGCGGTGACATTAATAATGGCTGATTACGGTATAGGAATAGAGCTTATTTTCGAATGTTGAATGCGACTGCAGCGCCACTCTCAATGGACTTCTTTTGTGAGACGTATTCTACTCACACTCACAGCCAATCCGTATGATAACATTATTTTAATTTTGCAGGATAATGGCGACGGACCAGATGAAAAGAAGCCAAAACATCTGAATCAACCACAGAAAGAGAAGAAAGTTAGGAAAGAGTTTGTTGGAATGACAGCTGAAAAGAAAAAGGTAGATATATTTTCAATAATATTAGGTCTTTACTTATGAAATTGCCGATTTGTATGAAGAATTTCAAAGAATGTTCGTTTTCCATACTAACAATTTTTGCTATGGTTACTACCGCAAATGCTAATGCCACAATATTTTATCTTGGCAACAAACAATCAAACCTTTCCTCTTTATATATACGCTTTTTTAACTTAACTTGTGTTATGGATACTAGATAACGGATAAACATACATAATATACATAGTAAACATCCAGACCAAGACAAATAGACATGTTCATGCACACAAATATTAGTCTTGTCCGGGGATCGAACCCGAGACCTCTGGTGCAGAAGGCGGGCGTTGTACCCCGGCGCCAAACAGGGGGCTAATTTACTAACTTTAAAATCTATCGCAATCCCTTTCAATTCGTCATTTGAAAGATATTTACATCGAGGTCGGCACTATTTGACATTTGATAGGGATTGTGATCGGGACGCGTTTTGAAAGGTATTGAATGAACGAAATTGAACTGTCTAAGCAAAGTGACACACGAAAATATCTTTCAAATGTATGGAGAAGTGTCAAATGAAGTGTGATTTAAATCATCATTCATTCCGAAAGGGATTGCGACTATAAGTTACACAATTCCATAAATCACTTTCACAATCACAATACCTTTGAAAGGGATTGTGATAGATTTTGAAATTAGACAATTAAGGGGCTGGTCGTCATAATGTTAGTATAGACAAGACAAGTCATAATTAATGACGTTGAATATTGATCTAGATCGCTACTAGATACCGTCAAGTTATTCTTGTGTTTCTCTGATTTTATCCGAGTGGGATCGAACCCAACCTTTACCTCAGTCAGTCTAAACATAAAGGTCGTTGCACTCGGCCAACGTGACGCGCTCACACACACATGCGCCGCTCGCTATCGTTACACGCCGGGACCTCGATCTTTTTTTTTTTGTGAACGACTGGGAGACTCTTAGCCTTCATCATACCTGATGTTAAGTATTGACAAGGCTGAAGATGGAAGCGAGCCTCTCCCGGAATCCTCAATCACTGAGGAACTGGCTATCTTATCTCTAACTGCCGGAAAACATTGTTGTTATGACGTCAGACTTAGATAAGATGGTGGTAGCTAGCCAGGCGGACTTACTACAAGTTCTACCACCAACCAAACCGAATACAACATGTACCGCTGGGAATCGAACCCGGGACCTCTGGGTCTGATACCGGTGGTTGTACCACTAGACCACAGGCGGTTGACTGGTTTTCACTGTAGTCCGAGCCTACAAAAGTAGCAAGCGCGGGTGTAGCGCCGCGTATCTGTGTTAGTGCGGCATTTCAGCCGTTTGTAGCCAATGAAAAGGTTTAGACTGTGGCTCAGTAATCAATGCGTGATATTTTGTTTTGTATTTCAGAAACACACATTCAACAAAGGCCAGAAGAAAAAGAAAGCGCTCAGTGAGATCCTGACGAAATAACACAATTTGTGCCGTTTTTTAATTAAGTAAGTTATTGTTTAATAATCTTTATATTGGCATAATAATTATTGTTAAATTAAGTTTTAAAAGTTGTCGCATTAGATTTTACCTACAGCTGTGATTTTTAATAAAATCTTGAATTTAATTTTATTCTCTCATTTACTAGTCATTTCTTGGAATTAATCTGGAATTTCATAGTGATAAAAAAGTAGGAGGCCTAAAATACTTCCCTGAGAAATTCCTTTTTATAAAAATCTTGTAATAATTGCGGTCTTTATGCCTTTTAAAACTTCTTTCATACTTCTCCAAATTACTTTCCGTTTCTTAAATTTTTTTATTGTAAAACTATCCATTAATTTCGTTATTTCAGTACTTAATGATGCTAGGAACGAAAAAGAAAACATATCGTTGGTACAAGTATTATCATATAATTGTCATTTTTATTATAAAAATATGTCAATGTTAGCAAAAATAATCACAGTCTGACACTTTTAAAACTACATACATGTACAATCGTGAAATCAGAAACTTTTGGATTACATTTGCTATTTAAAATAAAAAAATAATAAAAAATTACATTAAAAGTATTGAAAGTCATTTATTAATTATTACAGACAATAAATATAAATACAACTGTGTCCAGTAATTGTTTGTAAGTTTTTTACTTTTTTTATAAACCTCAAAACCAGTTTTAATACATTTTACAGCATATAATTACTATACACATATCTATGCATTCTTAAGTACCTATATAATATTACAATTTTGTTTTTAGTTACATAAATTACAGAATTCTTAGTTCTAAAAATTGATCTAGAATTCACGTGTTTCATTGAAAAAAAACTAGATCTTATTTAACAGTGACGTTAATGCGACTTGCAAGACAAGGACGGAAAATGTAACTAAAAACTATAATGTCTGCTAACTAAATCCAAGAAAGACACGCCCTAAATTACTGTACATTATAAATCTAGGTATAATATGACCAGGACCGTATTGCAAGTATTAGTAATTAGAATAAAATTAATAGAGTTCAGACAATTTAATTAAAAAAATCTTTTAATAATCACTTTTTTCTTGTGGTATTCGTGACGTCGTCTTCAACATATTTAGTTTACAATAGAAGATACTACTTATAAAATATACAATCCTGGTCACATTCATTATGAATAAAAATATTTAAAAAGTGTGACCAACAGTGACAATTGTTGATAATGATCGAAACAAAATATTTTACTGTGATTTATTAAAGATGGCGCACTCGAAAAGTACTATTATTAATGTCCATCTTAAATACTAAATTTAAATTTTTCAATTGAATTGGTAATATTTTTAGCTGGCAATACCTATGTTAACACCATGCTTACTTGTTGATAACATTTTCTTGAATCATACAGTATTCTTTTTATCTTTAAATTAGTAAATTGACTATATTTGATAATAGCTTAAACCAAGAACAGTGGATCTCGCAAATAACTAAGTTTGCATTGTGCGTATTCGAAATTGATCTCTATTCACATGATTTCGACAGTTCAAAAATCACCATCACTATGGCACCATCTTACTCTATGGTAACTCAATAAACAGGTATTTCGTAAACTTATGCCTTTACCAGAAGTCTATGAACATAATACCCTAAGCGTTTGACCAATCATTATTGCTAACATTCCCAATTAATCCACCTTATTAAGTACACGTGTACTCTATATTTTTACTTATTTTAAATACAAAACTACTATTTACAGTTCGACTAACAGTCATTTAGCTATAAGTAAGATTTATTCTACTTGTTCATAGCGGTTTGAGCAAAGACTGATATGCTTATGCAGACTTAACAACTGGGTTGCCAGGTAATCATAGTAGAAAATTATCATAATATTTTCTAAATTTAAAATCTGCCTTTTCTACCATTTACGTAATAATCGACACCTTTTTAGTTAATAAGTAAGTTTATAAATAATATACTGGCAACCCCAATACGTTGCTGACGATGTAATATTTCCATTTTGACACACACTGGTCAAAAGTGTCGTACTTACATATATTTAATGAATATTTTGCTATAATTTAAGTACAAAAGTTTATTTTTTTTAACAAATCTTTATTGATTTAACACTTTTTAACAGTTGCTGAACTAAAAGAGGTATATTTAGCTTAGCTTTCGAGATTATTTCGCATCTAACGTATATAAGTACTAAAATGCTTTAGAAAACTTTAAAAAAGCTATTGCTTTCAAATAAATTGAATCGAAATCAAGTGACACAGCACTTTTTACAGATCTATTTTCATGTATACAAGATTTCGACTAAAGTAAGCGAAACAAATATTATTAACAAAGTGGTGTTTGGACAAATTGTAAATATGTAATTTTACACATCATATGACATTTGAAATTGCTCTTATACTGATTAGTTCATTAACATTTTGTTTTCTGCTCACAAGAGCTTCAATTGTTTTATCTAATTGGTGAGAGTCTGTTATTTTTTAAAGGACGGTCTACAGAATCAAATATCTCCAACCAATTTTGAACTCGTAAGAGTTAAGCCGTAGAGTTCAGAATCGTGTGAAGAGTTTTGACACACCGTAGCCGGAAACGGAATGCCTAAAGCTTTAATTCTTCTTAACCTTCAAGATAGTCAGAGTCAGCGTTAAGAACACCGCTATCCATATAAGAGTCGCTACGAAGCCCATGTAAACGTCAGGATCGGTGAGAGGCCATCCTCTCGTCAGGATGGATCGGAGGGCGTTGGTGGCCAGAGTGAGCGGGAGACAGGTGGAGACGTAGCGCAGGGCGGAGGGCATGCCCTCGATGGGCCAGATGACGCCGGACAGCAGCAGCGTGGGGTAGAAGGAGCCGAGCGCCAGCTGGATGGCGTTGCGCTCCAGCTCGCACGCCGCCGAGATCACGAAGCCGAAGCACATGCCGCACAGACCTGGGGAACAAATTATAATAAACTAGCGGATCCTCGCAGTTTTACCCGCGTGGTGCCCGTTTATACGCATGGTCTAAGAATTTTCTAAATCGGTCCAGTAGTTCCTGAGATTAGAGCGTTCAAACAAACAAACTCTTCAGCTTTATAATTGAAAAAAATAAAGGTATTGGATGAAACAGAAATATATTGGTACTAGCGGATCCTCGCAGTTTTACCCGAGTGGTGCTCGTTCCCGTGGGAATATCGGGATAAAATGTAGCCTATTGCACTCGGGAGAAATGTAGCTTTCTAATGGTCTAAGAATTTTCTAAATCGGTCCAGTAGTTCCTCAGATTAGAGCGTTCAAAACAACAAACTCTTCAGCTTTATAATTGAAAAAATAAAGGTATTGGATGAAATAGAAATATATTGGTACTAGCGGATCCTCGCAGTTTTACCCGCGTGGTGCCCGTTCCCGTGGGAATATCGGGATAAAATATAGCCTATGTTACTCGGGAGAAATGTAGCTTTCTAATGGTCTAAGAATTTTCTAAATCGGTCCAATAGTTTATGAGATTAGCGCGTTTGAACAAACAAACTCTTCAGCTTTATAATATTAGTATAGATAATACAAATTGCACCTAATAAGCATTATTAGTACTCATCGCTCTCAGCGAGCCACGAATTCGCAGCGCTTGCTGTCGAGGCAATGGGCCCTTGGTCGGCTGACACAAAAAAAACAACGGTTTGCACTCCAGGAGTGCTGACAGAAGTGAAAACAGCTTAAAATAATAACAAATAAAATAAAAAAAAAAATAATTTCATTACAAATACAATAGTTATTTATGAACAATGAATCTACAATATAAACGCCATCTGGTACCGTAGTATAAAACTCTTATTCTCTTTCAAGGCATCGACTCAATGTCTTCCGGTATCAAAAACTTAGTGGCAACTATATCTAGATGCCGTTATAATAAAAGAAAAGAATATTCCTCCCTTGAAATTAAAACTGACCTGGTAACAATATGAAAATTGGTAGTAATGAGAGATCTTTATATAATGGTTGTTATTAACTAATATACGTAGATCTTTCAAGTGTGAGACTTTATGTAATTTAAAATAGGTCAACGGTAAATGGTCTTACGAATTTTCGATCAGGGTCACGTGTCCGACTTTAACATTTTACCCATCCCAAAAATTTAAAACTCATGCTCACAACGCCGTTAAAGATTTTTTCACTTGAAAATTACATAAGATCTTTCCACAAGACTGGTCCACGCCTCAGGAGACCTGAGAGCTGGCGCCTATCTTGCCCAGCGGCTGAGTAGCGGCTGATAGCATTGTTGTGTTCCGGTAGTTAGAGATAAAATAGCCAGTTCCTCAGCGGTTAAGGAGTTCGGGAGAGGTACGTTTCCAACTACAACCTTATTATTACTTCAGGTCAGCTCATCATGATGATGAAGGGTAAGCGTCGCCCCGTTATTCATAAAAATGATACTGTAAAGTAGTACAAAATCAAATCGAATCATCTTGAACTCACCTTGCAATATCGTAAGCATGATGACATAAGCGATATTTCCATTATTCTGCACCCCAAACACCAGAATCATGAAGATGAGCACGAGCGCAGTCTGGCCGCACATCACCACGAACTGCGTGATCACGTGCGAGAACAGGATCTCTGCTGGAGAGACGCCCGCCACCCAGGACCGGTCGAGGAGACCTTCCATCCGCTCCACTATCAGCGCTGACGACGTCAGGGCTACGGCTAAGAAGAACACGATCCTGGAAAAAAATGGCCAATTTTAATAAAAAGGTTAGAAAAGTGTTAACTCCAAATTCCAAAGTATATTTAAAGTGAATTCCCAAAGGTCGTGGGTTCGATTCCCATCTGAGAATTCACTTGTGGACGAGTTAATTTTTTCCAATATTTTACTATTTATTTATCATAAGTATAAAAATAGCATTGAAAAATGTAAAAAATCAAAAATCATAAAGTGTTAACTCTTGATCGCGCCCTCTAATGTTAGTCCCGCGTCAATTCAAAGTCGGTGGGGTTATTACCTATTTTTGCAACAGCAACACGACAGCAGAAATTGCGCGATAATTGCTTTACGACACATATCAACAGTGCGGCCTCTACCGAACGAACGATGAACTACAATGTACATTCATTTAGTTCCTGTTATTGCTACCAAATTTTTTTTAGCGCTAGCGTCATAGCATCACGCGGCGTCTCACTCTCGCACCTAGGCAGGAGCGCGAGAGAGTGAGACGCCGCTATACGAACCATCAGCGATTGATGAGCCAGCAATCACATACGCAATACCATTTTTATTTCGACGTTTCGCAGCGACCGCGCGATATCTGCACGATAATTGCTAAATTTTAAGTAATAGCCCCGCGGTATTAACTCCAGTTGCCAAAGACTAGCTAGGGTCACCAAAAACATTTCAACAGACTACTTATAAACTTGAACTAACGATTTGGCAGACGCACTTGGCCGATTTTTTAAAAAACTTATTTATCGATCAAAATAAACTATTTTATTGGTTTATTGTTTTTTCAAACCTTTTTGTTGACGACAACACAATTATCGAGTAAAAATAGTTTATTTTGATCGATAAATAAGTTTTTAAAAATTACACCTACAGAACTTCTTGAGCAACAAAATCGGACTTGTAGTTTTGGAGATAAATAGTAACATTGGTTTGCAAAACAAATGTTTACTGCAGCGCCCCCTGGTGAGTTGTCACCATAACACCTATCTAAGAACATGCACCAATCAAACCCGAACCCATCACTGCAAACCACATCAAAATCGGACTAATAGTTTTGGAGATAAATAGTAACATTGGTTTGCAAAACAAATGTTTACAGCAGCGCCCCCTGGTGAGTTGTCACCATAACACATATCTAAGAACATGCACCAATCAAACCCGAACCCATCACTGCAAACCACATCAAAATCAGACTAGTAGTTTAGGAGATAAATAGTAACATTGGTTTGCAAAACAAATGTTTACAGCAGCGCCCCCTGGTGAGTTGTCACCATAACACATATCTAAGAACATGCACCAATCAAACCCGAACCCATCACTGCAAACCACATCAAAATCAGACTAGTAGTTTAGGAGATAAATAGTAACATTGGTTTGCAAAACAAATGTTTACAGCAGCGCCCCCTGGTGAGTTGTCACCATAACACATATCTAAGAACATGCACCAATCAAACCCGAACCCATCACTGCAAACCACATCAAAATCAGACTAGTAGTTTAGGAGATAAATAGTAACATTGGTTTGCAAAACAAATGTTTACAGCAGCGCCCCCTGGTGAGTTGTCACCATAACACATATCTAAGAACATGCACCAATCAAACCCGAACCCATCACTGCAAACCACATCAAAATCAGACTAGTAGTTTAGGAGATAAATAGTAACATTGGTTTGCAAAACAAATGTTTACAGCAGCGCCCCCTGGTGAGTTGCCACCATAACACATATCTAAGAACATGCACCAATCAAACCCGAACCCATCACTGCAAACCACATCAAAATCAGACTAGTAGTTTAGGAGATAAATAGTAACATTGGTTTGCAAAACAAATGTTTACAGCAGCGCCCCCTGGTGAGTTGTCACCATAACACCTATCTAAGAACATGCACCAATCAAACCCGAACCTATCACTGCAAACCACATCAAAATCGAACTAGTAGTTTTGGAGATAAATGCACATATAACACAACATTTGTTTGCACAAACAAACAAACAAAAAACCTCTCACCCCAAACGCATATACCGTTTCCGTACCGTCGTTGGTAAAAAAAAAATGCTAGCCACCCAGAGATAGTAATAATTCAAAATATTGAGCTACTGAGACTTCAAACTCGACTTCAACTTCGAGCTGAAGTCTCGGTAGTTCAGAAGTCGAGTTTGAAGTCTCGGTAGTTCAGCGGTTAGAGCATTGGACCGGATTTCCAAAGGTCGCGGGTTCGATTCCCGTCTGAGAATTCACTTGTGGCCGAGTTAATTTTTTCCAATATTTTTCTATTTAAAATTTACCATAAGTTTAAAAATAGCATTAAAAATGCAAAAATTACAAAATCATAAAATAATATATTATTTTTAAATAACCTTTAAAATCTGAGATACAAAACTTGCGCCGTGAACTGGGATTTTTGTATGGGATTTGGGCCATCCCCTTTATTTTTCAAGTATTACATGCTTTTCATAGTTTTTCGACGTCGTTTATAGGAAGCAGAATTCAAACATATATCTTACGTGAGGATAACACCAGGCGCGACGAAGTCCGTGAACGAGGGGTCCTTGTTGCCGTAGATGGGGTCCAGGAAGTCGATCGGGATGTCGCCCAGCTTCGGGTTGTACTTGCACGTCTCCAGCAAGTCCTGGAAGAGAGGCAAGAGAATCAAATGCAAAACTTGTGTGATGTAGAAGACGAAAGGAAGGACGAAATCCTACTTCTAATAATTTAAATGCGAGAATATGTTAGTTTGTTCGTTTGTTTGTTTCTCTTTCACACAAAAACTTGTGAACGGATTTGAATAACACATAGGCTACTTTTTTATCCTGGTATTCTAGCCGGAACGAGAACCACGTGGGTGAAACTGCGGCCGGCAGCTAATCGGTAATAAATAGCGTAATTAAAACAACTTTTACGGATATCAAACGCGCTATATTTCACGAAACTAAATCAAAAAACCCATAAAAACCAAAAAAGCAACAACAAAACAAACAAACAAACTGACATATTTTCAGATTTATAATATTAGTAGTATATAAAGTTATTGCATACCTTAGCAAAGTCCCTGTAGGCGAACTGTATGTCCCGATTAAGCATGAGCCCGATCTGCTGGTTGGACATGTCCAGCCACACCTGGATCTCGGACAGGGCTACTGTTTCGTTGTCCGCGGTGTCAGCTGCAATAAACATGTAAATATTGTATCAAAATTACAAAAGATATTATGCATCTTATGAGATTTGGAAGCAACAAAATGCCGTAGGTTTGGGCTGGTTTTTTTATGAACGACGACGGGTAGACTCTTAGTCTTCATCATACCTGATGTTAAATATTGATAAGGCTGAAGGTGGAAGGGAACCTCTCCTGGAATTCTTAATAACTGAGGAACTGGCTACCTTATCTCTAACTGCCGGAACACAATAGAAAACATTGTTGTTTTGGTGTCAGACTTAGATAAGATGGTGGTAGCTAGCCAGGCAATACAACAAGTCCTACCACCAGCCGAACCGAATACAATACGTACCTCCGCTGGGAATTGATTGAACCCGGGACCCCTGGGTCTGATACCGGAGGTTGTTACCATTAGACCACAGAGGCGGTTTTAGAATGGTGTTACCGCACTTCATAGGGTGAAGGCACGAAAATGCAGAGAGACAAGCGATGCGAGCAGATATATTGGCAGATGATGTGGAAATAATACCCTTCTCTTAAAGTACCGCTTCATCATGAAGGTTGAATGTCAGCTCCTTGAATTTGGCTTTGTCCATGGCGAGTCTGAAGAACTGTTCCACTGTCCTAACGCCGGTCCACTGGCGGATGTTACGAAGTCATGACATTTTGCGTCCTCCCCCTCTGCGCTTTCCAGCAATCTTCCCCATCATGATGTAATAATACCCAGAGCGAGTCTATAATAAAAGTCTGTATGATCGTCATCCGCGACGGCCTGCCTGCCGATTCGGCGAAAGACCCAGACAGCTGCAAGGTAGTAATAATGAAGTTACTCCGAGCGAGTCTAGCGACCAAAGAATTTGTATACTCTTGTTTTTTACTGAGTAACTGTGGCTTTAAAGGAACTTATCTAGAGTAAGTCTTGCCATCCAAAAGTTATGTATTATACTTATTTATTCTTAGAGAATACTGGATACAGCATGGCAATATCGTACGTAGAAATGAACTTACCAGCGAGCCTAGCGACCAAAGAATCAGTATTCTTCTGATCTTACGCGATCGAGTCTAACTACTATAGAGTCCTTATGCTTACGTACGTTCTTACTGACGCAGAAGGTCTAGTGTCTCTAAAGGAAGTTATCTAATGCGAGTTTAGCCACTACACACTGAGTCAGCTAAGCGACCAAAGAGTTCATATAGTTTTAAAGGTGGTTCATAAGGAACTTACCCAGAGCAAGTCTAGCAACCAAGGAATCCGTATAGTTCTCGTTAAAGTACAGCACTCCCCAGGCTTCCCCCTTAGCAACAGCTGCTTTAGCCGCCTCCTGCGTGGGGTAGTACACCTGGCGCGTGTGCTCTTGTAACTGGTCCAGGTAGCGACAGGATAGATTCTTCATGGAGCAGGATGAGTTGAACATGCATTGGCCGTGGTATAGTTCGACGTCGTCGTTTACGATAGCCTGCGGAGAGAGATAACAAAAGTTTTATCCATCCAAATGTATTGCTATCATAATTTTAGAAAATACTGTATTTACTTCTCGATTTTTTTTCGCGACTTCAGGGTTGAAGTTGTTAGTAATGATGAGTTCTACAAATGTTTTTGAGGTTTTGGGGAAACATAAAATAACGTTGTATTTTGCTGAAGCGAAGTGGTTTACCATGATGGTCTCATAATGGCGTCTGCTAGATGACAAAAGTTTAATGCTTTAGTTTAAAACTGACTTCTTTATCTTTCGTTTAAAAACATTTGGAAAGGCAAATCTAATTTTGCAATGTTATTCATTTTCATTACCTTTATAAAACTGTATGAAGTAAGTGTAACAAATGAAGTCAAAATCGTGTTGGCCAAGCCAATATCGATTAAGTTTCCAAAGAGTATATATATATAGAGTTCTGTTCCAATTGTTAAATATTCAAACAAGACTAGCAATGCAAGGTACTGGACTTAAATATTGTGCGATCAAGGTTTAAATTATTGTACTCACCAGTTTGAGTTCGGTAGGATCCCTTCCAATAGCCAGACAGAACAGGATGACTTGCATGACGGGCAACACGAAGATAAAGAGCATCACGCCGATATTTCTCCACATCCGCAGGAAGTTCTTCTGGATCAGCGCCTTGATCTTGCCTCGAGAAGTGAACTGGAAAGGGAGTCAGTAACTCTTCAAATGTATCGAATGCAACAATTTATGTCTTATGTAGGTCAAATATTTGAGTATGCAACATGAATCTCCAAAGGATACATTAAGCCAAACGAAAGGGCGTCCTTTTTAATATCGGCATCGTAGGCAAAAACCCGCTTTCGATCTCGAAGCCACCGAACGAGTCAGTATAAAGTAGTTCAAGAGTATCTGGCATTTAGGATTTAGCTGGCATGCATGAGGTGCCGAAGATATTGAATGCAACAAAAGAAATGAAGGAATGGTTATTGCACTGAGAGAAAGACAATTAGTTTGTAAATCTTACAAGATTAGTTTCATGAAAATTAATTTTATGTTGAACACTCACGTTAAAGCAGTCATGGCATTCATTGGTCACTGCCTCTGTCACCTTTCCGGGGAGCTGAAAAAAGAGTTTAATTTTTAGACACATTCAAAGTTGGTCCAAATCTTAATACACTTGTTATAATATTTTGGGTTTCTTATATTTGTTACACTTCAAGTTTATATATAACAATCAAAAGACTTTAGGGCGTGACTTTTCGAAAAAGGTCCCACCATGTTGTCAATTTGAGCGACGCTGTTTTGCAATATTTTGGGAAGGAATTTCTCTATTATGATGCAAGGGAGCACCTTGCTTTTGGATTATGGCCTGAACACCATCGGGAAGGTTTGAGACCGTTAAATGCTGAGGCTGAGTGATGAAATAGGCCATTAGGCGTGACGCCATTCTCCTCTATTAGAATAGAGTAATAGAGTCCCACCACCTGTTCTTCTTCGGCTGCGTACGGCGCGGCGCCTCCTCGCGTCGTGACAACTTATTAAGTCATAATGCGCCATCTGACACGGTTAGTTCGACGACGGGCACGGTTTTATCTAGCGTCGTGACATCTTACGCTGTTTCCTACGTGAGCGACTGTATGCGAACTCGAAGCGGTGCGGTGCGGGGCGGAAAACAATACCGTCCAACATTTTCCGAGACTTGTCTGCGCAGTGACTATAGTTTTTGTAGTTACTGCGCATCTTCTGTTTCGCCGCGCAAATGAAAAGTAATTTTCCGGCACTATGAAAGCACAGCGTTTAGTCACAGGACACTTCAATAAGTATTGACTGTTTATTGTTTAAGCGGCGCTTCGCGTTCGCATCCAGATCGCTCTCGTGGAAACCGCCTTATTGAGTCTTGGTGCGCCGCCTTACACGTTCAGAACCACTGAGAAGGTTTGACCCTTAAAGCTAGGCTGAGTGGTGAGATACTTACATCTCCGTTAGGCGCGACGCCATTCTCGACGATGAGAACCTCTTTGCTCTGGTTGATAGCCTGGAAGTTCAGTCCCACCACATGTTCGTCTTCGGCCGCGTACGGCGCCTCCTCACGTCTTGACATCTTATTAAGTCCTAGCGCTCCGCCTGAGACGTTCAGCTCGACGACGGGGTTGGTTTGACCCGCTGAGGAAGAAGAAATAATGGTTAAAATTTTGTTCTTTGTCAATATTATACAATCCACAAATTAGGTAGTTTGTTTGGTAATTTCAGTTGGATCCATCTAATGGTTTGAGCTGTGCGAACTATCTTCTTCTTAGCGTGTCGACTCTGGCTATATTTGTGAAGACCAAAATTTTGCCAGCTCGTAGTGATTCAACATGTGTCGTTTAGAACGAATGTGTGCGAACAATTAAGTTCTATGATCTTCGAAAAATCCCTACATGAAAAATGTAGAATATTGTAGAGTATGTCACTTCCAAGTGTTTCACTGTTTATTTGACTCTGTTAAACGCACCACTTTTCGCACGTGATGTGGTATGAGTTTAATATGTAGGTACTTTATGGTTGGTTGACATTATTTAAAAGAATCCAGTCTAAAGACTGGAACGATGCTTTTTGAAAGACTGAAACAATTTGAACTAGTAATTACTTATACAATCCAGTCCAACACGGGCTGGATTGTCCATCTTAAGTTTTGGCGCACAATTTTTAAGATTTAAAACGCACTAAATTTCACGAGTTAAGATGTTTTTTAAGGTTTTTTGGTTTTCCCGACGTTAATTTCGGCACCTTTTCAACTGCTGGATGTCATCCCGTGACGTGACCACGGCAAGTGATCCCGTGACCAAGTGGTTTTATTTCAACGGGCTGGATTGATTCACTCGATTACTGAACCGGGCAAACCGGGCATTAGGTACGGGTGCCAGTGTTAGGGATCGAATTCAGAACCACGAGTTGACTCGTTCACGTAGGAACGCTAGGAACGTATCGTCAAAAAGTCATGTTTATAGTTCTGCTAGATCAAACATCCTCATATACAATTACAACATCCGTGAGATATCAATTATTGCAACATCGTTTGTGCGAAATAAATTTTGAATAATAAGAATATTATGATTCACCAATGTTTTTTGATGATTTTGATTCCAAATAACAAGGCGAGTTGGTCATACATAGCTGTATTTTTTTATAATTTATATAGTTCTTAAATCATCATTATGTTTTCTTAGATTTTTTGCGATGCGCTGTATTAAGTTTTAAATATTTGAGAAGTCTCTGCCCATCTTCATGAGCAATTCTGTTCCGTTCCTGGGGTACCAAATATGACATCCACATCTTTCGGAGGTCTTGTTGTTCTCTTTTATGTTTTGAAAATCGATAAATGCAAAGGCCTAGTTTCAGCAAATACTATATAACTAGTAATACGCACAGCTCTTGCCGATTCTTGTATATTCCGTTCATAAAGGCTACCTTTGAAGTTAGAATTAATAAGTTAACGAAGCTTTTATAATAAGGCTTCGTTAACTGATTATGACATAAAAGCAGTAACTTGTTTACTGTCAGTATTTACACGTATTAGTAGCCTGATGGCTCTTATGCCTTGCTTGCATTAGTCGAGTATTTAATTTAATGGTTAGTAGAAGTCCGTTCCTCGGTGCTTATTTAAAAAACCGGTCAAGTGCGAGTCGAACCTCGCGTACGAAGGGTTCCGTACCAATCGGTACGGCATTTCGGCAAAAGAATCACGTTTGTTGTATGGAAGCCCCACTTAAATATTTATTTTATTCTGTTTTTAGTATTTGTTGTTATAGCGGAAACAGAAATACATAATCTCTGTAAATTTCAACTGTCTAGCTATCATGGTTCATGAGATACAGTGACAAACAGACAGACGGACAGTGGAGTCTTAGTAACAACACAGTGTAACTAAGGAGCTACAGTGGCCTTTAAAACCTAACGGAGCCGCCATTTCCCCATCCCTGGGTTATAATATAAGATAATGTTGTAACTTTACGAGATTGCACAGAGCTGCCTACAGAATAATTAATAATACCATTATGTAGCGATCATAATTTACTTACACATTTAGATTGATTAGAGCGATCAATCAAAATGTTATCTCTTGATGATTCTCATTGTTAGAAAAAATACTTTGACACGCTCTAGTAACCAAGTTAATGGTAAATTTGACAGAGAAGATACCTATCTGAAAAATTATCGAACTAATGGTGAAGAAGCTATGCCTGTAACATTTTCCGCTGGACGATTTGATGTTTCGTGTTCGTTTTGATGGAAGGAATTTTTCTAGTTATTTTTTTCATTACTTCTACTAAGATGTAACAGGTGTGCAAAACCTTTAAATTCAACACACATAACTCGATTTGCAAGATCTATGATTTCTAAAAAAGTAAATAAAATGAAAGAGAAACTACAGAAAATTAATATTTTATTCAAATATATAATCAGCATAATGTTTCGCACCAATCAGAACACCCTGAAATTCTTTTACTTTATATAAGCTACTAGTCTCTATAAATAT
Source organism: Chrysoteuchia culmella (assembly GCA_910589605.1). Taxonomy (NCBI): domain Eukaryota; kingdom Metazoa; phylum Arthropoda; class Insecta; order Lepidoptera; family Crambidae; genus Chrysoteuchia; species Chrysoteuchia culmella. Next base: position 15,052,308 of record OU342664.1, on the reverse strand, counting down.
AGCTAAAAACATCCGTTAACTGCAATTAGTCGACTTATAGGCGATTGAAAGGTATCGATAGAGCTATTATCTATGAGTCAACCATCAATTAATTCTAATGCAACTACAGTGCAGGGTTTACTTCTGACGGGCTAAAGAACCTTTTAGGTATGAGTCAGCAATAATCTGCACTTAATATAAAGCGATTTAAGCGGTTAAGCACCTTTCGCAATGGTCAATCACAGGATGGGTGACGAAGGCGCGTTAAGCCGTTGGTCCTGGTTGCAGTCGTTAAACCGCATTGAGTGAGGTAGGTCATGGTCCAATCGCCTCATCCATCAATTGGGAAGGCCAGAGCCTCACCAGTGGAGAAATAAGAATGGCTGATGTTAAATACTATAATAATTCTAAAGTATACGATACATCTACATTGAACGGTTTGCAAAGAAAAACACAAGAAAACAAAAAAAAAAACACTTTTTTACTCATAAAAATTCAAGTCGACACTTATTACGAAAGTCAATATCGGATGCAGATAATCTGCGCTTGCGACGAAGACGCGTCAAAATGGCGGATGGCGTGCGTTCGGATTGCGGCACACAATGCAAGGCCGGTGCGCGGTGTTTACCCATATTGTTTACTGTAAATAATGCTGGCGGTGCAGAAGACGACATTTTAGAAAATAAAAAACAAGATAATTCGTAAAATTTACTTAGCCTTCCATTATGATAATATTTCAAGGCCAGTGCGCGGTGTTTATGTTTACTATAAATAACGCTGGCGGCGGTGCATATTAAAGATGAAATAAATAAGAAAAATAAATAAAAACGTTTTATAAAAAAAAATCAAATCGACTTCAAAAAGTAAAAAATAAAACTTTTGGAGTCGGTGCCAGCCAGGGCATTCTACATTGCACTTCTATTAACTATATATTTTTTTGGCCTTAGCTAGCTAGCACCGACTCCAAAAGTTTTATTTTTTACTTTTTGAAGTCGGTTTGAATTTTTTTTATAAAATGTTTTTATTTCAGATTTTTTAGTTACATCATGTGCCGTTACTTACACTAAAAATACACAACAATGTCATCTAGGTAAACGACAACTTGCCAAAAGGTGATTGATATTTTTCAAGATTATGAAAAAACTACTAGCCAGATCTTCGTAAAAATTATATGGGACAACACATAAACAATTTTCTTTCAGATAAAAAAAGAATTATAAAAATCTGTTAACAACTGGCGAAGTTATGGTAGAACATACATAAAAAAAATATTAAAAAAATACAGTCGAATTGAGAACCTCCTCCTTTTTTGAAGTCGGTTAAAAATATACTTTACAAGGCCTGCACTGACGGTACAAGTATAATTTTCGAAGTGACGATTTGTATACTTTCTCGAAACTATTTCGAAAGCTTTTCATGCTTACCCTACAGTATTTTTCTCGACAAAAAAGTTTCTTTTACAACGTTTGAAATACTTAGAGATAAAACCGTGAGAGATCAATTTAAAACCATTTACTTAGGTTCTTAAAAAGTCGAATCTGGAATTTCCGGTTTTATGACGACTACGTAGGTACGTACGTACATACACAAAAACTGATGGAGAATATGAAAGACAAGAAATACTGCAAAAACTTAGCTATAGTTATAAAACTTTTTATTTCACACGCTCGGAAGAGGAGGTTTTGTCGTTCAATTTCTACGCCGAAAATCGCATTATACCGGCCTAGCGTGGTAAACTATTTTTTATTTTAGAAAGAAAAGTACGTCATAATGCGTTCCTAATCGCACTACTGACTTTTTAACCGACTTCCAAAAGAGGTTCTCAATTCGGTTGGTATATTTTTACTATTATTTTTATATAAGTATGTACACCGATTACGCCGAGATTTCTAAACCGATTTACGTGATTCTTTTTTTGTTCGATGCGGAATAGTTGTCATTTGGTCCCATAAAAATTTGGGTTAGTTTAGCCTAGTAGTTTTTATGTTATGAGCATTTATGAGCATTATATATTTCATATTTGTTAACTTGGACGATGTCATCATAACTGAAATTTGCACGAAACTTTTGTAAATGTACATGAAACCTAATCTAATCTAGAAAAAAACCTTCTGTAGTTTACCAAACAACCTATTACAGACACTAAATAATAAAAAAACAAGTTTACCGCAATTATTGCAATTTCAGCGTTTATTTTTTACAGTCGGGGAACTTCACGGTTGACCAGTAAAGTTTTTTAAGGAGCTTTATTTAAAAAAGTATATAGAAAACGTTTAAATCACAACTAAAAGAACATTAATATGTATTTAATTTCAATATTAAATACATATTAATTCAACCGCCTCCGTGGTCTAGTGGTACAACCACCGGTATCAGACCCAGGGGTCCCGGGTTCGATTACCAGCGGGGGTACATATTGTATTCGGTTTGGTTGGTGGTAGGACTTGTATTAAGTCCGCCTGGCTAGCTACCACCATCTTAACTAAGTCTGACGCCAAAACAACAATGTTTCAGCATTTTTGTGTTCCGGAAGTTAAAGATAAGATAGCCAGTTCCTCAGCGATTGGGGATTCCGGGAGAGGCTCGCTTCCATCTTCAGCCTTATCAATACTTAACATCAGGTATGATGAAGGCTAAGAGTCTCCCCGTACTTCATAAAAAAAAAAATAAGAATTTTCTTTACCCTTAGTACTTTTTAAGAAAACGTTGCCCAAAACACTACTGTTTTTTTTCAAAACAACGTTTCATTGTAATATTTATTTATATTGCATCTTATTTAATCACACTCATTTATTATTATTTTTCAGTAATTTTCCTTATTTTATATTTATTTCGTACATGCGACCTCATTTCATCCATACTCTTTTTTCAAACTATCAACCTCATTGTATAAAACTCCTTGGTATCTATGTAATATTGGAAATAAGTTTTAAATTATGTTCGACCTCATTTAAAAATATTCAAGTATTCTACCTATGCTTTTCACACACACTCTTATTATCATTTATCCTTTTTACTCATTTCTTTTTTTTTTGCGGTGGCCTTTTTCGTCGTTTTCCCGCGTTTTCGTGACGCGCTTTGAAAAGATTTTCATTTTTTCACAGCACGGAGCCAGATATTGCTCTGCATTTTAGAATTGAAAATTTTGTTTTTCTTTTTTAAATATCTAACACATTTTATTGGTAAGTATTTGAAAAGTATAAATACAATTTTTATTGAAGTTTTCACAAAATTTATATACTTAGGTTTGATACTTGGACTTGGAGATTTCTTGGAGGAACCAACGACGCAAATTTATTTAATTCATATAATATTTATAAATTAAGGGATTTTTTCTTATGTGACGATTAGTGTAAATAGTGTTAATTCCATGAATTAAAATAAATAATCTCGTAGGTACTTTATTTTTATGTTTAAGAGAGCAAAAGAAAGTGTTTTTAACAGAACTTAGGTTTAGTTTAAGTTACAAGCGACTAGCTTCCTGTAAATGTGTTTTAAGCTTTTTATTAATGTGTTTTATTTAGTTTAAATTTTAGATCTGCTCAATCTATACCCATTAGTTCCCCGTTCTTTAGCCGGGCCGAGAAACAGTCTTGACAACCGGGGAGTTCCCCGATTAAACGATATGACTGGGCATAAGTATTTGAATAAAGATATTCTATTTAAGGTTGTTTGCATCTCGTTATGAACTTTAATCCACTTGAAAGAACTCGCGGGCGGGGGGGCTAGTGTATAATATTATGACTTTAACAACCCGGTAACGTAACACAACCTCGAGTTACCGAAGGGTCGGCGCCGACACCGACTGTTGCGAAACTCGCCCGACCGGTTGCGGCAGGGTTGCTAGTGACAACTTTTTGTAAAAAAACATACGATAATTTTAATTTCAGTTCGAGAGAAAATACTACTAGAACATAAGTTTGAATGAATTAATACAATTTTTATGGTCCTAATAATTTTTTTTTTGCGAAAGTTGGAGGGTAGTTCGTTCCTGACATCCATTCCATCTACCCGCATTTTAACTTCAGTTACTCCGTGATCATGGGGCACTTAATTGCCCTTAATTATGGGGAATGCCCAAAAATGTCACAAGTTATTGTATGAGTTCTGGTGAAGATGCTTCAGTACCTACATTGCAGACACTGAGGTCGCTTTACGAAATAAGAATAATTTAGCGGACTCTACGTACATTGGGTCATTTGGCCATGGCCAATTTATTTTTTATTTTTTATTCATGACGGGGAGACTTTCACCATACCTGATGTTAATTATTGATAAGGCTGAAGATGGAAGCGAGCCTGTCCCGGAATCCTCAACCACTGAGGAATGGCTACCTTATCTCTAACTGCCGGAACACAACAATGCTGAAAACATTGTTGTTATGGCGTCAGACTTAGATAACATGGTGGTAGCTAGCCAGGCGGACTACAACAAGTCCTACCACCAACGAAACCGAATACAATATGTACCCCCGCTGGGAATCGAACCCGGGACCCCTGGGTCTGATACCGGTGGTTCTACCACTAGACCACAGAGGCGGTAAAATTTTCCTAATCTATTTGTAACGAAAGCCTGTATCCTAACAGTGGGGTATTGCTTATGATGTAAATATATAGACTTTACCGTAGGTACTACATACACATTGTGCCATTTGGTTCCCTGTGTGTTGGGTCATGGTGTGGTCATGGTGAATATTCCTTATTGGGGCACGTTATTCATCTATAACGTGCCCCGATAGTGGAGACATTAATATTTCTGATGATGACTATGATATTATTAAATAGAGTATATAAGACTTTACTTTGGACGAATGACAACCCTAGGTCGCGGTTGCCAGTCGGCGGTCGGCCGAATTTCTTTGCTCACGTGTCGCGAGGACGGACTGAAGGTCCTTCGATATTTCCTCAGTGAGGTAAATGAACTGTAGTAGCTCGAGCCACAATGAAAATGAAACAAAGGGAAGCAATTTTTGTATTATAACTTTTTAATTTTGCATTTTACAATGCTATTTTTATGTGATAAATATTAAACAAGAAAATATACTAGAAAAAAGCAACTAGTCTCATCCCGTCAGGGCGACATGAGACTAGTTGCTTTTTTGTAGTATATTTTCTTGGTTAATATTTATTATAATTTTTGTATTCTTGAGTTCAGAGTTACGGATTAGTTTTAGTGTGGATTTCGCCTAATTAGTGTTTAGGTGTATAATAAAATTAATAAAAGTCAGGATGTCGAAACGCCGGGAAAGCAAACAAAAATTTTATAGGCATGCCGCGTATGAATCCGTGTTTTTTTAATCTGCTTTTGCAAGATAAAAAGAAACGATTGACACTGAAAAACGCCTGTTAATTATAGTTACTATGAAAAAGGCAGAGTTTATAAAACCAAAGAACTTTTACACAGGATACAAAAACAAAGAGAAACTTAGATCATAGGTCAGAAATGTATAAGCATGACTTGGTTAAATATCTAAGTTCATTGACTTAACCTTTCCTCCTTGTGCTGTTTAGCTCGGTCACTGACTCTAAAAGCTAGACTAAAATATATAAGCTATTATTATAGGTGATACAAGTAGGTAGGTATAATTAGAATGTAGGAAAACCACTGAAGAGGTTCTTTTTAGGGTTCCGTAGCCTAATGGCAAAAAACGGAACCTTTATAGATTCGTCATGTCTGTCTGTCCGATGCCACTTTATTCCAAAACTATGAGAATTATACAGTTGAATCTTAGTAGGTAGATGTATTCTGTAAACCGCTTTACGTTTTGACACAAAAATAATAGTTATTTGTTATGCAAGGCTGGAAAGTTGGTTATTTAGCGGCGAGTTACCTCTATTGAAATCTGAGCAAGTGAAGGATTCTAGGATTGAACCACGAGCGTAGCGTGTGGTTCGAAGATTAAATCCTGAGCGAAGCGAGGATTTCAAAGGTACAAGACGATAAAAACTTTTCTGCCGAGCGCAACACACAATTTTTCACCTCACAAACAGCGAGGAACATTTTATAATTGTTTCCGCGGTCAACTTCCGGTAAAAAAATCTTTAATCTAAATATACCTTAGTCTCGTTGTTTTAATGATATAAAAAACTAAAATAATAAAAAAGGGAGTATTATAGTTAATTCAAAGTTATTTAAAGTAGGAATATATTGTTACATATTAATAAGAATAAAAACGATTCCGTAAATGTTGACACTGACATGAGGTTTAAGACAAAGACAATTTAAAAATAAAGATTTATGTCACGATACGAATTCCAATCATAGGTTGTGAAATCTCAGCCAGCCTATTATAAAATTCTTATAACAAATAGTTTAATCTTATTGTTATTGTTTTTATGATTCAATGAACTAAAATAATATAGTAAAACCAAAACGGAGTATTATAATTAATCAAAGCTATTTGAAATAAGAATAAAATGTAACAAAAAAGACAATAGTGCGATTTGGAACGCATTATGACATATTTTGAGGTATTAAATTTAAAAAAAACGCTAGGCCGCAAGAAGCGATTTTCTACGCAGAAACTGAATGACAAAAACATCGTCTTCCGAGTGTGTGAGGTGTGTGATATATTAAGCAGTTTCAGAGTTATAGCACATTTTCCAAAACCGCAAATATAACTTTCTCATTCATACAAACACTATGGTAAAACAAAGTTACTTTTGCAGACGAAAATTATACTGACTTTATTAATTATTTTGGGTAGGTGTATTTAATATAATAATAATAATAATAGATTTTTTTTAACACACGATACAAAAACAAACACATACAGAGAAAATGACAAAAAGAGGAATACACAATAGGCGGCCTTATTGCTACATAGCAATCTCTTCCAGGCAACCTTGGGTGCGAGATGGAACCCTTCATGTGCTAGTTCGACTCGCACTTGGCCGAGTTTTTAACTAAAAAAAGTGTTATGTCGGAAGTTTAAAAGATATGATTCATCCGTAAAAAACAAAATGTAAAGCTAAGAAGCTTGGTTTGTGGAAAAAAACGACTATTTCTGTAACAAATTATTTTTTTTGTTACCTACCTATAACAAAATAGTTAGTCAGGACATCTATCACTAGTTAGATTCGAAAAATAAAAAATTGTGGAGTTGTTAAATTGAGTTTATGTGAAATAAAACAACTTTTACGGATATCAAACGCGCTATATTTCCACGAACTAAGTCTTAAAAATCAAAAAACCCCTAAAAAACCTAAAAATACGGACAATTACAACTTAGTTCGTGGAAATATAGCGCGTTTGATATCCGTAAAAGTTGTTTTATTTCAATGAACAGTGCGCGCCAAAACATAAGATGTTGAGTTTATGTTTTGACCAGCCAGTCTTTTCGGCTCACATTGGGATCGCTCATTATCAGTAGTTCGGTTGTTAGTCTGGTTGATCAAACAACGGCTACTTTTGTTGCTGAAGATATGAGTGAGTAAAGATATAACTAATGTGGAGGCTCACCTTGCTTCCTTGATAGCTTGAGGAACACGTCTTCCAGGGAGATGCAGTTGTACATCTGCAGGAGAGCCTGTGGAGACTCCTCGGCCAGCAGCTTGCCGCTCCTCATCAGACCGATCTGCGGACATATTCTCCGTTAAAACTAGGATACTTATAAGAGAAATTTTATATACCCAAGAAAAATATTACTAACTACATAAGTTGCTTATATATGACTGAAATCCGAAGCCTTTGAATTTCAGATCCATTGTTCTTCCTATGGATCTAGCTCCCGAGACTTGAGGTTGGGGACGCGTCTGAATTTTCTAATAGGTATTTTTTGCTTTTCACGCTGTGGACCAGCGTTGTTCTATCAATGGGAAAAATATGTATATTCTTTTTGCAATATTCTCGCATTCGAAGAGTTTTGTTAGAAAAATTCATATCTACGAAACCAAAATCAAGGCAGGAGAACTCATAACAAGAAGAACCGGATCAAGAAACTCGTCTATAGCAAACTATGAGAATTTTTTTTCTATTTTTTCTTGTTATTGTAGGTACGTTTTATGTTTGTTTCTCTGTTTGTAATTTCTGTTACTTCTGCTAATAAGTTTCTTTCCCGTTCTACCAACTTTTCACTTAAAATATGTTCTAACTAAATCGACGACCGGATCGGAAAAAAGTAAAACTACTATTTTCTACTATTATTCTTTAACTGTTGACTGACTGTGTTTTTCTAAGTATTGCACAAGTTAACGCTTATTTTCATCTTAGTACCGAGATGTCAAAGATCGTTATTATAACTCGAGCCGTTTCCGTATGCCTATGACGAGACTTTACTTTAATACCTATCAATTTGAAACACGTGACAACGTTACTAGTCCTAGAGACAGGGTTTACTTTTCACTACCTACATCATAATAAAATATCAGCCACACGATACCCACTGCTGGATATAGGCCTTTCAAAGGATCTCCACGACGACGAATGGTCCTACGCTGCCCGCATCCAGCGGCTTCCCGCGACCGCGTACCAGATCGTCGGTCCACCATGCCGGGAGCCTACCCACGAAACGTGGCCCTGTGTGCGGTCGCCATTTCAGAACCTTTCCGTCCCAACGGCCATCGGATCTTTTCACTGTGTGTCCCTTTTCACTACAAGTTACTATTATTTAAGTAAGTACGCGATTTTAGTTGATTTTTAATGTTATGTAAGTAGTATGTTTGAAGGTTTTTTTTTGGTCTGGCAACCTCAGCCCGTTCACTTGTCAAATATTAGCAGCTGATTTTTAATTAATATTTTTCATGTAAAACCACAGCTTTATTATAGTGTAATGTTTTTAAAGTGTTCCTTAATTGTTATTTAATAAGTACAAGTGTTATCCAATATATCCATAAAGTATTTTTTAAACAAAGTGGAAAAAAAAATTGTAACGACCAAACGTCATTCTGACGTAGCATCAAGATTCAAGAAAAGCCGATAAATTAAAGGATGAATGCATAAATCGATAATAAACTACACTTAAACCGGGGAAGTACCTTTATTCCATAATTTAGTTAATAAGTATTATACCCATCAAGTAGTTTAAACATTAGAGTGACTTATTTTTTATGGAAGATTTTGTGTTAAGTTGGCTTCTCATTTACTGTACACCAATTCTCACTACTGGTACCGGGTTCACTTTTAGTGAACAACGTCACAATTCATTACGATTTGGCATTGTTAACAACCTCTCTTTACTTGACAAATAGTGGAAGTAAAGCTGACGGTGACTACTATTGTCACAGACATTAACCATACTGCTACTCTTACCAATCACTACTGACATCAACTCAGAGACATCCAAATCACTTTTTATCAAAGATTGTGAAGCCAATTTATCAGCAAATATATAAATATATAATCAATTACTTAAATCTAATGAAATTAGGGCTAATGAATATTGAATATTCTATTTTACTTCAACTTATTCAAGTTATACTTATGATTCTTTTGAATTGTTATAGCTCATATTGATAAAGGTTTATATAAGTAAATTACAGAGTAATTAATTGCTTAAAGGCTTAACCTCTCTTCACTTTATTAAAAGTTAATTTGACGGTGACACCTGTATGCCACTTATACATAGATTTACCATATTAACTTTAAGTTTGTTACATTAAGCAGATAAGCAGTAACTCAACAACATACTTACACTACCATAGTTGGAGTTACCTCGCTTCTCTTTACACAAAGTAAAGTTGATGGTGATACTTGTTGATTTATTAAACGCTACATAATTTACATACCATCACCTAACATTTTTGACTTTTTTTTTTTTCTCTCTATTGTTATAAATAGTATATTTCAGTTCATAAAAATAAAACCTGTAGTAGGTACTTATTTGATTAATTATTATATAGTAATCACTTTTTTATATTTTAGTGATAGCTGCATTGAACGTCACATCCACCCTTCATTCGCAATTATGATGACCCGAAGGATATCGGCAAAGGATATGGAGCTTAAGCTCAAGAACGCTCTGGAGGACCTCAAGGCAGCAAAAGAACTGAATGATACATTACTACAGGAAAGAGAGGACAGCGAGCATGAGATTCTCAAGACCATTACTCGTAACTCTGAACTTAAGAATGAACTTGCTGAGTTTCATGTTAAATATGCGGAAGTGGTGGACAAGTGTAACCAAATGGAAGACTTTATTCTGTCATTTAGGGCTTGTTGTGACACTCATGAACAGGCATTGAGTCGCATAACGGAACTAGAAATAAGTTTGTCTATTTCTCAAAAGAGAGTTCTAAACTTAGAAAATAAAATTAAATGTATAACAGAAGAAAAGCATTCTCAGAGCCTTTTTAATGAGTTAATGCAATGTTCTGCAACACATGACAATTCAACTTTGGAATGTGTTAACTATGGTAGTAAACCATCTCAAAACAATAATAGTATTTTTCAGTTTAGTAGCGGTAAGAAATTAAAAAAATATATTAAAATTAATAGATACATAAGGAAAACACAGAAATTAATCAAAAGACAAAATTATTATAAAAAATATGGTAACTTAAAGAAAGAACGTACACTATTGTTAGAACAATTAAAAGTGATTACCAAAGAAACATGTAATAAGAATAAAGATAGTAAAATTGTAGGTATTGAATTAAGTGACAAAATTGATAATTTGGAACTTTCACTTCGGGAAATGAACACTAACTTTAGTGAATTCTCCCGCAAGCAGCTAAATTATCAAAAATTGGCTGCAAATGACATGATCGACCTTTGTAATTTTAATACCGACCGATTTGAGTCCCTAGGTAAGAAATGCAGATGTAGTTGTATGATTGACAGCAATCATTTAAGCCATAATCAGTCACTAAGCCAGGCTGCTCCGGAGGTTTGTTTGCCTGCCAGCCCTTCAGGGCTGGTAGGTAAACAGGCCTCCTTGACCTTGAGTGGTGCGCGGTCGGAGATGTTGGAGACTTCAGTCTCTAATATTTCTGATTGTGTATTACTCAATAATTTAAATGAATCCCCTTTTAAAAATAGTGTGACTAAAACAATTATTTTCTGTGATGAGATTGGAAAAAACTTAGGCCAATTGTTCCAGAAACAATGTAAGGAAAATGTTATTAACTATTGTATGCCTGGATGTACTATAAATAGTATAATGAAATCAATAGTTAAGAAGTCTTATGATGACAATACAAATTTGGTAATTTTGATTGGGGACAGGGGTGATATTAATAAAAACCAATTAATATCATACTATAACTCAATATGCTCCTTAAATGTTAGGAAAGTAGTTATGTTTACATTTCCCTACAGTCAAGGTTTCTCTCAATTGGAAAATAAAGTAAGATACAATTTAAATTTAACGTTAAGTACAATAGCTTATCATAATAGTAAACAAATACATTTGATTGACATAAATACATTGTTTAAGGATTTAAACTTGACCAAGGATAAATATTATCTGCCTATTTATTTTATGAGACAAATAGCGCTTTCGCTATCTTTTTATTTTAAACAATTAGCCAATAATCTGGCTAGTAGAACCTCTGCTTTTATTGAGCAGTTAAATTCAGACTTTTCTAATACAACCTTGGAATCTTTTCCAAGTAATTTGATTCTATTGAATCCCAATACTGACTTGGTTAATTTAAATTACCATTAGAGACAACAGAGGCGCCCTCTAGCCCAGTGTTGACAACAGGAAAGCCTAATTGTTTAAGAGTTGTACACCAAAATATACAAGGCTTTTCTGATAAAGATCTAGAAGTTAGTTTATTTATAAACTGTGAAAATGTTGATGTGTTGTGTATCACTGAGCATTGGTTAAAATGTCACGAATTAATTTTAAATATCGATAATTATAGTATTGTAAGTTCATTTAGTAGGCAATCTGTTATTAGAGGAGGGTCTCTTATAATTTTACATAATAATTTTCAATACAAAGAGCGCAAAGATATAATATCCCTCTCAATTGAACGAATAATTGAATTGTCTTGTGTGGAACTAGACCAAATAATTGTAATATGTGTTTATAGACCCCCTCAGAGTAATTACCTAGAGTTTGAGTCCACTATGGAGGAAGTTTTAAGAATAACTAGTAAAAGTAATAAAAAGGTTATCATATGTGGGGATTTTAATGTTGACATTTTAGACCCAAAGTTGTCAAAGCTCTCAAGCAGATTTTTAAATTTATTTAAATCGTATAATTTATCACATACCTTTAATGAGCCTACACGAATAACACCCACATCTGCCACCTGCTTAGACAACATTTTTTCAAACTGTGTAGTCACTGAAAAATCTATAATAAATGTTATTAAATCTGACCATAGTGGACAACTAGCCTCTATAGAGCACCATCATGTCTGTCCTAAGCGGAAAATTGTATGTAGGCCAATAACTAAAAAGGGCATAGATGTATTTAGAAACAATGTGATTAATAAAATTGAGTCTTTACCAGTTCCCATTATGGAATCTAATTACCTTTATAATGATTTATTTCATGTGGTTGAAGGCGAATTTAGTAAAACGTTTAAGAAAAAAGTGATCAATGGTAATTCGGATAAAGTAAAGTTTAGTGATTGGGCCACACCGGGAATTTATACAAGTAGAAGGAAACTATATGACCTTTATGCGTCAAAGCATACTTCCTGTGACCCAAATTTTATTGAATATGTTAGGAAGTATTCTCAAATGTTTAGAAATGTATGTGTAGCTGCTAAGGCGATGTTCTTTTCAAATAAAATAAAATTAGCGGATAATAAAATAAAGGCTACTTGGAATATTATTAACCAAACAACTGGGAAAACTAAACATAATGTAAACTCCTTCTCCCTTAAAGTAAATAATAAATTAATTGAATCTGACGTTGAGGTTGCCCGTGTTTTTGAAGATTTCTTCTCTCGGGTACCCTTAGAAACTACCAGTAATTTAAATTCCTGTCCAAACGTTGCTGCTGCCCTCTTAGAGTCATGTGTTGAGAAGTGTTATAAAGTTTTCAATTTTAAGCATATTAATAGTGAAGACATTTTAAAAGCTTTCAAGTCTATAAATATTAAAAAGACTGAAGATTTATGGGGCATATCAACCAGCGTTATTAAATCTATAATTGAAATAATAGCTCCATATTTAGCTTTCATTTTTAATCAATGCATAGATGAAGGTACTTTTCCCGTTTTAATGAAATATAGTAAGCTTATTCCTCTTTTTAAATCAGGTGACAAAAGTGACCCCACAAATTTTAGGCCGATATCAGTCTTACCGGCACTTAGTAAAATTTTTGAAAAAATTATATACTCTCAATTATTAGACTATTTAACAGTAAATCAAATCCTTCATAATAATCAGTTCGGCTTTTCTAAAGGTAAAAATACTACAGATGCTGGAATAGCACTCCTCAAACATATTTTTGAGGCTTGGGAGGGCAAGCAAGACGTAATTGGTATATTTTGTGACCTGTCTAAAGCTTTCGATTGCGTTGATCACGTTACACTTTTAAAGAAGCTAGAACATTATGGTGTCTCTAAAAAATCAGTTAGCCTTTTGCAGTCATACTTGCACAATAGACATCAAAAAGTAATTGTAAATAATACTGCTTCTACTGGAGCCCCCATTATTATGGGCGTGCCCCAAGGTTCAATATTGGGCCCTCTGCTGTTCTTAATATATATTAACGATCTCCCTAACTACGCGAGTAATTTATGTGAGACAGTACTATTTGCAGATGATACATCTTTAATTTTTAAAATTGATAGAGGAAACAACTGTTCTGACGAAGTAAATAGTGCTCTCTCTCAAGTCGCACACTGGTTCAACAGTAATAATTTGTCTCTTAACCCTACCAAAACGAAATTTGTTAAATTCACATTACCTAATGTAGGGCAGGTCGACATGCACATCAATTTGAATGGGGATGTAGTAGAGTTAGTTGAGAGTACTAAATTTCTTGGTATTACATTAGATTCAAAACTACAATGGGATCCACATATTGAAACCTTGTCGAGTAGACTTAGTTCTGCGGCTTTCGCAATAAGGAAAATAAGGCTCCTAACTGATATTGAAACGGCAAGACTAGTTTACTTTAGTTATTTTCATAGTGTAATGTCCTATGGCCTGTTGTTGTGGGGCTCAGCAGCCAATATAGAAAATGTTTTTATACTTCAAAAAAGAGCTGTGCGCGCCATTTACAACCTTCGACAGAGAGATTCTCTTAAAGAATTGTTTAAAGAGATTAATATACTAACTTTGGCGGGACAATACATTTATGATAATATAGTATATGTAAGGAAACATCACGATTTATTTATTAAGCATAGCGATGTTCATAATTTTAATACTAGAAACAAGAATAAGCTTGCCGTTCCAAGATTTCGACTTGAAAAATGCAGTCGCTCGTTTTTGGGGAAAGGCATAGCCTTTTTTAATAAAGTTCCACAACAAGTGATTGAGCTGCCTTTGCATAAATTTAAAATACATGTTAAAAAAACGCTCTTAAGCAAAGGTTATTACAAGGTAGAAGATAATTGAAAGACCAAAATGCATGGAAGTGATACTAACATAAAACATGACTATTGTAATTGTATAAAAGGAAAATATTCTAATAACTGAGTATAAGAAAATTTTCCTCTTATATTAAATATGTTTCAAGATTGTAGATTTGTGTTTGGCAACGACATGTTCCTTTGTAAATGTTGTTGCTTCTGTTAAAGCTGATAAGTTTCTTGCGGCCGTTCTTCTTATCAGTTAAAAGATGTCCTGAATGGCTGGTAGGAAAAAAAAAATTGGACGATTCGAAAGCACTTATCTATAAGTCTATTTGAATAAAAATCTTTGACTTTGACTTTGACTTTGGTTGATTAAGGAATAAAAGTATTCTCGAGAATCATTTGGTAGTAATTGTATCGACAGTTTCAAGGCTGTTCAGTCTGGTCAGTGGTCAACATTATGATTGGACAACTTTCGACTAGAAACGTGGGTGATCTTGTGTTCGATTATCGGCCAGATTTAACAATCTAACTCCAATAAGACATAGTTTTGCGCACAGACCTGTATCGAGATAGGCGAAAAGAGCGCTTCAAACTGTATAACAGCATTCAAGAGTATCAGTATTGTTGTGTTCCGGCAGTTCGAGATAAGATAGCCAGTTCCTCAGTGGCGGAGGGTTCCGGGAGAGGCTCGCTTCCATCTCCAGCCTTATCAATACTTAACATCAGGTATGATGAAAGCTAAGAATGTCGCTTTCATTCATATAAAAAATAAAAAAACCTAGCGTGTCGATTTTTTTTTTGTTTTTTTGTTTTGCGTGATTTAGTTATGTGTAAATGTTATTGACGAGCTCTTGCAAGAAAGCACGGTACAATCAACCAGTTTCGTTTTTGAGTGACTTTTTTATGGCAATGCTCTCATCAAGCGGACTGACTTAGGTAGTAAAACATTAACCGTTGATCAAACTTTTGACACGCAAGGTAGGTACACTTTTACTGTTTATCCCGATATAGGTCTGTGGTTATGCGCATTTTGATAAAACGTTATTAAGAAATTGTATCGGACTCGGTAGTATTAAAACTGTCAGATTACAAAATAATGGGGTTGTCTCTCGGTCTACACCACGTGAGGTCAACTGGCAAACTACATTCCTTCTAAATTGTGGCAGTGAGCAACTTTAAGACGACACAAACACATGTATGGTGATCATGTGAAATGCTGTTATATGACTGTCGCATTTATTAATAAGTTAGCTAATTAATTTGCACGCGTAAGGCACGCCATCTTGTTTTTTACTCAAGGGCGTTGACATTTATTTTTAATTTAAATTATAAAGGGTCAAACCGGTCTACAAAGTATTTTTTAAACTTTCAACAACTTTGGTGCTGTGAGTTTAAAATCCTCTTTATCTTGCATTTTAAATAACCTTTTAATTTAAACCAAAGAAGCAGATGAACATTCTAAAGAACTTTATAATTTTATTATTTGAATTCTGAAGGTTTTCGAAAGCATGCAAAAAGTATGACAACAAGCTATCTACCTACAGTGATAAATAAATATAATGCTTCGGATTGCCAAAATATAACAGGTTCGAAGTAAAAAGGCAGTGAAACGTGGTCGCCAACTATGAGTCGTATAAGAAGGCTCCTTGTCACCCAGCGTGCAGTGGAGAGAGCTTCCCCGCGTGATCGAACCAGAAATGAGGGGATCTAGGTAAAGGAACTACAGTAACCGACATCGCTCGGCAATCGGGCATCAAGCGGGACACATAGAGAGAAGATCCTATGGCTGTTGGTCCGGAAAGGTTCTGGAATAGCGACCGCGCACCGGATGACGGACGCTCTGTGGATATATGGGACGATCTGGTAAAAGTCGCGGGAAGCCGCTGGATGCGGGCAGCGCAGGACCGATCGTCGAGAAAATCCATGGGGGAGGCTACCCAACAGTGGGTGTCGTACGGTTGAGATGACGCGCTGATTAGAAGTCGAAGTAACTCACACTATGCGCCTGCCGCGCCTCCTCGATGTAATGCGTGGTGATGATGACGGTCTTGTCTCCGGAACTGGTGATGCGCACCAGATGCATCCAGATGGACTGACGCAGGAGTGGGTCCACGCCCACTGTGGGTTCGTCCAGGATCAGGAGCTCGGGGTCGTGCATTAGTGCTACTGCGAACGACACTCGTCGCTGTTGACCGCCACTGGGGACAAAGGGATAAAATAATTTATTTTCTCATCATATTCATTTGTCATCATTAATTAATTCCAAAAAGAGGAGGTTCTAAATTCGGCCGATATGTATTTTTATTTTTTTTATTCATGTACACCGGTACAAAAATTTTCATTTTTACAACACACATTCTTTTTACGTGTTTTTTTTTCTTGATACGAAATAGTTGCTATTTGGTCCTATATACATTTGGTTCAGTTTTACCCCTTAGTTTTATTTTATGATTATTTTTGTTAACGTGGAAGATGTAATTGTTCACGATACTTTGTTTATACTGTACATGAAACCTAATCTAATCTAGAAAAATGCTACTGTACTTTACAAAACAACATATTACAGACACGAAAAAGAAAAAAATAGAAACCGACTTCAAAAATTTAAAAGCACAAAACAAGCCTTTTGGAGTCGGTGCCAGCACTGCCAGCAAAGGCATTCTAATTTGAGCTCTTATTCTTGCTTTGGCTGGCACCGACCCCAAAATGCTTATTTTTTGCTTTTTAAATTTTGAAGTCGGTTTTTGCAAAACAAAAAGGCAGTCGATACAATTTCTTTTTATAGTTTTTGAATTTCTTCACAACGTGTCTGTTTCCGTGGCGACATTAAATTCGTAACCTCATGCTCATTTTAACCCCTTTTCTTTTGTTCTGTAGGGCTAGCACGAAACACTATCGAAATAGTATCGAGTAAGTATCGAGCACGTGATGTCAAAAAATGTATAGGCAAATGTAGTTCCGTTTACGTCCGGAAGGAACGCTGCTCAATATCTCATACGTTTTTTGCTTTACTTCCTCGATACTAACTCGAAAGTTTTTCGTGCTAGGCTTACAGAACGATACTCTTAACTTTGTTTTCCACAATGATATTTGCGTATGAGCTCAACATATTATTATAACACTATCACTTCACACATAACCACCGCATAGCTTTTTATTAAGAGGCCGGTCGTATATTGTTGCGTCATTTGACGTCACCCGCACTTTCACTCCTCTCGCTAGAGTAGAGGCACGACACGCGACTTTGCTCGATATTGCTGCTTTCCACCTTTCTACTTGTATCATTTAATTTTGCACCGTAAGCATTTAACATAATAGCTATCATTACATAAGGTGTTTTTAAAGTCGTTAAGATAACATTTAGGATTTTTTTTTATTGTTTTTCAGTCATTTCTTCTCAATTTTTTCTGATTTTTTTGTTTAAATATATCAATGCAGCTCATATCATTTTTCAACACATACCTACCTACCTAATTAATTTGATAAATTAAGTTAAAAAACTTTTGGATAGACATTTTTAATCATTTTTTAAACGACTGAAAAAAAGGAGGAGGTTCTCAAGTCGATTATATATATTTTTTATGTATGTCGTCAGTTGTCAACCGATTTTCATAATTCTGTTTTTATCTCAAAGTATGGTTATATCTCTTTTTACGAAGATCCTAAAAAATATCAATCAACGTTTTGGCAAGCAGGCGTTACCTAGATGACATCATTGTTGTGTATGGGCTGATTTTTTGTGTAAGTAACAGGACATAATGAAACTAAAAACTTGTGAAACATAAAAATCCTTTTTTTTTTCATAAATAGTTTTTTTTTATTCCATCTACTCTCATTAGGTACAGTCCTTATAATTATACCTACTAGCACTGCACATAAATAGGTACTAGGTAGGAACATAACCAATTTTTTTCTGTGACATAACATATCTATTTATTCTGTGACATCATACATAATACACATAATGGATACCTATCTATTTTTGACGACCTGTTTGGCGCAGGGGTACTAACGCCGCCTTCTGCGTCTGAGGTCCCGGGTTCGATCCCCGGACAAGACAAATATTTGTGTTCATGAAAATGTCTATTTGTCTGGGTGTTTAATATGTATATTATGTATGTATTTACAAAAAAAAAAGTATATAAGTGTTTATCCGTTATCTAGTATCCATAATACAAGTTCTTCATGATACTTAATGTGGTCTAGATAATTGGTGTGATTGTATGGAAATATTTATTTATTTATTCATAATTTATTTATCTATATACGCTATTACGAATTCCTTTGAAATTCACTATGACAGTCCTAATCCTACACTATAATTTTTAGAAGAATTTTTGTCGCATCTCTGGTTATGTCGATATAATTGTTAAAGTCAATACTTTTTTCACATCTTCTTCGTATAAATTGCGTCATCGTTTGCCAACAAAATATACAGTGAATTAGCACTTTTATTTAGTCTGTTTGAATGATAAAGCCTTTTTATAACACTTACTTAGTATGTACATGCCATAGAAATCCTTAAGTAATAATAATAATAAAAAATAAGCATATTTTAAAAAAAAGTTACATTGTACTTTTTTTTATTGTCATTTTTAACTCATCTTTTATAGCGCTTTTTGATAATTCGTTGTCTATACTATTAAAAGCCAAACACTTTGTAATTATACATATTACATTAACTTTTAAAGAATTAATAATGAATTTATTTAATTTAAGAATCTTGGTGACTATTAAGCGTCTCAGCAGCAATAAAAAATGAGTAATAATTACAAGCCAAAACTACACAAGCATTTCTAAAACTAAAATACTCAACATTTAATAGTAACTCCACGATCTAAGCATCGTTTGCAGCTTTGCTATTCTGAAAATTGTAAATCACTTCGAAAGTCACCTCGCAAATCATCTCACCTGTCATTGTTTTAGTTTAAAAAGGATGAAAAATAATCTAGAATATGTGAAAAAAGGATAGATAGAATACTTGATATTTTTAAATGAGGTCGAACATGATTTAAAAAGAAAATATTACTTAGATACTTATACAAGGAGGTTGAAAATAGTTCGAAATAAGAATATGAATGAAATGAGACCACAGTATGAAAATAAAATATAGGTAATTAGGAAAAATATAGTAATATAAACACAAATAATTGTAAACAAATATGAGTATGAAACGTTGTTTAAAAGAAAACAGTCGTTTTGACAAGTGAGATGATTTGCGAGGTGACTTACGAAGTGATTTACCATTTTTAGAATAGCATGGCAGTTAGGAGGCATTCTCAATTTTCACGGGTAATAACTGCACAATACTTCAGTCACAGATTACTATTTGTTCCTATAGAAGTTTAGTGTTGTGACGAATAAAATTACTGTGCTTTTGTTCATTAGTGACGGGACTTACAGCTGGGGTGAGCGGTCGTTAGAATTATCGGCGTGAAATCACTTGTTTGTCGTTTATTTACGGTAGAGGTGGCAAACAAAAGCGTTTAATTTTATGTCAGCTTAACTTTGATAAAAAGAAAGATCTTTTTCTCAAACATGCATGGAAATGTTGTCATTATTTTCGAAAAAAGAACACGCGAAGTATCGAATTTACGGACAAAGAAAATCAAATCCATTGCAGGAGCGTTTTTTGAATTTGGAACATTACAAACTCCAGCACGCCGTTTCATACAACATTGCTGGAGCGCTGTAATGTTCCAAATTCAAAAAGACGCTCCTGCAATGAATTTGATTTTCTTTTAGTAATTATTAAATGTATAATAAAAAGTATGTTTTATTTCCCTGCATTATTTTGAGAAAAGCACTATATATGCCTCGGCGGAAATGGCAATTGCCTGTCTCGTATTAGTGAAGTCCTCGCCTACGGCTCGGCCTTCAAACTCATACTCGACCTGCAATTGCCTATTTCACGGCCTTTGCAATAATGTACTATTATAGACTTTTATAAACTTATGCAGGAAAGCTATTACTTATGATTACTTTTGCGGTGAAACGAAATAGTCCGCATTGGAACTCCCATGATAAGATGGGAGTGAAAGAATATCATATACAGAATGTGCCAGCTGCTTGTTTTCCAGTGCAGATAGTATAATCCTGTCAACAAACAGGTGCATAATCCGGTCAGGTGTCGGATGGGTGACCGAACTGAGCGCTTCCGTGCTTCAGAGGGTACGTTAAGCCGTCGGTTCCAGCTGTTGTCATCTAATAACAGTCGTTAGGCCAAGTCAGAGGCCTTTTAGGTGGTTTGATAAACTCTGACACCAGAGGTGGCCACTAATCCTCAGACGATAAGGAGAAGAAGGTGCATAATTCATGATTTTTTAATTTTTGCATGTTTGAATGCTATTATTATACTTATGATAAATTTTGAAATTGATATTTTTTCGAATATTTTTCATATTCGAAAAAATATCAACTCGACCACAAGTGAACTCTCAGATGGGACGTGGATATTCCGTGCATTGATGTAACAACACTGGCCTACAGCGTAATAAAAATGTAAAAGTAGATATTGGAGAATTTCGACGGTGGTCCGCAAATCTCGGTTGCTCAGTGGTTAGAGCATTGGACCGGATATCCGAAGGTCATGGGTTCGAGTCCCGTCTGAGAATTCACTTGTGGCCGAGATGTTTTTCCCAATATTTTTCTATTTAAAAATTATCATAAACAGGAAATTATCATAATTATCGACACGAAACTAGTTGTTTTTTCTAGTATATTTTCTTGTTTAATATTTATTACATACAAATAGCACTGTAAAATGCAAAATAAAAAGTTTTAAATACATATTTTTTATTTGAATATCCTCATAAAATGTATAAATAAATAAAAAGCCATAATGCATCAAACGTTCGTCCTTAGCACATTAAACATTATGTACTGTTTAACCAGTAAGGAACTGAGAAGTGGCCGTGTGCAAATATAATAGTTTCCTCGTTTTATGTATTGTCACCGACGTGCATCATCGAGTGAGCTTGCGTAAGGCTGCTGCCGCTCTACCATGAGTTTTGTTTTCCGTTTACTGTACATTAAAGACGTGAGAATCATTTGATATAATCAGGCGTTAAATGGCGGAAATCCATATCTTATTAGAAAACGAAAAAACCGACTTCAAAAACTAAAAAGCAATAAATAAGCCTTTTGGAGTCGGTGGCAGCCAAGACATTCTAGTTTGAGCAGCTCCTATTCTTTTGTTTTTCCTGCCTTGGCTGGCACCGACTTCAAAAGGCTTTTTTTACTTTTTAGTGTCTGTAATAGGTTGTTTTGTAAACTACAGCAGGGTTTTTTCTAGATTAGATAAGGTTTCATGTACATTATAAACAAAATTATCGTAAAAATTACATCGTCCAAGTTAACAATGAAATGAAATACACACACCGGCACAATTAGGAGAACACAAAAAAAGGTCGATTTTTTCAATTAATATAGGTAGTTTCTATACATTTTTGCAGCTACAAAACAAATACATAGACTTAAAATATCTCAAATTAAACCAAAAGAAGCTACGCATTAGCAAGTTTATATGACACGCCTTTATCCCGGAGGGGTAGGCGGAGATTTAAGACCTCCACGTTTCACGTTCTGACATACTTCCCAAGCTTCCTTAAAGTCATTTCATAGCTCGTTTATTCTTGATACTTTTTACTTGACCTTTTTAAAAAGTTTAAGTCATATAAAACATATTTGTTTCCGTAATATCTTAAAAAAACAACATTGTGAATGGAAAAATCCTAAAGATAATTAAGTGTCAAGTAGCTATGCGCAAACTTCAGTTAAAGGAAACTATGTATATCGTAACAATTATCAAGTACATTCGCTCGTGACGAAAGAACGTAAAATCATTTTGTTACCGTCTCATATCGAATTCATTCACATTCTTAGCTTATGTGAACTGATAACTGATAAAAATACTATACACAAGTTTCATTCAAGAATTAATCTGTAGTGAAGTTCTTTATTTATTTTGTCTTTATACTTACTTATATAATTAAATCTTCTTTGTCAAAAGGTTTCGTAATATTGATGGAATATTAGGTATTTTTTGAGAGTATACAGCATTATTAAGGGTTTTCAGAGAAAAAATAATAGATTATTTCATGAACGTTTCCCTTATAAAAAGACTTTTGAGGACCGATTTCCGCAGGGGTACTATACCCGCCTTCTGCGCCGTAGGTCCCGGGTTCGATCCCCGGACAAGACAAATATTTGTGTGCATAAACATGTCTATTTGGCTTGGTCTATAATACGTATATTATGTATGTATTTAAAAAGTATATAAGTATGTTTATCCGTTATCTAGTATCCATAACGACCATAACACAAGTTCTTCATGCAACTTAATGTGGGCTAGATATTTGGTGGGATCGTATGCGATTATTTATTTAATATTATTTACTTTATTTATTATAAAGGTATGACATGACTTAAGGAGTATGTAGGTGGTGTATCAAACAGTCACTAAAGGTTTAGGCAACTTAAATATTTTTGGTCACATTATGCTTATTAAATACCTAGCGGCCGCTCGCTGTTTCACCCGCGTGGTATCCGTTCCCGGTGGAATATCTGGATAAAAAGTATGCTGTGTTCATAACCAAGCTATCTACTATCTGTGTACCAAATTTCATCCAAATCCGTTAAGTAGTTTCAGAGCCGAGATCCATCATAAATCATAAGACAGGCTTCTTTTTATCGCGATAATAAATATTGATGTGGTGGAGGGTTTTGGAAATCTGGAAAATTTTCATATCAAGAGGTTCGCTTATTGGCAAAAACTAGCATTAAAAAGCTCACCTAAGATTTTTCACCATCCTATTCTCGCTGGGCAGATCCAAGAAGTCTAGAAGGAACCGTAGCCGCTCTGCGATCTCTCTGGTCTCCATACCGAAGATCCAGCCGAAGTACATCATGGTCTCCTTGATGGTGAACTCTCCGTACAAGGCGATCTCCTGGGGCATGTAGCCCACGCGTTTGCCGGGTACTCCTGACCCTGGAGACAAATAAAGAGTTTGATTGAATCGTGGGTCACCAGGTTGAGGGCGAAGGACAGAGATTAGAAGGAGCATGAATAGAGCGGCTCACTGTCGCCTATAGTGCACAACGAGGACGTCGAGTATCTAATCAGTACTGACCTAAATGACTACTCTACACAAAACGTGTTTCTCCCCCACACTGAGTATCCCCAGGAGTTGTTAGACTGTGGAATACCAAACACTATTTCGGGGCTTACAGTTTTTTTGGGTTATACCTTTGGTCCCTGGCTTGCCACCAAGCACCCATATCTCGCCGCTGTTTAGTGACCGTCGGCCCACGATGCACGACAGCAGTGTGGTCTTTCCGCATCCTGACGCTCCGAGGAGGCCATATCTGTAACAAGACGAGAGAGGATTTTAACGTATTGTTATAAAATTATAACAGTATGTATAATGTGTAGTATAATTACAACTGTACGAGACGGGAATGTCTAGGACAGGGAAGGGGAACCTTTATGCATCAACGTGCCATCTTTTCTAAAGAAATGTTTGATGAGGTCATAGACGTGCCATCAAATAATTTTGACTTATAGTGATTATTGGGAAAATATTAATAGTAAATATTATCAACTCTTTATTTACCTACTACATAAAAGGTACCTACATTTTGCTGTTTCAGTTACACGCGTGTTTCAGTTAAAGTAAAATTTGTGTGACTTTTGATGTTGCAGATTAAAGCGTCGGTTTCAATAACCTATTCATAGTAAGAGTTAGGCTTACTGGAGCTTTGTTGCCTAGAATTTTTTGTTAAATTAACCCCAAATTATCCAAATTAACAGCGGTTGCTAAGTAACGTCACCAACATAGGCCTTTCTCTTGTTAGGGATAGACTATTGAAACCGGCCGTTAATATGACAAATCTATACCTACTTATAATATTATAAAGCTGTAGAGTTTGTTTGTTTGAACGCGCTAATCTCAGGAACTACTGGACCGATTTAGAAAATTCTTAGACCATTAGAAAGCTACATTTCTCCCGAGTGCCATAGGCTATATTTTATCCCGATATTCCCACGGGAACGGGCACCACGCGGGTAAAACCGCAAGAATCCGCTAGTAACTTATAAGAGTATTAGGGTTGTAAAATGTCGGTATCGTGCCCAAAATATTCTAGCTAATTGTCTAATTTTAAAATCTATCGCAATCCCTTTCAATTGTCATTTGAAAGATATTTGCATACTTCAAACCGTCACTATTTGACATTTGATAGGGATTGTGATCGGGACGCGTTTTGAAAGGTATTGAATGATCGAAATTGAACTATCTAAGCAAAGTGACACTCGAAAATATCTTTCAAATGTATGAAGAAGTGTCAAATGAAGTGTTATTTAAAACATCATTCGTTCCGAAAGTAGTTTACTACAGGCAAACGAAAATTTTGATAATTTAGTGAAAAACTGTCATGAAAGGAAATGGAATGAAAGGAGATACGAAAAACTTTCAGCTATCCAGTCAAACAAAATTAATCCAGTCGTTTTGATTTTTTGCGTGGATTCTAAGTAAGTAAGTACCTACTTTAAACTATTTCTATAAATTATATTAAAAGCGTGAGATTTCTTGTTAGGAAAAAAGTCAAGATAGATAGTTCCTCAGTTTCTGAGGATTCCAGGAAAAGCGCGTTTCCATTTTCATCATTCCATTGATGAAGACTAATCAATCAACCATCCCCCTAGTTCATAAAAAATGAGATATCTCGCCAGGGAAAGTCACAAAAAGTCATGAAAATGGATCTAGCCTTTTTTGCCCAAAATGTAACTATGTAATCTTCTTTTCGAGTCGACTGTAATTATGAAATGCCGTCTAAAAAATATTTATAGATCAGACAGAAGAACGGCCTTCATTTAACGACATCTCAAAGATTATAACATTCACAACGGCTCACGTTCACCAGTCGTATACTGGTACACACGTGAAGAGTTTGCCGAATATAAACCGGGCCGCGCGGTCACGTGTCGGAACTCGCTCGCAACGGTCTGGTGAGGGTTGCGTACGCACGGACGACGCTTGCGAAACGAACGTTGCAAGGGACCTTGCCTCCCAACAACATCTAAGTTGGAAAGGAAAAAATATTGACATGTTATTTAATGACGACTTTAGTGTACTGGTGCAAGCTAGGATTTTGCTTTTAGGCCCAACAACATGTTAGTTGAAATAAAACAACTTTCCGTGTATTAAACACGCTATATTACACGAACTAAGATCTAATTTATGATTTTTTGCATTTTTCAATGCTATTTATATACTTATGATAAAGTTTTAAATAGACAAATATTGGAAAAAATTAACTCGGCCCCAAGTGAATTCTCAGATGGGAATCGAACCCACGACCTATGGAAATCCGGTCTAATGCTCTAACCGCTGAGCTACCGAGACTTAAAAAATTAACTCGGCCACAAGTAAATTCTCAGATGGGAATCGAACCCACGATCTTTGGAAATCCGGTCCAAGTCTCGGTACCTCAGCGGTTAGAGCATTGGACCGGATTTCCAAAGGTCGTGGGTTATATCTTTAGTCCAATTTTTTTTTTATTTAAAATTAATTTTAAGATCTAATTGTCCGTATTTTTAGGTTTTTAGGGGTTTTTTGATTTTCCCGACGTTTCGGCAAAAATTACGACACATTTTGATGACGACTTTAGGGTATTGTGGGGCTAGCACGAAAAACTTGCGAAAAGTATTCGTATCGTCATCGTCGGGTCAACAAATGTATGAGGTGTGAAACGTTAAGGGAAAATCAAAAAACCCCTAAAAAACCTAAAAATACGGACAATTACAACTTTGTTCGTGGAAATATAGCGCGTTTGATATCCGTAAAAGTTGTTTTATTTCAAATGTATGAGGTATTGAGCAGCGTTCCGGACATAAACGTAACTAAATTTCCCAATAAGGCGGAATGGACACGAATAACCCATATTATATTAAAATTATTTTATATATAATAAATATTAAACAAGAAAATATACCAGAAAAAGCAACTAGTCTCATGTCGCCCTGACGAGATTCGAACCCGCATCCTTGGGAGTCCGGCCCAATGCACGAACCAATTATGCTACAGAGACCTATGAGGACACGTCGAATTTTTCTAGTATATTCACCGTTCTACGGTGTTGGCCACCGTCGCTTCACCAATGAGAGAAATATCGTCGCATTCGAAAGAAACATCTTTACAGATGTTTGACTATCGATTAAGATGAAACAGCCATCTAATTATAACACTTTAATTTTGCATTGAGACTAGTTGCTTTTTCTGGTATATTTTCTTGTTTAATATTTATCACATAAAAATAGCATAGTAAAAATGCAAAATTAAAGTGTTATAATTTATATATAGTTAATTTCGACATAAATTGTAGGTCACAAATATGCAATTAGTTTCTTCCTAAATGATCACTGAGACAAGAGCTGGGCGCTCAAAGTGGCTACTATGCAATGGCGGCTAAAAGAGTTTCTTTGTTTAAAAGACATTATATAACGCAATATAAAGAGATATGGATAATGTGAAATGATTAGCGGCCATTATAGACAAAGCGCACGGCTTGCGATTGTAGATGTTAAGCAACTTTCGCAGTGGTCGGTCCCAGGATGGGTGACCAAAATTTTATAAACTCTAGTTCCTCCGTGCTTCGAAAAGGACGTCAAGCCTTTAGTCCCGCTGTATTTGCAGTCGTTAAAACCCACCAATCCGCATTGGGCCCGCGTGGTGGGTCATGGCCCATTGTCCTTATCCATTCATAAGGGATTAAGGGAAGCTAGTGCCCCAGCATTAGAGACGTTAAAATCAGCCATTTAACGTCCCCAATAAGACTATGACTATTCATTTGCTGATAAAATAAAAGACACAGTACACTGTCACGGTAATGATTTTCCTTGCCAAAATCGGCAAAACTTGCCGGTTGACTAGTAGAGTTTTTTGGGAAAACGTTTTCTCGGAAAGTACTTAGGTTAAATAATAATTTATTATTTAAATTATTTATTCACATCACCAATTACAAAAAAAAAACATAATGTCAATAATACAAAAATAATAATAAAAAATTACAATAAAACCAATACATTAATCACTATTTTCATCGTCAGAGTTACATGCATTAGTCCAGGGGTGTCCAACATAATTCCGTGGAGGGCCAGGTATAGTATTTTTGTAACCGTAACGGGCCAAATGACATGCCCAATAGCAAAGGTTTAAGTAAGCACTCTCCTAGCTATTAATGTCGTTGCGGGCCGGATGAAGGACTTATGCGGGCCACATTGTGGCCCGGGGGCCGTATGTTGGACAGGCCTGCATTAGTCCATTGGTCCCGCAAACTTTCACAATAAATCAGTAATGCCCGTCTGATAGTTGACCAGTTGTCAAAGGGGAAATCAAAGTCAGCGCCAAAATCAGCACCAAACACGCATGATAATAATATACTTTCACAAATGACAGAAATAAGTAAAATACTTTTGCAAACATGTGTGCCGCAGCGATGCAAAAGGGCAAATGCTCAGTGATATCTTTGCTCAAATAAACAAAGCAATGATTTTCAGCGTTTGCCCAGAGGGCTCGGTCGCGACAAACGACAGAGACTACTACCTGCTAATATTTAATAATTGTGAATTAATAAATTAATTGATTATAATAATAGTTTGTAAATTAAATAAGTATAAAAATAAAAAAAATGTTTAACGACAATATCTCACTATAAGATTCGAATTGAAATTTAATTAAAATTTAATAATCCTTAAAATTTAATAATTAGTTTTTTTATACCTGTTAATGTTCAATTATTTGAGATATAAACGTTGTCTTTAGTTCTCTCAGAAATACATCATGACTGATGAAGATCTTCAGAAACATCATGATTTTCATGAAAATTTTCTATATCACAATCTCACAAGAGAAACAAGAGACGTTTAATTTTTGAAGTGAAAACTTCTTAAGCGGCGTCGTGCACATCAGAGTTTTAAATTTTTGGGATGGGTAAAAATTATTAAAGTCGCGTCAAGACAAGTGACCTGATCGAAAATTCGTAAGACGGAGGGTGAGTAGACCGCCGCCGGCGGCGGCGCGGCGTAGGAGAGAAAGTAATATGCCCCGCGAAAATGTATGCCTGCTCCTGCTGTTTCATTTAAGCGGTTTTCACTTCTGCCGGCACTCCCGGAGTGCAACCCTTTGTTTTTTTTATTAGAAGAAGTCGCTGTAAATAAGTACTATACATACAATTACAAATGTTAAAGATACCGATTAAATGGTATGTGTAGCGATTTTTATGCTCCAGTTATTAAATAATACGTTGATATTACGTGGAGTGTAACGTCCATACTTATCGAGTGAACTAATTACAGTACTGCCACATACTTCTCACTTTAGATTATTAAATAGTATATAATATTTTTAAATAGTAGATATATTTTTTTGTGATTTTTGCATTTTTCAATGCTACTTTTATACTTATGATAAATTTTAAATAGAAAAATATTCGAAAAAATCAACTCGGCTACAAGTGAATTCTCAGATTGGAATCGAACCCACGACCTTTGGGAAACCGGCCCTCTGCTCTAACCAGTGTGCTACCGAGACCGAGTAGATAACTATCTATTGGTTTTTAACTAATTATTACATCATAAATACATAATCCTCGAGACTCTTATTTCGCCTAAAACAGTATCACCCTTATCCATAATAGTATTTATGTCCTTATGGTAAATTTTAAATAGAAAAATATTGGAAAAAATTTACTCGGCCACAAGTGAATATTGGAAAAATATAAAATATTTTTCCAATATTTTTCTATTTAAAATTTACCATAAGTATAAAAATAGCATTGAAAAATGCAAAATTACAAAATCATAAAATATTTATGTCGTGTTTAATTTTAGCAGAGTTGCGGCTATATAGATGACCTGAGCAGCCCCTGCTCGATCAGCACTTGATAAATTAACACCTTATATACCTACGTGCAAAGGTTGTTGACGCAATGTCAAACGATCACTAATATCTGAGCGGCCGCGTGAGTGGCATGCGCAAGCACTTATATAACCGATTCGAGGCCCGTCGTGTGCCCTTGATTAACCTAAAACGACCTCTGGTGATCCTGAGCATGATTTATCATGAGATACTCATTATTATAATTGTTATACTACCTTCCGCCTGCGACTTCGTGCTCGTCGACATTCGGAAAATTCTAGGGACAATTTTCTGATATAAAAACTTGCGCCCCTCGCGGTTTCACCCGCGTGGTTCCCGTGTCCGTGGGAATATCGGGATAAAACGTATCCTATGTTCATAACCAGATTATCTACTATCTGTGTACCAAATTTCATCCAAATTCGTTCAGTAGTTTTTGAACTTATTCGTTGCTAACAAACAAAAAAATCAAATCTTTCCTGTTTATAATTTCAGTATAGATTAGTATAGATATAGATAACCAGGCTGTTTTGTGTCTGTGGAAATTTTTAACCAAATTCGTTCAGCTATTTTTGCGTCATCATTAACTATTGCTAGTAGTAGGTATTTACCAATTGAACTTTTACCTACTTTAACCGTTGCGGGCATTGAATATCCAATCTTTGAGCAGAAGGCTGTATCTTTGAGCAAAAGTCTGTATCTCGGCCCTATCAGGATGTTCACCTTGGTAGCTGTCTGACGGTTTTATTTAATATTTCTCTACTCGCTTTTCTTCGTTTTTCTGCCACATACTCCTGCTTTAATTTAATCGCAGCATTTGTTCACAAAACAAGTTCCTTGAGGCGTTACATTAATCAGTCCACGAAAGTACATATAACTACGCGGGGAGTCAAAAAATTTTACTTGTGATGAAATTATCTCACAAAACAAGAAATCTCATGACCCCTGAATGAAGCTTAGTTGCATGATCAGTAACTCACGTGGGATACTTAGAATAAAGCTAAAGATAGCTAGTCGCTAATAATTATTATTTCCATTAAAACATAATAATCAAACAGTGTTCGAGCGCAAAAACAACAATAATTTAATCACAAGATTTACCGCGGAAGTCTGGAAAAATCTAATCGTTTTCCCCAAGTCATAATAACCAACTAATAAGGAAATACGTTGAAACAATACAGCCCTTATACGGAGGGTAATAAGGGTTAATATAACCCTTATGTGACGTACAATGGGCTATTTGTGGTGAGGTTAACAATCTTCGTTATTGTCTACCATTACTGGTGGATAGCCAGATCGATTCCCGATAAAGAGCTAATAGACCAGTGAGTAATACAGTATATGAGCTAGAGCAGTAATCAGCTAGTTGGAAACATTTAAAGCGATGTATTTATGTAGACAAGCGTCTTCATTTATAAGACCTCAGCCCACAAGAGCTACAACAAGGGCTTCTTGCATTGCTACTTTTAGGTTAGTGTGTGGCGCGCTCGGAAACGGACGGATGCAGAACGCCATCGACACAATGGACGAGGTCAGCATTGTCCAGATCTGCAAGTCGAACATCAAAGTAGATGATATTTGCAGTGTTTTCCACCGCTGTTCCGGAGCATCGGGAAAGCCGATGAGATGCCAATCGACGAAGGGATGGAGGTGCGAAGAATCTCCAGGATATTATCACCTGTTTGAAGGAGACCGACTCAGACGACGTTCCGACTTTCGTGGCTAAGGAGCTGCACAAGCTGCCGTCCGTCATTTTCGACCACGTCAACGTCACTGGGCTATTGAAGGATATCACCTCCCTGAAAACAAGCCTGGCCGAAGTACAGTGCAAATAAGCTTCTGATAAGCAATACGACGGCGGCGGCAAGTAGGTCACCCGAAGACTTTAAAGTGAACGTGGGGCACAAAATGCATCCATCGGCAGTTTCGAGTCAGCGCATATGGATAGGTACGTCACCGGTCGCCGCCACTAGTGATGCGTCGCACCCCGCCGCCTGCCCCTCCGCCATGGCAGAAGTCACGCGTACGCGTCTACCCCTACCCGATCCCTCAACGTACTTACGCTGCAGTCACCGCTGCTAACCGACCTGCCAAACAACAGCTCGAGCAGGTTACGAAAGGGGTGGAAAATAATCAATGCCCGGTCTCCAAGGGTGTGCTGCGGAGACAAGATGAAGGCTGTGTTGACGACGGCTCCAAAAAGGTGGAGAAGATGAGGAAGCCTTCTCGTCGTAAGCTTTATGGCACAGCGCCGGCCGGATGCAACCAGCTGTTGCGGCCGGCTGTTCCGACGACGCTTCTGTAAGTTTCCCGTCTGCATTACTTCACAAAAGCTGAAGGACTTGTGCAGTACATCAGGACGAAAACCAACTTCACCCTGAGGGTCGAATGGTTGGGGTCCCGCCACATAGTGAATTTCAACTCATTTATGATGAGAGTACCGACTGATCATCTGTCGACCTTCATAAAGGAAGATTTTTGGCCGAAGGGTGTCCTGTTCCGGTTTCGGGGCGGCTATCGGACATCTCAACGCGCAATACGTCGCCGTCGTCTTTACGTGTGAAATAATTTAATTAATTTGTTATTTCGTATTTAATATCTGTTTAGTTTTTAAGGTAATTATCTATGGGCCATTGTAGCCTTATTACAAATAAATAAATAAAATAAATTACCATTATCACTAAGGACAAAATCCAATGCGGTTTCACAATTTAAATTCGATGAAACCCTGTATCTATACCGTCTTGTCCCGATCACGCACTTTTATTCGACTTGATGATCGCCGGACCAACGGAACAAGTATATATAACTATCTGGAATTCTTACTGGGTACCCCTCCTCAATACCCCCCATCGAGATATAGATTATTTGGATTGGAGAAGGGAATGTGGGGTTCCCATATACCTCTCATTAAAAATAGAAACAAAGATGAGGTACTGCATTAACTACTACTATATTTACTGTGGCAATGCGAGTGACAACTGTTATTAGATTGAGGTAAAAGCCTTGTGCCAATGTCCTTTCAATCTAAAAGAGGAAAAGGTTCGACACGTGACACATCTAATTTAAATAATTATGATGGATGGACAAAGGGGCATTGCTGAAACGATTAATTGATGGAATTGGTGGTGATGTCTTTCTTATATGTAAGTGAAGATGTTTATGAGTACTCTGGATACTTAGATACCAATGAACAGTTATTAAGCGTACATTTAAGTGATCCTCGTAATCGATTATAAGTAATTGGGTGTCTTATGGTCTGAAGAAATATAAGACTGGTTATTTGTGTACAATATTTAGATAAATTTAAATGCAAAGATAGAATTTAACCTTTGCTCCTATCCTAGCATGTATTTGACTATCTTGTCACCTGATATCTTTATGAAGCTGACTGTACATCTTAAATTACATTTCATTGTTAGAAAAAATCAAAGTTGTTAACTAGTATAAAATAAAATAAAAAATAAAAAAACTAAAAAAAATAAAGGGGTAAAATAAATAAAGTAACTACGGCTAACTAAGTTGGTAACAGGTTCCTGAAATGCATGTCCATGTACCTTATACCTATACAATGTTTTATGTTTACTCGAAACCATTTGTTTACTCTTCATTACAAACATTTTTTTTTGTCTAGAAGCAATCCTTATTTACAATTTGACCTTGGAGCGTGACCCTTATATCGATAGTAGTAGCGATTCGTTTGTAGCTTAAAACATATAAAAAAAAACAATAAAGTACATTATACACAAACCACACAAAACATCGCAATCACCACGTGAAGCGAAAGTTGGACGAAATTTCTTAGCAATGAGTCAGAGTTTTGACGAGGAAACTGTTTGCAATTATTAAGTAAGCGAATGCGGTTTTAGTCATTAATATTAAATTATATGTGGTGACTTCTTTGTTTAAAGGAATAAGCTTATTAAGTTTATAAGTTATAATGCAAATGTCAAAGTAGTTATTTACTTAGTTCAAAAGATAGTGCTAGGGTTTTCCATGATAAATCATTAACGTTTTTAGTGTAAGAATACTTAGTATTCTTCGGCAATTCTTTAATCCAAATATAAATAAATAGAAAGACTAGAGAAACAAGTATACTTGTTCATACATACAAACATTTGTCATGTATGCACAAACGAATTCGAAGGCGAATTTCCATCACCATCGATCATTCGTAATCCACACCCTAATTCTTAATTAAATCGGAATCATACTCACATTGTGCCTTTAGCAACTGTCATGTTCAAGTTACTGAGTACATGGTTCGGCCGTTTCTTGGATCCGTAGTGTTTGAACGCATGCCGCACACACACCGCCGCCTGCTGCCGCTTTTGCTGCCACGCCTGTGAATACAAGAGAATACAATGAGGGTATGTTTGGCAGCTTCTACGTTAATGCCGCGAAAGGACTATGTAAAATGATCAGATGAAGTTCTCAGATTGGTATGTATGTACGCACAAGTATGTCATTTGAAATTATTACTCTCATACTAAAGCATTTACTGTTGAGTAACACATTTAGATTTAGAATATAAGTTACTGTACTTTTTTCTATTTCTGTAAATCTTCACACAAAATGTACTATCGAACATTTCATGCAGAATATTTTGTTAAGTATACGATATAAATAAAATCTGTAGACACGTCAAAAACTTTCACGTATTCCAGTAAATTACAATAAAAACAGTTTTTTTTTTATTTTAGAGCAATCCCGTCAGGGCGACATGAGAAAAATTGCTTTTTTCTAGTATATTTTATTGTTTAATATTTATCGCAAAGTTTTTTGTTTGAAAATTCTATTAGTATTTTTTAGTTTTTAAATTGTATTTGAATCTTATTCTTCTTAGCTTATATTGCGCTACTACAAGCTACTAGTATCGTCATTAAAATATGAGTGTTAAGAAAATAATAGTTAATAAGTTATGCACATCTATTGAATAGCGGTTGTAAGTAAGACGATGACTAATGTATTGGCCTAGATTCAAGTGTTTACAAGCAATAATTATTGTGAATCGCCACTATACAACATCTTAGTCATGGGTAAAATTCTAGACAGATTCTCGAAACCACTGCTGATGCAATATTTTTATTATTATTATGGTGTCAATATGGTGTAAATATTTAGATTTTGTGAGGACCAGGGCCTTGTTTCATAAAGCTTGACAAGTCGACAATTTGTCAACTATGCTCGAACATACTTTTTTTGTCAGTGATCTACGCAATTTTGACCTTTATCACCATTGCAGAAGGTAGGTTTTCTATAAACAGCAATCATACATTATAAAGTTCTCATTATCAAAATCCTATTACGAACTCTTTCGATCATGTGAGAATTTATAAAAGAAAAATATCTGTCACTCCTGATCCTAACACAGACCAAGAGTGCCTATCAAAAAAGTGCGACAATTTGACAAATGTGTCAGATTTTCCGATTACAAATAATAGACAAACCAAATGTTTCTTGAAACGTTAAGTTGTAGAATTGTCACGACAATTTGACAATTATGTCAGCTTTTCATAAAGCACCAATGTTATATGAAACGTACAATCTTTAAATTATCACCTGTCACCTGTCGCTGACAATTGTAATGTTTATGAAACAGGGCCCAGTATTGCGTATGCATTTAATTCTCGTTTGAATAGTTTTCGATGTCATTGGTTATACAATTCTAATAATTTGCAGATAATATTTTGTCAATTGACATAAACATCTCTGTCCTCTGTCTAAGATGCTAATTCGGCAAAACAAATATTGAAACTAAATAACATAGTTGAGTAAATATGTGCCAATTAACGAATTGCGTGTAAATACGTGGAATTTGTTTTATGCCATCGATCACTTTTTAAAACACACGGGTGAAGATTCGAAATTTAACAATCTTAGCATACTTGGGTGACTAAGGAATACTTAAAATAAAAAGAGAGTACAACTGTAACATCAGGAGAGCAAATGATGGTATTCTGGTGGAACCTCGTTCTAAGATTTTTTATGGTGAAAGAACTTCAATGTATGTGGTATCTAAAATTTTCAATAAGTACAATCTAGGAAGACAAAGTCCGGCTATAAGTAAAAATATGTAAAAAACTAGGTTAAAAATAATTTTGTCTTAACTGAAAAAATTAATACATACGTTTATTATTAAATTGCAAGTTTGGTGTAGGTATGTGTAAATAATTGTAAAAGAGAGCATATCCCGCCAACAAACTATGTTCATATTTGGCGGGATATTATTTAAGTGATAATTGTGACATACCACTAATATAAATAAATAAAAAAGGGAGCATTGTAAAGCTGCAGTTTTTTGTTTGGTTAAACTAATCTTTGGAATATCCGTCGGTCCCTTTTTCTTTTTGTGCAGAACGAAACTACATCATTGGATTAATGGTTCAAGCGATCGACTGCTGACTATGACGTCGTGGGTTCAATTACCATAGAACAGAAATAATTTCATGACTATTAAAAATATTTGTGAAGATCTGAATGTAAGTATGAATTTTGAACATCACGCCACCAACCTTCGTTCTCACGAGAGACGCAGGCGGTCGCTAGTTGCGAATATAATAATAGTTTGATAGCCAATAATACGTATAGAAATCCGAAGACAATGGGGCAGCTTATGACGTTTTTACCTTCACTTGCATACCAGTAGTGGGCATTGTATGCTAATAGGGCTCCACACTAAAGTGTTAAATAAAGACCCCTCTAAATTTGTTTTCATGTCATTATAGCTTTTAGATAGGTGTGAGAAGTCGATAGCTAAGTCGTCTCAGTCACATAACACCTACTTGTGGGTATAGGCTTCCCTCAAAAGGGGGGGTTTGCTATAATCACCACGCTTGGCAGGCGGGTTGGCGATCGCAGTATGGCCAAGTTTGTAGGAGACACTGCTACCGGTGTATCGGTACCGGTGCTTAAGTCGCTTTTACGACACCCACGGGATGAGAGGGAGTAGTGCTATTCTAAGCCTACACAGCACGTTAGCTAAGTGGCCATACACAATTTGACGAGAAATTGCTATCCAGATATACGAGGCCGGATTTTCCAAGCATGGATAGCAAGCGAGAACCTCGGTATACTATCTTGGCTTGCTATGCTTTGGCACATTTCAATGACACTAGTTACATATGTTCACACAACGTCAGAATCACTAGTTTGCTATCCTAACATGAAAATGTAGTCTCGTTTATCCCGATGTCATTTCATTTCAAAGGTCGAAGTCATATGGAGAAATTGTAGACCAACACCCATATTCTAAGTCGTTCCTCCAAAACTTACTTGTCCTCGACTTAAGGAAACCTCATTGAAAACCTCTTCGAAATACTCCTCGGAATCGGTATTCTAAGTCATAACTCCGTAAGGACGTGGAGGAGCCAAAAAGTACGTAGCCACTCCGTGTTAGGCCTAGCGCACACTACCATTTTTACCCACGACGAGGGTGAGTGGAGTGTAAAAAGTTTTGGAGCAATGACTTAGAATATGGGGGTTAACTAAAATTCCAACTTCAAAGAGAACTTTACAATTTGTAATTGTCAGGACAAAGTAGTAGAAAGTGAAGAGTCTAGAGATACCTGTCGTTAAACTAAATTAATTAGAACTAGTGGTAACTATTTGTAATAGTTCTAGCTAGAACGCAAAATTCCTAGCCTTGGACAGGCAATAGCAACGAAGGCAGTCACATCAAACGCTGTTGTTTAATAAACAGCTGATTGTTTCCAATCGGGCTGCGCGTGCGGCGCGCTAAAACATAAATAACATTTTATATGCCATTCTGCATTTGCCAAACAGTACCTACCGTGGAAATTGCATTGCTTAAACTACAGTTTATTGGCTAGTTATGTGTAGTTACATTAAGTCGTAAATATTGTGCATATTTTTATAGTTAGTGTACCCCGCTTCCACAAGGACTCTATCTTGATCTTATGTTATTTTAGAAGTAGAAGTTGATGGAACTTTTGATTTGGGATTTAGTTTGAATCTTCTCGAGCTCAACAGCAGTTTCTTGGTTAGTTATGTGTAAGTAATATTAAGCCGTAAATATTGTACAGATTTTTATAGTTTATAGTATGGAAGAATAGTACCTGCTTCCATTTTCTGAATGAGTTTTATCGAACTCCAGAAAATTCAGACATCACTTTAGTGACCTGGAAAGGGCAGGAAATCTCGGAAAACCCATATAGCACAAAAATTTAACTTCAAAACACGCAAGATAAATGTACAGATCAATTTTTAATACAAGTTAGATATTTTAACAAATTTTACCTGCCGGAACAGATAATTGGTGACAACATTGTTTTGTGCAAGTATCGTTTGTTAGGGTGAATTCTCATTTCCGTCCACTGAACGTTTGTTTATGCATACCTTACGGGGTAATAGTAATGGTCCATTGTGAGTTTACCTGAGTACAACACAATCGAACAATATTTGTATTCCGCTGTTGACGTCCTTGGCTGCAAAAGTATTTACGACTAAGATAATACTAGTGGTCACCCACGGTTTTCTACGTGGACAAAGACTTTAGACACAGAATGGGCTCGTGGTCGGGCGTATGTCGGGTCCAGGAATCTCATCAGTCGTCCTCTCATAGTTGGGGATCATGACTCCGTGCAAGGAAGTTTCTTAGCAGGTGTTTCAACCTGTTGCGGTCTTCAGCTTGATAACGCGACGTTCACTGGCATCTCCATAATTTCTTATTGTCTGAGTCTGATCAACTTGTTTTGGGCTTCTGTCTTTCTATCTTTTCAATTCTACTATCTATTGTGCCTGGGGGCCGATTCTCGCGCTTCGACGCTCGAGTTCTGTTTTTAAAATGCAATTAGCGATAATCATTGCGGGTGTTTTTTTATTTTTTATCATTCACAGATTTGACTTCGTTACTATTTTACGAGTATTATGTAAACATGACGTGAGAAAATATTTATCAAGAAAATAGACAAATCACTTTGGTTAACGCCAAAAATTAAATTAATTTGTTCATTTGTCACGTTGCAAACATTATGGAAATTTTATGCAAAAATTAATCAAAAAGTTAATGTCATAGGAATTAATTTAACGATGATAGGAAACAAGTTTTTATTTATTTATTTGAGGTTGTCCACCTGTACGGTTCTGTCCTGATGTCCTTTCATTACGCTCTTTCTAAACAAACTTACTGTGGACTTGTGAAAAAAATTTGTATCGTCACGTCAACAAATGTATGAGGTATTGAGCAGCGTGCCTACCGGACGTAATGGAACAAAATTTCCCTACCGGAAGTTGCCGGTATTCCACTTGCCGCAAAGCCCTTTGAAATACTTTCGGTGGATGACGTTGTGAGGCCATACGATCGTCCCAATCGAGTGCACGTGAATATCGCCTTTTTTAACCGACTTCCAAAAGGAGGAGGTTCTCAACTGTTCGATGTGGAATAGTTGCTATTTGGTCCCATAAAAATTTGGTTCAGTTTGGCTTAGTTTTAGACTTCTAAACTCTAAAGTTTAGAAAAGTCTTATAATCCCTCTCTGTCCGTCCGTACGTACGTATGTATGTACGCATCGAGATCTCAGAAACCATAAGAGATAGAGACAAACGGTCAACGGGAATGAGTTTAGGACACCTTGGACATGTGTCAAATGTACTTTTTTTTTTTTTTTGAAGTGAAAACTTCTTTAGCGGCGTTGAGCACTTTTTCTGTAATGGGTATTAAATCTTAAACTCGCGTCAGGACACGTGACCTGATCGAAAAAGCGTAGGACGGATGGAGAATGTTGAGGTGACAGGTTGACTATGGTCTCGGTTGCTTAGCGACAGACTGTTGATAATGTCTTTTACTTGTCTCTTGTTTTATTGTCAATATATATTTTTCGATTCTCTATAATAACTAATGTTTTCTTATATCTTATTACCTAACTTAACGTTCACTTTAATATGGTTTGTCATGTTTGTGTACGATAGCGCAATAAATGAATATTGTATTCTACCACATAAATGATAGTACTTTTATACTGATAAAGCAATTGGTGCAAAATTATTCCCTAACCATTCCAAAATATCAAACATGCTCAACGTTAATAATCAAGTTTTCACTTCTGCCGGCACTCCCGGAGTGCAACCCGTTTTTTTTTTTTTTTTCTACACTACAAAACAATAACAAATGTCACGTGGTTTAGAAGTCTATTTTGTGCCTGCTAACTAGCAGGCGCTGCTAACTTGTTTGATTTTATGAGCATTTTTGTTAACTTGGACTATGTAATTTTCACGATACTTTTGTAACCACCAGCCACCACATAAAACCTAATCTAATCTAGAAAAACCTTACAAGTAAGTTTACAGTTTCGTTGTATTGTTTGACGTAGGTTTTTTTTTTTATTTTTTTATTAACGACGGGGAGACTCTTAGCCGTCATCATACCTGATGGTAAGTATTGATAAGGCTGAAGCTGGAAGCGATCCTCTCCCGGAATCCTCAACCACTGAGGAACTGGCTATCTTATCTCTAACTGCCGGAACACAACAATGCTGAAAACATTGTTATTATGGCGTCAGACTTAGATAAGATGGTGGTAGCTAGCCAGGCGGACTCACAACAAGTCCTACCACCAACCAAACCGAATACAAATTGTACCCCCGTTGGGAATCGAACCCGGGACCCCTGGATCTGATACCGGTGATTGTTACCACTAGACCACAGAGGCGGTTTTATACTAGGACCAATGCTTTTACGCATCCCTCGCCTACGTGCAGGAGCGATTCGAAATGTTGGACTCAGCTGGAGTACACGGCCTACACAAGCATAGGTACACACTCCATCCCACACCCCTCCCGTGCCTCCACCCAGCGTATAAGCTCAATGGTTGCACGGAAAGGGTATCTAACCCCTTGTGTCCCCGTCTTCCCATCCTAATGATGAGAAAGCGAGGAGGGGGGGGGGGGGCACTCGCATTCCACACCCCCATCAAGACTAGGACTGGATGAGGAAACGGGAGGCGGTTGTCCCCCACCCGCCGGGTACTACCAACTCCTAGTACTTGCCCTCAAGGCCACCATTGGTCACGGGGGTAGGGACGCCAATATTGCCTAGAAAAGTGGTCGACCGAGAACTCTCGTGCCTACATAAAGTTTCTCGACGAAAAGGACCTTAAACTGCAGGATGATTATGCATTTTAAGCTGCGAATTAATCAAATGCTAAATGTATGAGTAACGTGAAGCCTGCACCGATGTTATTGAACCCAACCGGTATGTAAATGGCGTCTGGCCTCTACGTAGATATATAAGGTCCTTTAACCCTAGTCCTCTTTAAAGGTTCACCATAAAACACATAAAAGAGGTTTTTAAAGCAGTTGGCTGTCCACGTCGCCCATTTTTGCGAAAAGACATTTCACTCTGTATTATTAAGAATTTCTTCACTATGTCTTGGCAACCTGCGGGCCTACCATCACCTATTTATTCATTCTTTATTGTATTTTTTTTAAATACAGCAAATGGCGGACTTAATGCCAACAGGCATTCTCTACCAGTCATCATGTCATAAGAAGCCATCATGTCATAAGAACGTTTTGTTTGCGTTTTAGTTTTATTGAAGTTGTCACATTTTAACACACTTCACACTTTGGAGGTGATGATTGAGCGAGGACGACACAAAACTTCCGTCAAAAAACAAGCTTACTTTAACAGATTCGTAGTACGAAATAGCATGGTAACATTGAAACAATACTGCGCTAAGAGATGGTGGTAAGCCCCTTGTTTTCGAGACGTCGCTTTTTTCAGCAGTGACATTCTGAAAAGTTAATTCCCAAAATTACTTGCGAATTAAATGAAATTAGATTTTTAGCCTTTTCACACTTCATTTTCTTATCGTGTCGACTCAGGATTTTATATGTGAGGATCAGGGGCCGTACCGCGCAAGTGGCGTCGTCATCGAAATCGGCTTCATTTGACAGATGGATGTGACATTGCTGCTTCTTTTAGACACAAATGAAAACTTACCAAAGACTAAGAGCAATATGTCACATCCATCTGTCAAATGAAGTCGATGTCGATGAAGTCGACACTTGCGCGGTTGGAGCCCAGCTCAGCCACAGACACATCACTATCAGTGACTACCTGTTTGATGACCTGCCCCCTAATTTAAAATCTATCACAATCCCATTCAGAGGAATGGTGCTTGGGATATTTTCGTCTGTCATATTGCTTAGACAGTTCAACTTCGTTTATTCCGTACCTTTTAAAACGCGTCCCGATCACAATCCCTTTCAAATGTCAAATAGTGACGGCCTGAATATCTTTCAAATGAAGAGTTGAAAGGGATTGCGATAGATTTTAAATTAGACAATTAGCCTCCTGATGTAGTGGGTCCAAAAGCATGTTCACACAATGACAATGTCATTTCAATTATGTTTAGCTCATACGTCCTGGCTACACCCCCCGTCTCACTCTTACATGAGAGCATGCCTGCACAAACTGCCCCCTAATTATCTAATTTCAAAATCTATCACAATCCCTTTCAAAGGTATTGTGATTGTGATAGTGATTTATGGAATTGTGTAACTCATAGTCGCAATCCCTTTCGGAACGAATGATATTTTAAATGACACTTCACTTTGAAAGATATTTTCATGTGTCACTTTGCTTGGACAATTAAATTTCATTCATTCAATATCTTTCAAAACGCGTCTCGATTACAACCCCTATCAAATGACAAATAGTGACGGCATGAAGTTTGTTAAAATCTTTCAAATGACGAATTGAAAGGGATTGAGATAGATTTTAAAATTAGACAATTAGCCCCCCGATTTGCGCAGATCAATCGTAGCGGATTGTCCCGGCTACAAGCTCCATCTATTGCGCAAACCAGTAAACAGAGTCCTTAGTACGAGTTGACATTTACTGTCAATGTTTTAGACAACTATCGGATACTCTACTCATGTCGGTAAAGCAGTCCATGGATATAAAAGAAACAAAGCTATAGTATTCGAAATCGATTCTAGTTTGCCGAACAGGAACGTCTAGCCGTGACATTAAATGTGATTAGTGATGTCGGTGAAAGTCAAAAGTCGTTGGAGAAAAAGTTCGAAAGAAAAACGTTAACAAAAATTCAGAGATGGCGCTGACCTTAGAATCTTGAAATAATAATAACGTCTGTATGACGCGAGGCAAAGTTCAAATCTCGAATGTTTCTCGCAATGACGTCATAGCAGACGGTACATGACGCAAAATGTTACTGGTTTTGAGCACAAGAAGTTATTTTGTCTTTTTAAAATCGTTTTGGAACTTTTAATAAATAAAAACCGGCCGAGAGGGAGTCGGGTTGGCGAACCGAGGCCGCGAGGGTTCCGTACCATCATACATTGCCCCCATACATCGACATAGGTAGAGGTTAGTTTACCAAAAGCAAATAAGTACAAAAAAACTTATTTAAGATTTCTGAAATAGTAATAATGGTATTTAGAGCATCGTTTAATTTTCCTGTTATCTTTACAAAAACTTCTATCACATACAATTATTTAAGATTTTTCTTTATGTAAGAAGAAGGGGGGGTTGGGGTACCGAACGCGGTACGGTTTTTATTTTATTTTCATCAAGTCGAAAACTATGCGACCTAGTAGTTATTGATATATGACTGAGTTAGGGTTCCTTTTTTACCATTTTGGTACGGAACCCTAAAAGAGAAAAAATTGTTTCCCGTGTACTGTACAGTAAGTGGAAGACTCTCCTTATCCTTATCCATTCATAAGGAAGGCCAGTGCCCCATCGGAAACATTAAATATAGCTGATGACAAAGAGGAAGACAGTTTTATATGAGAATCTGTACCAGCGCAGCGAAGTAGTTCTGTAGAGAGAAACCAGAGCCCCCGGGTATAGGCCTATCCATCATCAGCCTGTGGACGTCCACTGCTGGACATAGGTCTCTCCTAGCTCACGCCTATTGTGGCGTTCATAGGAGGCTATTAGCCTACTGCTACTACGCTGGCCAGACGGGTTGGTTAAAGGGTTTTTTTTTAAGTTTTCCTTCACTCGCACAGGTGTTCAATGCGTCGAGCCTATTAGTCGACTCTTACGACATCTCAGGCATGTAAGGGAGTGGTGACACTTGTATTCTTAGGCCGTCACCACACGA
This sequence comes from Chrysoteuchia culmella, assembly GCA_910589605.1. Taxonomy (NCBI): domain Eukaryota; kingdom Metazoa; phylum Arthropoda; class Insecta; order Lepidoptera; family Crambidae; genus Chrysoteuchia; species Chrysoteuchia culmella. Next base: position 15,008,890 of record OU342664.1, on the reverse strand, counting down.
CAAAAGGCCTAGGGGGATGGAGACCCAGCAGTGGATGTCATGTGGCTGAGACGACGTCGGCGACTCCGTTTGTCCGTTTACAATAGTTCAACGGCTTTTAAATACCGTCGATTATTTACAAACAATCGGATCTTGCAGAAAGACGGTGACAAATACACTCATACGCTCAAGATAAATCAACCTATATCTCTAAGCTGTCGGAACACAGCAATGCTGAAAACACTGTTGTTTAGCCGACAGGCTTTTGTTGTTATATCACGATTTTTCCTTAGGAACCGCAAACCTTACCGCGGCCCACTAAATCACTAATATTTCATAAAACTTTCCATTAACAAAGTAATATAAAGAACTAGGTACTTAGTTAGTACCTAAGTAACGCTCCATTTTGATGAGTCAATTAAAATCTGAGGTATTTGCGGTTAACAACTTCCGTTCTAAGAATTAACGACATTCATCGTCATTTTCAATGTCCCCAATGCTGAGGCACAGGCCTTCCATATGGATGGATAAAGAGAATGGGCCATGACCCACCACGCGGGCCAAAGCGGTTTGGTGGGTTTTAACGACTGCAAATGCAGCCGGGACACCCATCCCGTGACTGACCATTGCAAAAGTTGCTTAACGTCAATAATCGCAGGCTGAGCAAGCGTACCATTGCACCACCGAACTCCTCACATTCATACTTTTACACAAAACAGTCCTTGACGATTTTCCTGCCGGTTCTTCTCGTAACAAGGTCTCCAGCGACGAGTTGTGAACCGATGGCGTAGCTTCCTTGACACTCATAGACTAAATAAATGGTATTGTATTTCAATTATTTGAATTTGTGTCTTTCCGTACTGATGTTAAAGCTATGAAAGTAAGTTTAATCCTGAACCAATGACGCAATATCGATTAATTTTGGTATGGCGTTTGCACATTGAAGAGTTTTGGTTATCCAACATTGGTCAAATGTGACTTTTACCATCATAATTTACAAATTCTGCTCTATGTAGCCCGATTTAATATTAACATTGTTATTTAAGAACATTATTGATTATTAAAATTAATAATTACAAACTATGATCAATATTAAAGAATTATTAAAGAAGGAAAATCTAATTGCCATTAAATTATTTTGTTACATTTTATGTTATAAATTTATTTTAGAAGAGGATAAATGAATTAAAGCAAATAATGACAATATACAGGTCTACTTTTTCAGGAAAACCTCAGGATTTGTTTCCTTCTGATAAGTTAAAATTTAATTCACAATGTCGGTCATCTCAATATTTTAAGGAAATTAATCGATTTATCTATTATACATCCGGTTGAACATCCGTTTCCGTTATCATCTTAATTACAAATAAATTTATTACGATTATTACGGTAAAATACAATAACTTATTAAAATCACTAATAATAAATCTAAGTATAATTTTATCTGTACAACGTCGTCGTCGTCGTCTCAGCCATATAACACCCACTGCTGGGTATAGGCCTCCCCTCAAAAGGGGGGGTTTGCCATAATCGCCACGCTTGGCAGGCGGGTTGGCGATCGCAGTATGGCCAAGTAAGTAGGAGACGCTGCTGCCCGTCTCCTGAAGGCTGAGTCCCTTAGTCGCCTTTACGACACCCACGGGATGAGAGGGGGTAGTACTATTCTAAGCCGACACTACACAGCATTATCTGTACAACATACATTTATAGCCAACTAGAAAAATCCTTCGAAGCGACGTTCAAAATATCGTCTGTCCCTTGACTATCTTACCTAGCTTCAAAAACGACTGGGGCATAAGTGTATATATTCTATGACTGGGGGTAATTCTCGTGCAGCGACATTTTTTTTTTTATGAATGACGGGGAGACTCTTAGCCTTCATCATACCTGATGTTAAGTATTGATAAGGCTGAAGATGGAAGCGAGCCTCTCCCGGAACCCTCAGCCACTGAGGAACTGGCTATCTTATCTCGAACTGCCGGAACACAACAATGCTGAAAACATTGTTGTTATGGCGTCAGGCTTAGATAAGATGGTGGTAGCTAGCCAGGCGGACTTACAACAAGTCCTACCACTAACCAAACCGAATACAATATGTACCCCTGCTGGGAATCGAACCCGGGACCCCTGGGTCTGATACCGGTGGTACCACTAGACCACAGAGGCGGTTAAAACCGGACATATCTCGAATTCGAGCCACGAATCAATATTAAAAATTCACTGTAAACGCAGTCCACATTGGGTATAGGATTGTCGAAGATCGTTAAAAGACTAAATATTATATTGACAGTAGCAGAGATATCACTTGCATTTTTAATTTTAAATAATATACATAGCTAATAAAATGTTGATTTCGCGTTGTCGTAGAGCAATAATTAACCCCTCAGATATGCAAGGACATTCCGAAATTCACAATATTACTAACCGACCGATTTAAAAGCTAAATGTGAAACGTAGAATTAGATTATTAATGTTACACTGAAAAATCATTGTATAATTTCAATTCGTCTCTTATTATTTATAAAGAAGAATATTAGAAAAAAACGCGTAGAAAAACTAAAGCAAAACATAACCGGACGTTTCAATTGGCTGGCCTTCTAAATTTGTTTTTTCTCCAGTAATTTAGCATTAATTGACTTATTATAAGTACTTTTACTTAAAATTATTTTATCTTTCTGTATAACTTTGTTTTTTGTTATCATACCTGCTTCATTCTCTTTTATCGTACAACGTGTCATTGACTTATTTAAAGGATTAGTGGCCACCTCTAGTGTCAAAGTTTATCAAGCACCCAATGAGGCCTCTGACTTGGCTTAACGACTTTATCAGATGATAACAGCGGGGACCGACGGCGACGGTTTAACGTGCCCTCCGAAGCACTGAAGCTCTCAGTGTCATGACACTTTAGGGTCACCCACCGAGCTTTGATTAACAAACTTGATCGAATACGACTCTGCCAAGTCCCGCCAGCTCTGCTCTGATAATCTCTGCCTAAAATAATTTTTATTTTATGCAAAGTCAATAAATTCTCGTGCGTCAAAAACTTGAATATCATCATCCATAGCAGCATCACAGTCTAGTAGTCTATATAACCTCGTAGCATTATAACTGGCTCTTTTAGGCATCTTTATAGGCCTTCTAATTTGCATCTGACCACTTAAAAGTTGCTGTGACGTAGTTTGCGTCACAATTGACGTATTAAAACGATATAATTATACGGTAATAGATTTATTTATATTATATATGCGTATTTTTCCGCTTCGACTTAGCTGTCTAAGTAATGTTTTAACTTCCCAGTACTGGGTAAATAAGTAGTCGATTTCGTCTGGCAGCTCCAGAGCTTTTTAACCGCCTCTGTGATCTAGTGGTAACAACCACCGGTATCAGACCCAGGGGTCCCGGGTTCGATTCCCAGCGGGGGTACATATTGTATTCGGTTTGGTTGGTGGTAGGACTTGTTGGAAGTCCGCCTGGCTAGCTACCACCATCTTATCTAAGTACATAACAACAATGTTTTCAGCATTGTTGTGTTCCGGCAGTTAGAGATAAGATAGCCAGTTCCTCAGTGATTGGGGATTCCGGGAGAGGCTCGCTTCCATCTTCAGCCTTATCAATACTTAACATCAGGTATGATGAAGGCGAAGAGTCTCCCCGTCGTTCATAAAAAAAACACAAAAAAAATAATGGTTTTTGTTTCACTTTGAAAGAAAATTAAGAGTACGGTCAGTAATACGAGTGCAGTATCGTCATTGCTTGTGCCGTGACGTGTTTAACAGTCATCACGCTGACGTAGAAATCAATTAATGGTAACGACAATAAACTCGTCAATGAAAATAATGGGTGCGCGCGTCATTACTATACTATCGTCGTCGTCGTCGTCTCAGCCACATGACACCCACTTGACTGCTGGGTATAGACTTACTATACTATACAGCAGTATTATCAATAACGGAAAAAAGGTTTAACTAAGATGTATTGACTGCTTTTGGACTTGGAAAATATTTCTTACACTCACATCACTTAACGTAGCCCCAAAGTAAGCAATGTAAGCTTGTGTTACGAGATACTACGGTAACGGATTTAATACATATAATTATAAATATATAAGTATTCGTATTTTATAGAATAGCACTACCTCCTCTCATCCCGTGGGTGTCGTAAAAGGCGACTAAGGGACTCAGACTTCAGGAGACGGGCAGCAGCGTCTCCTACAACCTTGGCCATACTGCGATCGCCAACCCGCCTGCCAAGCGTGGCGATTATGGCAAACCCCCCCTTTTAACCCGCCTGCCAAGCGTGGCGATTATGGCAAACCCCCCCTTTTGGGGGAGGCCTATACCCAGCAGTGGGTGTTATGTGGCTGAGAAGAAGAAGAAGAAGAAGTATTCATGTGTAGAGATATATATTAACGCCCATGACTCAGGTACAAATACACGTATCATCATACAAACATTGCCCCTAACAGGATTCGAACCCGGGACCTCAGAATAGGCGGCACCTTGAAACCGGTGTACGTACCACTCTACCACGGAGGTCATCAAATCATGATACGTGAGAGAACTATTACTTCTTATCTAAGCTCTTTATTGTGTTCTGTGACCAATAAGCAATTACCACAGAATACCTACATTATAACATTTACCTAACTTTTCGAAATCCAACTGCGTTTAAAAATGTTTTACTGCAAATTAATTTTGGATCAACATTTTATGGATTATAATACAATATAAAATTGTGACGTCAATGGAATGAATCACGGCAATATTATAGTATTATTATCACTGTGTCCGCTCAGCAGGTTCTAGTAATTATCACATTAAGTTTACTCGAGTAGTTTAGTGTTAAACTACTGTATAAATAACTTTGGTAAGTCCCGCGATTTAATAGCCAATAGCTGACTAGTATAATAAATATTGTATATGGTGACTTTTCAAAAATACCTAAATGGAAAAAATAGAATTAACATCACTTAACATCAGGTTCATGATCATGTTTAGAAAAAACTTTCGGTCGAACCATTCTTTTCAGAGGCAGGCGAACGGTCAGCTCCTTATACTTTCATTTCACTAATTTCACTGTATCAAAATTTTTGTTTAATCAATAACTAGTACATAAGGATGATAAATATTTGCATGCTGTAGTTACGGCTAAATAAGTAATTAAGCGACATTGTATTATTACTATATTATTACCAATTTTGATGTACCCTATTTATGGTAAATAAAAATGATAATTATTATTATCATACTAACTTAATACCAAAATGATTTGAAATTAGAGCATTACGTGTGATGTTATTCGGATTAAGACAGTATTTATCTATGTTTCCATTAAAAAATTATCCTAAATAAGGAATTACCCAATTAAAAATAATGCGAATTGCAGTTTTGTATAAAAAAATGAAATTGCTATGATTTGTTTTTAATAGAAACCTAGGTAAATACTGCCTTAATCCAATTAAATAACATCACACGTACCATGCACAAATTTTAAATTATTTAGGTATTAAGTTTGTATCGGAGGATAATATTTACTGAATCAACAATTAGCGATTATGAGCTAAGAAATTTATTTGTAAAACATTTGTGTTGTTTGTGTTGCTATAAATGTTTTTAAAGAAAATTGTATACTAGAAAAATACAACTGCTACATATAGATTTTTCTAGAATGTGGTTAATGTAATAAAATTACAAGATTGCCCGGTTTCAACACCGACTAGGGCCGGTTTCACTCCCGACAAGTAAGTTCTGGATAGCGCATATTATGTCAGATCATTTGATAGTTGTAAAATGAAAAAAATTACTTTAAGAACAACGGGGAGACTCTTAGCCTTCATCCTCAATTACTGAGGAACTGGCAATCTTATCTCTAACTGCCGGAACACAACAATGCTGAAAACATTGTTGTTATGGCGTCAAACTTAAATAAGACGGTGGTGGCTAGCCAAGCGGACTTACAACAAGTCCTACCACTAACCAAACTGAATACAATATGTACCTACGCTGGGAATTGAACCCGGAACCACAGAGGCGGTTAGGATAGTTATGTCATATTATCTTACAAGTAAGCTATCCAGAATTTATCAGTCGGTGGTAAAACCAGCCTTTATCACCCCTGTCTGTCATCTATATTTACCTACAAACTTTACCGCTTCATAAAACTTTTAAATAGATCTTATCATAGAACACGCAAGTATGTTCCCATTTATATTCCAACTATGTAATTGCATATCTGATCACATTATTGTAAACTCGGTGCGTTTAGTTTACAAAGTGTCATATCAACTGTTTTCAATTGTAATAATTTCTTTTTATTATCTACATTTACCTTTAGAGAATAGCAACAACCTGCGTTGTGCTTAATCAAATTATAAAATGCTTAAAAATTTTGGAATAACAATATATTCCTAACAATATTATAAATGCATAAGTATGTCAGTTTATAACTTATTAATTTTGCATTTTACAATTTTATTATATGTGATAAATATTAAACAAGAAAAAAGTAACTTGTGTCATGTCGCACTGACAGGATGCCCGATTTTCTTGTTTAGTATTCAGTTTGGTTGTTATTCTTTCACGCAAAAACTACTGAACGGATTTGGATAAAATTTGGGACACAGATAATTTATCTATTATTTGGAGTAAAATCAAAGGATAATATTTTTTTATCCCGATATTCCCAAGGGAACGGGAACCATGCGGGTGAAAGCGCGGGCGAGCGCTGGTTTTTAATAATTTCCAGATAAAACAACCTGCAGGCTGATTATCTAACGGAAACTCGGTTCAGGAGGTCTACTCTCTAAGCACGAAACCCGTAATTTCGGCCTAAGTTACGGACGATTCCTACTCCGTATCACCTACGGACATCTTATTAGTCCGGAGACCCGAGCTAAGAATGAATGAGAATACGTTTTGACATACTCCCTACTCCCAATGTGTTTGTGCCGTTTGTTCAAAACTAGTACATCCGAATTTAATAGAGAGTAGGCTCCATCCGTAGTTTCGGGAAACTTACGGACGGGGGCCCGTATCTTAGTTGACGGGCTTAGAGAGTAGGCCTCCAGTGTCTATTTCGTCCTGTCATAGGTACTGTCACATTTTCATACTGTATGACAGCCACAAAAGCTACGAAACTGAAACTGAAGCGCGTTTTCCTTAGATAATCAGTCCTCCGAGCTCACTCAGAAATCTTTAATTTATTAGATTCATCAACATCATCAGCCTGTGGGCGTCCACTGCTGGACATAGGACTCCCCTAGCTCACGCCTATTGTGGCGTTCATAGGAGGATATTAGCCTACTGCTACCACGCTGGCCAGACGGGTTGGTAGAGGATTGGTTTCAAGTTTTCCTTCTCTCGCACAGGTTTTCAATGCGTCGAGCCTCTTAGTGGACTATTTAATTAGAAATTTATTAGTTTGATTTCCTATTAGATATTTGCGTTAAAAGAAAATCATTGGTACAGTCGGCGAACTTCCCGGTTGACCAGCAGAGTTTGTTTTAGGGAACTTTATTTTAAAAAGTATCAGACGTATAGAAAACATTTATATCACAAATAATAGAACATTAACAGGTATTTCATTTGAATTATAAATTATTTCTTTATCCTTAGTACTTTCCGAGAAAACGTTTCGCATAAAAACTACTGGTCAACCGGGAAGTTCTCCGATGGTACAGACCTCTTCAATGTACAGTCAACAGCACGTCAAGCTTTATACTTTCACCATGAGAGAGTCCTTATGTTGCATGCCTTTGTTCCACCTCGAACCAAGAAAAACTATATCTCCAATAGTTATTTTCCACGCTGTCTTCGCATATATAATAAAGAATTTCATAATATAGATCTTTTCAAGAGCTCATTCAATACGTTGAAAAAAGATCTGATAAATCAACTTGTGTAATAAGTATATTACTTATTTATTCAAACCGCCTCTGTGGTCTAGTGGTACAACCACCGGTATCAGACCCAGGGGTCCCGGGTTCGATTCCTAGCGGGGGTACATATTGTATTCGGCTTGGTTGGTGGTAGGTAGGTAGTGGTCGGGTGGTTGTTGTAGGTTCGCCTGGCTAGCTACCACCATCTTATCTAAGTCTGACGCCATAACAACAATGTTTTCAGCATTATTGTGTTCCGGCAGTTCAAGATAAGATAGCCAGTTCCTCAGTGATTGGGGATTCCGGGAGGGGGTCGCTTCCATCTTCAGCCTTATCGCTACTTAACATCAGGTATGATGAAGGCTAAGAGTCTCCCCGTACTTCATAAAAAAATAAAAATGTTTCATTAACACTTCTCATTAAATGTATTGAATACCTATCTAAAATTGTAAAGTTATCTTCTACCACACTATACGAGTATATGTTTGTTTTTCTAAGTTTTAGCAAAAGAACTGTTAGCAATTAAGTATTTTATTATTAAGTATATTTAAATTTGCAAAAAATATCTGTAAATTTAGCAAGTACCTACTTAACATTAATAGTAATAGTGGACACTCAATGTCTGTAATTTAAGTTTTAACTTTATAGTTATTTGTACTAATGACTGTATGTGTCAAAATAAAGAGAAAAAAACTGTTTATATAAAAAAACTAAACCGACTTCAAAACACTAAAAAGCAAAAAATAAACCTTTTGGAGTCGGTGCAAGCCAAAATAAAATAGTAGGACCGCAAAGTAGAATGCCTTTTGAATGAGTTTTTAAAGGTAGATAATATCATGTCATTGAGAACCTCCTCCTTTTTTGAAGTCGGTTAAAAAAATGTTGCTTATTTCCTAGTGCAAGTGTAAAAAAGGTGCTGTTGACTGTACCTTGAAATGTTTTCATTGGTAGAACCTTATTTCCTACATTTTAACATAAAACCAATTTACTCTTGAATCTTAATTATACAATAAGCTCTGTTGGGGACTGGTCTGCCTTGACGACGGCTTTGGTCGATGAAGTGTCGATTCAGGTTTGGGTTTGGGCCTCGAACCAAGGCTTTTGAGAGAAAAATGTCGGTACTTCCATGTACGATTGCCTACTCATATTGAAACCTTTTCGATAGAAATTGTTGAGAAGATAAAGATACTTATAGATTGTCAAAGTCAAAGTCAAAGATTTTTATTCAAATAGACATAGATAAGTACTTTCGAATAGTCCAAATTTTTTTTTCCCTACCAGCCATTCAGGTAATCTTTTAACTGAAAAGAAGAACGGCCGCAAGAAACTTATCAACTTTAACAGAAACAACAACATTTACAATGGAACATGTTGTTGCCAAACACAAATTTACAATTTTGAAATATATTTAATATAAAAGGAAAATTTTCCCATATTCAATTATTAGAATATTTTCCTTTTATCCAATTTATAATTGTTATGTTTTATGTTAGTATCACATCCATGCATTTTGGTCTTTTAAATAATCATGTACCAAAAATGTAGGAGAGTAAAATTCCTAATTTACCTAATTTACTGATTTCATGAAAATACACTCCCGAGCAATATTGTTACTAATCGAAGCACTTACGTAAACGTATCTGAAGTAGACCTCCAATTAGGGTTTTCATTTATATTTTTTGGAAAATAATGTTATATATACCACGTTATTTAACGTCTACCCAAATCCTCAAAACTATTAGAACTCATTGTTACGAACAACTTTTTAATGGAAGCAACCCTGAAATCACGCAATAAAAACAGCTGTTGCATATGTTTAAGCAGAATTGAAATGAATTGTTCAATAGAACAGCTAATTTTGTTGTCTCTGTATCGTTCCCCATTTTTTCTTTTATTTTATATTTACCGACTTTAAGAGCTGTGTAGTGTCGGCTTAGAATAGCACTACCCCCTCTCATCCCGTGGGTGTCGTAAAAGGCGACTAAGGGACTCAACCTTCAGGAGACGGGCAGCAGTGTCTCCTGCAAACTTGGCCATACTGCGATCACCAACCGCCTGCCAAGCGTGGCGATTATGGCAAACTCCCTATACCCAGCAGTGGGTGTTATGTGGCTGAGACGACGATATTTACCGATCGTGGTGGTCCTATCGCCTGCTCGTCGTCAGGACATTGAAGTTGTCCGTTAGTGCCCTGGAACACCCATAGCACCTGGATACACTTGGCAAAATGTATTTAAGAACGAATGTGCGGCGTGGAGAGTATTTGTAAATGTGGGTGGTGCATGTTTTAAATTGAAGAGTGATAATCATTGTTTTTGAAAACCATCGGATGGGCTGCTCATGTCGGTAAGTAGTCTATGGATATGAAAGAGACAAAGCAATAATAGTTTTCGATAACGAATCTAGTTTTCCTTACGTTAGGTACAGGGGTCTTACTTTGCGATAAGAACAATTTTAAATTAATATCGTAGGATAGCTCCATCAAGATTACTTCAATATTGAGATACTAGCAGATGATAAAAGGACTAGCTGTATTAATGCTTAATTTTAACGATAATTTCGAAATACACACACAAACACACACACACACAATTTAAAATTTTCTAATCGTTGCGATACCACACACAAACGAAATGTTTTTGAAGGAACTTAGAACCATAAAGCCAACGGATACTACGATGAAATCTAATCTGAAATAAAACAACTTTTACGGATATCAAACGCGCTATATTTCACGAACTAAGTTGAAATTTTGATTTTCCCGACGTTTCGGCACCTTTTCAACTGCCGTGGTCACGTGATGACAATGAAATCTAATCTATCTATTTCCTAAAAATGAACTTATTTGAGGTTTTAGTTTTATCGTTAAAACCTTGATATAATTCCCTATCTGACTGTTAGTACGTGACAGTTAGCATATTCACCACACCAAAAATAATTAATGGAAATGCATTAAGCCAATTAACTAATTTGATTGTAAGTGTCTTGTTCTAGTCCTAATAGACCCTGTTAGAATATTGCTATTCTAGGTCATTCTACTATCGACGAGTAATGGAATGATTAATGATCGAAATTAATAACCTATCTGTAGATATGGATTGAGCTTTCTGAGATAGTTGCCTAAGATATTTTTGTTTATACCAAAATAACGACGGTTCCTAGTCAACTATCTCAGATAGCCATATCCATATCTACAGATAGATTCTTAATTTGGGCGTGAGTCCGAAGTTTTTTGCTGAAACCTGCCGAAACGGCAAATTCAAAAACTCTGAAAAATTTTTCATTCTTCTATATGTCAATTTGGTTTTTGAGTCTTATTGATCAACATATTATCTTACCTAGCTAAATTCTAAAAATACTAAGTTGGCATCTAAGAATGTTAAAATGGTATCAATTCTACATTTTGAAGACAACTTAGATTTTTTGGTATAATATCAAAGGAGCTTAATTTTTTTAGGGAGGCTGGCCTCGTCCAATTCCGCAGTATGAGACGCTATTTTATTTTGAAAATTTTTCAAAATGCTGACTGAGGATAAGGCCAAAAGGTTCAAACGCCAAAATGAAGCTAGACACGTCATCGTATGTTTTTCTCCCTGTTTTATTTCATACATAGTCAACCAATTGCAAAATTACCTCTTCTTTATACATATATTATTCCAAATTTTATACTGTGATGTATAATTTGTGATCACAAATGAATGGTGTGCATTGGCCACTATTAGGTAATAATAAAAATAAAATATATGCAGAGTATATTTACCGCATTGTCTGGTTTATCGTATGGTGGTGAGAACTGGATCTGGCTCATTTTGGACTCCTTCTCGTCGCCCATTGGCGACGAAGGCGAGGTCTCTCTGTAAACAAAGAAAAATAAATATTAATCTTACAGTCCAACACACAAATTGCAAAGTAATGTACAAGTATTCCAATAGTTTAAGTAACAGATGAGGGAAGGCACATCTGCAACATCGCAATAAAACGTATTAGCGTTGCTAGACCTACGGTTTTCTCCGTAAATCGGTACGGATTTTAGGTTTTGTGTAGAAATATTAGAGGGAAATCTTTGGATTGCGATCCATCCACGGCGATTAACTTAAAAAAATCTACTTTTTTTTGCTGAAAACGGAATTTCACAACTCTATCATTATAGCTATCAGTATAACTATCTAAGTTTCAACTCTCGTAAAACCCCTAAATAGATAAGGGTTTTGTCTGATTCCTACATATTATTATTCATTTATTGGATTCATTACGTATTGCATCTTTAGTATGAAATTGATAACGTTAGCCAGAGCCCTTGTAGGGGGTGTGAAAAAATCGATAGCTATAGCAATAGCAATACCGTTGGGCGGTAGGGGTGCCGATCTAATAACACTGGTTCTATCAAAAATAGTTTTGAATTTCAATAAGTACTGTTCAGAAAAATATAAGAACTATATAAATACACACGTCATTTTAATTATGTCCTTGACCTCTTTCAAATCACGTGCTAAAATAGAAAAATTGAGTAATAACCAGATGTTAAAAAGTAAACACTTGTATTTCAAACACTTTTTCAAGATAAAATTCACAAAATCACTTTTGAATGACCGTTACGTCCGAGCTGTGAAAAGGACTTTCCAGCTATGACATGAAACTTTGGAAGAGATATAAAAAATGAATAAGTATTGGTCATTTAGTAATGGAACCTTATCGATTGGGGGTAATTCACGTGAATTCTTTTTAAGTGATTGACCTACTAGGTCAAAGCTCTCAATTATTAGGTCAAGATTGTTTTTAAGGTCTGTGACCGAAAGTCTCAAGAAATGATCTTAAAAGTGTAGCAAGAATTATTGTAAGAGTTATTATTTATCTCTGATCTATTTTTTCATAATAAAGTAGGTAATCAAGGTGTTTAGTCGAGAAAGTAATGTTTAAAATTATTTTAAAATATACAGATTACTAAAGATTTTAACACCTTGACGGACAGCAAACGAAAAATCTATTTTTATTTATTGTTATAACGGCTATAGCCTAGTTAAAATAATTTATTTTTATTTATCCCGTCAGGGCGACATGAGACTAGTTGCTTTTTTCTAGTATATTTTCTTGTTTAATATTTATCACATAAAAATAGCATTGTAAAATGCAAAATTGAAAGGTTATAATAATTTATTTTGTTCAAGAAAATTACATTAATTCCTACACTCAAATTGATTTTAATTATTGATTAATACTTTAGTATGCAATAATATTATTTAAGCTCTCCCCAAAATTTGAATGGAGCTTATTTTTTAAAGACTGTTTAAATTTTATAATACTTCTATCTTAAAAACATTGAAATCTACAAGAGCGAATTTTTATGTAAGGGCTTTTTATAACCAATAAACACGATATCTAAAAAGTCATACCAGCAATAGCAAAGGATTTGCAAAAAACGTATTAAGTATAAAAAAAACAAAAAACTAAACAATAAATAAACGAAGGTGTCCAATATAACGTGATCTAAACGACGATAATCGATAATAGAAATTTTCACAATGGCGATGTCAATATTTTTTTTTTATTTACAATTTTTGTGTATTTGGAGCAGGCGCATTAATTCTACAGTCCATTTTTTTTTAAATTTATTGTCTTACTTTACTGCAAGGTGGGTTTCCAATAACCGCAAATAATGATCAGAGGGGTTAGCACCTTTCGAGTAAGTATCGAGGAAGTAAAGTAAAAAAATGTATGACATATTGAGCAGCGTTCGTACCGGACGTAAACGGAACTACATTTTCCTATACATTTTTTGACATTACGTGCTCGATACTTACTCGATACTATTTCGATAGTTATCCGTGCTTGCCCTACTGAAAAAGAAATCCCACTGTAGGATTTAATGTGAATTTTTATTTAATTTGACTGGACTATTAAAGAGTTAAATTGATAGAGCCCTATACAAATGCATATACTTACTCGTAATAAAATATATCTAAGTAATTTCTATGTTTTATTTAACATCACATCAGATATTTATACATAGTAATTGCATGGTTTATCCAATGTTTTTATATTGAATTTAATAATGAAAGTCCATTCATTAATCATTTATTTTTAGTTATCGCATACGTCTCTGTCGTATGCGATTCGTATGCGATGCGTGGATTCGCGCTTACTCTACGCATAACCTGAAAATCAGTGGTTTGCTGTCAAGTAAAGGTATCACTGAGTTTTTGCTTCTTTCTATCGATGCGGAACACAAATTGAGATGATATAATCTTGTTTTTTATTTGTTCCTTAGTTTTTGTGTTTTATTCTTGTTTGCATGAATGTGTGTGCCGTATATGATGGAAATAAACATTTATCTTATCTTATTTTATTTATTATTATTATTTATTTATTTAATAATAACACAAGGAGCTTACAATTTTCTTTTTACAATAATCCCGCAAAACCGACTAGTCGGTTTGTCTGTGGGATCTTTAGTCTCTATTATATATGAGTAATATTACCTAAAATTATTAGATATAATTAAAACATAAAGTGACTCTATACAGCTGTAATGAAATAAAAATGCAACTAAATAATATAGTTGTACTTACTTATTGATCTTGTTTAGTTATTTTTATTATTATTATCTTATCTTATATTTAACCTTGTCCATACTAGAAAAATAACCTAATGTCAGTTTAGTAATTAGTGATGCAATTTCTTGATTACAAGGTCCTTCTTAATTTATGCAACGGTGCATGTCTCGATCAATTTAAAAACAAAACTAGGGATCAGTAATGAGATCATAATTATGCAATATTTTTTAATAACAAAAGAGTGGAAAAACACTATGACTTTGTCGCTGCTTACGTAACTGCAATACCTACCAATTAAATAAGTATACCCATACCTAAAGAATATCGAACCTTATTGGCATACTTAAAGAAAAAAACAACGGGTTGCATAGCGGAAGTGCCGGTAGAAGTGAAAACCGCTTAAGCGAAACAGCAGGAGCAGGCATACATTTTCGCCGCGCGGTAGAAAGAGAGAGGGATATTACTTCCTCTCCTACGCCGCGCCGGCGGCGGTCTTCTCTCCCTCCGTCTTACGAATTTTCGATCAGGTCACGTGTCCTGACGCGACTTTAACATTTTTTACCCATCCCCGAAATAAAACTCTGATGTGCACAACGCCGCATATTGTAAAATATTATTTGCCGCTTGTTATTAATTTCTCGGTAGATTGGCGTATGTTTCATAGGTAAATATGTCATACTTGCAACTAGGGTTCCCGCTGTAGGATTTGTGAACCGATGGCGTAGCTTCTTTGATATTCAAAAGACTGAATAAATGATGAGTTTTGAGTTAGGTCAGGCTTCATATAAAAAACTTCGGTCTTTTGTATTACTAAGTTGCAATGCCTTAAAAAAAACGTAAAACTGTTGGTGTAAAAAGAACATTTTGTCCTGTTGAGTGTACAATAGTGGTGAATGGTCCATACAACACGAGTCCCATCGGCTTTCCTTTTAGAAATCCTATCCCAATACGAAAATAAGATTTTTGGCTACCATACGAGTACCTTTATTTTATTTACTTGGCACAATAACAGACAGCAGACAAAAGAATGAACGAAAAATAACTTACAAGAACAACAAATGCGTATCTGCGTCCTATTACCATTGCTCACAGCATTTTATCTATAGCATTTAACTAGATGTCATAAAAAACTAGTTACATGAACAATATAAAAAATATTACAACTTTTGTTACATATAGGCTTGATCCTGGCCTCATTCTTAATCGTTAGAAGAGGCCAAGATGGAGCGAGTTAGCCTTAAAAAGCCTATTTACTCCAGCTTTAAATATACCAGGGTTATAGGCTCCCGGGAATACAGACGCAGGCAGGGAATTCCCTTCCCTGGCTGTGCGCATATTTAAAGATGAGGTTAGAGGTACTCGTGATGAACAGAAGAACAGAACCCAATATTTTCAGATTTTTCGAGATTAGCACCTTAAAACAAGCTATTGTCTGATACATGGTATCATTTATATATTTATACATACCAACAGTGTACATATTCTTTTTTTGTTTTTATGTAGTGGCGGTGCTATTTGGATTTCGCCAATGTCAAGTTTTTGGCACAGAGGGTTGTTTCCACAGACTGCGCTTCTGCTAGGTGACGTGAGAGAGTACAGCTATGTACGAGGTACAAGTGGTAGGTACAAGGAGGTGTACTCTTAAATGTAAGTGTACATATTGTTATATCATTAAAACAGGTAGCGTCCAAAGTCAAGTTCTGATAATGCACACCTATTATAGAGTAAGTATCATGAGAAAGTGTTTTAAGACAGATTAGAATGAAAGAAAGAAACACTCTGCCTTCTTTCGTTTCAATTTATATGTATATTATTTAATTTTGTGTATGTATATGTAGTTATTTATTAAATTATTTTTACTATTGTAGTGAAAAAAAATGAAAAATGAAAATGAAAAAATCTTTATTGCAACAATCACCAAAAATTACAATTTAATGTAGCCCTGCCCTTTGAAAAAAGTAAACTTGTGTTACAAAAGGCAGTTCCTTCCTATTAAAGACTAAAGCTCATTGGGAATTGTTGTAACAGCATACAGATTAGTAAAATGAATTACAAACTAAGACCATGTTTTTTTTTTACTTCTAAAATAAAAAGAAAAAGAAAAACGCTACTAAAAAAAAAGAAAAAACGCTACTAATAAAGTACACTACGTGCGTGTGTGTGTGTGTGTGTGTGTGTGTGTGTGTGTGTGTGTGTGTGTGAGTGTGTGTGTGTGTGTGCGTGTGTGAGAGTGCGCTAACGTGCATAAAGTGCTTCATGTATTCAATAAGCAGTAGAAGATAGGAGATCTTCGGTAGTACGATAGTCATAGTTTTTAAGCCAATTTATTATTGCACTTTTAATTTGGTGGTTGCTCAGTTTTTCAGTGAAATAAACTTTATTAAATTTGTTGTACAATAATGGAGCTAGGTAGTAATAATGCCTTTCGGCAAAAACGCTTCTTGTTTTTGGAACTAAATATTTAATTATTTTATTACGACTGTTCGGTCTTTTCGGGACAAGTTGATGATATGCGGAGTACCTATGGAATCGCCGTATGCTTTGGTATATAAATAGTTTCCTTACAGTAAGAACCCGTGCTTTATCATAGACCAGTGAAGTAGGATGCCTAAACGGTAAGTTAAGTAAAACTTTAAGCACGACACGCTGTGCGCGTTCAAGATCAATAAGGTAGGTCTTGCATGCACCACCCCAGGAACATATTCCGTAGGTAGTTACAGATTGACAGAGAGCCTTGTATATTTGTAGTAATAAATCGAAATCTGCTACCTTACGTAATGTTTTAAACACATATATAAGTTTCCTTACCCTATTTGAGATTATTTTAATATGAGGAGCCCATTGCAATCTGTGATCTACAGTGATACCTAGATATTTGACGGTTGTGGATCTATTAAGTTTAGGACAGTTACATATGTTGAGAGAGATTTGTGATTTTTTAGCAATACAAGTGCTAGAGTGGATTCTTAATTCGAAGTCGCTCGGAGGACTTGAAACAATGGTCTTGTAGTAAACGTCTAATTGATCCTAGCAGAAAAGCAGCGCTTCTATGTTCATTCTGCCCATCTAGAATGGCACAGAAGTAAAATGCTAAGCTAGGGTATTTATTGGCCCCACACCATATTACATAAGTTTTTTTTTATTGTAAAGTTTAATTTGAGACATTTTAATTTTATTTTTTTATTCTATGTAAGCATATGTGTGTGTGCCAATTAATATTTTTTCTTTCTCTCTTTCTTTTATTTATTGACCATGCACACAAGAAAGAACATAATTATGTAACACCAAATGTTCACTCACACACTATGACCAGTGTGTGTTGCCAGTGATGACTTACGGTAGTGAAACGTGGTCGCTAACTATGGGTCTGATAAGAAAACTCAAGGTCACTCAGCGTGCAATGGAGAGGGCTATGCTCGGCGTTTCCCTACGTGATCGAATCAGAAATGAGGAGATCCGTAGGAGAACTAAAGTAACTGACATCGCTCGAAGGATTGCTCAGCTGAAGTGGCAGTGGGCGGGACACATAGCGAGAAGAACCGATGGCCGTTGGGGCGGAAAGGTTCTGGAATGGCGACCGCGCACAGGACGACGCTCCGCGGGTAGACCTCCGACAAGGTGGACCGACGATCTGGTGAAGGTCGCGGGAAGCCGCTGGATGCGGACTGCGCAGGACCGATCGTTGTGGAGATTCTTGGGGGAGGCCTATACCCAGCAGTGGGTGTCATGTGGCTGAGACGACGAAATGTTCACTCAGTTCGTGAAGATGCATGTGTGCCTCTTGCCCGGAAAACAATCAATGCATTATTTATTACAAAAACCAAGAGTAATTACTAGTAAACAACAACAAAGGTATGAAGCACAACCTTTTTAAAAGCGGTGGGTAATATATCTTTTTTCGTGAATCAAATCGAAACTTCATATTGATATTCGATATCGGATTCTGAAACTATATATTGTAATATCGGTGATATTGGTGGCGACCGTATCTAAACTCCAATATAGAATTATATAACTATATTGCCTGATACGAGTTTCGCTGTTTCAATCTCATCCTACGATATCGCATATCGAATACAATATCGTGTTTTGCCAAAATATATGGTTTCAAATCGTATCGACCCTGACTTGGCATTGATTGCGATCTATTCCATTTCGATACGGTACAATATCAAAATCAATATAGTGTTTTGCCTAAATATACCTATAGTTTCAGAGCGCATTGATATCGGATTTGACGAAATTGACGCAATATACGATTCAATATCTATATACGATTGGTATCGCCCAGTCCTACTTTACGAAAAGGAAGGAGGTTATCAATTCGTCGCGTATATTTTTTAACTAGCTAAAACTCCTTACGATCCCAGACAGTAAAATATCAATGTCTACATATCTTATTTCAATTCAACAGACGAAGGCATCAAGTATTCAGCCAACGGACGCATCGCTTTTGACATATCGTCCACGGTCACATGGCGAAATGGTTACGATAAATTACGCGCAGGAACAATTAGAATTGTAGCCATCTCTTTCCGGCGTACGACGACCTTGGAATGTGCGACACGATGCAGAGTTGCGTCCGCAGTTTCTTCAATCGAATCGGCACGCGACGATTAATTAGGAATCGATTTGACTCTATTGAGGACGGATTCGATTCGTAACGTAATAAATGGGTTTGAAACTAGAAAAACACGTTAGCATTCAAATGCGAAAAATTGTTGTTGATGAATTTCAAAACTTGTTTACTTTAACTAGTACTTTCGTGGTCGTATTTCAGCACCAGTTATTATATTTTGACAGAGGTTGTTTCTTTTCCAGTTCCTTTAGACATTAAACGAGTTACTTAATAAAAATCATAAATTAACTTCGTTGATTCTTAATAAACATTGTTAAAACATACTCTTTCGTCATCGTCGTCATCAGCCATTTTTAATGTCCCCACTGCTGGGGCACTGGCCTTCCTTATGGATGGATGAGGAGAACGGGCCATGACCCACCAGGGCGGGCCTTATGCGGATTTATGGGTTTTAGCGACTGCATACGCAGCCGGGACCAACGGCTTAACGTGCCTTCCGAAGCATGGAGGAGCTCGAGATAGTAAATTTTTGGTCACCCATCCCGTGACCGACCATTGCGAAAGTTGCTTAACCTCAACAATCGCAGGCCGTGCGCGCGAACCACTGCGCCACGGGCTCCTCAACTTACTCTATTGATTAGAAAATATATACAGTGGTGGTAACATAATTAACGACATTTGTTGATTTTCATAGAAAAGAGGTAACTTTGAGGCCTTGGTTCTCTGTCAAGGATTGACTAAGCTGTGATCTGATAATGGCCATCCATGGAATGAATGGAGGAGGTCTAGTTTGCTATACATACCTAACTGATCTGCCCCCCTACCGCGCAAGTGTCGTCGGCATCGACATCGACTTCATTTGACAGATGGATGTGACATATTGCTCTTAGTCTTTGGTAAGTTTTCATTTGTGTCAAAAAGAAGCAGCAATGTGTCACATCCATCTGTCACATGAAGCCGATTACTATGCCGACGACGCTTGCGCGGTAGGACCCCTGATTAACATTCTAAAAGACGTAAAGATGAGAGTTATCAGTTCCAGAATTTTCATAAATTTTTATGCTATTTTCGCCGTTTTTTTAGAATGTTGATCAGATCAGTTGGGTGTGTATAGCAATCTGGATCTCCTCCATTCATTCCATGGATGGCCATTATCAGATCACAGCTCAGTCAATCCTTGGCATAGAACCAAGGCTCCAAAGTTACCTCGTTTGTATGAAAATCGACTAGTGTCGTTAATATTGGAACCACCACTGTAATTGTAGAATTCACATTGCTGTCATTTTTGGTTTCTTTGCCTTTGCCCTTGTCTTCTGTTTAGTTGCTGGCAGGACTTGTTGTAAGTCCGCCTAGCTACCACCATCTTATCTAAGTCTGTCGCCATAGCAACTGTGTTTTCAGCATTGATGTGTTGCGGCAGTTAGAGATATGGTAACGAGTGCCTTAATGGCTGAGGATTTCGGAAGAAGCGTAGCTAGCATGTTGAACTTAGAACAAGTCCTTCCACCACCAATATAAGGCTTTAAGAATGTACAATCGGGGAACTCCCCGGCAGTAGATTTTCCTTCGAAAAGTACTGAGTTTAAAGAAATAATTTATTATTCAAATGAAATGCTTATTAATGTTCTATTATTTGTGATATGAACCTTTTCTATATATCTATATATCTTTTTTTTATTTTTTTTATTATTTATATCTATCACATTTTTAAATAAAGCTCCCTTATAAAATCTACTGGTCAACCGGGAAGTTCCCGGACCGTACTTTTCGATAAAAACTATAGGACGGTTAGAGACGTTACAAATCTGGTAATAAGATAACCATTTCTTCATATTATACATTTTTAATTTTGCATTTTACAATGCTATTTTTGTGTGATAAATATTAAACAAGAAAATATACTAGATAAAAGCAACTAGTCTCATGTCGCCGGACGCCTAAATGGCTGTTTCATCTTAATCGATAGTCAAACATCTGTAAAGATGTTTCTTTCGAATGCGAGTATATTTATCTCATTAATGAAACGACGGTGGCCAACACCGTAGAAGGGTGAATATACTAGAAAAATTCGACGTGTCTCTGTAGCATAATTGGTTAGTGCATTGGGCCGGATTCCCAAGGATGCGGGTTCGTATCCCGTCAGGGCGACATGAGACTAGTTGCTTTTTTCTAGTATATTTTCTTGTTTAATATTTATCACATTTCTTCATACCTTTATTTAGATTTGTAAAGAACCAGAAACACGATTTTTATGATTTTGCGGTCGCCTCGACGCTTTTTCTTTTCGAAAAATAAGAAAATTCAATATTTAAATTCAAATGAGGTTACATAGGTATAGTATTGGAAATTGGTTTCATTAGTAAGTGGAGACCAATATTATTTAGAATCGTGTAAAATCAGGGGTTCCCAACCTTTTTCTCTATGCGCCTCACCCAAGCTTTTGCAAAAATACTAGCGCCCCCTAGGGTCAGAATGAAGAACTAAGCCATTTTAATTAAAATTACAGATACCTAATTTATGAAAAAGTAACATACAGCTGAATTCGCCGCGCCCCCCTTGAATCATTCTACGCCCCCCAAGTGGGGCGCGTCCCACTGGTTGGGAATCCCTGGTGAAGAAACATTTCTCTTTGATCGATATAGTTATTTACTACAAAGTGATTTAGCCTAATTTGCAAATCCGGCTCGCTCCCGCGCTCGTCAGTCGTAAAGCGCCTGAAATGATAAAACCCGTTCACAAGAAACCATTATAACACAGGATTTACAAGAATATAGTACGATTCTATTGAAATTATATGTCTTGTAATTAGACCATGTGTATGCCAAGTCTCATATGGAAAAATCCAAGTCAGAAGGTGTAATTTGAGCGGCAGATATGGCAAGGTCGTCGGTCACATAAGCCACGCAGCTGACCGCAACTTACAATAATTATTTCCACATAATTTTATTATTAGATACTATTAGCGTTTCACTCACAGACCAATATCGAGATAGACGAAAAGAGCGCTTCAAACTGTATGAGAACTTAGCCTGTCGAATTTTTCGGATGACGTCACGAGCGAGATTTAGTGATGTGGAAATGTTATTGACGAGCTCTTGCAAGAAAGCACTACACAATTAACCATTTTCGTTTCTGAGTGACGCGTGTTTTCATGGCAATGGTCTAAAGCGGACTGACATCGGAGGGACAACTTTGACCGTGGATCAAACTTTTTCCACGCATGGTAGTTTACTTTTACCGTCTATCTCGATATAGGTCTGTGGTTTCATCCACGAATTCGATTGCGAGAAATTCATCGGATTTCTCAAATGCTTGCTGCAAAAAACCTATGCCATTTTCTAATAGGTCTGCAATGTGGGGACCGGGAGGCGACTCAAGTGATAACGTGTTAATTGTTCAAAGTTGCGTTTATTACTGATCTTATTGTTAAAGTACATTATGATATATGAGGCGAGGTGCACACACTACAGGTCTAACCCATTTATATACCTAGACGATTTACCTAGCTTTAAGTCAAAATCGCCAAACTTCATCAGAATGGGTTCAGTGTTTTAGGCGCGAAAAAGTAAGATAAACAGAGTTACTATCGCGTATATTGGTATAGATCAGTGGTTCCTAACCTTTTCAGACTTGTTACTGATAGAGAAACTGATTTTGCATCTGAATAAAAAGGTCACTGAAAGCAATCTTCCACATTATAGGATTATCAAAGATAAGTAATTGAAATTAAAGAATTTTTGACATTAGTAGAGATTTTTACTAATGAAGTTAAGGTTATAAAAATGTCGAATACGACATATTTCAGCGCGAGAATCGCCCCCCAGGACTCTACACGGCGGCAGGGCGGTGAGAGTAAAAAAATAATATTTAAAAAAAACACAGTATAGCGCTGTGGTAGTAGTAAACAATCCGGAAGCTGCACGTGAAATAAAAGACGTAAAATTGAAGATAAAACATTGTTTACTCAGCACAACGTTGTTTTCTTATTATTGCTAAAGTTTACGATGATTTTAAGTACCTGTGTTACGACCCCAGAAGTAAGAAACTGTTATTAGTAATTATGTGTCAGCCAATAGGGAACGACTAGCAAAGGTGGTGATTAAAGAGTTGCTCATTTTAATATATAATTTACTTGTGTACAACAGATAGCGAGAAAATTGTAATACCTACAAGCTTTTTGCAGAACTTAAAAATCATATTGTTTTTATTTAATGGCTTCATCTTAGTAGATTGTCAATTTGGTTTTTTTTCGCATGCATGCTTTAACCGCCTCTGTGGTCTAGTGGCAACAACCACTGGTATCAGACCCAGGGATCCCGGAGCAAAGAAAATAATTTTGTTTTAATAAGGGTGATGCTCCATTTTGAAGATTTAGGCCATATAATAAGATAATAAAATATAAAAAATGTCTCGTTCATAGCCTGCGAAAGGTATAAATAAAAAAGGGACAAAGGTTGCTAAGAGCAAATCTCGAGAACGGCTCAACAAATAACATATATTAAGGAAGAAAAAAACGCAAAAAAAAAAAAAAAAGGAAAACCATCACTTTTCTTTCCCATACAAACCCCAGTAAGTTATTAAAACATCAGCCGTATAAATAAGGATTCACCGATCGGCTAAAAAACTTTTTGAGCGACAAAATACTTGGTGAGCGACTAATCTAAACCTATTCTTTCCGCAACTCAATCTAGATTTTTAGCCGCTCAATTAAGTAATTTTTAGTCGACTGGGTTATTATACTCCTAAAATAAAGTGGGGTTAGTAACATTATTAAAAGCTCAAGAACGGCTGGACCAATTTGGATGTTTGACATATTCCCACGAGAACGAGTGAAAACGCAGGCGGTCTTATATCGCTCGTAATAAAAAATATATTATTATATATTAAAATATTTCTTACACTCACACAAACACCAACAGAAGGGCTTGTGTAATGGGATACTAGGGTAACGGATATAAATACATATAATTATACATATATAAGTATTTATGTGTAGAAATATATATAAACGTTCATGACTCAGGTACAAATGTTTGTATTCATCATACAAACATTTGCCCCTACCGGGATTCGAACCCGGGACCTCAGAGTAAGCGACACCTTGAAACCGGTGCACGAACCACTCTGCCACGGAGGTCGTAATAGCGGCGGTTTTCTTATTGGGGGTACATCAAGCATGACGTGTATGTTCGAAATACGTTGTAGTATTTTAGATCTGTAACTTTTCCAAATGTGAAAGAAATATATGAACGTGCCTGCTCACGTATGAGACGGAACCAAATCATACAGCACTGAGTCACCTGGGCACGCAGTGGACACGTTTGCTGGCTCAGCTATTTTACATGTATTGTTAGTAAGACAATAGCATTGATCACCTTTGAATAACAATTGATGACCTTCTATGTTCTATTAATTAGTTTGGATAGTGTACTATATGTCAAAAAGAAAATATTTTTAAAGCCTGAATAAAAAAAGAGCGAATTAAAATGTATAATACTACTTTATACTGCAATGATAATGAAGGAGTGACAAAATTAATAACAAAAAATTACTTATATTGATACTTATTTGAATTAATTTATTATTATCTTATCCTTTCCATCCTAAGGTTGCCTGGAAGAAATCGCTTTCGCCAATTGTATGTTTTTCCTTGTTTGTTTTATTTTATAAATCTAGTGTACAATAAAGTATAAATAAATTAATTGACATTAAACATAAAATTATGACCAAGATACAAATAAAAGTGATAAAAGCAACTTTTAAGTCTGAAATAAGTGTTAATACTTAAACAAAAACACAATATAAAATATAGTTGGTGGTTCAAGACTTAATGACTAATACCTGGAAAGGTTAAATGGCGGTTACCGGTATATTTTCATGAGTTTAATACACGTCAAATACGTTGAGACATTTTTTATCACCGCTTTAAGCATCAGTAATTTGTGCCCTTGGTTTGAATTTTTTGATGCCCTAAGTCCAAGTCCACCAGTCGTACATTGAAAAATCATTGTTAAAGTACAATAGTTTTGTGATGACAAGTAACATGCATAATTTTTTCTCTTTGACAGCATGGTTGTTTGTCAATAAAATGAATGGCAATGGTGCATAAGTTAATATGTTTCGACGTTTTAGCAGATTGAGCCTTAAAATCCATAGCTCTCTGCTCCAGTCTGGCTTACTTTATTTTTATCGTATATTGTATATTCATATTTATCTTTCTATCTCTTCTTTTCATTTTCCTTTATCTCTGACTTTCCTTTGTTTTTTTTTTAAATCCGTCCTCTACCCTCCCCGTGTCCGCGTCTCCTTGTGTATGGAATCGCACTGGGAGCGTGGCATGTGATGAGTCTCTTCATTGTGTCATACAGATTTGACCGAGTGGATTGCGGGCAGGGGCGTGCATTCCATATAGGCAATTAGGCAGTGCCTACCTCATTCAAAACCTAAAATACAATTAGTGTTAAAGTTATTTTATTTTAGTTAAACTTCTATTCAACACTCACCCACTAAGATTTCCTGAATACTGAATACCGACCGGTAGGCAGTCTCCAAATTGCCTACTCGCCCACGGCAAGAAAGTAATATTTTTTCCCCGATTTTGCAACGTTTTACATTAATGCTCTGCTCCTATTAATAGCGTGATATTAAATACTTATAACCTTCCTAAATACATGGACTATCCAACACAAAAATATTTATTCAATTCGCACTAGTAGTTCCGGAGAATAGCGTGCTCAAACAATCAAACTCTTCAGCAATATAATATTCCTACTAAATATTACGAATTTAATAATTTATGACTAGCGGCCGCTCACGGTTTCATTCACCCGCCGCGTGGTTCCCGTTACCGTGGGAATATGGGGATAATTTGCAGCCTATGTAAGCTGATGTATAAGCTACATTGCTGTAAAGTTTCATCTTAATCGGTTCAGTAGTTTTTGCGTGAAAGAATAACAAACATTCATCCAAACAAATATCCTCACAAACTTTCGAACTTATATTAGGTAGCATGATAGGATAAGTACAAAGTTACTAGTTAGATCTACAGTGCCTACCACTTTGGAAAACCAATGCACGCCCCTGATTGCGGGTTGTGGATCGAGCTGACTTCTTGCTGGGTCAGTTTTAGTATCAAATCGCATCCCACTGTCCTAGTAACAGCTCTCCACAACTAGCCGAATTGTGATCGGGAAAACTCAGTCATCTTATTGGCCTGCGCAGACGACGGACATTGAAGGACTTTTTGTCCGCGACACGACCTTATTACTAAGAACATAAAGTTGAATAAATAACGAGGACTATCGCGTATTTTTCATGGATATACGCGATCTAAGTTGAATCTTATTTGGTTAACAATAAAGTCGTGTCGCGGACAAAAAGTCCTCCGTTATCCGTCGTCTGTGCTAGCTATATACTGAGTCTTTATTTAAAATCCCCGAATTCAGAAAGTCATATGTTTATTATTATATTTGCGAAAGTATGTTTGTTTGTCCTTCCTTCACGCTCTAACTAAGCAGCTAATCGACTTGGATTTTGGCATAGAGTTAGTTGAAAGTATGGAGAGTAACATTGGCTCCTTTTTATCCCGAGATGTTCCAACGGGAACCACGCGGGTGAAATAGCGGGCGGAAGCTAGTTTTGCAATAAAAATTATCAAGAACCTCGTTTCTGTCATACAGAACAGACGTGCACTGTCACTGACAGATGCACAATGCCTTTCACTTGGTTGTGCAAACGCACAGAAAAACACACGACGAACGGAATTGTGTCACTCGGTGGGAACAGGAAGAGACGAGACCTTGTTACATGCGTGTACGCGAGTTATTAAAACATAATACAGATGACTGCAGAAAAACAACAAACATCCTAAACAACATCTTCTCTGATTGGTTGACGACTTGACGTTCAAATGTCAATCCATTCTCTCACGTGTAGCAAACTTTCTGTGAACCAATTAGAATAAGAGTTAGCAAGCAAGCCAAAATTTAGCCAATCAACGTTAAGAATATCCAATGTTACTAAAGCACCCCGTATTTTTGTAAAATCCCAGATAGTGTTTTTTGCAGTAAGATTGAGAAATGTCAACGCCATTGACTAATTATCCATGTTTTCGCAATATCCATATGATCATTGCGAAAATTCTGTTTATCAAATCATCCTACGACACGGTAACATAACTGATGTTAAGTAATGATAAATCTGAAGGAGGAAGTAAATCTGAAGATGAAGGTGAAGGTGGTGAATAGACACCTTTTGGGATAGCTTGCTCCTGATGTTATGGAGTCAGACAAGATGGTGGTAGTTAGCCAATAGGACTTAAAAACCTATCACCAAACAAAATGGCTAGTAATAGCGACGGTTTTAGTAGTAGTTAAGTGAAAATGTAATACGAATATCCAGGATGTTTTTGTATGATAGAATCAAATAACAAACTAAACGAATTTTAGTTAGCATTTCAAGAAGAAAAAAAATAGAAGCCTCGAAAACACCGTAAGCTTTTCAATAAGTGTTACCGAATATATTTGTGTTCTGTGTGCTATGGCGAAATTTTTCTACTAACGGTCGATACTGAACGAGTTTTGACGACCTATTTGGCGCAGGGGTACTAACCCCACCTTCTGCGCCAGAGGTCCCGGGTTCGATCCCCGGACAAGACAAATATTTGTGTGCATGAACATGTTTTATTTTGGTCTGGATGTTTAATATGTATATTATGTATGTATTTACAAACAAAAAAGTATATAAGTATGTTTATCCGTTATCTAGTATCAATAACACAAGTTCTTCATGATACGTAATCCGCTAGATGGCGGGCCGCTGATTTGATACAAATCAAATCGACCGTGATAGGGAAAACTTGTGGAGTTTTATCGAGATACATTGTACAAGTGTACCTACCTGGCGTGCCAAAAGTTTGATCCACGATTAAAGTTTTACGACATAATTATGTCAGTCCGTTTGAGACCATTGCCATGGAAACCCGCGTCACTCAGAAAAGAAAATGGTGAATTGTGCAGTGCTTTCTTGCAAGAGCTCGTCAATAAGATTTACAAATCACTAAATCTCGCTCGTGATGTCATCGTAGGTACGAAAAAGTCGACACGCTAGGTTCTCTTAAAGTTTGAAGCGCTTTTTCGTCTATCTTGATATAGGTCTGTACTAAGCAGTCTGTACACTTTACAAAACAGACATAGTTATAGACTTTTGTGATTTGATCTACATATACCTACTTAGTTTTTAATTTTTGATAGCTCAGGTATAATCCTCAGTGGTTTTTTTGCATGCTACGAATAGATAATATTATATTGTAAAGCTTTTATATGATAAATAAATAAAAAAAAATAAAAAAAAGTTGCAGTAGTGTCTTTTAATTATTATTATTATGCAACACTACAAAATATGAAGGTATCTTTACAAAATCTATATAATACACAATTCCGGTATGAGACATTAACAAATTACATAATACTTAATAATGAATACCGAAAACCAGATCATTACAATTTTCCTTGAGTCATAGCAAAATTAATCTTAATAAGAGGTATTATATTAAATATCAGAATGGTAATATAAGAAAAGTGAAGTAATAACAACTGGTTTCGGTGTAAAAAAAAACCGTCAAAGTTATTCATAGAATAAGTAAATGTAATAAGGAAGGAGATTAATTTAATGGCTATTGTTCAAACTGTATGTGTTAAATAAATAGTTTTCTGTTGGAATTATTCTCACATTATTACGAAACCAACCAAAAAACCAAAGAAACCTGTAGGCCTAGCACGAAAAACATTCGAGTAAGTACGAAGATGTATCGAAGACGTATTCGTACAGGCAGCAGTGTGCCTACCGGACGACGACGTAAATGGAACTACATATTCCTACACATTTTTTGACGATACATCCTCGATACCTACGTCCTTTTCGTAAGTTTCCAGCTAGCCCTGCTGATGCCATTTTTACGTTATTGCACTGTTCTCATTTAATAATATAATATGATTATTATGCGACTTAAGTATTTGATTATGATTAAAATTCAGAATTATAATTAACTAGAGGCCGGGCGCGGTTTCACCCGCGTGGTTCCCGTTCCCGTGGAAATTTTGGGATCATTTATAGCCTATGTTACTACTTGGGGTCTAAGGATTCTCTATACCAAATTTCGTCAAAATCGGTCCAGAAGTTTTTGAGTTTATTTGTTACATACAAAAATACAAATCTTTCCTCTTTATAATATTAATATTATTAGTATAGATAACATAAAATTACCGATACACCAAGTTATATAAATAAGTTAATGTGTCATAAAAATCAATTTAAGTAGATTTATTTATAAAAAGAATCTTAAAAAGATATAATAGTAATTATATGGCTTAGTGGTAAGCCTCTTTCAAAGGGTGCTGAAAATTATGTCTTTTTTTATGATTTTTAAAATTTTGCATTTTTCAATGCTATTTTTATACCTATGATAAATTTTAAATAGAAAAATATTGGAAAAAATCAACTCGGCCACAAGTGAATTCTCAGATGGGACTCGAACCCACGACCTTTGGAAATCCGGTCCAATGCTCTAGTCTCTAACACCCATATTCTAAATCGTTCCTCCAAAACTTACTCGTCCTCGACTTAACGAAACCTCATTGAAAACCTCTTCGAAATACTCCTCGAAATCGGTATTCTAAGTCATAACTCCGTAAGGACCTGGAGGAGCCAAAGAGTACGTAGCCACTCCGTGTTAGCGCACACTACCATTTTTACCCACGACGAGGTTGAGTGGAGTGTAAAAAGTTTTGGAGGAACGACTTAGAATATGGGGGTAAGTCTCGGTAGCTCAGTGGTTAGAGTATTGGACATTGCATGGCATTGGAGATTACTTGTAGCCGAGTTGATTTTTTCCAATATTTTACTATTTAAAATTTGTAAAAGTCGCTTTTGTTTTGTGTTATTTAAAAATAAAGAAAAGTCAAGAGAAATATTATTTTAAAGCTAGTACAATAATTGCAAATCGTACTGGCAGACCAAACAAATGAAGAGAAGTATAAAAAGTAGATTAAATAAATAGACTTTCATTACATTTTACACGACAAAAACTTTTCCATTAATAATAATCTTTTGGAAAAGATGAAAAAAGTAATAACTGAATTAAATCACGTATAATTTTTTTATCTGTGACCAGTCCCTTCGCCGTTGCGTCATTATTATATCACATCTTAGTGTTGCGAAATATGTAGGTCATGACCGGGCCTTCCGCTTGTGGAAACTGCCCTGTCACTATTTAAGTATTAGCATATAAAAACAACATTTACGAGTCTAAAATCTAGTCTAAAATGCTGCATAATTGTGACTTTTTTTTAATGTAAACTGGAGAAATCTTATAATCGCTTTGAAGTTGAATTTGCAACATTTTAAGGGTTATAACTTTACATAAATTAGACTTACTTTATTGATTTAAACGATTTTTGATTATATTGTGTAATAAAGGATGTGATTTATGATAGAAAACTTAATTTTCAAAGGTAGTCTCTTGCTTAGGAGTCGATATGTCAGGAGACCTAAACTTAAACTAAATAAAAAATAACTTAAAATCCAGATTGAGTATAAATTTAAAGCGTTATTAAGCAAAGTGTTTTTATTTACTAAATACTTATACTTGGATTATTAATTTACAGGCATCGCTTTAGGTATTTTAAATCATCTGTTATTGAATTTGGTTATAGATCAGTTTTATGATTAATAGTGATTACCTCAATCTTGATACTGTAAGGGTTATAAGACAGTCTATAACAATAGTAAGACTAACCTCACCTTAAATATTAACTATAAACATCGAGAACAATACTATACCACTATAAATACCCATCTGAAATCACGCACGCAAAATTGCGCGCTCGATCAGCCTTGGTGCGCAAACGCAGACGTCACGTAGATGTGAAAATAAGTTATGTCAATGATCACTATTGCATTCTTAGACAGTACACTCAACTGCATGTCGGAACAGCTTGATTTGAGAGCTCTTATGTTGATCGTAAAAGCGGCTGTTTTTGTGTATTGTAAAACCTGTCGTGATATTGACTGTACATCATCAAAATTACGCTTGGCTATTTGCTGTGTGGAGAAGAACGGTGGGTTTTTATTAAATATTTGAAAATACGTCGTAGATTGGTATTCTATGATATGAAATCTATGTATAGCGTATTTATTATGATCATTTATTATGTATTCAAACATGTTTGTAACAACACAAAAAATATACCGATTGTCTTTAGTTTACGGAAAAAAGTAAGACATTGAAATGTCTATGATATTGACATAGAATAGAAATATGTAGTTGGGTGGAATTGCTGCCAAAATAACAATTAAATGCCCTTCCGTGTATTTAAATAACTGAGCAAGAACTAACTATTAAGGTTTTAGTTAATTTTCTATTATTTTCAAGCAAACGTAAGGTTTATGTATCTTATGCAAAATACTTACTTACCAAAAGATTTGCAAATGAAATATGAGTAAGTACTATAAAATTACCTAGCGCTAAGTTCTTCGAATAAGAGGAAATTATTTTTCCGTTGACTAACATTCAGATAAACTTTGTTTGAAAAGTGATATAAAAGGTTCATCGTGTTTTTATTGAGTTAAACCTCAAATCAGGAAGTTTTCTCTCTAAGCACGAAACCCGTAGTTTCGGCCTAAGTTACGGACGCTTCCTAATCCGTATGCCTACGGACAGATTTTTGGTTCGAACTATCGGAAAACTTACGGACGGGGGCCCGTATCTTAGTTGACGGGCTTAGAGAGGCCTCCAGTTTTGTGCTAACGTCATATTGACATCATAATCCATTATGGTGGCTGTAAAACTCTTTTATATTGGAAGAAAAGAGTTTTTTTCCATTCCAGGTCACAGAATGGTAACAGAAATACATACAAACACACAAACAACCTCTCAGTCTAACCCCAAACGCATATACCGCCTCTGTTCCGTTCCGTCCGTCGTGGGTATAAAATCGTTTTGTTCCTCAATTAGAGCTGCGAATCCACGTATGATTTTGTAAACTTTAAGTCATCATCGTTGCCAGCCAATTTAATGTCCCCGCTGATGGGCACTGGCCTTCCTTATGGATGGATAAGGAACATTGGCCTTGACCCACCACGCGTGCCAATTTGGATTGGTGGGCTTAAACGACTACAAAGACAGACCAACAACTTTACGTGCATTCCGAAGCACGGAGGATATATACCTATTATTTTTATATATTATTTTGCAATAGAAGGTGTTCAGACCGGTTTATAACGGATCAATTAACTTTTATTTTTAGCTTACTCATGCTTAAAGCTCAAGCCACATTGGAAGCTAAGCAATATGAAATAAAACAACTTTTACGGATATCAAACGTGTTATATTTCACGAACTAAGTTGTAATCATCCCGTGACCACGGCAACTGAAAAAGTGCCAAAACGTCGGGAAAATCTAAAACCCCTAAAAAAACAAAAAATACGGACAATTACAACTTAGTTCGTGAAAAAGTTAGCGCGTTTGATATCCGTAAAAGTTGTTTTATTTCAATGAACAGTGCGCGCCAAAACTTAGTTAGCGCGTTTGATATCCGTAAAAGTTGTTTTATTTAAAAAAAAAAAAAAAAAAAAATTAAAAAATAAAAAATTCTTTATTTCTGAAATCTTACTTACAATATTTCAATGAACAGTGCGCGCCAAAACTTAAGATGTACGTACGTGAGCTAAGCGATATGTAAATAAGTTATATTTTCTTATCATAATTACACTATTTTGCAAACCAAATCATTGATGTTTTTTTATTTACCGAAAAAAGACTTTTTCAACTTTGAGTTTGAGAAACTGTCTTTGAAACGGAGTCACAAGAAGCACAAGATTTCAATCTCAACAAGTATCAAGGAATAATTATCATTATTTTACTTAATAGTATTTGCGAAAATAATATTGTCTGTCTGTCTGCCTGTTGTCGTAAAAATAACTCTATTTTAGTGACCACGATAAATAAAGCTGAGTCTAGTTTTCTTCACATCGCTCTTAGTGTAGCTGGGGCTTTAGCGCCTAGTTTTTGTTGCGAATGCAGCAAGATACCTGGAGACGTATTTTTGAATCATTCGAATTACTAGTCGCATACGGAATCGCAAGCATCGCATGCGAATTTTAAAAACGGTATTTTTTTCTTCTTTCTTAATTAATGACGTGCTCGCGATAAATTTCGCGAATTTTGCCAATGTCAAGTAAATATATTTTTGTATTTTATAGAAATTGTACCTACGGCAGATTAAGTTAAAAATGGAGCCTCACAACACGTGTTATTACGAAAAGAACTCGGGTTAATCTCCCCGGTATTTTTTTATTCGAACGATAGAAAGATCATAACATCTGTTTACTGTATGTGATTGTGCAATAAATATATAAATATAAAGTATGATGTTTGGCACTTAATGTCATTTTCAAATTGACGTTGACATGACGGATAGTTGGACAACATGAAAACGTTTCGTTTCACGGGATTCAAGTAGATTCAGTAACGGTTTTTGAAATATATTCTGCGTAAAATGAAATAATGTCATGGGAGTTTAAGAAAATTCGCAGCACCGTATTTGACTGATTCAAAAATACGGCAATCTGGACGTCGGTGTTTTTTTTTTATGAATGGCGCGGAGACTCTTAGCCTTTATCATATATGATGTTAAGTATTGATAAGGCTGAAGTTGGAAGCGAGCCTCTCCCGGAATCCTCAACCACTGAGGAACTGGCTGTCTTATCTCGAACTGCCGGAACACAACAATGTTGAAAACATTGTTGTTATGGCGTCAGGCTTAGATAAGATGGTGGTAGCTAGCCAGGCGGGCTTACAACAAGTCCTACCACCAACCAAACCAAATACAATATGTACCCCATGACCCGGGACCCCTGGGTCTGATACCGGTGGTTGAACCACTAGACCACAGAGGCAGTTAAATGAGAATTTCGTATGATTTAAAAATACGTCTCCTGAGTAATATAACAAAAAATGACTACGTCAATATGATGACCACAGAAGTATGAGCTTTTTTATTATAAATAATTCATTCTATTTATGTTTAGGTATGCTATTTATAAATGGAATGAACAAAATATTCCATCCTGTTACTTGGAAATCCGATGGTTGGATAACCTTCTTAGTAAACAACCTTACGTTCATTGGTCTTAAATTGTGTAATTTTTTATATAATTTTATAGTGATAAGTATGCTTGGCTCGTATTGTTTTTATAAATGAGCGAGAAAATTTGCTACGATTTACTTTTTTGCTGATGGACTTTTCATTTTCTATTACCTTTATTAATTAAGTGGTAAAAAAAAGTTTTTGAGTGAACTTAACAAACCGTATGTAAAATCACAAAAGTTATCAGGCCCCTAGCATGTAAACCGGTATATTACGCGATATGATGTGATATGGCGCAAGATGCCGATGTCTTGCCGTCTTGTTGCCGGCTACACGTCATCGTGCTAAGCCTACCTACAGATTTTGAAACTTTTATCACCATGCTACTAAATTGGTTGGTACTAATTGGTTGGTGGTAGGACTTGTTGTAAGCCCGCCTGGCTAGCTACCACCATCTTATCTAAGCCTGACGCCATAACAACAATGTACTCAGCATTGTTGTGTTCCGGCAGTTCGAGTTAAGATAGCCAGTTCCTCAGTGGCTGAGATTCGCTTCCATCTTCAGTCTTATCAATACTTAACATCAGGTATGATGAAGGCTAAGAGTCTCTCCGTCAATCATAAAAAATAGACTTTACTTAAAGACAGATTAGGTTTTTATCACTTATACAAAAACTTAGCTACAATCGTAAAGATACGGTAAAAATAAGTATATTTTATTTGCTTGAAATGCTGTAATTTACATGTGCTATAATATTTAATGGAACAGACACATTTGTAGCGTGCAAAATTTCTAAATTGCCTAAATTACATAAATTGAAAGTAGAAATGATTCACAATAAATTTAATTGTCACTTCAAACAGTAGTCTCTGTCACGTAGACAAAAATAATAATACTTTTTTACTGAGCTTATAAGATTATCTACTGAACAATTTTTTACTCAGACCTTGTGGTCTGAGCAAAAATATTGTCGACAATTTTTTTGTGTCTAACCGTAGAGTGACTTAAAGTATATCGTCTAACTAATGTAATCAAGAAAAATTTGCATTCTCTCATCATCAAAAGTTAGAGAGAGTGAATTGCGTCACCGAAGCGCCGCCCATTTCGCACTTGACCGAATAATTTTCGCTAAGAACATCGGCCAGCTGCCGAACTGGCAAACTGGGTAAGTATGCCGACATTCGTCCGGCTTATTATGTAAGAACACTGGCCAAATATTTGACTTGATCACTTTTAAATGACAGTTTACTCGGCGTCGAGATCGAGATAGCCGCGAAATTTGAAAAATTGTAGAATTGGAAAATTATTAAAGACATTTTTTACCTATGAGAAGAACGCGCACAAGATGCTTGTTAGCATTACCTAACAGAAGTATTAGTTATTGATTCTATGGATTTTAAAAATATAGATAGACAAATACAGAGGATACGCTGATAATCGAACCCGGGACTATTGGATGAAGATCCAATAGACCCGGCTTTTATCAATACCGGTAGCTTTAGAACTTGTCATTGTCCCGGGGGGTAAGCAAAACAGCATCATGCTCTTATTGTGTGGTTATTGCAAACTCGCCACCAAATTTAATTCGTCATCAGAAAAACGGTAAAAAGTAATATGTAAACTCGCCACACTGGTAACATTTAAAATAAATAATTGTCTTTGTAAATTCCATAGTTTTTAAAAGGTGACGAGTTTACACATAAATTCCATAGTTTTCAAAAGGTGACGAGTTTACATAGGTGGTGAGTTTACGAGTACAATAACCCTTATCGTGCGCTATAGGTATCATATCGCGTGATATAGCAGTGTTGATTTGGGTGGTACCGGTGCACGGTAGTTACCTTTAGAGTTTAACGGCCCGTATTCATGTTCAAAATACAATATAAATATCATTTATTCAGTCTAAGCTGTTATAAGCACTTGTGAGTGTCAAAGAAGCTTCGCCATCGGTTCACAAACCCTACGGCAGGAGACCTTGTAACGAGAAGAACCGGCAAGAAACTAGTCAAGGGCTGTTTTTTCTTCCTGTTTTATTTTATATGGCTGTGCTCTCTTAGTTAGTTAGGGGTTTGCCATTCTAGATACGTGGGTATACAAGACAAATATTATTTAACTGATTAAAAAAAACGGCAATCGGGGCGTCGGTGTGTTTTTTTTTATGAATGGCGCGGAGACTCTTAGCCTTTATCATATATGATGTTAAGTATTGATAAGGCTGAAGTTGGAAGCGAGCCTCTCCCGGAATCCTCAACCACTGAAGAACTGGCTGTCTTATCTCGAACTGCCGGAACACAACAATGCTGAAAACATTGTTGTTATGGCGTCAGGCTTACATAAGATAGTGGTAGCTAGCCAGGCGGACTTACAACAAGTCCTACCACCAACCAAACCGAATACAATATGTACCCCCGCGGAATTGAACCCGGGACCCCTGGATCTGATACCGGTGGTTGTACCACTAGACCACAAAGGTCATTTAAACTAACTCTTTGGCAAAAATCAAGTTTAGTCGATTGTTTGCTTAGTTAGGGCGTAAAGCGGAAGGACATACAAACATACACACTTTCGCATTTATAATACTAGTTGTTTTTTATATAGTTTTAGCCTTTACCATACCTGCTGTTAAGTATCGATAAGGCTGAAGATGGAAGCGAGCCTCTCCCGGAATCCTCAATCACTGAGGATATTTATAATAAATTTTAAATCGAAAAATATTGGAAAAAGTCAACATGGCCACAAGTTTCTTCCAATATTTTTCTATTCAAAATTTATCATAAGTATAAAAATAGCATTGATAAAAATCACTGAGGATAGTTAGGATTATTATACAACCATTAATGTACAATGTGCACTTAAAATAAATGACTAATCAGTTTTAACCAACAAATTGAACACAATTTCATTAATTCAAAACCTAGCTAAGTAACTTTAATCGTGACCAAGGAATTCTGTACTCTTTGACTTAAGTATTAGAAGCTTTTTGTCAAATCTTCTAGATTAACAGTGTGAATGCAGTGCATCAACTTGGCAAGGTTAGTGGCTGGTTCGGTCTCAATTAAGAAACCATTTGGCTAGTTCACCAGTTACCGAAACTGTTAAAATAACAACAACATTATGAAAATTTTGTCTCAAGCAAATGAACGTCTACCAAAAACATGAAAACTCTATAAAATTGTTTGAATAACGAAATCTGTATGTGCATATCTGTACTAATGATAAAGAGGAAATATTTGATTGTTTGTTTATTTGTTTGAATCGAATAGGCTCCGAAACTACTGGACGGATTTGGATGAAATTTGGTACACAGATAGTAGATAGGCTGGTTATGAACATAGGATACTTTTTATCTCGATATTCCCAGGGGAACGGGAACTAAGCGGGTAAAACCGCGAGCGGCCGCTAGTAACACATAATATTGCTAATACATGGTAATATATGGCCTTTTTGCATCGCTGTGACACACATGTTAGTGTAATTTGTAAGTATGTTTTTTTTTATAACTGTTTGTTTTAGGAGATCATTTTTTTTTATGTAATTGTTTATTTATTTCATGTGTGTTAAAGATGCAAATAAATGTTTTATCTATCTATCTATCTATCTGTATTAGTAAAGAAAACTAACGAAACTAAGAGATAATTTCTTCGCCCTAAGTAGAATATAACATCAAAGTGCAGTGGTTTGTGGCAGATAACTAGTTATTTAGGCTTTGATAATGTATTCCACTCATTCACTTGATAAATTGATTTTCAACTATTTGAGATTTTCCTCTGCAAAACGGTGTATCTACACTCATTCATGGCCCGCTTGGGAAGATTTGTTATAAACAACGGGAAAACTCTTAGCCTTCATCATACCTGATGATAAGATTAATAAGACTTAAGATGGAAGAAGAATGACGTTTATGGGATTCGAAGGACTTTCGGATTGGAAACTTTATGTAAATATTAAAATTAAGTGTGAAGACAAATCTGAGTTAACTATATTTAAAAAATTAAATATTAAGAAAGATCCGTAAATCATTACAAACAAACAACGAGAGTCCTCAGAGAAAAACTATTCTAACGTACCACCTTATTTATAAGGTCTTGTTCACATTGTGCAACTTAAATCACGCATTCACACCTCGAGGGTGTCGCAACGATCTTCGTGGAAATGCGTGCGCCAGCGCGGATGGGTCAAGGTCGGAGAAAACGGACAAGAACCAATACAAGGTTAGACTATCGCAGTCAAATATTAAAGAAACTCTAGCGATCTAATACTAGGGAGTATTTCGGGCAATTAATACAGTCGCGGAACTTTCCGCTTGACCAGTATAGATTTTTTAGGTAGCTTTATTTAAAAACGTAAGAGATCTTTCTGTACTTGATATATTTACTCCTAAATTGACATCTTATATTAAAACCAATCAATGGTACGACTTCCATACAAACAAACATTGCACATTAATTGGTTCATCATACATGAATAATTCATAAATACATGTGCAACTAACTCGTTTCAATTATTTGTTTGCGCGAAATTATAAAAAAAATGTACTTTCATACATCAGCTATATAAATGCGTTTGGTCACACACACATACGTAGAATTATTGAAATTATAAGATATTAGTATATTCGTGTTTTTTTTATTAAAGTACAATTTTTTTATTATTTCGCGCAAACAACTAACTGAAACGAGTTAGTTGCGCATGTATTATGAATTATTAAGGTATGATGAACCAATAATTGTGTAATTTTGTTTGTATAGAAGTCGTACCACCTTAAGGATATCCTCTATTCCGCACCGAATAGGAATGACTCAGCATAGGTGCTGAGTATAGCTGATTATATTTAAGTATCCTTAAGCATTGTTTTATGTTACCTATCAAAGTTTTTTTTTTTTTTTTATCAATCAATTTGTATTGTACACATTTGTCTGGATTACAATCTAGATTGAGAACTGTACTAATAGTAATATGTTTTAGAATTAATTGTAATCTGTTTTGTGTAATAAATAATAAATATAATATATATTTAGAAAACGTAAACGTTATATTATATCACAAATAATAGCACAGACCCATCCAACATACGGCCCCCGGGCCACAATGTGGCCCGCATAAGTC
This sequence comes from Chrysoteuchia culmella, assembly GCA_910589605.1. Classification (NCBI taxonomy): domain Eukaryota; kingdom Metazoa; phylum Arthropoda; class Insecta; order Lepidoptera; family Crambidae; genus Chrysoteuchia; species Chrysoteuchia culmella. The sequence continues at coordinate 14,969,651 of OU342664.1, read as the reverse complement.
CTTTATCCGGCCCGCGACGACATCATTTTTTTTTATGAATGACGGGTAGACTCTTAGCCTTCATCATACATGATGTTAAGTATTGATACGGCTGAAGATAGAAGCGAGCCTCTCCCGGAATCCTCAACCACTGAGGAACTGGCTATCTTATCTCGAACTGCCGGAACACAACAATGCTGAAAACATTGTTGTTATGGAGTCAGGCTTAGATAAGATGGCGGTAGCTAGCCAGGCGGGCTTACAACAAGTCCTACCTCCAACCAAACCGTATTCGGTTTGGTTGTATGTACCCCCAATATGTACCCCCGCTGGGAATAGAACCCGGGACCCCTGGGTCTGATACCGGTTGTTGTACCACTAGACCACAGAGTGCTTACTTAAACCTTCGCTATTGGGCATTCCTTTTGGCCCGCTACGGATACAAAAATAATAAACCTGGCCCTCTACAAAATTATGTTAGACACCCCTGTAATAGAACATTAACAGGTAATTCATTTGAATAAATAATTATTTCTTTAACCTTAGCATTTTCCTAGAAAACGTTTCCCAAAATACTCTACTGGTCAACCGGGAAGTTGTCCGATTGTACTAGCGAATTTAGCAGTAGCACTATAGACGACCTGCTAGGTCTCGGGTTCGATCCGCGGATAAGACAAATATTTGTGTGCATGAACATGTCTATTTGTCTTGGTCTGGATGTTTACTATGTATATTATATATGTATTTACAAAAAATAAAATAATTTATGGATGTTTATTTGTTATTAAGTGCAAGAGGCTCGACTCATTGAACACCTGTGCGAAAGAAGGAAAACTTGAAACAAACCCTCTACCATCCGTCTGGCCCGCGTGGTAGCAGTAGGCTAAAAGCCTCCTGTGAATGCCACAATAGGTGTGAGCTAGGAGAGGCGTATGTCCAGCAGTGGACGTCCACAGGCTGATGATGAAGTGCTTGTAACAGCCTAGACTGAATAAATGAAATTGACTTTGACTTAATCTTCTCTTCTTTGATGCTATGCTAACTCCACAAAGAATGTATGGCGTATGAGTATGTATACTTGCTCAATACTTTGTTTCTTTTTCACTTACACATGTATGCGACAGAACAATACTCAATGCTATCATCAAAGTACTAACACGAGTATTACATAACATTTTCTAGGGAGCATGTGGATTCACTGTTAAATAACGCTCTTATTAACAAAACTTTTTTGCTGAACGGTAAGCATTGGTTGTAAACGATTCTTTTGTATCCTTAGTTTAACACGACAAGAAGACAATTAGAACAGTGAATGAGAATTAAATAAATTTCATCATTGAAAAACTAACAATGCACAAATTTAACTCCATTCTCATTCGAAGACAGGATCTACAATGGAGCGAGCTATTCCAGAAGGTGCCTTCACCCTTGCTTCGAAGGTGGTCGGGTTATAAGTACTCGGAAATACAGACGCAAGGGAGGAAGTTCCAATATAAAAGATGTTAAATAGCGCTTGGTGCGACATTTAGGGATATCAACCAAGTGCGGGGGGTAGCCCGCAGTGCGTCTGGATGTCCGATGGAAGAAGGGGGATGGCGGTATGAGCTCATGCAGCTCCTGAGCATACTCTCCGAAGTATAGTCTGTAAAAGACCGAAAACAGGCAACTTTACGGCGGTGAGCTAGGGTGTGAAACTTGCTCTTCACCAGTTCTTTGTCGACAATTAGCCTCTCAGCACTGCGATGGATCGTGTCCAGTGCAGCTAGTTGGTATTTCGCTGAGCCGCCCCAAAAGTGACTGCATTAGTCTATGCAAGATCGGACTTGATCTTTATAAAGAGTTGAAAGCTGTCCCGGCGTGAAATATCGCTTGACCTTGTAAGGATGCCCAGCTTTTTGGCTGCAGTTTGAGCCTTGGACTCGATGCTGGTGCCGAAGTTGTTGTATTAACTATATTATATTATTCTAACTTAATATTATAAACGCGAACGTGTGTTTGTTTGTCCTTTCTTCACGCCCGAACTAAGCAACAAACCGCCTTGATTTTTGGCATAGAGCTAGTTGAAAGGACGGAGAGTAACAAAGGCTTTTTATCCAGATATTCCCACGGGAACGGGAACCACTCGGGTGAAATGACGGGCGGAAACTAGTAAGGAAATAACAAGGAGAATGGGCCATCACCCATAACGCGGGCCTCGTGCTGATTGGTGAGTTTTAACTACTGCAAAAAAGTCAGGTTACTGTACCGGGTACTGCTTAACGTGCCTTCTGAAACAGACGCGTTTAGTTCCATCAAATACTATAGACACTAAAGCGGTTCCATTCATATCCTACTAATATTGTAAATGCAAAAATATGTCTGTTTGTTACTCTTTTACGCAAAAAAGACTTAACGGATTTAGATGAACTTTAGTACGCAGATAGTAGATAGCCTGGATTAAACATGGGATACTTTTTTATCCTGACATTCTCACGGGAACGAGAATCACGGGGGTGGAACCGCAGGCGGACACTAGTTATAAAACAAAATTCTTAAAATATCAACATAAGAACAATTTTCTGCTATTGTATCTCCATAAATCCGGGCATTGTTTTAAATTAGGTCTAGATCAAATACAATAGAGTGCAATGTCAAATGTCCCATGATTATCTTACACGATTTTGTGATAATATCCATTGTGTTTCCCAAGTCAAGGCGATGCACAATTTAGGATTAAAATAATTGTATGACATTGTTCTTCTAATAAGCGAATAACGAAATTTTAATCTTTAGCTTTGTTTTACTCTAAATAGCGTAAAATATGCATTTGCTGTAAACAATTGCTGCTAATACGTTTCGTATTTTGTGTCTATTTTTTCCATCGACATTAAAAGAGAAGAAAGTATGCTAATCCTAATTCTAACAAAAATAGCATTGCCAAATGCAAAATTAAAAATTTATAATTAAATGGCTGTTTCATCTTAATCGATAGTCAAACATCTGTAAAGATGTTTCTTTCGAATGCGAGGATATTTTCTCTCATTGATGAAACGACGGTGGCCAACACCGTAGAAAGATGAATATACTAGAAAAATTCGACGTGTCCTCATAGGTCTCTGTAGCATAATTGGTTAGTGCATTGGGCCGGATTCCCAAGGATGCGGGTTTGAATCTCGCCAGGGCGACATGAGACTAGTTGCTTTTTTCTAGTATGTTTTCTTGTTTAATATTTATCACACAAAAATAGCATTGCAAAATGCAAAATTAAAAATTTATAAATAATTTGTGTTTGTCTGTCCAACCCTAACTGAACAACCAACTGACTTGATTTTTGGTTGATTCTTGGTTCGTACACGTGAACTTGGTATAACAAATGTTTTTAGGGTTCCGTACCCAAATGGTAAAACGGGACCCTATTACTAAGACTCTGCTCTCCGTCTGTCTGTCTGTCCGTCTGTAGCCAGGCTGTATCTCATGAACCGTGATAGTTAGACAGTTGAAATTTTCACATATTTCTGTTGCCGCTATAAGAACAAATACTAAGAAAACAGAATAAAGTGAATATTTAAGGGGCTCCCATGATAACCGCAACAGGTAGACGCTTTAAATATTCACAGAATATTGAGTTATACATTCCATTAAAAATAATATTTAAGGGGGCTCTAATACAAAAAACATGTTTTTTTTGCCGTTTTTATAGATAATAGTACGGAACGGTACCCTTCGTGCGCGAATCCGAATCGCACTTGGCCGGTTTTTTGTTTTTTGTATTTTCATATTTATTTATCGAAAATAAAAGAGGAGAAAGTATCTCTTGACAAGTCGTAAAAATCCATTCAATTGTGTTTTAATTCAGTTGTTTTTATATACTTTGATAGAATATAATGTACATACAACAACAGTTTTGGCATCACACATGTTTTCTGTATATGTTATTTTGCTAGTATTTTCATTTTCTTTTAATACTTTCTATTGTCTCTTATTACCTTTTGTTTGTGGTGTCATAATAAAAATAAATGTATTTTCTGTCTTACTTTATTTACTTTCAATAATTTTAGTAATTATTAATTCAGTAGAAAGTATGGAGTTTATAATACTCATTTGTTCATTGTAACTCCTATTAATCAGAAAGACCTTTTGATATGCCGATGCATTCATTGTAACTCTTAGTAATCAGAAAGACCTTTTGATATGCCGATGCATCCATTGTAACTCTTTTTAATCAGAAAAACCTTTTGATATGCCGATGCATTCATTGTAACTCTTATTAATCAGAAAAACCTTTTGATATGCCGATGCATTCATTGTAACTCTTATTAATCAAAAAGAAATTTTGATATGCCGATGCATTCGTTGTAACTCTTATTAATCAGAAAGACATTTTTATATGCCGATGCATTAATAGTGTTTTTTACTTTCATTCATTACGTTTTGATTCGGTGTACATTACAGTTTCAAGAGTGAAAAACTTACAAAAAAGACACTAGCGGCTATATAATGCAGTCTTGTACATTGTCGATAATATTTTTGATATGAAACAACTTTTACGGATATCGAACGCGCTATATTTCACGAACTAAGTAGTAATTGTAATTTTTTTTGGTTTTTAGGGTTTTTTTTATTTTCCCGAGGTTTCGGCACCTTTTCAGCTGCCGTGGTCACGGGATGACTAGGACGGGGACTGATGATGAACTTTATTTCAATGAACAGGGGCCTTACCATCAACTGTAATGCAATTCATTGTAGGTTGTGAGAGTGGGATGCTGCCATATGGCGCGTCTAGCGGCGTCCCGCACTGACTACCTAAAAGTAACCTAAAATGAATCGCATTACAGTTGATGGTAGGCCCCCAGAGCGCGCCAAAACATATGATGTAAATAATATTATTGCTTGTGATTAAATGATAAAAAGTTTTTAGTACGTACCTATGATATTTATTTTAATAAGTTAGGTGTATTATTTATATAGTATTATGTTTGTTTGTTTGATCTTGTTAATTAAAGATATTGTATTTGGTTGTTTAATTTAAGTATAATGTAAGTCCTTTTTGCCTGAAACACAGGGTATTCCTAGTTCAGGATAATTATATAATTATAGTTTTTGGTAAAAATTCTAGGCTATAAGTTTTTATGATTATTGAATAAATTATTAAATTATTATTATTATTATTAATATTTTTGTTAGTTACAAAAGCAACTTTACCAACAATAAATTAACCAACGTAAATAGTAATATTTACTTCAACAATTACTTTAAAAGCGGTAAACATACAAGCATTAACGCCCGACCTCTCTCGCCTTACACCAAGGTTTAGCTAATATTTACTCAACTAAACACACATAGCATTAGCTAAACACACGCACAAGCTGTCTTCACTTCACATGTTAGAACTTAATCATCGGTTGTTAACTTGCATTTACTGCATGAAGAGTACATTTAGTTAATGACTGTATATGAATGTAAACTCGGTTAATAGCAAAAGACCTTTGAACATGTTCAATAAGGATAGTTTTGAAATAAAACAACTTTTACGGATATCAAACGCGCTATATTTTCACGAACTAAGTTGTAATTGTCCGTATTTTTAGGTTTTTAGGGGTTTTTTGATTTTCCCGACGTTTCGGCACCTTTACAGCTGCCGTGGTCACGGGATGACCACGGCAGCATGCTATACTAGAGCATTGGACCGGATTTCCAAAGGTCGCGAGTTCTATTCCCGTCTGAGAATTCACTTGTGGCCGAGTTAATTTTTTCCAATATTTTTCTATTTAAAAATTTACCATAAAAATGATGTTTTGTTAAAAAACATAAGTCTTTGTTCAAAACAGCTAGTGAATCAAACTCTACACTCAAAAGAAACTCTGATAGACTTTCTGATAGACCCGCGACCTTTGGAAATCCGGTCCAGTGCTATGCTAGAGCATTGGACCGGATTTCCAAAGGTCGCGGGTTCGATTCCCGTCTGAGAATTCACTTGTGGCCGAGTTAATTTTTTCCAATATTTTTCTATTTAAAAATTTACCATAAGTATAAAAATAGCATTGAAAAATGCAAAAAATACAAAATCATAAACAACATGTTTCGTAAATGTACATTGACGGTAGTGATAAGAAACCAAGCTCCCTGAATATAGGTAATTTTAACCGCCTCTGTGGTCTAGTGGTACATCCACCGGTATCAGACCCAGGGGTCCCGGGTTCGATTCCCAGCGGGGGTACATATTGTATTCGGTTTGGTTGGTGGTAGGATTTGTTGTAAGCCCGCCTGGTTAGCTACCACCATCTTATCTAAGCCTGACGCCATAACAACAATGTTTTCAGCATTATTGTGTGTTGCGGCAGTTCGAGATAAGATAGCCAGTTCCTCAGTGGTTGAGGATTCCGGGAGAGGCTCGCTTCCATCTTCAGCCTTATCAATACTTAACATCATGTATGATGAAGGCTAAGAGTCTCCCAGGGGCGACACATCAGTAATAGCCCGATACATTTCTTTTGCGAAATAAGCACCCTTTCGATTTCCGTACAGTTGCCCCACGTTATAAGTCTAGTATTGACGCTATTTATTTATTTATTTATTTATCAATTTACATGCAGGCTTACAGAGCTAAAGCTTCCAAAACACCAGCAAGTTATACAATAAAAAAATACAAAAAAGTCAAATCAAACAGAATAAATAAATAAATAATTGCATACAACACACCAATTATCTAGCCCACGTTAAGTTTCATGAAGAACTTGTGTTATGGATACTAGATAACGGATTAACATAATTATATACTTTTTTTTTGTAAATATATACATAATAATACATATTAAACACCCAGACCAAGACAAATAGACATGTTCATGCACACAAATATTTGTCTTGTCCGGGGATCGAACCCGGGCCCTCTGGCGCAGAAGGCGGGCTTAGTACCCCTGCGTCAAACGTGTCGTCAAATCACAATTAACAATTATTAATAAGAAAGTAAAAGAATAAAAATATAAATTCAATTAAGGAAATGTCATCATATTAACAATGTCAGCTTATTATTAGAACGATGGTCAATTAAATAACAAATAATAAAAAGTTCTACAAAATCACAAAACAAAAAATTGGCTATATAAGCATGGTAGCACATTATTGCTGTATTTTTATTGGTTATACATCTCATCTGCCTTAAAGCGTAAACAAATGTATTTACTCTGTTACACTAATCTTTTACATGGTGTTTTCAATCCAGGTTTTGGTCAACGGCTATACCAAGAATTTCATTTATTATTCCATAAATAACACAAAAGAAATGAGAAGCATCGTTTTTTACCGAGACGATCTGGTGAATCAGGTAGGCCTATACCCAGCAGTGAGTGTTATGTGGCTGAGACGACGATACAAGGGAGCAGCATACCTATTTTCCTTTTATATAAAATATATTTCAAAATTGTAAATTTGTGTTTGGCAACAACATGTTCCATTGTAAATGTTGTTGTTTCTGTTAAAGCTGGTAAGTTTCTTGCGGCCGTTCTTCTTATCAGTTAAAAGATGTCCTGAATGTCTGGTAGGGAAAAAAATGTTGGACTATTCGAAAGTACTTATCTATAAGTCTATTTTAATAAAAATCTTTGACTTTTACTTTGACTTTGCATACTATTAAATTGAATAACTACAGCAAAAACTAAGTCTTTGTCTATTATCTTATATCGCATAGGTATAGTAAAGAAATAACATGTTTTCGAGGGACCTTCAAAGTTTAGAAGTGAATCTTAATATTTCCGGAGTGTAGGTAATTATAAATATTCAATTAATACATATAAACAGAAACATGAAATTACATTCATACTTTATCTTTCGTATTTACTTAACAATAAACAAATTGAATATTTATTGTTGCTATTGCCTGAAAGTTTTAAACTACGTATTAAAAAAAAAAAATTTTTTTATTCAAACAAAATTCAAAATAAAAAAAAAATACTTTTCGAGTCGGTGCCAGCCACCCCCTCTCGCCCAGCGAACCCCGTACGATTGCTCTGGCAAAACGTTTCCGTCGGATGACTGTATGCATAGATAAACTGTGCTAAAACTACTGAACTGATGTGGATAAAATTTGGCATAAAGATAGGATACATTTTATCCCGCTATTTCTACGGGAACGGGATTCACGCGGGTAAAACCGCGTGCGACCGCTAGTCTTATATAAGTCAGACTTAAATAAGATGGTGGTAGCTAGCTGGAAGGACTTATAAGTCTTCCACTAACAAAAAGGTTAAGTAGTTATGAAGAATTAACTCCAAACAATAATGTTCGACGCCACGTCAGTGAGACGAACAACAACTTTTTGCTGGTACAGTCGACAGCTGCTACGGCATTACATTTTGACGTTGAGATTGCCCTTACGTCGCTCGTAATAGCGGCGGTTTTCGAAGTGCAAATGTAAAGCTGTACATGCAGTTGTCCGTACTTAAGTCACGTGTCAACGTCACACGTGAATACACGTAAGACAATGTACGATGCCTTGACTCCAGCGACCCTAGGCGCCAGCCGCGGGAGATTAATAGTTAGTGAACTTGCTAAAATTATAACTAACATTGATATATAAATAACAAGCTTCCGCCCGTAGTTTCACTCGAGTGGTTCACGTTCCCGTGGGAATATCAGGATAAAAGTAGTCTGTGTTACTCTCTGTACATTCAACTAACTCTGTGCCAAAAATCAAGTCGATTAGTTGCTTAGTTAAGGACAAACAAACACACTTTTGTATTTATAATATAAGTAGCATGTTAATATACGACTTGAATCCAGCGTCCCTAGGCGCCAGCCACCGGAGATGGAGTTGCAAAAAATAACATCAACAATTATAATAAATAATAATATTTATCAGGAAGAATCATTGAGCGCGAGTGCAAATGAAACAAAAGTTTTTTAAGAACGGGAAACCCGAAAGGAATCCGAAAATCCATGCAATAACACGCAATCTGCACGCAATGAAATACTAACACCCATATTCTAAGTCGTTCCTCCAAAACTTACTCGTCCTCGACTTAACGAAACCTCATTGAAAACCTCTTCGAAATACTCCTCGAAATCGGTATTCTAAGTCATAACTCCGTAAGGAACTGGAGGAGCCAAAGAGTACGTAGCCACTCCGTGTTGGGCCTAGCACACACTACCATTTTTACCCACGACGAGGTTGAGTGGAGTGTACAAAGTTTTGGAGGAACGACTTAGAATATGGGGGTAAGTGTGTAAATATATATACCATTTAGATACATAAAAAGTTTTTTTACACAGTGAACATCGCGTTGAAAACGTGCCTATGTGAAATGAAGTTTCTTTGGTTTCCGATTAAAGTGGCCATGCCCAAACATAGAAAAGTAAAATACACACAGGTTCAATTCGTAAAATATTAGAAATTTTATAAATAATGAACAATATTGGAAAAAAACAACTGGGCCTCGAGTGAAATCACTTGTGGCCGAGTTGGTTTTTTCTAATATTTTTCTATTTAAAATTTATTATAAGAAAAAAATAGCATTGAAAATGCAAATATTCAAAAGTCATATATGAGATTTTTATGGTAAATTTTTAGTGAATTCTCAGACGGGAATCGAATCCGCGACCTTTGGAAATCCGGTCCAATGCTCATATATGAGAGCTTGTCTTCACTAAGTAAAGAAAATTCTTCATACAAAATACTTAGTAAAATAATTTTGTATCAAATAATATTCTTGAACGCGTTGATGTCTTTTGTACCAAAATATCAATTCGGAGTTCATTTGGAATATATTGTAGCATCAACCTTAAAAATTAAATGTACTTACATTTCTTTTTCTATAGTCGTGTTGCATGGGTTAGATAAGTGGGTGTGATTGTATGGAATTATTTATTTATTTATTATCCAAGGTTTTCTAATTTTTTATTCCTCATCAGCCATTGTTTAATGTCCCCAATGCTGGAACTGGCCTTCCTTATGGTTGGGTAAGGAGAATGGCCATGACCCACCACGCGGGCCCAATGCGGAACGGTGACCGGGACCAACGGCTTAACGTGCCATACGAAGCACGGAGGAGCTCGAGATAGTAAGTTTTTGCTCACCCATCCCGTGATCCGTATTTATTTTATTGTATGTATGCATATTATTGTATGTATTTTAATACTTTGTACATCCATATTCTTATGGATTATATCATTAATTATTATTATTTGTTATTACGTCAATAAACGTTAACCAATATATTATATCAAATGTAACCTTCGTTTGAATATAAGTTTAAAACCACAGCTGTAATTATCGACAGAACACTTAAAACTAAGATGCAGATGAGATTTCATTTAAAATCGGCGGCGCGGTCACCCATCTGAATCCAGACCTATGCAAAAATGGCTGCACTTTTTCAATCACAACAAAATTCCGGTTCTAAATAAATACGAAGTTTAAAATAAAACAAGCATTGATCGATACGAATGTATCAATTCATTTCAATTACATAAACCACCATTTTTCTTGCGCACATCTCGGTGCTAGTAATAAGCTCCGTCTCTCTCGCACTTACGTAATAAGAACGAGAGCGATTGCGCAATAATTATATAGCCTCCGCGTTCTGATTAGGGCTGTGTTCTGCACGTCGATAATATCTATCTCTGTGGCATAGTATAAGGAAAGAAAGTAGTTAAACATTCCTTTAATTCTTCTAACCCGTGAAAGTTTTTTTCATCAATAAATGGGTATTTACTCAGAAATTTGTAGCATTATGTTAATGTCTCCATGCATTTTACCTTTGCGGGCCTTACAAAGCATTTGAGGCAAAATATGTAATAGCACAATTTTTTTGATAAATATTATTAATTCCTAGACATTTATTTAATGATACTTAATTCAGGTTCGCAAAATTTGTGACGACTCGATAGGGACTTTGGCGCGAAGTACGCGGCCGAGTAAGGTATCAAATTAAAGGTACTCGAGTCTATTTGTTCCGAAAACTATAAAATATACAAAATGTTAAACGTGATGATCACAAACTGCAATTAAAGATTTTCGCATAATTTGGAATTTTTCGTCGATCGACGAACCCGAGTATCGGGTTGTAACCGCCCTAGTTTAATGATTAATGTAGAATATTATTTAAATTGAAAAAAAAACAAAAAGTATGCCATGATGGCAGGACTTAGCTAATCAATAACTGTAAACTGACATCATATATTTATTACCTATGTTTCACAATAAGGATCATTATGATTATGCACTCTGATAGACACAATTTAATGGTTGGATCTAAGATGTTGTCCGGGGACAATTGCGACAGTTTGCGAACCTGCCGCCTACTATAGTTTTAGGATATGTAAAATTAGCAGCTGGCGTATTCTATATTTTTCTTTCGCTCAGTCCAGCATGGGAGACTATACCACGTCTATACTCTATTGGTCATAGCCGTGTGGTGACGGCCTAAGAATACAAGTGTCACCACTCCCTTACATGCCTGGGATGTCGTAAGAGTCGACTAAAAAGCTCGACGCATTGAAAACCTGTGCGAGAGAAAGAAAACTTGAAACAAACCCTCTACCAACCCGTCTGGCCAGCGTGGTAGCAGTAGGCTAATAACCTCCTATGAAGCTAGGATAGGCCTATGTCCAGCAGTGAACGTCCACAGGCTGATGATGGATGGATGGATGGATTCATAGCCTACTGCATGGCGTTACACTATGCAAACACAGTGGTTAATATTAGAAAATGGCTGGTTATGTTACGCTAGTTATTTATCTGCAGATCATCATGGCATGTAACGACAATAAACGACATAAGTAGCTTAATTATTTTAAGAGAAACTACTGTATGTAACCAATTATCTCAACAGAAGTAGTACTTCAAATAACCAATTTAAAAAGTAAAAATACTTGATTTTGTGCTTAAAAATTTCGTAAATTATGAAATTTTTGATATTCGTATTGTAGTATGTAAATGTGAATGGTATCACTATATAATGATAAAATGGAAGGTTTGTTGCCTTACCTTTAAAGGTTACACTCTTTTCTAATCAGTAGTAATAGTTTTTACAAATAACGGTCTCCGAAAATTTTGAATTTTAACGCATCAAAATGGATTAGTAATTTTCAGTGCTATAATTTCTTATTCCCATTCCCATTTAAAAACGTGAAATATTCCGACTAATGCGCACAAACGTAATGATGCAATTATCTCAAGTCCAGGCAGACCTAGCCACTGGCAGTCGCTAGTTATTCATAACTAGATTTCGCCCGCGACGCGAAAATCCGTAAATATCCAGATTTTCGCATCAACCTCTCAGGCTCCGAGATTTGAGCCACAAATTCCAGTGTTTTCTGGACACCAGTGCCCGCTAGCAAATGACGAATTAATAAAATTAGTAGTATTAAAACTACTCTTTTTGACCGACTTAAAAAAAGGAGTACGTCGGTTTTTTTTATTTCTTTATTATTATCTTTACTCGGAACTAAAATTAATGTGCGTTAGTGGTATAACCTTGACGTTCTGTTACAAGAAGACCTTTGCACCGCCAACGTCAGACGCTCTTGACTTCGCTGACACCTATTGTTGCTCTACGCTGTTGTTGCTCTGAACCTATGTTACTTCTACGATCTTGGTTCAGTACTTTTAATAAATAAATTCATAACACTTTACACTTCCCTGGTCACTATTACTATCATTGTTAGGAAAAACAGAATGTTTACCATGTTTGTAACCAGTTATTCCGTTATAACTTTTTAATTTTGCATTTTACAATGCTATTTTTATGCGATAAATATTAAACAAGAAAATATACTATAAAAAGCAACTTGCCTCATGTCAGTTTTTTTATTTTTTTTTTATTTATTCATTTGCCAATAAACATGTTACATTCATGGTTTAGTAGTATCTTAAAAACCTAAATTAAGTTTATCTAGATACTAGGTTCTCAAAAATAACTTAATAAAGAGCAACCAACAACAGAATTATAAAACATAATTAATTTTAAACAATCAGGTAGGTGCACATAAGTATTTATCATACAGAATGTTTAAGCGAGTGCCCATACCCACAAACTTAGAATAATAACGCCGAAGAGTTATTAATCTAAACCCACAGAGAAAAAATAAATTAAAAAATGCGCATGCATAAAATCAATAGAACAAGAGTGCGCTTGTGCGTGTGCGCTCGTATATAAAGGTTACTCCGTGATCATGGCGCATGCAACTGACATCATATACTACATCATACATGGACTAGAAACAAAATACAAAAATGGTAAAAATCCCTTTTTTTCTAATAATGATAGTAAATAAAATCATTTTTGGAAGTATTACGCCCGAATCGATTCCATTAACACCAAATTTAGATGACTCTCCTAACGTCTTTTGTTATTTAAACTTTTTAATTTTGCATTTTACAATACTATTGTTATGTGATAAATATTAAAGCCAGAAAAAGCAACTTGTCTCATGTCACCCTGACGGGATGACGCGACATGAGACAAGTTGCTTTTTTCTAGTATATTTTCTTGTATAATATTTGTCTTCTTCCTTGGTCTTTTTTTATCTTTGCCATTTAAAGTGACACGATAATAAATAAATAAATAATTGCATACAAACACACCAATTATCTAGCCCACGTTAAGTTTCATTAAGAACTTGTGTTATGGTTACTAGATAACGGATAAACATAATTATATACTTTTTTTTTGTAAATACATACATAATATACATATTAAACACCCAGACCAAGACAAATAGACATGTTCATGCAAACAAATATTTGTCTTGTCCGGGGATCGAACCCGGGACCTCTGGCGCAGAAGGCAGGCTTAGTACCCCTGCGCCAAACAGGTCGTCAAAACGATGATGTTTAAGAAAGCCTAAAGTTAAGTTGTGTTCGTGAAATCGGGCAACACTCTCTCAAAACCACCATCTCGCACCAAACTAAGTAAAGCTTACGCATAAACATTTATAGTAAACGTCAAGATTGCCAAACTATTAATAGGGGTACCTACTGGGCCCTTATTCACTATGACCACTTAGCGATTCCTTGCTCAAACCACGCCAATATCGTACTTGGTTTTGTCATTTAAAAACTCGTTTTCTCCATGATACTCACAAATTATTGAGTTATTGTACAAGTACATGTCAGTCACAAATTGTATAGTTATTAAACAAGTAAAATAACTTTCGTAAGTGTCATTGAGAAAACGAATTTTGAAAATGTCGAATCCAAATACGACATTGGCGTGGTTTGAGCAAGAAATCGGTAAGTGGTCATAGTGAATATGGGCCCTGATGTTATTAAGCTATTGCATAGCTTTTATCGCGAGCTTTGAGCGCGGCGACCGAATCAAGGAAATTCCGTAACGAAAAAACCAAACGTGTCATAGTCTGGTCTGGTCCAGATGCGGTACCAGATTTTAAGAAGAAATTTTATTTTCACACAAATTTTCATACAGTTTTTTTTCATCTTTGACAATTTTGTTATTCACAATCGTAACTCAGCAACCAAAATGTATGATAAAAAAAATGCTATGCAATAGCTTTACCGCGGCAGTCCCCGAGTGCCACACGTATTTTTTTTTATAATGATAAGTCTTTCGGTGGGATCTAGTTCTTCCCAGTATCTTCAATTACTGAGGAACTGGCTATTTTATCTCAAACTGCCCGTAAACTAGTTAAATAATCATAAATCTCAGAAAATAAGCTTTTGACTGTGTGTTACGAATACTAATATCATAAACAAAAACACAAAAAAATGTCACACGCAGACAAATGAATGTCGCCTCTCAAAATTGTACAAAGGGCCTTGCCTGCAAACGCATGGATTGCATCTGTGTGTTTTGCGCAAAAGGCTGGCGACACGCAACCTGCCAACTTAAATCTTCTAACCCCTAAACTTGTGTTTTTTTTGTACGCAGAACTAAATTATAGAATATTTAAAATAAAACGTAAAACTGAAGGTTTAATGTAATAATCAAGACTAAGACGCAAGTTGTTAGCTTAAACACGCGAGGCTGAACATCAATGTTACGCGACTCTCGACCTTGCGTCCTTGTGTTAAGGGCCGTGTTACTCATGCTAAGCACCGAGGCTCGAGTTAAAAACGAGAGTTGATACAGGTTTTCTGGAGACTTAAAGAATATTGTTTATAAAATCTGAAATGATCATGATTTTTTTATAATGCAAAATTTTCGAAAAAATTATATCACATCTACTTTTTAATCTAAGTTGTATTCCTACTAGAAAGAAAATGTCTGAGATCTCACCAAAATCTCCATCTTTCATATGGAAAATCTAGTATTTTTTACTAGTAATATAAAAAAAAACAACCGGGGAGCAATTCTCGTGTTGTAACATCACGAATTTGACATTTTCGGAAGCCACAATTTTCCAGTAGTTCCTGAGATTAGCGCGTTCAAACAAACTCTTCAGCTTTATAATATTATATCGTATAGATGATAATAGGTATGGCACGTTTTAATTCCTTCTCTCTTCGCTTGCGAAACCGCCAGGTTGGTTCGACTGCGCCGGAGTCGGTTGTATAACCATTACATTACAATTACGCTGCGACACTTATAGCGACTATTGGGTTTACTCTAATTTAGTATCGAGGTGTAAATATCAATAAAACTATGGCTTTTATCCAATTAAACTGGAAAAACCTCATTACAAAGAGTAATCTAAAGTTAGAAGTTGTTTAAAACAGATGTTGATAAACAACTTTGGCTTCTAATTAACGCGTTTAGTTTTAAAATTATGTGATTTCCCTTTCTTAATTTCCCGATGTTTCATGGTGGGCTATGGTCACGAAATATCATAAGTCTTATCATATAGTAATCGCGTCTCTATCTGTAAAACAATTTTAATTTAATAAACAGGGCTCGAAGCTGTGCTTATTCGTTTAGTTTGTTTAAATCGTCCTGTTTTATTAGAAAGATTTGATATAGATTCCTTCCTTATTTATTTATTCCTCTTAAGGCGCTACTCGGAAAAAGTATGGACTTTTTGATATAAAACTATAGCACGGTTACAGTTGTTACAAATCTGGTAATAACATATATATTTCTTCATACCTTTATCTAGATTTGTATAGTTTCAAAAACACGATTTTATGATTTTGCCTCGACACTTTTACTTTTCGAAAAGACCTCTAAAACATTCGAAAATTCAAGATTATTCTTAAATGGGGTTACTTACACTATTGGAAATTGGTTTAATAAGTGGACACCAATAATATTTAGGATCGTATAGAAACATTTTTATAAAATCGCTGTAGTTTTTTAATACGAAGTGATTTTGTGTTTTTTTTGCCTAATCTGCAAAATCGGTCTCGCTCCCGTGCGCGTCGTTTTCTCATTGCTATCTCGCTTCAGCATATTTTTTTCGAGTATCGCCTTAAACGTAGCTTGCAGGTGTATAATACTATTAAATACTTATTGGTTCATAACATAAGCTACTTTTAGCATAATTACATTGAATCATTGAGTTTCTTCGAACCAAATTCAAAGTTCTTTATTTTTAATGCTTTGGTGGAATTCGAATTTTTGTTTTTTTTTTTAAGGTCAGCGACTTGGATACATTCTTTTTGGTTATTTGTAAAAATCTTTCCGGCGTCTTCGCATAACGATGTAAGTTAAAATTATGTAATTTTCCTCGTTCTCCCATGTCTTTTTATAACACAAATACCTGGGGGCAGTATAGTATTGTTTCAATCTTATATCTGCATCTGTATCTGCTATTTCGTACTAAGAATCTTTTAAAGTAAGCTTGTTTTTTGATCGAAGTATTGTGACATCTTCGCTAATCATCGCCTTCAAAGTGTGAAGTGTGTCATAACATAATGTGACAACTTAAATAAAACAAAACGCTAACAAAACGTTCTTATGACATGATGGTTTCTGATAGATGATGGTAGGCCTGCTGATTCAACTTTTCCTAATGACTCGATCACGGTTTTATGTAAACAAACAAAAAGTTCATGCAATTGTTCTTGATAACCAGCCATTGAAGTTTGCATACATGTACTCTATGCGTATGCATGACTATTTTTCTTTTTAACCGACTTCTATTTTTACGTATGTACACTGATTATTCAAAGAGAGCAGAACCGATTGAAATGATTCTCAAAGTTAAAAGTCAAAGATTTTTATTCAAATAGACTTATAGATAAGTACTTTCGAATAGTCCAACAATTTTTTTTCCCTACCAGCCATTCAGGACATCTTTTAACTGATAAGAAGAACGGCCGCTAGAAACTTATCAGCTTTAACAGAAACAACAACATTTACAATGGAACATGTTGTTGCCAAACACAAATCTACAATCTTGAGATTATAATAAAAATAAATTTAATATAAGAGGAAAATTTTCTCATAATCTAACATTATTACATCAGATTTGTTTACAAGTTGTTCCCATTTTTGGAATTCTGCCATATTTTTGTAGTTTTTAGGATATCTTGGAAACACTGTAGTTTTCGTTACCATTATACGAATGATCGACCATAATTACTTTTTATGATTTTTCTAATTTTAGCATTTTTAATGCTATTTATATACTTATGATAAATTTTAAATAGAAAAATATTGGAAAAAACAACTCAGCCACAAGTGTATTCTCAGATGGGACTCGAACCCATGACCTTTGCTAACCACTGAGCTACCGAGACTTCACTCGTCGTGGGTTCGAGTCCTATCTGAGAATTTACTAGTGGCCGAGTTGATTTTTTCCAATATTTTTCTATTTAAAATTTACTATAATTTCTTTCTTTACGAACCGATCTTTTTGTTTTTTCACACAATGTTGTCATGACTACATAATTTTTCATGAAAAATTTGGTAAAAATCCTTAACTTTGTAACAGTGATTTTTCTTGTAGGTATAAGCCGCAAATAAGTAACTTAATAAATCATGCATTCTCTACCAATGAACTGGATAGGGTATCAAAGAGAAAATAGTTCTATGGACTTGAAATTTTGCTCATCTAACAATAGCTAACTTTATGTAAGAATGAACAAAGTAAGAGTTGTTTCTCAATCGTACGATGACAACTAAATAAATGATCTTTGACCTTTAGCCGGTAGTGAAACCAGTTGTACAACTTTAATTTAATATTAAATAATGATGTTTGGTTTAGAAAAACGGTTCTTCGACTTGAGGAGTTTGTAAATTACTTATAATTATTAGTTGTAAAATAATATGTAGATGGCAGTAAATTTTTTTGCCTAATGTTAAAGAAGGAGGTTCATAAATTTTTATATATAGTTCATAAACTACTTACCCTTTAAATTAAACATATATACGTTCTGGCTTTTCTTCTTATATCTACTTGATGAACTCATTAATAAAGTTTGATAACTGTCATCAAAATTCAAGATTGTTATGAATTTTTTTTTCAGCTATTCGAAGACAAAGGAGGTTTGCATCAGACAATATTACTTCTAATTCGATGATGAAGCCTTTGTTTAAGTAATCTATCTAATCGGGTCATCAACAATCATTATGCTCAACTCTGTAAACTTAAACATGCAAACATACACCTTATGTTTGTGCGCAAATAGTGTTTTTTCTATGAACAACATGTTAATTAATATATCTAACAATAGTTCTAGAATGTATGATTAACTCATTTATATAATACTTGATGCAAATCTTAACATTTTATAATAAAACTATGTTAATAGGTCAGATGTATTAGAAAATACATTCGCAAAGTATTCGCAAGTTCCGATTATGAAACTATGCCAGACGGCGGGCGATCGTACGCACTTATAAATTATACAGAAATAATAATAACATCTATGTTATTACACATACATTAGAAACAGCTATTAAAACATGCAACCGGCTGCATGCATTGTATTGCAGTTTAAGTACTTTTAAGACTTTAAAACGATTATTAATATTAAGCTAATAAAATTATACGTTTCGTTTCATCCGCTGCTTCGCAATGCATTTTCTCGCGAATTTTTCGATGTTGCATAATCCCATCCAAACTTGTACGTGACAAATGCCTACGACTTCAGTCATTAAATTGTCAAACAATTTATTAATTACGATTCTAATCACGGATTGTATAAAACTTACGTTAT
This sequence comes from Chrysoteuchia culmella, assembly GCA_910589605.1. NCBI lineage: Eukaryota > Metazoa > Arthropoda > Insecta > Lepidoptera > Crambidae > Chrysoteuchia > Chrysoteuchia culmella. The sequence continues at coordinate 14,950,636 of OU342664.1, read as the reverse complement.
AAGCATCTTGTTGGCCTTTGGTCAGCTTCCTAGTATCATGTACGCACTTCCTCACAAAACACAAAAACAACAAACACTGTAAATAATCGATATTTTTTTATATTTATAAATAATAAATAAATGACACACGCGTTCACGTTTCGTTTGAAACTTTCTAAAATGTGGCGCGTTTTTGACAGTACTTCGGCCTCGACACGTGCGGTGCGGTGCGCGGTCGGTCGCTTACTGGCTGTAGAGTTCGTTTTCGTTGTTCAGTTTTTCTTTTTTTTCCAACGAGTCAAGTCTTTCTGGCCAGTCCGGTGTGTCAAGACGGAATGACGCAAGTAGTTTCGGCAACTGGAACGGACTGGGTTTTTTCATTGCTTCAATGTTCACACACGGCATGATCAAATTATATGCAAGGTGGTATAATTAACGAAACGATGAGAGATGGTGTTGGATCACTTGGTAGCACAAATGTGTGATGATAATACTATATTGGTTATTGTGCCTGGAAGATTTCAAGCCCGAAGTAACTTCATTTGGAAATTCCTCCTCCAATGAAACTTTCGAAAATGAAATTGTTAACAAAACAAAAAACTCTTTAGATCCTTAAAATGTTCCTTCAAAACCTCGACTATCTAAAACCGAAACTTTTTTCTGCACACATAATGCTTGTTATCATCAAAAGTTACTCAAATTATTATTGAAATAATTTCAAGTGAAACCCAACACTAGACAGATCTAGACTTTAAGGGCTATGCAACTCTAGGATATCGAAATAACGAATCAGAGATAAACACATATAATTTCAGCAAATCAACACATATATAAAAAAACAAACGCGTGTGTAGAGTGCTGATAAAACACAAGTCCCACACTGAAAGCTAAGACTGATTTGTCTAAGACTGATTGAAGAAGTCAAGTAAATAGGCTTGAGATAAATCTATATAAATATATAAAACAAAATCGGGTTAGTTACATTACACCATTCATATCTCAAGTATGGCGGAACGGATTTTGATGAATTTCGCACACGGACTTCTGGATCTGATACCGGTGGTGTTACTAGGTCACAGAGGCGGTGTAAAAAGTCTGTCGCCATAGCAACAATGTTTTCAGCGTTGGCGTGGTCCGGCAATTTAGGGATAAGAAGGCAGTTCCTCAGTAGATGAGGATTCCGGGAGAAGTGTGATTCTTCAGCAGCATTTCGCCGTTCTAGGATAAAAAAGAATGTTAACGGAGGGAAGGACACAACATTATTACGAAAGCAACAATTCCTCTGCTGGGGATTTATAAACCGGTAAACGACCTCCAAATAATGTCATAGTGCGTAAAAAAACAACATTTAAAAATCAAATTCCGTGTTTTAAGACACGCGTCGTCGAGCTAACTCAGTCAAAATAAATTGAAAGAGACGATGAAAACTGTTTTTTTTATTTTTATTATTTAATGTTTGGAAGACCAACACCGAGCAGACAGAGTTGATTTTTGACATAAAAAACAGTCAGGCAATAATAGGTCTTCACGTATATAAAACATCAAAACTTTCACATTTTTATTAGTAGGATAGAAGGATTCCACAAAAACACAGGTGAAATAACACATCTTTTTAGGATATTAAACGCGCTATATTTCACGAACTAAGATCTAATCTATTTTTTTGTTTTTTTTTGGGTTTTTTTAGGTTCGTGAAATATAGTGCGTTAAATATCCGGAAAAGTTGTTTTATTACTATGAATAGTCCGCGCCAAAACTTAAGATGTACATCCTTAGTCCACGTTCACGAAATCAAGTACAGTCAGCATCATAAGTATATTGACACAGCTCACGTGCTTATATAATTCGGAACATCCAAGTGATCAAATATATCGGTTAAACCGTAGTGTTCTTAAAATAACAAGCTTGTAAAGCGTTCTATGACTTTGTCATCAATTTGAATACTTAATTTGTATCTATATTAATTAATGATTACTTTGGATGTTAATGAATAGTCGAGCACATTTGCTGAGTCTATATGACGCTGACTGTACATATTTCAATTTGTGGATTTTTGGGTTCAAATCTTGGTAAATTGATTTACAATTTACGAGTTGAAAATTGTTTACGGTTAGGATAACCATAAAATGTAATATTATAATTAGTATATTTTTTTTGTAACGGAAATTGACCTTACTGATATGTTAAGCTCACTTTTCAATTTGACGACTCTGTATGAAATAAAACAGGGAGAAAAAAATAGCCCTTGACGAGTTTCTTGCCGGTTCTTCTCGTTACAAGGTCTCCCGCCGTAGGGTTTGTGAACCGATGGCGTAGCTTCTTTGACGTTCATAAGTGCTTGTAACAGCCTAGACTGAATAAATGATATTGAATTGAATTGAATTGTAAATCCTTTAAAGAAGTTTAAAGCATTTTAAGTTGTAACATAATAGAGTTGTGCTTTTTAGTTCCATAGATGTTGTGTTGTATGCGTAATTTTAATTTGTTTTCGTGTGAGTGGATTTTTATTTTTAGTTATTATTGTTTTGTTTACTTTAGTAGTATTGATGTTCTGTCGTCCTGGTTGTCACTGCTGTGCCAAGCAGAATATCAGTGCAGCCGGCCCAGCTTGCTACTTATACTGAGCTTGGCACTGTTTGGCGTCATGCGACGATGCGCAGTGTGCATTTTTTATTAGTCTGTATTTAATTTTTATTTTTTATATCTGTATCTGTTGTATCGTTGTGTAGATATGCCAAATAAATATTTTTCTTTCTTTCTTTACTTTAATTTAGAAGCCACAAAAATATAGGGTAAACAATGCCGAAAACCACCAGTGCATAACGAGAAAATTCGGCCACATTTATGCAAATTTTATGGATTTTTTTGTCAAAGACGTGGAGGCTATTTATCCGATGTGGTATTCCAAAAATAACTATTACTTAAATTTATTAATGCTTCAATAAAACAATAACATTCAATAGATTACGATATGTGTTCTCTAATTAATTTTACAACTTTGCGTTACTTCTGGGTCATTAATACGTAAGGTTCTCTTCTATTTCAAACTGAAAGTTTAAAAACATATAGCGATTTTCAGACTACGCTATAAGATAATAGCATATAGCTTATAGCTCATATCACAACGATATCGCTCACCATACATTTACTAAGAACACGTTCACACTTAGCTATAATATATTATTGGCTTACTATAAGCTATCTAAGTAAATGTATGGCGAGCGATATCGTTGTGCTATGAGCTATAAGATATATGCTATTATATTATAGCGTAGTCTGAAAAGCGCTTAACTACCTAAGTATTAAAATTAGACAAACAAAGAAATAATAATTAGCATCATTAACGACCAGGGGGGAGTTCACATCAGGATCAAAATAATGTCAAAACGGTACTATGGAAACCATAGCAACCGTTTTCGAAGTACCAAAACAACTGATTTTTGACATTGATTCGATCCTAACTCGATTTGAGGAGTCCGTGGCGCAGTGACAAATCCTCCTTTTCCGAGCGTGTGAGGTGAAAAAACTATGTCTGTATTGCAACTGCTTAGCTCAATAGTATTCTTTGGCTCAACGTGGTGTCGATTGTACAGTCAACAGCATGTCAGACTTTACTTGCACTTCGGAAATACCAACACCAAGGAAATACTAACTAGCTACACTGGACATGATCCAACGCAGAGCTGAGAGCCTACATGGCGACAAAGAACTGGTGAAGAGCAAGTTTCACACCCTAACTCACCGCCGTAAAGTTGCCTGTCTGCCAGTCTTTTACAGATCTTCGGAGAATGTGCTTCGGCTCAGGAGCTGTATAAACTCATACCGCCATCCTTCTTCCATCGGACATCCAGACGCACTACGGGCTACCACCTTTTCTTGGTTGATATTTCTAAACGTCGCAATATAAAATATGTTCAGTAGTGCTTACTGAACATATTTTATATTGCGCTCAGTAAGGGAGCGGAGCTTCCTCCCTGCGTCTGTATATCCGAGTACTTATAACCCGACCGCCTTCAAAGCAATGGTGAATAGGGTCAGCTCGTTCAATCGTGGAACCTGTCTTAGCTTGATAGGGAACAAGAGTTCCATTAAAAAAAATGGAAACAGTCGCTCTTACGAATGACATAAGGGCGCACTCAAGATCAAACGAAAAGCGTGACGTGCTGCCGTATGTAGCTACTTTAAATAAGATCTATCTTAATATATATAAATCTCCTGTCACGATGTTGTGTTTTGTACGATGTTTGTTTGATGGACTCCTAAACTACTTAACCGATTTTAAATTAAATTGGCACACCGTGAGCAGTCTGGTCCAACTTAAGAGATAGGATAGCTTTGATCCCAAAATTCCCACGGGAACGGGAACCACGCGGGTGAAACCGCGCCCGGCCTCTAGTTGTCTACTATAGACAACTAGAAAGGTATGTACAAACAAAAAATTGCAAATCATTCAGACGAACAGATTAAAATATCGTACGCCAAAATAAAATAAAAAATAGCATATGTTAATTAAAATATGAATAATTAATACTTCTATTTGACCTTCTTCTAGAAACTTGGAAGGTCATTACTTAAAAAAAAATGTTGGTGACTTAGCTAAATGGCATGCTAATTGTGATTTAAGTATTTTATTTAATGATTAATAAGCTTCTGTCCGCGGTTCCACCTGCGTGGTTCCCGTGGGAATATCAGGAAAAGTAGCCTATGTTACTATTCGTCTTTTTAAGTAATTCTATGCCAAAAAGTAATTCGATTGGTTGCTTAGTTAGGGCGTGAAGCAAGGACAAACCAACACACTTTTAATATTAAAGTTAGGATTTTTTTAGAGTTTACATCATTTATAATGGTAACTCATCTACTCAATTCATAAAAAGCACAACTTTGTTCAAAATATGTTTTCTTATTTTTATCTTAAAATATTATTGGAATTAAATTTGAAATATTCGTGATTGTAATTGTTGATTCAATTTCGAGAGGAATGTGTAACTATTAAAATAAATATTAATGGTGTTAGTCCATATTCAGTGTCTACTTTTATTTTTCTTGCCTTGGCTGGCACCGATTCCAAAAGGCTTAGTTTTTGCTTTTTAATTTTTGAAGTCGGTTTTTTTAATACAGTATTTTTTTATTTTTTTGTGTCTGTAATATGTTGTTTTGTAAACTACAGTAGGATTTATCTAGATTAGATTAGGTATAATGTGCATTATAGACAAAACAGCGTGGTATTACATCGTATATGTTCACATCAGATTCTGATCCATTAAATAAAAATTACTGGACCAAACTGAATCAAATTTTTATGAGACAAAACGGCAACTATTCCACATCGAACAAAAAAATCACGTAGATCGTACAAAAACAACGTACTGGCCGAATTGAGAACCTCCTCTTTTTTGGAAGTCGGTAAAACTGGCTTTAGTTAGAGATGACTTTAGAAAACTGATGATGCTACTAGCGGTCACTCGTGGTTTCACCCGCGTGATGTCTTGTCCCGTGGGGATATCGGGATAAAGTATAACCTCTGTGTTAGTCTACTACTTGAAGTCCCTACATACTAAATTTCATCCAAATCCATTCAGTAGTTTTTGCTTGAAAGGGTAACAAAAAAACAAACAAACGAACTGACATACTTTCACATTTATATTATTACAGTAGGATTACAAAATCAGTCTAAAGTTCGACTTAGTTTAATTAAAAACTAAAGCTGTTTCTTTCATAAGCTAGTACTAAAAACAGAGACAGCATCAGTTTCATTAATATTTACTGCCATCTGAAACTAAAACCAGTTTGATATTTCTAAATAGTTAATCAAGCAGTCCTATAGTAATTGCATTAAGAACTAATTACACACTTTCCACCTATTATCACTTACTTCTGTAATTAAATAATGACATAAATAAATGTACTTATACATGATGACGAAGCGATGGCTGGTTCATGCGTCATGCTCGTGAACGGGTGCTGCCAGTGGGATGGGTCTGCTCTTGTCTGATTGTGTTAAAATGTGTTGAGATATTTATATTTTTGTTTCAATTTTATAAATTCTATGTTATTTATGATGTTTTGAATTGAGAACGTGGCACTGCTTGATCAGAATAAATAAAAATAAGTAATGTTCTCCAATTTTTGTAATCAAGTATATGAAAGCCATTATTATTATTATTTTTAATTTACTTTAAATACGCTTTATGATTATGACCCAGCTGATGCGTCTTCCAGTAACATTGTAAGTTGCGTCTTATATTAATGCACTTTTATATTTCTTTTTTTTTGTTTTTGCCATTGTATTTTGTATATTTATACACTTTAACATAAGTACCTGAAGTACGTCATGCTCACTCAAACGTTTCTTCGGCGGTGTCGTGTGAGGCGGGTCGTTACGTTCCCTAAAATATGGTTGAGCGAAGCGATGGCTGGTTCATGCGTCATGCTCGTGAACGGGTGCCGCCAGCGGAAATGGGTCTGCTTCAGTCTGCTTGTCTTAACGTTGTGCTTAGAGATTAAATATTTTCATCTAAAATAAATTACTATCGACCTGTATGATGTACGTCACAACTTGCAGTACAGTAACCTTGTAATGCGAGAAATGTTAAATGTAAGTCCTTCCTTACGAGTTGAAAATTGTTTACGGTTAGGATAACCATAAAATGTAATATTATAATTAGTATTTTCTTTTGTGATGGAAATTGACCTTACTGATATGTTAAGCTCACTTTTCAATTTGACGACTCTGTATGAAATAAAACAGGGAGAAAAAAATAGCCCTTGACGAGTTTCTTGCCGGTTCTTCTCGTTACAAGGTCTCCCGCCGTAGGGTTTGTGAACCGATGGCGTAGCTTCTTTGACGTTCATAAGTGCTTGTAACAGCCTAGACTGAATAAATGATATTGAATTTTGAATTTTTTGAATTTTGAAAAATATGTTCTGGAAAAAACTAATCGATGATATTTGTAACAATATACTTAATTATAATAAAATTGTTAAGAAGTCAAAATGAGAGTGTACGTGATTTTTTTTGGCAAAAATTGGCTTAATAAAATAATTATTTTATCAACTATGCAATTGATAACTTATCATCCTTATTTTGTTCTTGTAGTAATAAACAGTTATTGATCAAATAAAATCGGAGAAATGATGGAAAAGTGCAACACTTGCAGATTTGATAATAGTCATCTTTATTGTATGCTAGCGGTCGCTCGCAGATTCACCTGCGTGGTTCCCGTTCCCGGGATAAAAAGTATCCTTTGTTCATAACTACTATCTGTGTACCAAATTTCATCCAAATCCGTTCAGTAGTTTTTGAGTTATCGTTGCAAACAAACAACCAAATCTTTCCTCTTTATGATATTAGTAAATAAGGCTTTAAAGGTAATTGAGGAAGCAAACGATGAAAGTGAGATTACCAGCGCAGCCTAATATTCCGTGTAATGTGACGATGAGACAGTCTCTACAACCACTATAATACATTGTTGCTATCTAGGTACAGTCAAGAGCGCGTCAAACTTTATAGAGATTTTTTTATGAACAACGGGGATGATGATGTTATGTATTGATAAGGCTGAAGATGGAAGCGAGCCTCTACCGGAATCCTCAATCACTGAGGATCTGGCTACCTTATGTCTAACTGCCGGAAAAAAATGCTGAATACATTGTTGTTTTGGCGTCCGACTTAGATAAAATGGTGGTAGCTAGCCAGGCGGGCTTAAAACACGTCCTACCACCAACCAAACCGAATACAATATATACTCATGGGATTTGAACCCGGGATCCCTGGATCTCGTACCGGTGGTTGTTACTACTACACCACAGAGGCGGTTAAAGAGGCGGTTTTATGTAAAATCGAGGAAGTTCCAGCAGGCTGAATAACTAACTTAAAACCACTCAACAACAAATTTCGTCGCTGTCATTACTGTCATATTTTCATAATGTATGGCAGCCACAACAGTGACGAAACTGGAACCTAAAATGATTTTAGTTAGATAACCAGCCCCCCAGGCCCCGGTTTATGATACAGAATATATTTCATTGTTCTCTAGACACCGGTGTCCTATTTATTTATCCGAATTATGGCCTGCGCAGACGACGGACATTGAAGGACTTTTTGTCCGCGACACGACCTTATTACTAAGATCATAAAGTTGAATAAATAACGAGGACTATCGCGTACTTTTCGCGGATATACGCGGTCTAAGTTGAGTCTTATTTGGTTTACAATAAAGACGTGTCGCGGACAAAAAGTCCTCCGTTATCCGTCGTCTGCGCTAGCTCTTAAGACAATGGAAACGTACTCTAAGACGGCATAAGACAACAAAAATTACTTATAAATTCTTCCTAATTAAGGTACATGTTCATTTACCTTCATTATTTAAAACTCATGGTATGTCGAGGTACAACTCATCATCTCCGTTTGTTACCTCACTCATTATGTAGAGAGAGTGAGGCGCAGAAAGCGGAAAATGCTTAGTTTAGTCGCTTGATAAATGTGAAACCTCATTCCAACATTTCCAACCTGCAAATTGTAGGCCGAAAGAATAAAAACAAATGCCTTGTCTTTTATTGTGAAAAATGATCCGTTGGAAGACAACTAGAGATGATAACAATATAAAAACAATAAAATTTCATGAAGAACGTATAATGAAGTGTATCAAGTAACACATCAAAGCAATATAACGGCCGGCTTACTGCATATTTGTATCGCTTTAGCATTTCCAAGTTAGTTCTCGTTAAGCTACGTCAGAGGCCTTATAGGCGGCTTGATAAACTCTAACTTTAGAGGTGGCCACTAATCCTCACTTAATATGAAGAAGAAGACTGAATATCTGATTTAGGTGCATTATAATGTTACTAATGTATGCTAATAGACAGGCGTTACCTTACTACTTAAAAATGCTATGATACAGCCTAAATCACTAAAAACAGCTGAAGGCAATATAGCAGATTGTAGCTGCATTGGAAGGGTTCATGTTTATGCTACTATACAGCATTAAGCATTTGTTTACTACTTAAAAACAGCTGAAAGCTGAACAGTTTCGTTGTGGTTTGCTCCACTAAAACTAAAGGCTTTACAAATATCTGTATGCTTAATTTCATCTAAACCGGTTCAGCCGTTTACGCGTGATTGAGTAACAAACTAAACTTATAACAATTCCCACGACATTCTGATGTTTAATATTTTTATATGAGTAACTGTAAAAACAAAATGATGATGATGCTTTAAAATTAAATTTTCCAGCAAAAACATTGACACAGACAAATACACTTGCAAAGCTAAAACGCTACCTATTCAAGGTTGTCTTTGTTAAAGTAAGACAATTAAAGATACTTAGCAATTATGAAGAATTATGAAATAGTAACAAACAGCCAAGTCATTAAAAACCTGATGGTATGGAAATAATAGAGTACTGTGCACTATTCGACGACTACTAACGCCACCTGTTAGAACAATTGTACAGCGTGACGTTTAGCATACAGTCATTAGTTCGTCACGCTTGTACTAGATGGCGGTAAAAACAAAACGTAAATTCCTCTAACACGCCAACAGATGGCAGCAGTTTTTACCAGCCGAAAATGAAGGCGGGGTTTTTAAATGCTAATAAGGTGGAAAAAGGCTTGTTGAATTAAAGGCAACTGGGTTATTGGGCTTGCGCATCGACCTCTCGGCTGCACTGGAAAGTAGCTCTTGCGTCACAAGACAGGTCAGTCGACATCTCGTAATGATTGCATCATGAGAGGATGTTATGTGGCTGGTGATGCTGGGTGTCTCCGTGTCGTAGTGTCGTTATAATCTTGTGCGATGTATTCATGTCGGTTTATGGAATTTGTTATGAAGCTGTTTTATTACTAAGTATCACTTGTAATAGCTGGACAGGTGTTTTAAAACTTTAAAAAATATTGGTCTTACCACAAAACAGTGTTCATCACGTGTCTAAGTTAGTCAGTGTATCACTTTTTGACAGTACTGTTTGATAGAGAAAATATGACATTAAAACACTGTCTAAATTACACAGTGAATCAAGATCTTAGCAGGAGTAAATTGGAGCATGTCTGTTCACATTCTCGTGAAATGTAGATATTAGGTAGGTATTATTATGTTAATCAATGAAGAACATGTTTTCATGACGAAAAGCGCTTGAGGAAAATAAATACCTTTAGTTTTCTCAAAAATTTTGAGTTGTTATTGTTATAACTTTAAGATATTATTGTATTTTGCAATCCCTAGTTTAACAATTATTTAGCCATTGACATCATCTGCATAAAGTCAAAGCTTAATTGCAATTTTATTTGTTATTTTCTTGGTCTAAGTCCAGAAAATCACAAGTGGGTTAAAGTTAGAAAAACACAAGTACCCTAATGGACAGATATAAAAAATTAATAGCATTTTATTTAACACGTTCAGCACCAAGGCAAATCCGAGAAATATTTACAAGTCTGGAACCATTTGTATTAAATAGCATATCTTAAAAATATCTCACATTTTTATAACTCATATAAGTACACTGAACGATTTGTCAGGGCCAGAGCTACAAAGTTCCCATACATAATGTTCTGCACGGTGTATATTCACAGATACACTGGCCTGTGAAGTTGGCTACGTACTGCTATATATACACATAGGGCGTGTATAACACTAAATACACGTGGCGCTGAATAATAATAAATAAATCAACTTCATACAATCACACCAACTATCTAGCCCACGTTAAGTTTCATGAAGAACTTGTGTTATGGGTACTAGATAACGGATAAACATACCTATATACTTTTAATGTGTTAATATATAACAGAAACTTTAGTCCCATCTGAGAATTCACTTGTTGCCGAGTTCATTTTTTCCAATATTTTTCTATTAAAAATTTATCATAGGTATAAAATTAGCATTGAAAAATACAAAAATAAAAAAATCACAAACTTTAGTTTCGTTTGCTTTTCCGGGTATTTTTTAAATCTATTCAAAGTCAAAGTCAAAGTCAAAGATTTTTATTCAAATAGACTTATAGATAAGTACTTTCGAATAGTCCAACATTTTTTTTTCCCTACCAGCCATTCATATTTCTGCATTAATTATCTATAGTTTATCTGTTTGGTTCCTTATCTTCTAGATTATGTGAACTTACCCCGTTGTCCAACTAAACATCTGCTTCACTCTTTCTGATCTTAAATCGGTAGGGTTCGCCATTTTTTATCTGAAACAATACATCGAACTATTATTCAAGTTGCTTAATAATTTTACTCAGCGTTTAAATCACCATAGGATTTGGAGTGCAATCAATTGAAAAATGCTTTCGCAACTTGACGATCGACAATTTACGAAAGTTTTGTCATAATACCTAATGTATGGTACCTAGCAACCTCACCTATCACTACATAGTATAAAGCAAAGTCGCTTCCCGCTGTCTGTCCCTATGTATGCTTAGATCTTTATAACTACGCAACGGATTTTGATGCGGTTTTTTTTAATAGATAGAGTGATTCAAGAGGAAGGTTTATATGTATAATAACCTTCAATATAGAATAAAGAAATACTGTAATTTTTTAAGGTTTCTAATGTGATCTCGTAAATGATTACATTTTTTCCGCTTACATTGCAAACGCAGGCTGAACCCTACGAGATTTATCAAAATAATGTACTAAGTATTTGTACACCTTGAAAAGGTCTACAGGAAACTCCGCGGTGGTATATGTTTATCTCTTATGGATAAAACCCACAATAGCATAAGTCGTGTAGTCGACGCGGGCGAAGCCGCGAGCGGGAAGCTAGTAATTAATACATTACAAACAAACATCCTCGTAAGCGTTTTTCTAATAACGTATATCTCGAGCAAGAGTTTCGAGCTTCCAAAAAGTAATTAAGAATTCCTTCTTAGACTACTCATTGGGTCAGTCAAAGTCCTCACTATAAAATGTTTAATATGGTGACACAAGGTCGTCTCTTACGCCACCAGACCGACCACACAACACAAGTGGGTGAGCGTAGGTAGTTAATTGCTCTCAAAGTGCCGAAAACGTGATATAGAAAACGTGACAACACATTACCATGCTGAGCAGTTCTTAAATTTTCGCGCGTACATTCATTGACCTAAAATAACTCTTAAGCAGCTCTGTGGTGGAGCAGTGGCGGTTGGTTGCGATTGTGGTAGTCAAGCAACTTTCTCATGGGTCGCTTGTGGAATGGGTGACCAAATAATAATTTATCAAAAGCTCTTCGTGCGTTGGTGTTGGCTGCATTTGCCGTTGTAAACAAATTGAGCTCGCGTTGTGAAGCCTGCGATTATAGCAGTTAAGAATCTTTCGCACTTGATGCACTTGATGAGTGCCCACGAAAGTATTATCTTCAGCTTCGGAAGACACGTTAAGCTGTTGGTTCTGACTGTAGAACTAACGGTCTTTAAAACTCACCAATCCGCATTGGGCTGGCGTGATAGGTCAAAGCTCATTCTCTTTATCCATATACAAGGCTCCAGCAGTGAGGACAATGAAATGGTTGGTGACGATGATTAAATAATGAAAGCCTATTTAAGGAATTCCTATAGCCAGATTAGCCAGCAAGCTTCATATAGCTCTAAAGTAAAAAAAAACTTCCAAATGGTCCACGGTAAATCTTAACTGGCTTACTAACAAAGAGTCGTCGTCTCAGCCACATAACACCCACTGCTGGGTATAGGCCTCCCCAAAAGGGGTTTGCCATAATCGCCACGCTTGGCAGGCGGGTTGGCGATCGCAGTATGGCCAAGTTTGTAGGAGACGCTGCTGCCCGTCTCCTGAAGGCTGAGTCCCTTAGTCGCCTTTTACGATATCCACGGGATGAGAGGGGTAGTGGTATTCTAAGCCGACATGACACAGCTAAATAGCAAACACTACATAGCAAAGAGTAATAAAACGTAAAACATTACAATAATATACTAAGGTAAAGGCTCAACACCGTGGAAAACACGTGTTAATGATGCTGATTGCATTAATCAGAACACAATGGCCGTTGCGCAGAATAATTGGTGCAATTAAGAACCTTTGTGTCAGGAGCACCCTGCAAGGTCTGCTGTTGGTTTCAGTTAAACGGTGTCAGATGATACAACTACAGATAATAGTAGATTATTCACTAAGGGGATAAAGCAGTGTCTTATGTCACGGGCGGCATATTGAATCCTGAGCGAAATGAAGGATTCTGTAGTTAATTTCCGAACGTAGTGAGAGAACTAAGATGTTAATTCACGAGTGAAGCGTGAAAATTATGGTAAGAATCCTGAAAGAAGCGAAGGATTCAAGTCTGCCCAAGGCTAAGACCTTTTATCCCCGAGGAGCAAACTCTACTTTATACACCTACTGTGCCTACTGTGACGTTAAATAAAAAAGCTATCATAAATAACTAGGAACGGCTCCAAACTGCACCACCTTCGGTGGCGCTTTGGAGCCCAAGAGAGGCGGAGCATCTCGAGCTTTTACAACTTTATGTCGGCATAACTCTGTGAGGACATGACGGATTTAGACGCGGTTTGTTGCATTAAACGCAGAATTACATTCTGGTCAAATTTGTAATGTATCGCGATGCACAAAAGTCTATACTTTTCGAGCAAAACCCTAAAAACCGAATTTGGCTCTTCTTTGGCGCCAAAAGCTAAGGTTATGGTGATGGTAGGACATCGAATTTTTGTCACCTCCTAGGTATGGTTGATGTCTAAGTATGTGCCAAGTTTCATTAGAATCGGTTAAACGGTCTGGGCGCTATGACCGGGCGGACAGATTTTCAAAAGAGAACATAAGAGAGGCTCCGCTACGCTCCGCCTCAATAAAACTAATATATGACAGCAATTTAACAATTCGCGTAAAAAATCGAATCACCGATTTTTCTTTTTATATTTAGATCCGTAGGCAATGCAAAGACAATTTTCATTAGGTAGGTACCTATATCTGTGACCAAGAGTGAAGACAACACACATTCACAATTTGATGATGTTTCATGTTTTACTGATAAATAAGACAAATGACACGAAAAGGCATAGAAATGAAAGAGATAACTAATATGGTAGTTAAAAGCCCTACAATGGACTGGGCATATTTGAAAATATTATAACTAGATACCTAGGCGATTGGTTCGCAAATTATTGTTTCCGGACATATCTATCTTAAAAATAAGTATGTATGCAAAAAAAAAAAAAACATTGGCTTCGTAGTAAATCCTATGTACTAATCATGTGTTCTTAGTTATCATATATACTAATACTAATAATGTCATGTTTTACATTTGTAAAGAGAAAGAAAGTTTTTTTTTTTTTATCTTAGACAACAATGTTTTCAGCAATGTTGAGTTCCGGCAGTTAGAGATAAGATAGCGAGTTCCTGAGTGGTTGAGGATTCCGTGAAAGGCGCGCTTCCATCTTCAGCAATGACATAAACATCAGAAATGATGAAGGCTAAGCCTTACCCGTTGTTCATAAAAAAAAATTGACCCAACCAATGCCGATGTGCAGTCGTTGAGGTGATGGCTATGAGGCTATTATAGTATGTTTTCCATCCGTCACGCGGCCCAATGCGGATTGGTGGGTTAACGACTGCAAATACGGTCAGGACCAACGGCTTAACGTGCCTTCCGAAGCACGGAGGAGCTCGAGTAATAAATGTTTGGTCACCCATCCCGTGACCGACCATTGCGAAAGTTGCTTAACCTCAACAATCGCAGGCCGAGCCCGCGAACCACTGCGCCACGGTCATTTATTTGTAAACATAGGTATGAGAAATACAGCTGGTGTGAAAATAGATAATCATGTATCACTATGTTCCGCCATCGATGGGCGTACAAATTTCCGTTTTATTTTAATGCTATATTAAAATGTATAATTGTAAGTAAATTTATATATTAAAACAGAACAGATGTCAGTAAATAAGTTAGAAATATCAACACTATTAAACAATCATAACTTTAAAATTACAAATATAGAAGATTTATGTCAATAAATTAATGATGTCAACAAAAAAGCACATAATCAAAATTTGTCAATCAAGAATTCTGTCAATGTATAATAGGCTTTGCTTAATAATAACGACAACAGTTCCCTACGAAAGGTAGTTAAGTTAGCTTCTAGCTTAGCACGGGCTTCGAAATTCGTTTCTACACCTCAGCACAGATTAAATAAGTTCCTAAGTACAGTGGGATTAGCACGAATAACTTTAGAGAAAGTAAAGTAAAAAAATGTATGACATATTGAGCAGAGTTCCTACCGGACGTAAACGGAACTACATTTTCCTATAATTTTTTTAACTTATGATAAATTTTAAATAGAAAAAATTGGAAAAAATTAACTCGGCCACAAGTGAATTCTCAGATGGGAATCGAAACCACGATCTTTGGAAATCCGGTCCAATGCTCTCCATATTTTTCTATTTAAAATTTATCATAAGTATTAAAATAGCATTGAAAAATGCAAAAATTCAAAAATCATAAAAAAAAAAATTTCATTACGTGCTCGATACTTACTCGATACTATTTCGATAGTTATTCGTGTACTTGCCTTACTGTATTTCGACTGGTTATTTTAAAGGTGACAAAGTTCAAACAATCGAACTACTTATCTGTAACCGATTTATGGTTGTCAACACTGTCAAACCACATTTTTCCACAGTTAAAGTTAAAGTTATCTTTATAGTTAGATGGCGCAATCCACCCTTAATATTAATTTCTTACATTCACAGAAGTCACTAGATTATTGGTTCCGAACCTGGGGGGGTAAAACAGCTATTGGGGGTATTGGTGATGGGCTCTTTTCTCCGCATTTAGACTCCCATTTGGTCCGTTATGCGTGAACATAGCATCGGTATGGCTAGTCAAGCCATCCCAGCTCCTTCCAGAAGCGCAGAAGCCTCCTGGGGCGTTCACAGGCTTCTAGGAGCGACCTCACGTCTTTGAGGATTTCTGCCCGTTGTGCGGCCAAACCCACGCACTCCAGGATCACGTGGGCGGCTGTTTCCTCTGCGTCCAGGCATCCCCTACATAGGGGGCTGTCTGTGGCATTCATGATGAATATAGATATAGCTATTGGGGGTAACAAAGGTGTGATTGGATAGACTGAAAAAAAACAATTCTCCCTCCATCTTACGAATTTTCGATGAGGGTCACGTGTCCTGAAGCGACTTTAACATTTTTACCCATTCCAAAAATTTAGTGCTCAACGCGGCTAAAGTTTTTACTTCAAAAAATATTATTTTATGTATATAATAAAATTATAGTAGGTACGCGGCATGGTGCTCTCTCACGTTCACAGTAATGTTAGTAACAAACTGTTAATTGGGGGCAACAGGCCTTAGCCCTTAGGGGTAAAAGTTCTGGCCTCCACCGAGCTTATACGTTGGGTGGGGGGCACGGGAGGGCCGTGGGATGGGGTGCGCGGCCTGTGTATTGATACAAGCTGCGTACTTCAGGTGAGTCCAACATTTCGAATCGCCCCTGCACCTGAGGGCAAGGGATGAGTAAAAGCATTTCTCCTAGTATAAAAAAAAATTGGGTAACAGTTCCGAAAAGGTTAGGAACCATTGCACTAGCTCATGCTACCTGACATCACGACATAAAACTACAGGAGACCTTGTACCTTGACATGTAAGAACTGACTCGATTTTCATCAGCAATAAACGACCGCAGAAAACTATTACTGGTAATGATTTTATTGCAGTCTTGAGGTTAATTTTTTGCACATTAAAACGAGAAATTACTTAAGTATTACAAAGTCTTAAAAGTGGTTTTTTTAACAGAAATTAATTTCGTCCTTGTGAAAGGTATTACGTAAAGATTACGTAGTATATCCCATCCTATTTTACCCATATTTTATAATCGTTGAAAATATCAGAACCAGAACATACAAACAAATGTGCGTAACATAATTAAGTGTAAATGAGTGTTTGTGTATATGGTAGGATCGAATACACGACACCGAGACGTGGTACATGAATTTTCTACTATTGCGTCATACATCGGGCCTCTCAAAATCTGTGGGATTAACACCAAAAACTATCGAAATAGTATCGAGTAAGAATCGAGCACGTAATGTCAAAAAATGTAGAGGAAAATGTAGTTCCGTTCACGGCAGGTAGCAACATCTCAATATCTCATATATGTTTTTTACTTTACTTTCTCGATACTTACTCGAAAGTTATTCGTGCTAGGCCTACTGTTCTTTTGTTTTAGGGGCAGACATGTCGCTGGGCCTATTACACAATCTGAAAGTAAGTTCTGGGGTGCGATTGCGTAAGGCAATCTTATTAATTTGACAGTTCATATCGTATTCGATCGGCTGCACTTTGTATGGAATGACATTTAATATGATACAATATGAACTGTCAAATGAATATGACTGACTTTACGCAATCGCATAGCAGAGTAGCTTACTTGATAGATAAATATGACAGTTGTGATATGAAAAACATGTCAAATCTCATAGAACTTACTTTTAGATTATAAATAAATTCTTTATTCATGCCATGCCATAATGAGAATGTCACAACAGTAATAGCTATAGCTATTGTTAACAGTTAGCAATTACAGACACTAGTAATAAGGCAGAAAAGATCAATATGATATAAATAAGAGTCTTTGCTGACCCTACTAGGTTATAGACATATAACCTGTAATTAGGGATTCGAACTCTCTTTGAAAGTGTAATGTCATTTAAAAAAAAAATTAAGAAGAACTTAGGCTCAGCCTGTCTATCATGACCATCATTATATCACGCGATATGATATGATACGTCATGCTGTCTTGCTTACCCCACTAAGGTGTAAGCAAGATATAGGTTCTTAATCATGCGTCAATAGTCGATAAAAGCCGCTCATGCTAGGCCGGCAGCATTAACAATATGCGCGCATATATCCATTTGATTATTGCACTGCCAGTGCTGGTGCTGCCAACCTAATAAAAAACTTTTTATTAGTAAAAAATAGTTATTAGACAATTTTTAGTTAAATCATGTGCCGTTACTTACACTAAAAATCAGTCCATACACAACAATGACGTCATCTAGGTAAACGACTACTTGCCAAAACGTGAAGTATATTTTTCAAGATTATGAGAAACTACTATCCAGATCGTCATAAAAAAAATTATGGGACCACACTTGAACTATGTTCTTTCTTTCAGATAAAAAATAATTATGAAAATCGGTTGACAATTGACGAAGTTATATTAAAACATTAAAAAATATATATACAGTCGACTGAGAAACTACTCCTTTTTTTGAAGTCAATCAATCAATGTAGGTATGATGCTGATGGTGACTACTAAATGGCTAAATCTTCGGGCGGTTTGAACGCCGTCATTGTCCTCAACATATAAAGTAACATGCATAAGTGGGAAAATAATAAAGGTTATGCTGCTAAGCGCTACTCGTCTGGGACCTATATTCGTAACTGGACACGAGGACAGAATTTTATTACTCTAAAAATATATAAATATGTTGAGGACAATGACGGCGTTCAAACCGCCCGAAGAACTAGCCAAATAATATTTATTTAATTTAATTAATTATATAATTTTTTACCTGTCACCCTGTATAATAGCAACAATTTGCGCCGGTTAGAACTAATGAGTCAGTACTGCCAACCTTCGACTTAATTGTATGAAGATTGTCTCGTTACTGCCGATCATTATATTCATTATATTTAATTTCAATAGATAATCCATATATATAATTCTCTACGAGTGTATGATAGGTCTATTAAAACACTACACGGGAAGAAAACAGGTTTATTTATATAAAAAACCGGACAAATACGAGTCGGACTCGCCCACCGAGAGTTCCGCACAAATTTGTAGGTACCTAGTTATGTACCTAGGTATATAATATTACAAATAGTTCAGGAGTTGAGTCTCGCACTTTTTGGCGAAATTTTCCCGAAACTCAGTTTCCAAAACTTAAGACTAAAATGTTCATGATTTAATTACAAATGTCTAGTTTTTAGACTTTTTCCTGTACTTGTAGTAAAAGATGATATTACTTGCCAAAATGCATAGTTCTAGGTCAACGGAAAGGATCCTATGAATTTTGATTCCCTTGAGAGTGTCGAAATATACGTTTTTGGGGCATTTAAACGGCCCTATCTTTTTTTTTACTTCAATTTACAAGTTTGAATTTTTTATAGCTCCAACAGACTGTTGACCTGAATAGGTATATGGTTTAATTTCAACTCGATACCTCTACGAGTTCCCAAGATACACGAGGACGGACGGACGGACAATAAAGTGATTATATAATAATATCCTAACAACTAAGACAAGAGTCTCAAATCTAAAAAAAATATAGAGACCTTTAACCAAAGCCTACAAATTTTAATTTGACAACCCCCTTAAATATTTATTTTGTTTTGTTTTTTTAGTATTTGTTGTTATAACGGAAACAGAAATACATCATCTGTGGAAATTTCAACTGTCTAACTATCACGGTTCATGAGATAGTCTTAGTAATAGGGTCCCGTTTTACCCTTTGGATACAGAACCCTAAAAACGAATCTAAATAAAACAAAATCTTAACTATTTAATAACTACATAATAGTGTCATAAATTAAAAGTGGTAACATATATTAAGCAAGAAAATAAACATGAGAATAGTTGCTTTTTTCTAGTATATTTTCTTGTTTAATATTTATCACATAGAAATAGCATTGTAAAATGCAAAATTAAAAAGTTTTAATGGTAACATATATTTTTTTCGGTTTCAGAATACAGGCGTTTTTTTTAACAATTCAGATCGATCCTCTGTGTTGGTGGCATTGTCTCGCGCTAACTCAATCTTTGCATTTAAATGGCTGAATTCCTATTGCAAGTGCGTATGAAGAATACAATAATGGCCACATCAAGGTGAAAACCGAACTGGTTTGAACATATTTCGCCCATTGAGGGTTTTGTTTCCCATTGCAATGTCAAATCATAACAAGACACTCATGTCAAAAAGCTGGAGTCTTCTTTATGGTATTGCCTTAAACTAATGACCTAAGCTGGGGTCGTCTTTACGGTATTGCCCTAAACCAATGACCTAAATGTTGAGGAAAATTCCGCATTATACAAAGTTCCTGTTCTCGGTTGTGTGCCGCTGTTCACGCATGCGCGACGCTCCTCGCATGTAGATCGTTGGGCAAGCTGCCGATGCCGGTGAATCGTAAACGAATTTCTTAATCACCTTGACACTATAATTTCATCAGAACTGGTGTGCTGGAGGATTTGATTATCTACGAGGATAATAGAGTGGAAAAATTGGAAAACCGAAGTATACTCATACTGTAAAATCGGAGTATACTTTTAGTAATGTAGAGTGAACAGCAGGGGATTTGCAAACTGTAAAAAGTTTTCAATTTGGTGAACTATCAAACCCGAGACGGTTTTGATTCCCGGATAAGACAAAATATTAATGTGTATGAACATTGAACATGTCTATTTGTTTTGGTAGGGTGTTTGATATCTAAGTATATTACAATTTTATTTAAAAACAAAATGGCGTCATTGTATATTTATTGTTTAATTATTTAAAATATTAAAATTAATGATATCATATCGTGTTTAGTAATAGTAAATACTATAATTATTAATAATATATTAATTATACGACAGTCGAGTCGTAAGCATAGCATAACTTTAAAGCATTCCTAAATTTCTTTCACACACACCGAGTTCCTTATTAGTGCCCCTTGTACTATTAGGAGGACAATAAGGGGTCTTAATATTGATTCATTTTTTACTTCATTTTATTAATGGGGGAAATAAAATTAATGAAATTCCTCAATTTTTTTCAATGGTAGTAATAAAAACCACTTTTATTTCTTTCTTTTATATAAATTCAGTACTTGTTGTTTTATATTTCTCATAGTTAGTCTATTTTATTCTCTCTCCCCCCGTTTCTAAGAAGGTATAAAACCTCGACAGTGGAAGGATGACTCGAAAAACACACAATGAATGCAGTATTGGCTTTTAGAAAGTATTGCTTTAGAAAGCTATCGGGTTCTTTGCCGTACAAATTGAAGAAAGATGAAACTCAAATAAACGTTTTTAAAAAGAAACACACGTGGTGTGGTGAAGAAAATCAAGGAAAATAATAATAAGCTTAGTGCTCAGAAATAAGTTCTCGGAAGGAAATAGAACGCTCGGTAGTACCACCGCGCCACCGGGCTCGTAAAATTCGAAATCATATATCAGTCTAATGAATATTTATTTATTTATTTATAGTGACAACGACAGCCATAAATTACATAAAAAAACCATACTTAGACTAAGGCTATTACATTTTCGGCCAAAAAGTTGCCCACAGTGAAAATCAACAATACGCCCTTTTGGCAAATTATTATCTTTCAAAGTGATCAGAGTTAAATCACAATAGAAATAGAAAAAACAAAAGACAAGTGTTTAAACTAAAGTGCTATTACTTATAAGTAGTTAAGTAATTGAATTAAAGTTAAGTATTGACACCAGCAGCATTTAGATAAATAAGTAACAAATATAAATATAAAAAAATATAATAATCTATTCATTAAATTAAGTTAAATTAAGATTAAATAAAAATACTATACCACCACATAACTACCCCTAATTATATAAATATATAACTATACAAAATAGAAGAGAATAAGTGCACATTAAAATAAGATCAACGTTATTTAGGTCTTTCGCCCCGTTTAAATAAACAGCTTTGCCCCCTATAAATGGGTCTAGCTCGCTAAAATGTGAGTTATATTCCTTAACAATACGAGACATTACCGCAATCATACCATAGTTGGTTTTATGGGATGGGACGGCAAAAAGTTGCGTATGACGGGTACAGTGAGTTGGCACTTTACACAGTTGGCATTATCATAATCATCATCATCATTCAGCCTATTGCAATCTTCAGCTGGACGTAAGCCTTCCCTTTTTTTGTTTTTTTTTATACTAGGAGAAATGCTTTTACGCATCCCTCGCCCCCAGGTGCAGGGGCGATTCGAAATGTTGGACTCACCTGGGCGGGTACTACCAACTAAAACTCCTAGTACTTGCCCTCCAGGCCGCCATTGGTCACGGGGGGTAGGGTTCGCAATCACCCCTAAAGACCAGGCGGCCGTGGCCCGGTTACCCGGGCCCCCTCACGGCTGGAAGATGGCCGAGCAAGTTTAGCCATCTTCCCAGACGGTGGAAACCGTGCAAGGCCGGCGATGGCACACCCACCAACGCCAGCTTGGTTTCTTAATAATTGAATGAGACGATCATACCGTCGCCTAGACGTAAGCCTTCCCGAAGGTACTCCACAAGACACGATCTCCCGGCTTTTTCATCCAGCCACTACCCGCAACCTTTTTCAGGTCGTTGGTCCATCTAGCAGGGGAGCGTCCTACACTACGTTTGCCGAGACGTGGTCTCCATTCTAGAACTCGTCTGCTCCAACTCTCGACTGAGTGCCCAGCCCATTGCCACTTCAGCTTGCTACATAGACGGATACGGATACATGACTATATCCGACCTCATTTCGGGATCAGTTTTTTTTTTATTTGGCACATTAACAGGTCACAACCAAAGATACACCACGCATAATACACACTGAACTGAAGAGCTGGGAACCCAACCCAAAACAATTCACACATATTAACCATGCGCTGACAGAGATAGTAACTTAAAAATTTAATTAATTAAAAGGTAAAATTAGAAATTATTAAGAACGTCGTCTCAGCCACATCACACATGACACCCACTGCTGGGTATAGGCCTCCCCCAAGGATCTCCACGACGATCGGTCCTGTGCTGCCCGCATCCAGCGGCTTCCCGCGACCTTCACCAGATCGTCGGTCCACCTTGTGGGGGGCCTACCCACGGAGCGTCGTCCAGTATGCGGTCGCCATTCCAGAACCTTTCCGCCCCAACGGCCATCGGTTCTTCTCGCTATGTGTCCCGCCCACTGCCATTTCAGCTGAGCAATCCTTCGAGCGATGTCAGTAACTTTAGTTCTCCTGCGGATCTCCTCATTTCTGATTCAATCACGCAGGGAAACGCCGAGCATAGCTCTCTCCATTGCACGCTGAGTTACGTTGAATTACCTTTACATTAAGCATAATTGTATATAAATAAATGATACATTAAAGGACACCAGAAACTTAATACATACGTAACATACATTTTAAAATCTATTAAATAACCATTTAAAGTAAACAAGACACAAATAGGTATCAAATGGCCCTGGGAATCATTCGGATATTCGGATTATGGCCCTTCTAAAATAAATATAATGAATTCTTCGTAAAACTAAGATTATTATCATTCCTTTACTTTCACTTTCACTGCTGCATATGTATTATATTAATTAGGTAGTACATCAACGCTTCCATGAGCATTACGAAGAATCGTGATATTCTATACATTTAAGCGACTTAATAAAAAGTAAGTATGTTGCTGCTGTGTAGTGTCGGCTTAGAATAGCACTACACCCTTTCATCCCGTGGGTGTCGTAAAAGGCGACTAAGGGACAGCCTTCAGGAGATGGGCAGCAGCGTCTCCTACATACTTGGCCATACTGCGATCGCCAACCCGCCTGCCAAGCGTGGCGATTATGGCAAACCCCCCCTTTTGGGGGAGGCCTATACCCAGCAGTGGGTGTTAAGTATGTTGCAGTTAGTTAGAGAGCATTTGTCTTCAAATCTTTCCGTCATGCTCTAACCACTGAGCTACCGAGACAGACTTGAGACGAGAAGTCTCGGTAGCTCAGTGGTTAGAGAATTGGACCGAATTTCCAAAGGTCGTGGGTTCGAGTCCCATCTGAGAATTCACTTGTGACCGAATTGATTTTTTCCAATATTTTCCTATTTCATACTTTACTATTAAGGGTTTATTAGAATGTGTTCCTTGTTGGTTTATTCCACATAAAATACGAAAGAATAAAGACATCTTATTCTAATATGTTAATTTTGTTTATCGCATCAAATCTCTTGCAGCTACTACGTATTATGTAATCCATCTATGATTGGATCTAAGTATTATAGGTAAACGAAATTCGACCTTATTTTACACAACAATAAACTCCATGATTCATCTTCAAGCCCAGTAGGCCTTCACAAATTGTGGTCATCGACATTAAACCGGTCTCGGAATGCATCTATTGCATGCACCTGAGATGTCTTTCCGGTATTCTTATAAAAATAACTTAGTAATATCTTATAGCGGTCGTCGTAGCTGTAGTACTTTGTTTGTTCGTTAACCATCCTACTAATACGTACATAATAATAATAATAGGCATTTATTACAGGTACTTACAGACCCATGAGTAAAAAACATACGTAAAGTAAAAATTAAATTAAAATTAACATCAACATTACCTATAGAATTGTATAAAAATAAAAATATCCATCATCATCATCAGCCTGTGGACGTCCACTGCTGGACATAGTCCTCTCCTAGCTCACGCCTATTGTGGCGTTCATAGGAGGCTATTAGCCTACTGCTACCACGCTGGCCAGACGGGTTGGTAGAGGGTTTGTTTCAAGTTTTCCTTCTCTCGCGCAGGTGTTCAATGCGTCGAGCCTCTTAGTCGACTCTTACGACATCCCAGGCATATAAGGAAGTGGTGACACTTGTATTCATAGGCCGTCACCACACGACACTATTAAATAATACCTACTAAAGATCTATACTAATATTATAAAGAGGAAAGATTTGATTGTTTGTTTGTTTGTTTGCATTGAATAGGCTCCGACACTACTGAACGGATTTGATGAAATTTGGTACACAGATAGAGTAGATAGCCAGGTTCTGAACATAGAATACGTTTTATTCCGGATATTTCCACGAGGAACGGGAACCAGTCGGGTGAAAACCGCAGAGAGGTCGCTAGTCTATACTATATATAATATATAATATATAATATATAATATATAATATATAATATATAATATATAATATATAATATATAATATATAATATATAATATATAATATATAATATATAATATATAATATATAATATATAATATATAATATATAATATATAATATATAATATATAATATAATAATAATATTATAAAGAGGAAAGAATTGTATTTTTGTATGTAACGAATAAACTCAAAAACTACTGGACCGATTTTGACGAAATTTGGTATAGAGAATCCTTAGACCCCAAGTAGTAACATAGGCTATAAATGATCCCAAAATTCCCACGGGAACGGGAACCACGCGGGTGAAACCGCGCCCGGCCTCTAGTATTAAATAATTATGTAATAGGTACCTTATACCTACCTAAAGACGGGATATTTTTTATCGTTTCTCTCCATGTGAACCGATATCCAGTGCTTAAGGGCGCGCTCTAGGCCAAAAGCAAAAGTAATAACTGCAACGGCGAACTGCAAAGTAAATGCTGCCTTATTTCTATGAGAAATAAGGCTGCATTTACTATATAATTCTCCGGCCCCATTCGGCCGGTCCAAAATATATAAATTAAGGAAATTCTTTTTTTTAAAGGTTATTTACAAAAAATATATAACATAAGCCCTGCCTTATCTATAGTGTAATTATACTAAAAAGTTCCAAGCTTTATTTTAATGTATTACTTGAATACTAGCAGATTATCGTGTTAATTATAGTGATTTGGAGGCAACTTCGTAATTTTTTTCTATCGAGAAAAATTTATGCAATCGTATTTTTGAGTATCATAGTCACTAGTGTTAGTCCTGTAGTTTGCTGCATCTTAATTTGAAATTCAGTTTTTCATTAATATTGATATTACAGACGATCATGTAAAGCAATCTGATTTTCGTTGGTCTATAGCGGGCCCTTAAATATGGGACTATGGAGATCAGCGACTGCTTTTATGATAATATTATCGCTGTCTTTTACACGTTTCCAAAGGTAAGACACACGAAATCTAATTATGGAAAAGAAATCGGAAATACCGATTATAGATACAGTGTGAGTCTTGATAAAGTGCACGGATGAAAATAAATGACTATTATGGCCTGCGCAGACGACGGACATTGAAGGACTTTTTGTCCGCGACACGACCTTATTACTAAGAACATAAAGTTGAATAAATAACGAGGACTATCGCGTACTTTTCGCGGATATACGCGGTCTAAGTTGAATCTTATTTGGTTAACAATAAAGACGTGTCGCGGACAAAAAGTCCTCCGTTATCCGTCGTCTGCGCTAGCTCTAAGTACTTGATTTGTTTCCTACTGTAAACTAAACGCAGCAAATAAGATTTTTCCGTCGATTTTTGCAAGAAAATTAAACACAATTAAATAAGTTTTTTTTATATTTTTCCCGTGTATAATAAATTCTTTTTTAGTAGCTGTTCGCCCACCACTGCACGGAAAAGGTAAACAACCTACCAAACATAAAACGGACGAACTTCCGACAGGAAGGTTATCGTCAGAGGTCTCAGGTTTATAATTACCCGCAATTTGGAAGCCTCCGTGACAAACGACCGCGGAAGACATGTTCTGACTTGTTTTAGGGTTGGCAAAGAGGTTTTACACAGAGTAAATATTGAGAATTTTACCTATATCTATACTTCGTAAAGCTAGCTTGTATAGCAAAATTTGACGATAGAACGTTGGTACTGTGACCCCAAACACCTTTAGCATATGATATTTACAATAGCTTCAATTATCTAACCTAAACAAACGTTCTGTAAAGGCTCTTTCGATAAACCATCCTGAGATGCCTTCTATCCATCATCTGACATACATCATACCTTTACTCCTCCTCTTACACTAACATCCTAGCAATGGCATAATAGCCCGCGTGGCCGTGTGGTGACGGCCTAAGAATACAAGTGTCACCACTCCCTTACATGCCTGGGATGTCGTAAGAGTCGACTAAGAGGTTCGACGCATTGAACACCTGTGCGAGAGAAGGAAAACTTGAAACAAACCCTCTACCAACCCGTCTGGCCAGCGTGGTAGCGGTAGGCTAATAGCTTCCTATAAAAGCCACAATAGGCGTGAGCTAGGAGAGGCCTATATCCAGCAGTGGTCGTCCAAAGGCTGATGATGATGAATGGCATAATGGAGAAGTTTTCTGATGTTGAAAACATTATAATAGGTCTTTACCTATGAAATTGCCGATATTTTTCTTACACTTCTAGATAACCTCACTACTTCAATAATTAAAAAGTACATCAATTGCTTAATTTTATATCAAATTAAAATCATAACGTTCAAGAATTAGTTATCATAAGATTATTATTTTTGTTTCTTAAACAATAAAACATACCTCGAAAGGGACTCATTTTTTTTGTTAGCAAGAATTACCACTTTATTTTAAACTAGCGGATCCTCGCGGTATTACCCGCGTGGTGCCCGTTCCCGTGGGGAATATCGGGATAAAATATAGCCTATGTCACTCAGGAGAAATATAGCTTTCTAATGATCTAAGAATATTCTAAATCGGTCCAGTAGTTTCTGATATTAGCGCGTTCAAATAAACAAACTCTTCAGCTTTATAATATTATTAGTATATTAGTATTGATAATTTATAGGATACTCATAATTTTTTAAATAAACGTATGGCATCATATTACTCAGTCTTCATACAATGCTTGTAAGTAATACATAAAAAATTGTGGCATTTGTGGTAGTAACTATAACAAAAATTGATTGTATGGAAAACGAACTTTCTTTGATATTCTTCGTACAAAACGGCAATTTCACAGGTTTCAAAACTAATTAGATAATGATTTTTTTATCCATCAAGAAATGGCTGAGTTATGACGAATAAAATGTTGTACAATAAGTTTACCGCCTTCTGACAACCGAAATTAAAAAAACGCACTTGACCCCTGACATTGTGGACCCAAAGGAAATGCAATATGTATAATGTCCACTTGTCACATCCTTAATAAAAGTTGTTTATTATCTTTAACAGCAATTATAAATTTTGGACAAGACTCATATGTTGTAATAAATCACAAGTGACATTCATAAATGGTTATTATAAAAATTAAACGTTGGGACGTTTAATCGGGTTTTATCCGATCTTCAATGTCAGACTTATGAACCTCCACAGGTTGTTGGACCTGTTGTAAGTACGTCTGGATAGCTACTACCGAGTTATCTAAGTCTGACGCCATTAACAACAATGTTTTCAGCATTGTTGTGTTCCGGCAGTTAGAGATAAGATAGCTAGTTCCACAGTGATTGAGCATTCCGGGAGAGGTTCGCTTCCTTCTTCAGCCAAATCATTAGTTACTTAACATCAGGGCTCGTATTGACTATGATCTGGGGTCCAATCCTGTTAATGCTTGGTCACAATCGTATTCCAATTGTGTTTTAATGGTAGTCCTGTTTTACACAGTTCTTGTTAAGTACAACAGTTTAAATAAACACTACCATTGAAACACCATTGAGAGACGATTTCGACAAAAAAATTGCAGAATTGACCACTTAGCGATTCCTTGCTCAAACCACACTGTTTCGTACTTGATTTCGACATTTTCAAATTCCTTACTTTTAAAGTTATTTTATTTGTACGAGTATAATAACTATATAAGTTGTCAATTTATCAAGTGCCGATCCTCAACGATAAAACACAGCAGGGGTTTAACAAAAAAAAAAATTTTCTTATTCAATTTTCTTATTTCATCCGCCGACTCAAATAGCTAAATCACCCATTTCCTTGATTACTTACTTAAAACAAATGCTGTTTTACGTTTGATTTTGCTCATGCTGAATATTCAATAGGTATCTAATGCTTAAAATATGAAAGTAAAAATAAATCCTTAAATTTTATTTTATTTTGTTTAAATTGTGATATATATCGATGACCTGAGCAGCCCCCTGCCCGATCGGCACTTGATAAATTGGCACCTTATATAACTTGGGAGTGTCATGTACTTTTCATGTCTCATATTCTGAAAGTAACTCATAACTTGCCTAAAATGCGGGTTGAAAGTGTTATGTGGCGGCCCTAGGGCTGTAATAAATTTGAAAAAAGAATAGGGGGTGTCATGTCAAATCGATATCTGTAATCTCTTTGGACTTTTATTTACCAAAGGTATGTAGGCAAAGGCACAGAAGCCTATACAGCTTATTTTGCTACATTATAAAATAATTAAAATCGTAGAAACCTTACAAAATTTTTTTTAGAATATTCTGTTTGTTTTTACTTTCCTCATATTCAAAATGAAAAGTAGAGTGTTTACTTCGGGTGTATGGACCCATAACAGTCTCGAACTATCGGCGCCCTCACTTCGTTCGGGCGCCAAAACACTCGACTGTTATGGGTGTCATACAGCCCTTGGTAAACAATCTACTATGTTTGTACAATGACTATATAACTTGTGACTGTCATAGAGAATACTAATTTTGAAAATGTCGTAACCAAGTAAGACTTTGATGTGATTTGAGCTAGGAACCGATAAGTGGTCTTAGTGAATAAGGACCCAGCACCCCGACCGCCTAACAGTATAGCTTGTGCTATCGCTATAGCTATAAAACTTCAAACTCTCATAAAACCCTACAACGATAGGGTCTTTGTCTAATTCCTACATATTTCTACTCATCTTGTGACGGGGCTCCTCCTCCCGGCAGCACCACAGACGCCGGGATGTCGGAACCGCCGCACGCGTGTTTAATAAACGGGACGAAATAAAAAGTATTGTTCACAGAGACTTGTCTTTTATTTATTAATGGAAATAAGGAACCCGTGTATCGGGTTCCTGATGCTTATGAAAAATATGGTTGGTTTATAAAAGTATGATTAAATAGTAGCACAAATTATAAAGGTAGTGTCTAGCCTGTTGGCTTCTGTCAGATTACGTCAAAATGAGCCGAACAGGAATCGTGGAACGGAGAAAATTTGAATTTAGACAGAACAGATAAAAATACAACTTGATTACCATAGAGTGAGACTACGGAGTTTCTAGCCATTATAGAGGTTTCATACATCCATAAGGCTAGAACGAAATGGCATCGTAACAATCTATTGGATTCACTATTGCATTTTTAGTATGAAAATGATAGAGTCAGCGGAAGCCCTTGAGGGGGTTTGAAAAATCGATAGCTATAGCACAAGCTATATACCGTTAGGCGGTAAGGGTGCTGGTAAGATGAAGGCTAAGCGTCTGCCTGACAAACAGTTGATATTTATTTAGTAAGATTTGCTGGCAACTGTACACACACACTGTAGCAAGTCTTTACAGTTTGACGTTGAGAGCGCCCTTATGTCGCTAGTAATAACGGTGGTTTTCGTAATGGAAGTGTAAAGCGTGACGTGTTGTTGACTGTACAATCTTGTCGGCTTAACGTCATCAATATTTACATTGATGGTGATCTTTAATTAATTGGATTTTTACATCAAATTTTAATCATTGATTATCATACGATTAATGAAAAATGTTTTGAAGGCCGAAGTGGTTCTCGTGTGAAAAATAATATTTTTCTTTTTATGGATGTTTGATTACTTATAAGTATTTGATCTTCATCTATATATTGATTTGAATTCTTAATTAGCAAGATAAATAGTGCGAGACTTACCCCCATATTCTAAGTCGTTCCTCCAAAACTTTTTATACTCCACTCAACCTCGTCGTGGGTAAAAATGGTAGTGTGCGCTAGGCCTAACACGGAGTGGCTTCGTACTCTTTGGCTCCTCCAGGTCCTTACGGAGTTATGACTTAGAATACCGATTTCGAGGAGTATTTTGAAGAGGTTTTCAATGAAGTTTCGTTAAGTCGAGGACGAGTAAGTTTTGGAGGAACGACTTAGAATATGGGTGTGTGTCTTTTTTTATGAATAACGGGTAGACTCTTAAGCCTTCATCAAGTATTGATAAGGCTGAGGATGGAAGCGAGCCTCTCCCGGAATCCTCAATCAATGAGGATCATCATCGTGTTTTTCACTGTTAATGAAATAACTTGAACCCTGGAGATGGACATAGGATAAGTTAGCAAAAGTAATATGTAAATAAATCTTGAACAAGAGATCAAACAATAACCTGATAATTAATAAAACAAAGGTGGTGTCAATATTTGTTTTAAACTTCAGTAACATTTATAAAACATATTAATATTCAAGAACTTAGCTTATGAGAAAAGTAAATACCTACAATGATAAATGGCTGCATAATCCTTATTTAAAAGTAATATTATCTGGCTGTTAGTTTTTCAAATGCTGTAAAATGAAAATTAAATATTTTTTACTAGAGTAGTCCGCTTTTTTAAACCTGAAACTTCAAATACCTATGTTATTAATTAGTTAGCTGGGACCATGGCATTATAGGTATAAGTGGAGCTAACACTCCGAATACGTACCTATTGAAGCAAAATTGTATGTAGCGTTAACGCACTCTCTAGAGAATATTTTTTTCCTATTTTAACACTATTAAGTGTGAATTTCAATTAATTCCACTACCACATAGAACATATAAATGCACCATTTGTATTGAAATTACAACATACATTTCTTAAAATCAGAAACAAAATATCGCGAGTCGACAGTGTCCGCCATGTTTACTCAACTCGAGATTTTGTTTGTGTTTTTAACAAATTTGTGTCGTCAATCAAGATAATTTTTGCATAAAATGTTCTACGTGGTGGTGGAAGTAAGTGGAGACCAAGATTCTAACTTATCCTTTCACTAATAGTGTTAATAAAAGGTAAACAAAAAGACAATGCCACAAACGTATGAAGAGTTGGCGCCTTTTCTAAAATCCCTGCACAGCATTCAAACCTTGTTCAATCGATAGAGTATTTGAGTACGAATGAACAATAGTTATTGAGACAGCACATTCCTAACCGTTATTCTGAGATAAATGCACCTGTTCATCACTATTATTTCATATATTTAAGCTGAAAAAAAATGAAAACTGACTTCAAAAAACTAAAAAGCAAAAAATAAGCCTTTTGGAGTCGGTGCGCGGTGTCGGTTTTATTTTTCTTGCCTTGGCTGGGACCGACTCCAATAGGTTTTTTTTTTGTTTTTTAGTTTTTTGAAGTCGGTTTTCATTTTTTATATAAAAAAATAGTTTCACAATTTTTAAAGGTACAAGTCCCGAACCTAGACCAATAACTTTATGTCAACCGCACATCACCTTTTACTTTTCCTGGTGCAGGATCATTAATTATTGAGGAGTTCTTCTGGTACTACATCATCAGTATCACTTCATCACATGCATTGAGACGAGCATAAACTACTTATGGACCACATTAAAGTAATCGTATCGCTTCCGTGGAATGCTAAGTATTTAATAGTTCCGATGACCATTTCTGGTCTTCATCATCAGTTCCTCTCCACCAAATAGCGCTTAACGGAAGCAAATACACGAGTTATGCCTATAATATTTGAAGAGTTCCCTCGATTTCACCAAGATCCATCATGAGATCCTGTCTTGACTGTAATGGGACCAACTTGAAAGTACACCCTTTTAAACAAAAAAGGAATTATTCAAATCGGTTCATAAATGAGCGAATACTAACAAATATAAAAAAAACATACGCACGAATTGATAACCTCCTCCTTTTTTGAAGTCGGTTAAAAATAACAACCTTTTTGAGATTATATCAACTCATACCAATGATATATTATTATTTATACAATGAATTAAATAATAATAACAATATCCTACTAATATTATAAACGTGAAATTTTGATTTTTAGATTAGTTACGCAATCACGCAAAAACAGCTGTATGGATTTTGATGAAATTTGGGATAGATATATAGATAGAATAGATATGATAAATAGGATAGATAGGATAGATACTTGAAAGCTTGGAAAGGAACATAAGATACTTTTATCCCGATATTCATGCGGGAGAGAGTGAAACCGCGGGCGGCAGCTGGTGTTTAATGCCGCCGTTTCCCCCCGAAAAGTAAAGTATGATAATTATCATTTTTATTTTATTTTTATAAATTACTATCATCTATACTTAATATTCTAAAGAGGAAAGATTTGTATTTTTGTATGTAACGAATAAACTCAAAAACTACTGGACCGATTTTGACGAAATTTGGTATAGAGAATCCTTAGACCCCAAGTAGTAACATAGGCTATAAATGATCCCAGAATTCCCACGGGAACGGGAACCACGCGGGTGAAACCGCGCACGGCCGCTAGTATATTATATTGTAAAAATGTTCGGCCATTCTTAAAAGCTAAATAAAATTGCAAAAATTTAGGTATTTTAACCATAATCTAGAAAATATAGTAAACCCTAATCTAGTAAATATATAAAATTGCAAAAATTTAGGTATTTTTAGAACTAATCTAGTAAATACAGGTGCATTTATCTCGGAATAGATACGGTTCAGAAATGTGATTTCTCAATAACTATTGTTCGTACTCTATCTATTTATAAAGGTCTGAATGGTTTACAGGCCAAAACTAAGCATTGCCCTTTATTAGAAATAGAGAATTTTCTAGAAAGTCAGATAACGCTACATAGAATTTTTCATAAAGTAGGTTTTTTGTGTGTTAGCTCCTTTTATATCTATAACTCACACTGGGATCTAACTCTTGACTTGACGCTATCGAGTTAATCTAGATCGAATTAACGTCAAAAGTCTTAAGTACTCTTATTAATGTGAGCTTTTACAAAATATTAACTATGCTATTAATATACATTATTGAAGGAATAATGCTTTTGCAATTGCAACAAAAAAGTTACTGAAATAAATATTACAATTTCATAGTCGCTCGTTTATGTCTTTTATATGGAACTAACGAATTTCATGTTGCAGTGCCTAGTACTCGAAGTTTGAACACACTTTTTGGGACTTTTTAAAAACTTCTTATTTAACCAGTTAACAATAATAACGTCATACTTAATTGATTTAGATTATAATATTCTTATTTTGTATATCTACTTGTTTTTAGGTGTTTCCACTACCGACTTACGAATATACCGGTTTCGAAAACCTTGATAATACCTGATAATTGTAGTCTGTACAGGTTTTTATAAAACCAAAACAAGAAACCTTGCGTAAAAGAAGTTATATAATAGTCGTTACTTTGTCCGTCTGTTTCTTCCGTTTATTCCGACCTTTTTGTTCAAAACTTTAATCATATTTAACGTCGTGTCGATGATTCACATCTGTTTGGCCCAGTGGACAGCAACTTGGATGGCATTGTCTGCTGCCTCCATGAGCATTTACATGCTGCAGGTGGTAGGGCACAGAGGGCATTCAAGGAGGTGCGCCATCGTTTGTGAGGTCTCTCCACATTGGCACCGTGCACTCTCGAGATATCCCACTTCTGGAGGTTGTACTTGCAGCGGCAAACCTGGGTGAGCAGACGATTAAATGATTTCCAAATTGGCCACGGCAGCTTGTGGTCAGAGGTCAGCTTTTTTCATTGCAGGAGTGTATTCTAGTGGAGGGGGGTATTGGGAGAGCCAACCCTGGACTTTCGCATCTGTAGGCTGCATGCGTAACATGAGCACGTCGACAAAGCTTTCTCGACACTTTTCTCGCGCGAGCGTATTGTCTGTCCCGCTCACACCGTACTGATATGAGCGGGACAGACATCGCGAGATAGGCGTCGACAGCGAGTCGCGGTGCGCATGTTACGCTGGCTGGGTTCCGATTGCGGTGGTACTCCTCAGAAAACTCCTACGGCTATTTAATCTGGCTCTAGGGATGTTGTGTTGGAATAGAGGGTGACGGTCATCCCATTCTAGCTTCCTTTTTCACAGCGCAGGCAACATCACGGCGCACTGAGGGAGGTGCTATCCCTGCTAAGGGGTACAGGCTGTTTAGTGGAATTGCTTTGAGGCAGCAAGTATTACCCTGATTTAAGGCTACGTCTACTTCCTTGGCATGGTTGGATCGGTTCCACACTTGGCTTGCGTACTCGCCAGCTGGAAAAGAGAGTGCAAGCCCAATTGTGCGAAATGTGAGGGGAGGCTCCCTAGTCAGTTCTGGTAAGACGGCCCAGTAGATTGTTTCGGGTGGCAACATTCCTTTTTGTGGCTATGCAGTGGGACTTGTAGGTAAAAGTGCGGTCCAGAGTTACTCCTAGGTATCGAGGATATCGAGTGTTCGGTGGGCATACCGCGCTATGTGATCTGTGTAGTGCCGGATTCGTCTGTTTGTTGCGGAGATGGAACCTGCAGGACTGTGTCATATGCCGCCGAAAGATCGACAAATACCACTTCTGTAACTTTTTTAACTTATAGCCATCCTCAATGTGTTGTGTTAGATTAGGGATCTGGTTAGTGCATGATTTTTCCAGGACGGAAGCCAGCCTGTTCTGGACATGAGCTTAGGTTCCAAGACTTCAGAGAGACGGTTCAGCAATATCCTTTCAAGGAGTTTGAAGGTGTGGCAGAGTAGGGAGATCGGGCGGAAACTTTTGGGGTTCTTGGGGCATTTGCCCAGCTTTAGCAGAGCTACGATCTTTGCTCGTCTCCATAGCTTGGGTACCTTAAAGGTAATCAAGCACGCATTAAAGAGCTCCAGAAGCCACGATACCGCCAAGGTGTTGGATTTGCTCATTAGTGATATCGTCAAAGCCCGCTGCTTTTCCATTCTCCGTTTTCCGAATGCTCTCTCCTGGTGCTGAGGATAGGAGTCGAGTTATTCTTCTTCTTGAGACGCGGCAATCGGCTAACTTATAAAATAAAATTGTATTTCGTATTTTAGTCTAATACTGTAGTAGGTATTATAATATGAAATGCCAAAGTTTGGATTTTTGACTCAATCACGCAAATACGACTGAACAGATTTGGATGAAATATGGCTTTCAAATTAATAGCCTAAATTATATATATAGGCTAGATTTTATACCTATACGGGAACCACGAAAGTGGAACCGCGCGTAGCCACTAGTATATTTAGTATAAAAGTAAAAAAAAATCATTTTTTATGATTTTGTAATTTTTGCATTTTTCAATGCTATTTTGCTTGTGGCCGAGTTAATTTTTTCCAATATTTTTCTATTTAAAATTTACCATAAGAAAAAAAACCATTTTCACAGTTCGTTGTCAGAGGAAGACTTTACTACCGTTTACGTCATATAAAAGGTTCAGACCGGTATTAAACCTGTTTTTTTTTTAATTCGTCTAATGGTCTGTGTCTAATCGACCCCATCCTTATCCTCTGCGAAGGAACTCTGTGGCAACGACCGGCCAAAGGATTATGATTAAACTAGTGAAAGGCAGTGGCTTACCGCGTTATGTAACTGGCTAGTAAAGTGGAACGATGGAATTTTACCGGTAAAATATTATATATTTTTTCTCAAACATGCATGGAATTATTGGCATTATTTTCGAAAAAAGAACACGCGAAGTATTGAATTTACGGACAAAGAAAATCAAATCTTCACGTTTTCACGGTGTGGAGACTTTTTAAATTTAGAATATTTTCTTTTTACTCTCTCGTAGTAAAACTTGAGATGCAAAAACAAAAGAAATAGTTATGAGCGGCGAGTTACCTCTATTGAAACTTTAGCAAGCGGAGGATTCTAGGATTTAAAAAATTGAATCCTAAGCGTAACTAGGATTTCAAAGGTACGGGACGCTAAAAACTTTTCTGCCGAGTGCAACACAACATTTTAATCTTATTGTTATTGTTGTTATGACTCAAGGAACCATAAATAATATAATAAAACCAATAAGGAGTATAATAATTAATTCAAAGTTATTTAAAATAAAAATGAAATTTAACATAAAAATACAATAGTGCGATTCAGAAAGCATTATGACGTATTTTTTCTTTCTAAATAAAAAAATTGTTTACCACGCTAGGCCGGTAATATGCGATTTTCGGCGCAGAAATTGAATAACAAAACCTCCTTTTCCGAGCGTATGAGGTGAAAAAGTTTTTTATCAGAAGGTAACTTGCTGACCAAATTATTGTTTTTATCGTTTGGTAATCTGTGCAAAGTGCTAATAAATGAGAACAAAATATGTTTCTGAGAAATCAGTTAATCATTCATATGGAATAACAATTTGATATCAATATTATTGATACCCCGAAAACCTTATTTGTTTACAATGTAATATAATGATGACTCAGCCAGTTTTACGTAATATTTCATGAGCTTTTTTCTTCTCGTCAAAACAAAAGATGCTTGTGGGTGCGCGCATCGTTTGAATCATAAGTGAGTCTCGAGTTATATACAAATATCATAACGTAAAATCAAGTCACTTGTTCGTAAATTACCATAATAATTAGCGAATTTTTTAGAATTCATTTTCTTTAGTAAGTACTAACTTTTTAATAAACAAGCTCTAATTTTGTATACACTGCGAACATTTTGAAGATTTATGTTATTACCAGATTTGTAACAACTAACCATGCTATAGTTTTATATCAAAAAGTACTCATACTTTTTCCGAGTAGCGCCTTAATTAACATTCAAAATTCAATATCATTTGTTCAGTCTAGGCTGTTACAAGCACTTATGAAAGTCAAAGAAGCTACGCCATCGGTTCACAAACCCTGCAGCGGGAGACCTTGTAACGAGAAGAACCGGCAACAAACTCGTCAAGGGCTGTTTTTTTCTTTAATGGCCTTTGATTATCAATTAATTATTATTTAAGGCTATTAATATTCAAGTCAAATATCCCAGCTCAAAATACTGATACAATGATTTGTTAAAATAAAACAACTTTTGCGGAACTATTTACCCGAAAAGGTATCGAACTGTCGGGAAACCAAAAAACCTCAAATAAACCGAAAAATTATAGTACCAAATATATATTTCGGGTAAATAAATCGCACTAAATATTCCGCAAAAGTTGTTTTATTTCAATTTTGAGTGCGCGAAGAAACTTAAGATGTGCTTTGATTTGTTAGTATAGCAATAAAATCACGACAAATATTATTTTTTCAACGAGTCATTTTTATATATTTTTTTCAATCTAATTAGATAGTCAAAGTCAAAGTCAAAGATTTTTATTCAAATAGACTTATAGATAAGTACTTTCAAATAGTCCAACATTTTTTTTCCCTACCAGCCATTCAGGACATCTTTTAACTGATAAGAAGAACGGCCGCAAGAAACTTATCAGCCTTAGCAGAAACAACAACATTTACAATGGAACATGTTGTTGCCAAACACAAATCTACAATCTTGAAATATATTTAATAAAAGAAGAAAATTTTCTCATACTCATATTAGAATATTTTCCTCTTACACTATTTACAATAGTATGTTTAATGTTGGTATCACATCCATGCATTTTGGTCTTTTAAATAGTCATCTACCTTGTAATAACCTTTGCTTAAGAGCGTTTTTTTAACACATATTTTAAATTTATGCAAAGGCAGCTCAATAACTTGTTGTGGAACTTTATTAAAAAAGGCTATGCCTTTCCCCAAAAACGAGCGTCTACATTTTTCAAGCCGAAATTTTGGAACGGCAAGCTTATTCTTGTTTCTAGTATTAAAATTATGAACATCGCTATGCTTTATAAATAAATCATGATGTTTCCTTACATATACTAAATTATCATAGATGTATTGTCCCGCCAAAGTAAGTATATTAATCTCTTTAAACAAATCCTTAAGAGAATCTCTACGTCGGAGTTTGTAAATGGCGCGCACAGCTCTTTTTTGAAGTATAAAAACATTTTCTATATTAGCTGCTGAGCCCCACAACAACACGCCATAGGACATTACACTATGAAAATAACTAAAGTAAACCAGTCTTGCCGTATCAATATCAGTTAAGAGCCTTATTTTCCTTATTGCGAAAGCCGCAGAACTAAGTCTACTCGACAAGGCTTCAATATGTGGATCCCATTGTAGTTTTGAATCCAATGTAATACCAAGAAATTTTGTACTCTCAACTAACTCTACTTCATCCCCATTCAAATTGATAAGCATATCGACCTGCACTACATTAGGTAATGAGAATTTAACAAACTTGGTTTTAGTAGGGTTAAGAGACAAATTATTAATGTTGAACCAGTGTGCGGCTTGAGAGAGAGCACTATTTACTTCGTCAGAACAATTGTTTCCTCTATCAATTTTAAAAATTAAAGATGTATCATCTGCAAATAGTACTGTCTCACATAATTTACTCGTGTAGTAAGGGAGATCGTTAATATAAATTAAAAACAGCAAAGGGCCCAATATTGAACCTTGGGGCACGCCCATAATTATGGGGGTTCCAGTAGAAGCAGTATTATTGACAATTACTTTTTGATTTCTATTATGCAAGTATGACTGATAAATTTTGTACAGTGAAAAACACGTAAACTTTTCACCGTACAAAATTTCTCTCAAGCGCCCTTAAGACGCTGTACGGAAAAACTACGTACCTTTTGTAACAAAACTATAGAACAGTTAGAGATGTTACAAATCTAGCGTGCGATTGCGATAAGTAATTGTATTTGTTTGACAGTTCATATCGTATTCAATCGGCTGCAATTTGTGTACAATGCAAGGTGAGCAAAATAATATTTTTACGGCGAAGGCGTTTTTTTGAATCCAGAGCGAAGTGAGGTAGAATCCCGAGCGTAGCGAGGGATTCTTTAGTAGAATCCTGAACGTAGCGAGGGATTCAAAGTACGTCGCCCGAGGCAAAAATATATTTTGCGACCGAGTGATACTTTTCATCCCCGTCTATGAGAAAAAGAAATAAGAGGCGTTTTTAGATACAACTAATGAATGTATTTATAAAAAAATAAATAAACACCAATATAATGTTATAATGTTAAAAAAATTATAAAGTAACAGCTTAAAAATTAATATTGACTTTTTCATACAATATTTTCGTGCGATCTCTATGGTCACGGAGCACTAAGGGACGATGTTAATGTTCGAAATTCAAATCTCATTACTGCCCCGTGAAAAAACCTCTTGGAGAAAAGAGTTACTTTGCTCGCACTTATAAGCGAATCAATCAGCGTTTTTCGAATAGATGGGATGAAAACAAATTTACTTAACTAGAACTTTATATGGAATGAAAATTAAACATTTGTATCACTGAAATTTTAGGAAATCGAGAAATGTTTTCAGTTGTTTAACTGCTTATTGTTTGTTGAACATTTGACCTCGCCGTCAACACCCAAATCTTTGCAGAAATACACATACTTTTTTATTTATTAGACCGTGAAATGAGCACGTTTGTATGAAAATAACGCAGTTGTTCGATTTATTTGCTGCCGAGTGTATTTCTTCATACATTTATCTAGATTTGTAAAGTTGCAGAAACATGATTTTATGATTTTGCCTCGATACTTTTTCTTTTCGAAACGACCCCTAAAACTACGAAAATCCAACATTATTCTCAAATGGGGTTACATATACTATTGGAATAGTAGATTGTTTACCAAGGGCTGTATGACACCCATAACAGTCGAGTGTTTTAGCGCCCGAACGAAGTGAGGGCGCCGATAGTTCGAGACTGTTATGGGTCCATACACCCGACGTAAACACTCTACTTTTCATTTTGAATATGAGGAAAGTAAAAACAAAAAGATATTCAAAAAATATATTTAATTATTTTATAATGTAGCAAAATAAGCTGTATAGGCTTCTGTGCCTTTGCCTACATACCTTTGGTAAATAAAAGTCCAAAGAGATTACAGATATCGATTTGACATGACACCCCCTATTCTTTTTTCAAATTTATTACAGCCCTAGGGCCGCCACATATCACTTTCAACCCGCATTTTAGGCAAGTTATGAGTTACTTTCAGAATATGAGACATGAAAATTAGTTTAATTAGTGGACACAATAATATTGAGCATCGTGTAGTTCAATTTCTCTTTAATCGCTATAGTTATTTTGTACGAAGTGATTTCGTGATTTTTCGCGTAATCTGCAAAATCGGTCTCGCTCCCGCGCGCGTCGTTTTCTCATTGCCATCTCGCTTCAGTCGTATTGCGCCTTAAGTCGCTCGAAATACCGACTACTTTCATAGACCAAGTGTGCATCCTGACGTCCTGCTGACTGTACTATACTACAATTGTACGCAAACCTAACAGTGCACACATATCAAACACTTTCACTTTGAATATAATTATAACAATTATTTTTGAATTTGTAAAACCTCCGCGCCCCGTCAGCACTTTCTTTATTATTTTTGACTAATTGTATTTTATTAGCTTGGAAAAGGAAAAGTACCTGTTTAACAAATTAAAAATATGGTTAGTTTCACAGTTAGCTGTGTGCGCTTACGGCATTAGGGTTGTCAATCTTATGATATTACTAGCTTATGAGAATTGATAATTCATTAGATAAGAACTAGCTAGCAACTTACATAATTATTGAAATAATGTGAAAAGTTCAACGCTTTCCATTCGAAATTAACTTCAAAAATAAATTACTTTTTTTTATATATTTTAAAACGGCAGAAGCGATTGAACTGATTCAAACGCTATCACGTCGGCATTGTATCCTACTAGTTGGTCTATTTTTTTTTATTTTTAAATCAGAACAGTAGATTATATTTATGGACCAATTTTTAGTATTTAAGTAAGTTCAAACTAACGTTGAAAATTGGGAAATAAAACTTTTAGACTGAACGGTTTTAATTTTGTTATAAAAAATTTAACCTTCAATAACAAAATTATCGGTAGTACACTAGCGGCTCCTACCGGCTTCATAGGTACACATAAATTATTTATGTATCATTTTTTAATTGATTGCGAATAATCTACCTACTTACAAACTTAACAATAATCGAAATATGAACGATAAGATTGCAACAAGGGTTAATTGAAAACAAACCTTAATCTAAACCCAGTAAGGTTGATTAATTCACGACACGGCATGAATAGGAAACGTTACTTTCGTAATATATGCTTTTAACAACCGTTTATGTTCTACTGAACTGAATCCGCTTGTTTTAGCAAGAAACACAGTTGTACACTTTCGTTACCGGACGAGTGTTAAATCGGGCTCGTATAAAAGGATCGTCATCGTCGTCAGCCATTTTTAATGTCCACTGCTGGGGCACTGACCTTCCTTATGGATGGATAAGGAGAACGGGCCATGACCCACCACGCGGGCCCAATGCGGATTGGTGGTTAAACTGCAAACGTAGCCGGGACCAAAACGGCTTACCGTGCCTTCCGAAGCACGGAGGGGCTCGAGATAGTAAATTTTTGGTCACCCATCCCGTGATCGACCATTGCGAAAGTTGCTTGACCTCAACAATCGCAGGCCGAGCGCGCGAATCGCCACGGGCTCCTCGACAATAAAAGGATACTCGGGACATTTTACAAAACTAGCGGCCGCCTGCGGTTTCAGCCGCGTATTTCCCGTTCCCGCGGGAATATTGAGATAAAAAGTACCTTATGTTTGAATCCAGGTTATCTACTATCTGCGTGCCAAATTGAATCGAAATCGGTTTAGTAGTTTTTGCGTGAAGGAGTTACAAACAGACAAAGAAACAAAATGACATACTTTCACATTTATAATATTAGTAGCCTACTAATATTATTCTTACCTACTGAATTCTACTACCTACAAAATAGTAGGAAATCTAATTTCAAAATCAATCACAATCCCGTTCAAAGGTATTGTGATTGTGATAGTGATTTATGGAATTGTATAGTCGCAATCCCGTTCGGAACGAATGAAGTTTTAAATGACACTTCATTTGACACTTCTGCATATATTTGAAACATATTTTCGTGTGTCACTTTGCTTAAACAATTCAATTTCGTTCATTCAATACCTTTCAAAATGCGTCCCGATCACAATCTCTATATCAAATGTCTAATAGTGACGGCCTTAAGTATGTACATATCTTTCAAATGACGAATTTAAAGGGATTGCGATAGATTTAAAAATTAGACAATT
Source organism: Chrysoteuchia culmella (assembly GCA_910589605.1). Lineage (NCBI taxonomy): Eukaryota > Metazoa > Arthropoda > Insecta > Lepidoptera > Crambidae > Chrysoteuchia > Chrysoteuchia culmella. The sequence continues at coordinate 14,907,982 of OU342664.1, read as the reverse complement.
AGCCCCCTGGAGCCGTACCGCACAAGTGGTGTCGGCCTTGAAATCGGCTTCATTTGACAGATGGATCACATTGCTGCTTCTTTTTGACACAAATGAAAACTTACCGAAGACTAAGAGCAATTATGAATAACAAGATGTGGTCTCCGCCGTAAGATTTGTGATTATTCTGATCGTCTTAGGCACTTTAACATGACCAGCTTGGAGAAGCGGAGGTGGTCCAACGATTTGCGTACCCTTCATAAATTTGCGAATGGGTTATTGGGTAGTGACTTATTGGAGATGCTTTTATTCAAGGTGCCAACTCGGTCTGTACGTATACATAAATACAAAGATTATTTTATGTACCTCCATCTAGAAACAACGTATCGCAGAATAATCCTATAAATAGAATGTGTGGTTATTTTAATGCAATTTGCCAGGATTACGATCTTTTTAACAGTAGTGTCCCTGTTTTCAAAAAAATGTTGTTATCTAATCTCTACTCTTTTTTTTTTCTATTTTTTCTTCTTTTTTACTGTCATTATTTTTAGTTCATAATTTTTGTTCTATTTAGTTTATTACCAATTATGTAGTCACTAACTGTTTGCAAGTTCATAGTCAATGCTGTGCATTCTTGTAATTGGGCATAGATATAAGCTGTATCAACCTTGGATAATTTTATTTAACGTTTTCCTATCTGTTGCCTGTAAGTGTGCCATAAATAAATAAATATATCACATCCATCTGTCAAATGAAGTCGATGTCGATGCCGACGACACTTGCGCGGTACGGCATCTGATCTTTTCAGCCATCCACAGCGATGTATTTCAGACATTACACACTTTAACAGTCGATAATATTTAAACAGTTTTGTTTTATGAACGACGGGAAGTCTCTTAGACTTCATCATACCTGATGTTAAGTATTGGAAGTGAGCCTCTTTTGGTGATCGACAGAAAAACCCTTGACATTTTAATATGGTAAAATCCCTTCAGTCAAACTTTAGAGAAAGTTGTTTATAAATGCTCATAGTTGGGTATAAATAATTGAGATTTACAAACTACAAGGACAATTTTATACTTAAGTAGGTAGTTTGTTTCCGCATTTCACTTAATTCCGGGCCAAAGAAATTAATGTAAATGCCAAAAGAACTTTAAAGACCTACTACGCCATAATTTATATCAAAATACTGAAAATCAGCTAACTAAAGTATTTTCATCAATAAATGGTGCAATTGTCAAACTTAGAATAGATTATTCTAAGTTAATGATAAATTTTAAATAGAAAAATATTGGAATAAATTAACTCGGCCGCAAGTGAATTCTCAGATGGGAATCGAACCCATGACCTTTGGAAATCCGGTCCAATGCTCTAACCGCTGAGCTACCACGTAGGTCGTCAAAAAGGCAAAGTCAAATATAGTATAATAAAGATAAAAAACAACAAAAATATTTATTAAGGTCCGCTCATCTGTGGCGTCGAATTTCCGAACGAAGTTGGGATCGTGATGTTGGTTATTTACCAAACATGGTAATGCAACCTACTATGGTTGCGTCATGAGGCTAATATTGACAATAACTATATGGCCACAGAGGTGGTCTTCTACGCATCACAGAAACGTGTTGGCTTACATGTGAAATCCATATTAATATTAAGAAGGCCTTAACCGAACCTAATAAATCGAACCACTACATTAGTTTAATACAATCATACTCATTTTAAAGTCTCATTACTCAAAAAGTATAAACAAATATGTAAATATTTATACGTCGATGTACGACTCAAATACTCGACTTGCGAATAAAAGTCCTAAAAAATCAGGAAAACAAAGTTTTGTGCAAAATAAGGAAAAAATATTAACTCAATCTGGTTTTCTACAACTTTAAAGGGAATGAAAATTGAACGTTTGTTTCACTGAAATTTTAGGATATCAAGAAATGTTTTCAGATGCTTATTGGTTAGTTTTTGATTAGTTGAACATTTGACCTCGCCATGAACACCCATATCTTTGCAGAAATACACATAAGTAAAATATTAAACAAGAAAATATACTAAAAAAAAAAATCTTGTTTTATATTTTTCACATAAAAATAGCATTGCAAAATGCAAATATAAAAAGTTATCAATACACATAAGTATTTTTTTATTTATACCGTGAAGTGCGCATGTTTGTATGACAATAACGCCGAGTGATTCGATTTATTTGCTGCCGAACCTACTACTCCCACGCTTGGACGAATTAACCATTAATTCGTCCAAGCTCCCACGTCATAACCCCGTTTGGAAGAATCAAAGATATACCTTTAGAGTAAAAAAATCATAAACGTCACTGTCTTAGCCACACCTCAACTTGCGTTTGGCATTGGTTGGGTCTTAAGATGTTGTCCGGTGTAATGTTGTTAGGGCAGGAACGGAGGATATCTCTTCAATGAAGACTTTTATTTAACGGTTTATGAAAAACGTATATTTATTTGAAAATTCAGTTACAATAGTGCGAAAGATGTTAACGTAAGGAGGATTTGAATGCGAGGGTGTCGCTGAATGAGTGGGTGAACGGAAGACCGAAGAACGAATGGAGTGACCGTAGAATGAAGGGGATCGAACGACGAATGTAGTGTCGCTTCTCGCTGTTAGATGGCACCACCGGTCCTCAGAATCCCAAACATATGGAAACAATAGTGACTGGTTACCAGCCCATCGCTCGCCTAGTATCTGCACTGAAAACTATAGGAGCTGGGGCCGTACCGCGTAAGTGGCATCGGCTGCGAAATCGGCTTCATTTGATAGATGAGTGTGACACATTGCTGCTTTTTTTTGACACAAATGAAAACTTACCAAAGACTAAGAGCAATATATCACATCCATCTGTCAAATGAAGTCGTTGTCGATGACCTGCCTGTAGATTGCCTGGTGCATTCGTGCTTTTCTTTTGCTCCAAGTTCCGCATCTAAATCTCTATCTGTTATCTTTTCAGGCCTGGGGTGATTACCACAAGGGTCCCCCAGGACGTATGGCGGCGAGAGGGCAAGTAGTGAGGGGTTTAGCTGGTAGTAACCCTCCTCCCGGCCCCCCATTTAGCCTTTCGAGGCTGAGTGGGGGACCGGGAGGCGGTGGTCACTCCCTTCTACCGTCCTCCCACCTGGCAGCTGGTTAGATCCTAACCCGAACCCCCGCCGAGCCTACTAGGCTCGACGGGGTGTCGGAGGGCGGCGAGGGATAGGGTGCTGGACTCACGAGTCCGGTATTCTAGGTGAGCCCAGCATAACCGTTTGGTATGCGTAAATGCATTCCCCTCACTCAAAACAAAAAAAAAAGCCTGGGACTACATCTCGAATTCTAAATTTTTGGAGTCAAAAATCTGTATTAAAAGCTTACTGAAAGCAATCTTCGACATTATAGGATTATCAAAGTTAATTGAAACTAATGGATTTTGACAGTAGTAGAGATTTTACTTACATTTAATAAATAAATTAAAGATATAAAAATGACGAACTCGACATAGTAACTACTAACAAAAGTACGGAAGACAATATTAAGAAGGAGATAGCCTATCTTTTGTTGCCATCAATAAATCTTTTGAAATAGGAGTTAAAAATCTATACAACATGATTTTATCGATCATTTACAATTTTACATTTCCACTTCTTAAATTTTCACTCATATTACGAAAATATCGATATAAAAGTCAAAGTCAAAGATTTTTATTCAAATAGACTTGTAGATAAGTGCTTTCGAATCGTCCAATTTTTTTTTCCTACCAGCCATTCAGGACATCTTTTAACTGACAAGAAGAACGGCCGCAAGAAACTTATCAGCTTTAACAGAAGCAACAACATTTAAAAAGGAACATGTCGTTGCCAAACACAAATCTACAATCTTGAAACATATTTAATATAAGAGGAACGAAAGGAAAAGTTTGTTTCGGCACCTATAAGGGGCCGGTTTAAGGGATGACAATCACCAAATGTTAGGCTCTTGCAGTGGACTGTATTTTAGGTCGGTCGGTCAGTAATAGAAAACACTGGATGATAAAGACGCGAATTAAATTTGCACTCAATTTTAAATACAACGGAAAATATTGCGTTTGGTTCAAGATGGACGGTGACAAAGGTACTGAGAGAGACTCTTATTAAACGGAAGCTAGAATATTATCATTCTTAATTTTACCAATTAATTTTAGTGGTTACCACTTAGTCCTAATTTCATTATTTGTTCCGATTCACTCAAAAGCTCAAGACATTGTTAAATTTTTACCCTTACCTACAGCTTCGGAATTTATTTTCTATCGTATCTAAGTATCATGTTACTAGCCAGTTATCCGCCATAATTGTTTATTTGTCAGCATTTAATAGAGTGTGTCCAATTTTCTTGTTGGCTGTTTGTTAGTCTATATGTCACGGCTTTGTTAATTCCCGCCAACCGACCGTGCCGCCATGTTGCTTTTGAAAACGTCATTAAATTTTCGCAATTTAGATAATTTCCTTTTTCGGTGTGAAATGGATGGAGTTAGGAATCATGGTATACTGATCTCGTTGATAGATGATAATGAATGATGACCATTACATTAAAAATGGCTGAGGATGATGATAACCATCTCAATTTGCAGTTTAAGGATGCTTACCCAATTGTGGCACTACGCGTTGCAATACTACTAAGCAACTAAATCGTTAAATACAGGTTAAAGGCCGTTAAGCTAATATTTTCTAATTATGACTCGTTAAGATTTTTATGTTTTTGCATGTTCAATGCTATTTTATACTTATGATAATAATTGTTTTATAGAAAAATATTAGAAAAAAGCGACTCGGCCAAATAAAGTAAGAGCAAGTCCTGTCTCGTCAGTCTTATCTCGTATGCCGGAACATAACAATGTTGAAAACATTGTTGTTATGGCGTCAGCTTGGATGAATTAACCATTCGTCCAAGGGTGGTAGCTAGCCAGGCTGACTTACAACAATTCCTACCACCAACCAAACCGAATACAATTTGTACCCCCGCTGGGGATCGAACCCGGGACCCCTGAGTCTGATACCGGTGGTTTTACCACTAGACCACAGAGGCGGTTAGTTAGACCTGTCTGACCAAGTTATTGTCTTTTTTCCAATATTTTTATATAAAAAAAGTTATCATATTACTTGTTATAGTTTATACTTTGAATTTTTGATTACTATACAAGTTTTAACTACCTAAGTACATTGTAAATTGACATAGCAAATAATTTTATATTACCTACCTACTTTAAAATATGACGAAATATAATTTCGCGCGGCCTCAATTCTGTGGAAAGAAAATACATGAATTTCGATCACCATCAGAGTAAATTTCTTCTATTTTTTCTATGGGTACTTACTCGTAGTATTCTCATTTATTGCTACGGCATACAAAAACAAGGTTTAACTTTAAATTAATTGACTGTCTTTACATTTTATTTTATTTCTCTTTAAATTGTTTTTTTTTTTATTTAATCGTGACTGCATTATTTATTTTTGTATGCGCGGTTTGGTGCACATAATGGAATAACAATAGCATTTTAAAAATATAATTGTTTTGGACTTTGGATTTAAAAAGACGGCATACTCATTTATAATGAAGAAGTGCTCAAACAAATTACGCATGCGTCCTTAGAAGTAATGGCATTTATTAAATAAATAGAATATAGGACAAGATGTGGTCAACCATGCAATCTCGTGGTGAGCATACAATTGCGTTAAAGAGGTAGCTCACCCTTTAACTGGGCCCGTATTCACTATGACCACTTACCGATTCCTTGCTCAAACCACGCGAATGTCGTATTTGGTTTCGACACTTTCAAAATTATTTTTCTCTATGACACTTAAATTTTTTAAAGTTATTTTACTTGTTTATTAATTATAGAACTTGTGACTGTCGTGTACTTGTACAATAACTCTATAATTTTGAAGTATCATGGAGAAAACGATAGCAAGGAATCGCTAAGTGGTCATAGTGAATAAGGGCCCTGAATGGTAGCTCAGCGCCATATATTAAATAAAAAGATATTAATTTAAAATGTTGAATTGTTATAAATATTGTGTAGATTTATATTTAGTTTAATAGTACCATATTTCATTTCATTTTGTGATTTATTTTAAATTTAATTCTGTGATTTCATATAATTTATAATGTGTTTTTGTATAACTATGGACATCCTAAGAGTCTGAAATAAATGATTTTTAATTTAATTTAATTAAAGGTTTTATTTACAGTGGTGGAGAAATTCTGCTACTTTTTTTTTACATTAATGAAATTTTGTAAAAGAAAAGGCAGATGTATAAGAACAATTTAAAATCAAAATTAATAAAAAGAGCGTGTCAGATGACTTGTAAGCTTGCAACACGTAGGTAGGTAAGTACAAAAAAATCCTATTGGTACCCTCCGTCATTATTATTTAATGTATTCAGAAAAAGGTTGAATACGTAGTACCTGCCTACATAGGTAGGTAAACTATTGTTGTTTACAAGTTATCAAATAAAAAAGTACGATAACAAATTAGTATACGATATTTAACCACAGAATATAAATAATAACTTATATAACCGACTTAAAAATAAACTTAATACTTCTCTTAATTCAACTGTTATTTCGTATGGCTATGTTGTACCTAATTAATGTAAACCAATTCTAATAATTGTTTTTTTAAGAGTGAGATAATTCAGAAGAGTAGACAACAAACATACTCTAATGTTTACTGAACTGCTTGCCTGCCGTGGCTGTCTATAATTAGAAACTGTACTTAGACTAAGATTCTACATTTAATTTATTACATATTGTTAGTACATGTTTTTGTTGACTGCCCAATAAATAAATAAATAAATAAACTGATGGTATGTTTTTCGCTTATCATTTATTTAGGTAGGTTAAGTATAAGAAACTTTTGATTGAGTGTTTTATATTCTTCTCTTAAGTTACATTCGTGATTGGAAAGAAACTTACAAAAACACTCTTTAATAGAACAGTATTTAGATTCGTTAAGATCTAAGGGTTTTTGTATTCGTAATAGATGAGGTTGTATGTATTTACAAAAAAAAAAGAATATAAGTATGTTTATCCGTTATCTAGTATCCATAACACAAGTTCTTCATGATACTTAACGTGGGCTAGATAATTGGTGTGATTGTATGGAAATATTTATTATTATTATTATTATTATTAAAAGGATTAAATAAAACACGTTGCTTTCAATTTCGTTCTTGTGTACCATCAGATAGAACTTATCAAATATAAATAAGTTTACCTCTCAAGCCCTGGATTATGAGACATAATAGATATTCCTTTGATCTCTGGACAACGGTGTCCTGCTACCTAAGTAGGTGCTACAGGCTACAGACATCCGGAACTTAGTGCCAACACAGTAACTACAGCGAAGCGACATCTTCACTATACACAGGTGGGCCCATTCATAGCTAGGTCACTTTCTCCTCACCTTGATTTCTTACGCCTCGAGTGCGCTAACATTACCCAAGTAAAACCGACGGAATTCGTCAGCACGCCGTCAAAACTTTTACTTTTCCCAATAAAAAAAGAAACGCACAATATCCCTTCGCGTCAGCGTGCTATGCGTTACATAAATACGCATTAACGTTACATTATCTAATTAAAAACAATAATGAACTACGATCAAAACAAAATTAAAAACAACTTACCGAATAGCTCAAAAATCCAAAAGTTCGAAGGTAATTCAAAAAGTCACAATAACACTAGCACGAAATAAAAAAGAAAAATAAGAAAAAGAAAACAAAATGTCACTGCCACTTATGGCGCGTAAATTCGCGCCAAAACGACCACAACAACAAACTTTTTGGATTTTCTCGTTCGTTACAAATCCTTCGGTTGGACTATATAAGTGCGGACAGCCACGTACGTCAGTCGCCGTGGCTACGCCGGTTATGGCTATACTAGATTTCGTTCGCAGTCTGCCGGCCGAGAAACTCGAAGCGCTTACCCGATCATAAGAAAATGTTGCAGCGTCGGCTGCATTTCCGCATTGTGTGCGGCTCGTTTCAAAATGGCGGCTTAGTAGCCATATTAACCAACAGCGCATTTGTAGTGGACATGTTGCAATAGTTGTCTTGTCCGTTTTCGCAATAACTGTGTGGGTAGGTGTAACGCAAACATACAACTACAAATGGATGCTGCATTCGTAGGTAGCCGCTCTCTATAACATCTGTGACGCTACTCTAAGACTAGGCTCCGTTGTTTAGATGCGTTGTGCCTACAGGTTGTACCAAGGAATACTAAATATTAATATTACGGTACTAGGTACGGCTTTACACTTCGACCTTGAGAGAGCTCTTACGTCGCTCGTAATAGAGGCGGCGGCGGTTTTCGCAGTGCAAATGTAAAGCCGTAGCTGGTGTTGACTGTACCAAAGAATCCTAACTATTACCTGCAATGGTTGTATTGTCTTAAGTTTGCATTGTAGCCAAATTAAAGCATGTCATCAAGACTGCGGTCATTATCTATATTCAGAGGAAATAAGCAAGCAGGCTCGAGCTCGATGCACGCGATGTTGGTTTAATAGATAGCCTTACCGAGTCACTGATAATTTTTTTACTATTTCGAGCGAAAGACCTTATTTTATTGCAATTTTACAATGCAATGAATACCGGTAGCTATTAAACTGAAATATCAATCAAACAGGTAAGTACAGCTCAGCTAAAAAAAAAATTAATTCGTCATTTGCAAGCGCAGGACACCGGTGTCCGGAGAACATGGAATATTGATTGTGTCTCGTAATCGTAACTCGGGGTCTGAGAGGTTATAGTGGGTGTTATAGATAGATAGGTGTTACATTATTATTTAATAGGCTGTTATCATGTAAAAATACACATGCTAATAAATCTCACGTAAGGCCTAAAACAATAAAATTAAAGAAAAGACAATGCGCCTGTTTAAATTGAGCGTACAATGGCTTTTATCTACCCACAGTCTAATTCAGCAGTAAGGTAACCGACCATTAGCTGCGAAAATCTCAGGTTACCAGATTCCTGAAGCAAACCACGTCGGTTACCCATTATAATAGGTACTTGTTGGCCAGAGAAGAGAAGGCCTGTATCGATCGGTGGGTGTTCAACGGCAAGTGAAGCCGGCCGGGACTAACGGCTGAACATATATTTATATAACATATATTTGGTCATTTATTCTTCGGCCATAAATGGTAGCAAAGGGTTGCTTAATCGCCGCAAGCAATCGCATTATTGTACGATCGAGCAACTGAAAAAACTACTGAAATAGGCTGTATCGATGGATAACACCGAGACCTATATAATAACATTAAAATAATAAATAAAAAAAGTATAGTGTCATGTAGGTATGCCATTGTCAATGTCATAATCTGACAATCTGATTCATTCATCTGATGACTGATTCTGCCTGAATTATCAGTTCAGTTGTCTGTTCTGTGCGATTTTAGGTTATTTGATGTTTTTGGAGCGATTCATTTGATAATAGATAAATTGAGAATTAACTTGTATTTGTAAATTCATACATAACATAGTTTCTAAGGAAATTAAATAAAACATGTCTTTACTCAAAAGTCTGTTAAATCGACATATACGTAAGTAACTGTAACAGTCGCAAATTAGGATATCTCCTTTTTCCTTTGTGTAACACATAACATTCAATTTTTCAGTCAATACTAGGATTGTTCCAGCATTAAGATTAACTTCCACTGATGCCAAGGTAGCCGAACAAGACGATACACCAATGGAAATGGAAAATCCTTACAAGAAAGAACGAAAGCAGTGCATTTTGTGCAAGCTCAACATTACACCAGATTACAAGAACTATCGCCTTCTCTCGCAATTTCAAAGCCCTTACTCTGGACGCATATATGGAAGGCATATAACAGGCTTGTGTAGCACAAAACAGAAGCAGGTCGAAACAGAAATAATAAAAGCACAGAACTGTGCTTATTTACCTTACTATTACAAAGACAAGAAATTCATGAAAGACCCTAAACTATTTGACCCTGAAAACCCGATAAGACCGCACAGGTTTTAAAGTATAATTACAGTGTACATTTTAATATTATGATAGATTGTTGATTAAATAGTAATAAATGCTTTGAAATATTTCTGCTCTTTTACTTAGTTTGATTATAAATGAAAATATGTATTGAATATTAAAAGATTAAATAATCTCATTAAATTTTTGAAGAAAATACCTACTTTAGCACATTAAGTAAAGTACAAGAGCTGTATAAGAAAATCTCTAATGCCCGGTTTCACAGGTCAAGTCTAGCGAAGTTTGTAAGTATGATCAACGAGTGGTGAGTCAATTTGACACTTGAAAATAGTTCCATTATAATTGGGCGCTGTCTTTTGTTTCATTGTCCAGGCGCTCGCCACTCACCACTGTACTTGACCCATGTTGAGTTCAAAGCGACGACACTTACGTGGTAGTTTGCTTCTTCTTTGTATAATGCTCAATAGCTATCTGATAATCTAATACAAAGATATCATTTCATAAATATTATAGTATAAATTAGACATGCAATACTAATAAAAATCCATATTATAACAGTGACAAAAAACATTTAATTAAGAAATTACTTATAAATCATTGAATCTAGATAAAATAATATTTTCATCAGTTGGTGTGATGAAGGTATCATTTTCTTCATCATAACCAACCATTGAAGCCGGTATCTTTAAAGTTTGAAGGATCTCTGAATAATCCATATTTTGTTTATCTGTAAACTTATGTTTCATCAATTCCATCAGCTCCATAAGAGCATCCTGGCATCCCTTTTGCCATTTTTTTATTAGACTTCTCAGTTCCTCCGTATCATGCGTCATAGCTTTAGCTAAGAGTATTTTTTTCTTCATTTCTATACGAGCTTTTAATTCATCAATATCTCTTTGTGTAATAGAGCCAGTGGATTTAGCTTTTAATGGTTTAGTTACTTTATTATAAGATTTCCTAATGAGAATTGTTCTTTTATCGGTAACAAAGTCTTCATCATCATCAAAAGAACATTGAGATGCTGGTTTTGACTCCAGACAAACAGTCTCTACTCTAGACTTTTTCACAATGTCCTTAATTTTACTTGGTCTTTTTTTGTCTTTAGTTTTACTTTGCAATCCACCTGTGGATGTTGTTTTATCTTCCAACTTTTTAACTTTAACTTTAGTATTTTCTGCAAAGTCATCATCATCCTCCAAATTTATTATAACTGGTTCTTTTTTTATTTCCAACTCATTTTTGTTTAAAACACTAAGAGGTACATCATCAGAGTCTGAATCAAAAAGAGCTTGTGATACAGCATTTACATCCTTTTTATTTACATTATGACCTTTCAATATCTCCAAGTCTTTTTTAAAAATCTTTTTCTGAATTACCACGATGCACTCTTTAGTGAGATTCTCAGGGCTTTTCTGCCTACTTTCTTTGTGTTCATTATTTAATATAGTGCTTTCAACATTTTCTTTTAACTCGCAATCTTTTGTATCGGTTTCAGTTTGAACAACCGCCAGCTTCTTACTTCTACTCTTACTCTTAGTCCTAATAGGCGTTGTTACCACTTTTTCTTCATCAACTCTGTCATTTTCAACTTTGTCTTGTATATTTGGCGTTAGTGGAGTCTTTGGAGACTCCGTTACACTTTTCTCAATTTTAGTGTGTGTTATTAATGTTTTTGACTTTTTTCTTTGGGGCAGACTTAAGTTCCTACATGGCGTGGTGTCAATGTTGTTACATTTCACTAGAAGATCTTTATCGGTATCATTATTCTGACTATTTGCTTCTTCTTGTGAGACAGGTTCTGTATTTTGATCTTTCACAATAAGATCTTCATCACAACGTTGTTTTCTCTTTCTGGGTATATCTGTGCACCCTTTTTTTTCATCAGTAGAACCAGAAAGTGGAGATACAAACGGTGACGGACCAGATTTTCTCCAATTTCGTGAGAGGCCGACTCGGCGACAGGGCGTCAGTAAGGATTTACTGATACCACCTGGGGTTTTTGGAGATTCTAGTTTATTACCATTTATTGACGACACTGTCTTCATGGTTAAGGTTTTCACATGTTTTCTTCGGAAATTATCAATAATCAATATAACGCAACTTTTATTATTGTTTATCGGACGAAATGTCTAATATCGATAATCGAATAAACTGGTACTATTACTAATTTCAAAAATCGAATACCAGAATCCAGATTTAATATTTAAATAGGTAGGTACCTACCTACTTAGGTTACGAAAATAAGTAGGAACGTAGGTTCGTGTAATAATCTTTCACGAGTTTGATAGAATTAAACGAATTTCTGATGTTTGAGACTAACGCTCTGTTTTGTCGTTATAGGTTATAGGTAGGTTTGTTATTTTTTTTAACTTTTGGTAGGTATATTAACCTTTAATATATCTACCTTTTGATTATACTATGCATATGCCGACAGTGTCGGCATATGCATAGTATAATCAAAAGGTAGCGACACAAAGTCTACCTATAAATAAATGAATCACAAAGAGGCAACCCTAGCTGCGTCAGAAAGAATACGAGTTACGCGATAGAAAGAGACGCAGAATGTAGGTGAATATAATGCTAGGCATTTAGCGCAGCGCGACGTGAATTGGACTTTATTGCGTCGTGAGCTAGACTAGCAATTTATTTGATTGGAGTTGCGAAGTGAACCTTCTGTACTTGTACTATTAAGTATTCTGTGGTAGTAACGTAATATTATTATTATTAATTAGTAATGAATGAATTGAAACTATGTACGCAAAACTCGGTAAATGTACAATTTAAGGCCCTGTATTCCAGAACGTGACTCCAGCAGTGATTTATACCGCGCAAGTGGCGTCGGCATCGAAATGACGAAATCGGCTTTATTTGACGGATGGATGTGACACATTGCTGTTTCTTTTTGACGCAAATGAAAACTTGCCAAAGACTAAGAGCAATATGTCACATCCATCTGTCAAATGAAGTTGATGTCGATGCCGACGACACTTGCCCGGTAGGGGCCCAGTTAGAAAAGGACGCGCTTATTCATCGAATGTAGCGACGTACCTTTTTAACTGTACTCAACTGGTTGAATACTGGCCACAATTACTTTACTCTTTGATACTGGCCTTAAACTGCCTTAAAGTCTGTTATGTTATCGCTTAGCGATATCCGGCGCTATTAGCAAGATGTGGAGACAGTTGTAAAAAAATTCAGTGGCTTTACATACGCTATACGTGAACTACGCAAAAGCACTAACGAACAATGTGCCCTTATAGCGTATCACAGTCATTCATGCATGCTGCCGCCTGGATACGATACGGTATTATACTTTGGAGAAACTCGACTGACATACACGCTGTGTTGGTTTTACAAAAGCGATGTGTCAGAATAATAACGTTAACAGCACCGAGAGCCTCATGAGACCGCTATTTACAAAAATTTATATGTAAGTATAGTTACTTGCACATATATATTTCAATTACGCAGATTTGTGACAGCGCATGGAAAATATTTTTGTAAAATTAATGAAATGTCGAGTTATGCATCACGTCGTGCAAGCAAATGACCTTGTTCTTCCCACACCAAACCTTACCCTATTTAAAAGCGGTGCGTTTTATATGGCCATTAAAATATATAATCATCTACCTAACTCCTTGAAGACCCTCCAGGATAAAAAGTTTGAGAATGCACTGAGAAAATTTCTGTCAGAAGTGTCAGATAAACCATTTTATAACTTAAATGAATATTTTAATGAAATTTTTTAATCATAGGTAATTTTATTGCAATCGATAATCCAATTTTATAAAGACTTTTCTTTTATTTATTTAAGAATTATTCATTTAATTTACTACTCAATAATTCACGAGTGCCTCGGAAGAGGTCATAATGTTCACTATATTTCTAATTTTCACTGTTGTAAATTTGTAACATTATGTATGTGCATAAATTATTATGAATTATTAATAATCGATTAAGTAAGTTAAAAAAAGAGAATTTTGTTCGGATAATAATTTAATCTACTGATTTTATTACTATTGATTGATACTTACTACCTAATACTATTGATGAGTAATACATTTTTAAAATTATTCGATTTATTCAAACGACTGCAAAAATCGACTAATTCAATTACTATGATTCTAATCGTACAACGCTAATCGCTGTCAAACAAAATCAAAACAATACAATTCGAAAATGAATAAATGTTCCCGCCAAAATAGTGTAGTGCTAGTGCAGTGAGTGTTTTAACCTTAATTTTATAATTGAATAGCATACAATGCCTTTTTTGAATGCTTTTATTTAGCACCTAAAAAACATTAGTGAGCTTTATTTACACGATTATATAAGTTAATTGTATCTATTTTCTTTTGATAAATTCATTGATTTTAATACACGCAACTGCGTTGTACAAATATCAACATTTGAATGAACTAGAATGAATCGATTTCCTAATATGACTCTTCCAGTATGTAAGTAATTCTACACTAAACACTGTGCTTTTTGCAATCAATCATTCATTTACTTTGTTTGTAGAATGCATTTCTCGCCTGAATGAAGGCCATAGAACTCTTAGAAGCCAGGGCCGGTAAAATCCTTTACAAAAATCATTCATTCATTCACTCTGTTGTCGTCGATTCCAGAAGTGTCACGACGAAGAGTGTTGGTATTTTTACTTCGAATTTCGTGATAATTCAGTGATTTAACGAAGTCAAAGGAACCTGTCGTAGTTTACAAATATTACCATTCTATATTTGTAGTGATTGTAAGTCGTCGACCTCCTCTGTTTTAGTAAAGTAAAACATTACATAATGCCGTTGCTCAGGCTAACATCGGGAACTTTTGGCCAACTGCGTACTTTCGCAACATCGCAGGCGCTCGGTAAGCGAGTGAAGACATTCGCTGTGTATCGATGGAACCCTGACGAGCCTGACAAGAAGCCTTACACTCAGAACTATGAGGTAGATTTGGATGACTGCGCGCCTATGGTGCTCGACGCGTTACTGAAGATCAAGAATGAAATCGACCCAACCCTTACCTTCAGGAGGTCCTGTCGCGAAGGAGTGTGCGGTTCTTGTGCCATGAACATCGACGGCATCAACACACTGGCATGCATCAGTCATATTGACCAGAATCTGTCAAAGCCTAGCAAAATATACCCATTACCTCATATGTACGTTGTTAAGGACTTAGTGCCAGACATGACTAATTTCTATCGCCAGTACCAATCTATAGAACCATGGCTGCAGCGTGCAAAGGAGGCACCAAAAGGCAAGGAAACACAGTTGCTCCAGGATGTCAAGGACAGGGAGAAATTAGACGGTTTATATGAGTGTGTCTTATGTGCATGCTGCTCTACCAGTTGTCCATCTTACTGGTGGAATGGAGATAAGTACCTTGGTCCCGCTGTGCTTATGCAGGCTTACAGGTGGATCATTGATTCCCGAGATGATGCGACCGATAAACGCTTATCAAAACTTAAAGACACCTATTCATTATACCGATGCCATACGATCATGAACTGCACAAGGACTTGCCCTAAAGGCCTGAACCCCGGCCGGGCTATCGCACAAATCAAAACTTTGTTATCAGGTATTGTAAAGAAACAGACACCTATCCTAGACCCTGCTGGTTTAGAGAAAAAAACAGCTTCAAACTAACTGCATACTCTTTTTGTCTAATAAAAAAAAAACAAAGTTACCAGACATGAAAGAATTTTATTGGATCTTACTTTGTTGTTAATAACTTTATTTATGAAATAGTAAAATTTAGATGAGAAAGTACTTAATGTTTGTATATAATGGGTAAAAACGCCATAGGTTTTAATGGGGTTAGTACAATAACCTTTCAATCTAAACCTAAAATTAGTTATATACCACTTTCTTTTTGGCAGTAAGATAGTTCCTTACGTTGTGCATTTTCCACCGTTAGCTTGTAAGTGTTATTTCTGTTCTGCTGTTATAACATATTCAATGTAAATTGCACCTAAACATCTGCACTTTAATTGCCAAAAGTGAGAACTGGATTCGGTACAAGAAACTTGTAATGGATTAAAATATATTCGGTACGTAAAAAACGACGTAGCTTAACCTTTCAGGCCCGGATTATGAGACTTGAAAGATTTTATTGGTCACCGGTGTCTGGTTTGGGTTTCATGAATTAAAATAAATTAAATATTGCTATGATTATTGTAACCTACATTGTATTTAATATATAAAATGATTTTGTTTGTAGTATTTTATGAAAAAGTATTACTCTGTTTAGATCATGAACTCAATTTCTGTCACAGCATGCCATTTTGGTGTATTTATTATCATTAGTTTATTTTGTTGACTTTGATGTCCTGTATTAAAATTTACCTGATTAAATCATGTTTTGTAAATTAAAAAATATTTTACAATTAAAGATTTTGGTTTTCCTTAATTACAAGACCCTGTAACAGTAATATCTATCTGTCTTGTGGCTCCTCTTGGTAATTGGATGGATGATTTCTCACTAGCATAAAGTAACTGTAATACTACCAATAATATAAATGCGAAAGTATGTCAGTTCGATTTTTTGTTACTCTTTCACGCGAAACCTACTGTACCGATTTGGATGAAATTTGGCACACAGAAGATATCCTGTATAAAAAAATAGTATACTATTCTATAACCATAGTATATAGCTACTTTGTATCCCGATAATCCCACGGGAACGGGAACAACGCCGGTGAAACCGCGGGCGGCCGCTAATATAAGCATAAAAATATTTTCACAAGATACATATTTTACAATCGCTCTGTAAGTTTCCATTACTGATTGTTAACATTGTCAGTGATAGATAATCGTTGTTGTCTTTAACTGCTCTCATTATGCTAATGATCCCGTTATCTACTTTGAAACAATAGTAGGTATATTACTGTAGCAGCCAGCAAAAGAGGCATTGATGGACGAACGTGTAGATGTGGGCCGAGGCACACATACGTAAGTCCATCAATGCCTATAGTTGTGGCCAAGGCGGTCAACTTCCGGTAAAAAAATCTTTAAACATACAAGTTTAATCTAAATAGTATTATTATATTATATTAGTATATCTATGACAGCTAAGAAAAACTTAAAAAATCTGACCAAGACAATTAGGTGCATGACAGCTAAGAAAAACTTGTAGCCGACACCTTGAAACCGGAGTACGTACCACTCTACCAGGAAAAACAGCGCTAGAAAACTGGCTAATCAGCCCCTTAGAAACAAGAGGTGGCGACCTTCACACCTTTGACATTTCGTTAATGATATTTATTCAATTTACATTAAACGATCAGATACCTAGCGCGTAATTTCCCATTCCGTATTCAATTCGAGACACCGATTGCCCGAAATCCACACTCATTTCTACAAATGAGTGTGGATTTCGGGCAAGGTGCTACCACCTTACCTGCACCTAACCTACCCACAAAAACCTAGTTCAGTTCGCATCTACTGAAACCTGTTTTGTGATCGATTAATTGCACTTTGTTATTACAAGCCGTGTTCATCTGAATCGAACACGGATTTGAAACTATCTGACCTAGGTACCTAATACAAAATCGTGTTCATTTTAAAATTACGGTACAGCACACAGGTTTAAATATAATATGGTTGATTATTGTTTAATAACAATGTGGCAGGGGTTAAAATTAAATAAAAGATTTATTATATGTCAACTTTATTATTACTTTAAAAAAACAGGTAGGTGCAATGCAACTACTTTGCGACACGGTAATTTTGATCTATAGTTATAGCAATTATTTGCGCGTTTTCTTATTACAGGACTAGCGTAGGCACTAGACATCATATCTTGCTTCTATAACTAAACAAGGTAATTACTTTTGTGTTGTGTTGTTGTGTGTGATGTTCGCATTTTCGCAATTTTCCGTAACCGCACTCGACTTTTAATTAAGATTTGTCAAAATTAGTAAATATTTAAGGAAAACAAATGATTGATTCGTAATAAAATCAACTGTTGACAATAAGATGTCTTCCGCACTTCTTTCGCGATAAATATAAATGATAACGAAAATGTATTCCGTAAGCTAACCCTTATGTATTCCGCAAACTATATTTACTTCCTTACAGCAAGCAATGAACCATTTGAGGGTTTAAAATCAAGTAAAAGGTTTATAGGTAATAAGTAGACTTTATTAATATTTTTTTTTAAAGTTAGGTGCAATGCAACTATGTTGCGACACGTTCATTTTGCTCTATGGTCATCGTCTCAGCCAAATAATACGCACTGCTGCATATAGGCCTCCCCCAAAAGGGGGGTTTGCCATGCTCTATGCTGTTTGTTTGCTCTATAGTAATAGCAATTATTTACACGTTTTCATATTACAGGATGGCCTGACTAGACTACATATCTTGATACTTTATCTAAACTGGGTAATTGCTTTTGTCTAGGCCTTGAAATATGCGTTGGCTGAATCTTTATTTTTCGTGCACGTCTAATTTATTTATCAACCATACTCGTGAAAGAAACAATATTGGAGAGGTCATTTCAGATCATTTCAAATCAGTGTCCAGTTCAGATGTACACGGTTTTGTAAAAACAAAGCGCAATTAGTAGACTACAAAACAGTGCTCAATTGGCGCGAACTGGACACCGTTTTCGTGGACAATACGCATTCCTAGCACAAGTCCCCTGAGGTGCGATTAATTTTTTTATAACAAAAACAAAATTTGTATCACAGTACCAGTTGATATGACAATAAAACGTATAGTAATTATATTAATTATTTATTATTCTAATATAGTATTTATTTTTATAAGATATACAAAGTAAGGTATCTAGAAAACGATGCAAATTTTATTTACGCAATATATTTATTATTAATTATTATTATTTCATTATAACATTATCTTGAGATAGCACATCAAACAAAAATGACTTCTAAGACTTCGTTTTTAAGTTACATTTTTTTTGACATGCTATCGGAACTAACATATTATAGACGAGTTAGATACCTTTGAAAAATAACAAGTCACATCACAGTCTTTAACAAACTTAAAACAACTTATATTTAGATATGCTAAATAGACATAAACACTAACCTAAAGTGATGATCAGTAGATCAAATCATACAAACTGTAATTTTCTACAATGGATTTTAAGCTTTAATTTGTAAGTTGTAACCCTCCGTTTCCACTGACGAAACATCTATAAGATAAGATGTTTCAAAATATAGTGCGGCCGCTGAGAGGATGACCAATGGCTCTCGATAGGAGCTGTCAAACTATGCATTTTCTCAGAGGCCGCATTATACGTTTGCAACATTGCATGACATAAATGACATAAAAAACTTGACTATGAATAAATTCCGACATAAATTATTTAATTTCCTCATTAACAAAATGTATTATACAATTAGCGAGTTCTTGAACAATAAAATCTGACTTTTGTTTTATTTACGTATTGACATTTTTAGTTGACTTGACTATATCTTCAATATATTTCTTATAATCTTGGACATTGTATTGTAATTTGACTATTTCATATTTGTATTCATCACCAATGGCAATATATTCAATTAAACTTGTTTTTCATATATTGTATAATGTTAAATTAACCAAAATGTAACAATAATTTGTATTTAAATTTTGCACGTCGTCATAATAATATGTACGATAGAATATGTCAGAACGAACCAATTGTAACAACCACCACCACCATATTCTTGCAAATAAATGGATTTATTTATTTAAAACATATTTTCTTCTAAATGTTTCGCCAGTGGAAACGGGGTGTAAGACTAAAATCTATTGAGAAAATTCTAAATTAAATATTTTTTTGTGTTTACCTGGAGCTGGCAGTTGTACTACTCTACTTGGTCAAATGAACTTGGCTCCTGATACGAAACTTGCTACTCCCCGCTAGCCTAGTTTCGAAGAGGTATTCTTCGAAGCGCACATAAACTATTCCTGTACTGAAATACAAAAAGTCAAAGTCAAAGATTTTTATTCAAATAGACTTATTGTTAAGTGCTTTCGAATCGTCCAATTTTTTTTTCCTACCAGCCATTCAGGACATCTTTTCACTGATAAGAAGAACGGCCGCAAGAAACTTATCAGCTTTAACAGAAGCAACAACATTTACAAAGGAACATGTCGTTGCCAAACACAAATCTACAATCTTGAAACATATTTAATATAAGAGGAAAAAAAAAAATAGTTTAGGTGCGCTTCAAGGAATACCGCCTAGTTTCAACATAACTGCTTTAAGAAACATTTCCAATAGTGTTTAAACTGTAAAAGAACTCTAAAAACACTGGCCTGGCCGCTGCCAAAACTTCTAGGCACATTATTTTGCACAAAAATCATTGGAGACAGATCACCTAGTTAACTTAGCCAAGTAGTACATTCAACAACACATCCGGTTTTACAAGACTGACTGCACAACAGTTTACTGGCATTGCTTGGGATGGCTATTGTATAATACTGCGATTTGTTAATATTTATCTGTCAAAGTCAAAGATTTTTATTCAAATAGACTTATAGATAAGTACTTTCGAATAGTCCAATTTTTTTTTCCCTACCAGCCATTCAGGACATCTTTTAACTGATAAGAAGAACGGCCGCAAGAAACTTATCAGCTTTAACAGAAACAACAACATTTACAATAGAACATGTTGTTGCCAAGCACAAATTTACAATTTTGAAATATATTTAATATAAGAGGAAAATTTTCCAATATTCAATTATTAGAATATTTTCCTTTTATCTAATTTATAATAGTTTATAACTGTCAAAATACAATGGATTTAGATACATTATAATTTATCAACGCAGCAAACCAGCCGCATAACATAGCCTCTTTACCGAATAGACCACCTCATAGTTATAATTTTTTATGGATAAGTATACTTATATTTTTTGTATCTGAACATGGTACGGTATCTTCTTTAGTAGTCAATATAACACAGACCTATATCGAGATAGACGAAAAGAGCGCTTCAAACTGTATGAGATACTAGCGTGTCGAATTTTTCGCACCTACGAAGACGTCACGAGCGAGTTTTAAATGAAGGGAAATGTTATTGACGAGTTTTTTCAAGAAAGCTCAGCACAATTAACAATTTCCGTTTCTGATTAACGTGTGTTTTCACGGCAACCATTTTTTTTTTTTTTTTTTTTTTTTTACACCAATTATCTAGCCCACGTTAAGTATCATGAAGAACTTGTGTTATGGATACTAGATAACGGATAAACATACTTATATAATTTTTTTTGTAAATACATACATAATATAGATATTAAACACCCAGACCAAGACAAATAGACATGTTCATGCACACAAATATTTGTCTTGTCCGGGGATCGAACCCGGGACCTCTGGCGCAGAAGGTGGGGTTAGTACCCCTGCGCCAAACAGGCCGTGAAAACACGCGTTACTCAAGTCTGAATCAGTCTAGCAGACTGACTTAGGTCGGAAATCTTTGACCGTGGATCAAACTTTTGACACGCAAGGTACACTTTTACCGTCTATCTCGATATACAGGGTGGAAAAAATCTATGGGCCCTGGAGGAAAACTACCTTAAATCCTTTAGCTCGCCCATTTTACTAAAAGGAAACATTCCTTAATTTTTTTAAAGAAACAAAATTCCGAACTTGACAGGGTACCAATGTCATTTTGTAACCATAATGCCGCTTTAAACTGTTTTTCGTGATGATTTGCTCAGATCAGTGACAGTTCAGTAAGTATTGATTCCATTCACGTACACAAATACAAAATTATCATTATAACTACATTTAAAGGCAGCATTTTTTTACAAAATGACATTGGTGGGTTGTCCAATTACTGTGCTAAATTAAAAAACAGACTATTGTTTTTGGATCAGTAGAGACTCGGTGCTTCATCAAGGCGTCTTGTACAAACAATGCATAGAGGTGGTAAAATGCTAAATATTGTGGCTGTAGAACCAGTGTTCAAATCAAAACATGACTTGTCATTTTGACAAGTAATTGGCCAATCAGCAGACTTTTGGTGGCGGTGACGAAATAAGCAATAGCGTGAAAAAAAAGATTTTTTTTAATGTGCGACACGGGGAAACTCTTAGCCTTCATCAAACCTGATGTTAAGTATTGATAAGGCTGAGATGGAAGTGAGCATCTCCCGTAATCCTCAATCACTGAGGAACTGGCTATCTTATCTTTAACTGCCGGAACACAACAATGCTGAAAACATTGTTGTTAAGGCGTCAGACTTAGATAAGATGGTGGTAGCTAGCCAGACGGACTTACAACAAGTCCTGCCACCAACCAAAAGTGTAGTATTCCTAGTTTTTGATTTATGATAACTGGGCAGGCATTTGACCGTAATTGTTTTTATGCCACAATGTACAAAATTGGATTCAATAATATTATAGTAATTCTAATATTAATGTGTAGTACTACTGTATAATAAGTATTGCAAGCAACATACACTTTATTTTTTTCCTATCTACTTCAACATATTAATTAAATATAAACAAAATAATCACAGGCTATTACAGCATATCTCTGGTTGTGTGAAACTGTAAAATTAGTCCTATCAATTTTTTACCTTAAAATTGATTAGACAAGTTTGTAGTAAACTCAAATCTCAATGTATTTTTGTGTACAGTCAACAGCAGCCACAGCTTTACATTTGCACTACGAAAAAAATTTATTTGCCGTAGTGCAAATTAGTTCGGTGTTCGCTTATTTCACTCAATTATTTTATAAGTAAGTTGATAATTTGATGCACGTTTTTTTTATTATATTTAATGTATTTTTTGCGATCACAATTCTTTACCCAATGAATGTAATTCCAATAATTTTATTGTTTTGATTTTGTATTAGGTAATTAAATTATTTTGATTCAAAATTTTTGTCATCGCTTTAAATAACGAATGTAATAAAACAAGTTTTACGGATATCAAACGCGCTATATTTCCACGAACTAAGTTGTAATTGTCCGTATTTTTAGGTTTTTTAGGGGTTTTTGATTTTCCCGACGTTTCGGCACCTTTACAGCTGCCGTGGTCACGGGATGACTTCACGAGCAAAGCGATGACCACGGGAAAATCAAAAAACCCCTAAAAAACCTAAAAAAATACGGACAATTACAACTTAGTTCGTGGAAATATAGCGCGTTTGATATCCGTAAAAGTTGTTTTATTTCAATGAACAGTGCACGCCAAAACATAAGATGTACGTATAACGAATCTATTTAAATGTTTAGTTTTTAATTTTTTTTTTACAAATCTTTATTCTAATTCATTTGTCATTGTTTGTTTTGTTCATGTTAAAACAATATTTTGATTTTTTTATATTGCTTATGTGTAACATCTATAATTAAAATTGCATTTAGTTTAAGTTTAAGCTAATATTTAATAACGCATGATATGATGTTAATCTTGTTGATGTTAATAAATAAATAAATAATAAACCGCCGCCCACCGCTATTACGAGCGAAGAAAGAGAGCTCTCAAGGTCAAAATGTAAAGGCGTAGTTTCTGTTGACTGTACATTTCTGTGCTGTGTTCAACTAAGTATTACACTATCAATACTAGTAGTTTCCAAATATACAAGGTGTTACAAAATACCCCGTAAAAATATAATAAATTATGAAAGCCAAAAATATTGTCAACCCTAGTAAGCTGTCATGTTAGGTAGTCATAGCATAGCAAGGTTCAATAGGGTTTGCATATCAATAAAAAAAAAAATGGTTTTCTTTTTTTGGCGGTAAGTCATACAGTGATAGTACGGTTCTCAACTATTGTAAATGGACTTGTTATAAGGCACCATTTAACCCTCTTTCGGCTTAACGGGTATTTTTGTAACGCCCTGTATACAAAAAAAATAATAGCCTCCTAGCTCGGAATCAGCACAGTAGACGGCACTGCTGGAACTCGGAATTATACCTTCAGTTTAGAGTATTTCCGTTTCGTCATCAGCCACTTTGAATGTCCTCACAGCTGGGGCACTGGCCTTCCTTATGGACGGACAAGGAGAATGAGCCATGACCCACCACGTCGGTAGGTTTTAACGACTGCAAATGCAGCCGGGACCAACGGCTTAACGTGCCTTCCGAAGTCCGGAGGAGCTCGATATAAGTAAATTTTGGTCACCCATCTCGTGACCGACCATTGCGAATGTTGCTTAACCTCAACAATCGTAGGCCAAGCGCGCGAACCACTGCGCCACACAGGCTCCTCCGTTCGTTTCATTCCTCCGGTCCATTTCCGGTAATTAACTTCTTTTTCTAGAACATAAGGGGGCGTCCATTAATTACGTGAGGTGATTTTGGCGATTTTTGGGCCCCCCTCCCCCTTAGTGAGATATCGTGAGATTTGGCTCGATGAGTTAAATCTCACGTGAAGATTGTTCAAAATGTGTATTTTAAGTGTAGATACGTTATTCTATTATTGCGTTGGATTTATTTAAGAAAAAACAATATGTTTAATTATTTAGAGCTACTGTGCTACTTTGAGGCGTTCGCATAACTGCGATGTCATTGTGTAATATTAAGCCATATTTTAATAGAGTAACACGTTTTTCTCAATTCAACCCAATTTACACGCCTCAAAGTAGCACAGATGTCAATTCAACCCAATTTACACGCCTCAAAGTAGCACAGATGTCAATTCAACCCAATTTACAAGCCTCAAAGTAGCACAGATGTCAATTCAACCCAATTTACACGCCTCAAACTAGCACAGATGTCAATTCAACCGAATTTACTTGCAATTTTGAAACTGTTTCTTGCAACAAAAAAAAGTGATACTTGCCAGGACCCCCCTCTCCCCCACGTAAGATATCGTGAGATTTGGCTTGACCCCCTCCCTCCCCTAAACGCCTCCCGTAATTAATGGACGCTCCCTTATCCACGTTGCATTGATAGTGTAAAACCCACTTAGAAGCTGAATAAATTCTATTTTGTCTAATTGCATTCTTGAAATGCTAAATTCATAAATTTTACAATACCATATTAAAAATCGAAAATTTAACAATTTATCTATGTTAATAGTGCTAAATTAACTGATATTATTTCTTCTAGACAAATAATGTAGTTTAGGCTTATATAAATCTGAGGCGTCATACCGTTGCACCTTGTTCCGGGGAGTTTTTATTTTGCCATTGGGTGTTTGTGTCACCGGGGTATTCTGTTCGTAGTTCTCTATTGATTTGTCACTGGACGGACTGTTGGCAATATCTGAAAGAAATGATACATCACAGGTAAATTTCTTACATTCGCACCAAATAACCTAGCCCCAAAGTAAGAACTTTTTTTTATTTATTTTTTTATGAAGTACGGGGAGACTCTTAGCCTTCATCATAGCGGATGTTAAGTATTGATAAGGCTGAAGATAGAAGCGAGCCTCTCCCGAAATCCCCAATCACTGAGGAACTGGCTATTTTATCTTTAACTGCCGGAACACAACAATGCTGAAAACATTGTTGTTATGGCGTCAGACTTAGTATTTATTTAGGTTTTGAATGAGGTAGGCACTGCCTAATTGCCTATATGGAATGCACGCCCCTGCTTAGATAAGATTTACTATTTTAAAATAATTATTTGATGTATATTATGTTAGTAGATGATTCAGTGGTGCACGGAAGAAAATGTATAATATTATAATTTTAAAGTAACCTCTAAATAATAACAATAACTGAGAATATTTAATGGGTGTTGATTGTATTGTTATGTAACTTTGAAACAGATTTTTTGTACTATTAAATTTTTTTTTTAAACTTGTTTAACTTTTTTTTTTAGAAAAAAGGTATTTTTAAGGATAACTTGTAATTGGCTTTACTAGATTACAATATAGACCTATTAATTTAAACAATTTGTAACGCTGTTTGTTTTCAATTTAAAAAGATACAAAAATATAAAATATTTCTTAAATTCACAAAACATTCAGTACATAAAAATCTATTTTTTTTTTTAACAATAAATGATAAAATGTCTAAAATCCGCCAAAAGTACAGTCACTGGCACTCTTAGTACAATCATTGGCAGCCATAAAGTACAATGGTTGCCACTTAACCTTACTATCTTGTTTTGTTTCTGTTTTCTATAAAGGGTTAATGCCATATTTGTATCAGTTGCCATAATTAAACTCGTGGCCACATTTGGATAAGGGCTATATTTGGATCAATGGCCAAATTTTGTTGGATCAGGCCACAATTTGGGTCAATGGCCATATCTAGGGTAAAAATGGGGCCCTATTACTAAAACTCCACTGTCCTTCATAAACCGTGATAGCTATACAGTTGAAATTTTCACATATGATGCTGCTATAACAACAAATACTTACTAAAAACAATAAAATAAATATTTTAGTGGGGCTCCCATACAACAAACGTGATTTTACTGCCGTGAAAAAAGAATCTAAAAAATGGTTATAATATAGTGTCTAATGATTAGGTACGAAACCCTTCGTGCGCTAGTCCGACTCTCACTTGGCCAGTTTAACTAATATTATAAAGAGGTTAAGTTTGTAAATTTGTTTGAACGAAGTAATCTCCGGAACTACTGAACAGGTTTTGTGAACTCTCACCAGTAGAAAGTGCTAAATTTTTCCTGAGTGACATAAACTTTAAATTTTTATAACAATTCATTTCATTAGAAAATCGTAGACTTATAGCGGATATAACGTACCTAATCAAAATTACATCAGGTGTTATTAATTGTCCAGAGCTTCTCTCTCTTTTAAATTTTAATGTTCCCAAAAAAACTCTCCGTCATTTTAATGCGTTCTACATCCCTCATTCCAATACCAACTATAGGCAAAACTCTTTTATACTACGTGCGAGCAAGTGTTTCAATGCGTTGAGCGAAAAACTTGATATAGATCCATTTAATTCTAGCTGTAACAGTATTAGACGTAACCTTACAAAATTGTTAGCCATCGAGTACTAATTACTTTTTCTGTTATTATTAAGTCACCATGGTGACTCGTGATGTTAATTGTTTTTAGTAATATATATATATTTTTTTTGTTGCATCCCTAGATGTAAATCCAATATGCATGTTCAAAATTGTTAACTGTCTGTGTTTAGTTGTGTGAATCTGTAATTGGTTTAACGTTGCTAGTTTAAATGTTATCCATATTTTGTTAACTGTTGATTCACCTGTAAAATAAAATAAAATAAAATAAATAAATAAAATTATATGTACATACTAGTTCGTCGTGGCCTCGGCAATCCCACCCTTCGAGCTCTTCCCAAGTATTTTGATCGCACTGCAGTATTTAGTGACACATTGTTATTACTTGTTTCTTCACTTTCTGAAAATAAATGAAATTCAATCAATAATTATAGCTAATCAAAATAGCAACACTCATAATCCGACGACCTCCGTGGTCGAGTGGTTCGTACACCGGTTTCAAGGTGATGCCTACTCTGGGGTCCCGGGTTCGAATCCCGGTAAGGGCTAATGTTTGTATGATGAATACGAGCATTTGTACCTGAGTCATGGACGTTTATATATATATCTACACATAAATACTCATATATGTATAATTATATGTTATATATCTGTTACCCTAGTATCCCATAATACAAGCCTACAGTGCTTACTTTCGGGCTAGGTTAATTGGTGTGAGTGTAAGAAATATTTATTTATTTATTATTATTATTTGATCATCAGCCTGTCGCAGTCCACTGCTGGACATAGGCCTCTCCAAGTGCACGCCACTGAGATCTGTTTTCGGCTTCTCTCATCCAGCTCCTACCAGCCGTCTTGCGCAAATCATCACTCCACCGTGCCTGAGGACGTCCTATACTACGTTTGCCGAGACGCGGTCTCCACTCTAGAACTCGTTTACCCCAACGATTATCGGATCTACGGCTAATATGGCCAGCCCACTGCCACTTCAGCTTGCTAATCCGGTGGGCTATGTCGATAACTTTGGTTCTCTGACGGATCACCTCATTTCTGATACGATCTCTCAGAGAAACGCCGAGCATAGCCCTTTCCATAGCCCGCTGAGCAACTTTGAACTTGTGGACCAGCCGTGCCGTCAGTGTCCACGTTTCGGCTCCGTAAGTCATAACGGGTAGGACGCACTGATTGAAGACTTTCGTCTTTAGGCACTGTGGGATCGACGACGTAAGGACTCGACGTAGCTTCCCAAATGCAGCCCAACCCAACTGAATTCTCCTATTCACCTCGTCCTCAAAGTTGTTTCTACCTAACTGCAATGTCTGCCCGAGGTACACATATTTCTGAACAACTTCGAGAACGGCGCCGTGTATCGCAATCGGTTCCGGTAGAACATGTTCGTTGAACATGACCTTGGTTTTGTCCAAGTTCATCCGTAGGCCGATGCGTAAAGAAGATTCAGCCAGGTCAGTATTATTATTTATAGTTGTTAAATTGTGAAATGACCTTGATTGACCTTGACCTGAGTTTTATTAGTAGTCTTAACTTGTTTTAGTCTACCGACAGAATTATAAGCCTTAAACAAGAAAATATACTAGAAAAATGCAACTTGTCTCATGTCGCTCTGATGGGATTTGAACCCGCATCCTTGGAAAACCGGCCCAATGCACTAACCAATTATGCTACAGAGACCTATGAGGACACGTCGATTTTTTCTAGTATATTCACCGTTCTATGGTGTTGGCCACCGTCGTTTCATCAATGAGATAATTAATATCCTCGCATTCGAAAGATACAATTGGAAATTTTCCACGATGACGTGTCCTTATAGGTCTCTGTAGCATGGGTTAGAGCATTGGACCGGATTTCCAAAGGTCGTGGGTTCGAGCCCCATCTGAGAATTCAGTTGTGGCCGAGTTGTTATTTTTTCTAATATTTTTCTATTTAAAATTAATCATAAGTATAAAAATAGCACTGAAAAATGCTAAAATTCAAAAATCATAAGCTGCATATTTTTCGTTTTCTAATAAAACAAACTAACCTTCAGTAGTAGACGAAATCTGCTCAGAATCACTTAACTTCCGAATCTTATTCGGTGTGAGTACTTGTCTGTTATTGTTTTCACTGCTTTCCACTTCACAATACTTTCTTTTAACAGTATTTTCTGTGTCACTCTCTATATTGGATTCTGTGCAATAATCTATGGAAGGCATTTCCGTATCCATAGCTTCTTCAGTGTTGCCGAGAATTATCTCCATTATTTCCTTCCTTGACGTTTTACTAACCATCTCTTCTAATTTAGCATCATAATCGCTAGACAATTCAAAGGAACATTCAGATTTTACAGGACTAAAGACATGCGAAGATTGGAAATCAGAAACACTATCAAGAGGCAAAGATATTTCTGAAGAAACATTCAAATTCCTAACAATATTCTTGGCAGTATTTAGTTTCAAAGATCCATTTTTGTAATAATTCACAACTTCGTAAGTACCAAATTTTTTTAAAACATCCCTTACAATATTCTCTTCGTAAGTTTCACAGTTGATCAAATACATTTTCTCAGTGCATTTTGCAATGAATGCTTTAAGGAATTTACTGAATATGTCTCTATCTATTTCAGCTTTGTACTTTTCATGCTCTGCGAAATATTCAAATGGAATTTCTTCATCAAACATTCCTGGAAGATCTCCCGTTCTCTCCTTAACTTTTTTGGGAGACATTACTTTCATTTCTTCCGTATCTGATAGCTCTTCGGCTATAACTGTCACTTGTACAGAATACTCTGACTTCTCGTGTAATAAACTGAGCTTCATTTCAATTTCATCTTCTTCGGTATCTTTATTTTCAATATTTGTGTCTACTACTGTTTCGATTTCTTCTTTTTCGTCAGATCCTTTATTATCTATAATTGCTTGTTGACTTACTTCATCTTCAATAACGGGAGGTAAAACATTTATTACTTGAATATTTTTATCTTCCAAAGGTTCGTGTTCTACAACATTGTCATCAGTATCCATGGACTTTTCAATATGAACAGTCGCTTTATCAGTTTCACTCAGTTCTTCTTCTGTTTCAATTACAACAAGCATAGGTTGCGACTCAGTTTCGTCGGTGGAGATTACAACTTCTTGATGTCCAGTCTCATCAGTTACTTTTGTATTTTCAACTTGTTGTGCAGCGTTTAATATGTCGCTAATCGAGTCATTCCTAGCTTCAGTAGTATCTGAATTTGTGTCCTTGCTATCCAACTCCATATGGCTTTCATCTACAACCAGGTTAGGGGTGGGAGGTTCGGGAGGTGTAACTATGCAAGCAAATTCAAGCTCTGGACCAGGTATACTTGAATACACTTGACTCATATTGGGCCTAACGTTAGCTTGGAACTCTAGAAGTAAAGCAGCTTCTTGATTCATTCTTTTCTGTTCGTCATCTAAAAACTTTCTCATCTTCATCAACCTTCTTGCTTCTTCAAGATTTGCTGCGATTTTAGGTTTCTTCAGTGTCACATCTGGCACGAAAGGTAATCTGGGTGGTGAATGGATAGGGACTTCTAAATGATTTTCGACTCTTATAACAGGTTTATTTTGAGGAGCGGTTGAAGATCGTGAGTTTTTCATCTCATTAATAAGATGATCTTTGTCACTTGGACTTGTAGAATCTCCACTTGTAGAAGTGCTATCTGATTTAGAGTTAGAACTTTTATTTTCTTTTTTGCTGTCTGAAGATTTTGCGCTAGACGGGTGATGGGATCCTTTTGATGAAGAACTACCATCATTAGAATCTCTATCAGTAGAACGACGGCTGTGACTTCCCCTACCAGAAGCGCTGTAGTGATCATCTGTATCTTTCTTATCTTTTTTCTTGTCTTTATCATCATTCTTGCTCTTGATGCTGCTACTGCTTTTTTTATCCTTGTCTGACCTGTGAGAACTGGAACTAGATTTCGATTCTTTAGATGATTTTTCTTTCGAACTTTTATCATCTTTGGAACTCCGCTCTTTGTCTCTGTTACTTGATGATGATGATTTTTTCTCATCAGAATGTTTAGAGCTTGAATGCCTCTGGCTTGAACTTGAACTCCTGTGCGATTTTGAGTCTTTGTGGCTGCTAGAACTTTTACCACCGGAACTTCTATGCTTTGATGAATCTCTACTTTCTTTTTTATCACTTCTATCACTAGATCTTTCTTTGTTAGTAGATTTACTTGATTTACGGTCGTCTTTAGAAGTTTTTTTCTCAGATCTGCTGTCTCTTGAACTAGATTGTTTCGAGTCTGAACGCCTGTCTTTACTACTTGAATGTCTGTGCGAGTCTTTGTGATAAGAACTTCTATGACTGCCTTTCTTGTCATCCTGTTTTTTGTCTTTCTTAAAATCGCTGGAATTTTGGTCTACTTCAGAAGGCTTGTTTTCAAGATTTAATTTGCTATTTGCGTCACTTTCATAATCTATATGCAGGAGATTACTATTTGAACTGTCATCATACATTGGTGTGTTGAAAGCGTTTATGTTGACCTGGTTGAACTGATACGATAAGTTTGCTTGGTCCGTGTCTTTCTTATCAGGTTTTATATCATCAGTACTATCTTCATTCTTGGATTCAATAGTGAACCTAAAAGTGTTAGGTTCTATAACTTCCATCTTTTCTGTCTTACTATCGCCAGAGTCGTTATCGAATGCTTGTTGAGCATCACAGGAATTTTCATTATTAAAGTTTCTTATTGGTGTTAAAGGCGACATATTTCTTCTCAAAGATGAGTCAGAACTGGAATCATCATCATCACTATTCACTGGTTTGAAATAATGTTCTTTATCTGATTTGTAAGTTTCTTCTGGTAATGGAATATCAGTTGAAACATAAGGTTCTAGTGGCAATTGTATTTTTTCAAGTTCTACTTTAATTTTTGTTGCTTTAGGAGGGCTGTTTTCTGGAGTAGGTATGTTTTCAAGTTTGATTTCTTCAGCAGGAAGTGGAATATCACTCTTCAAATAGCAGTATGGAATACTGCTATTTGAATCTACCAAAACAGCATCACTGATACCAGACATTTGAGTTTCTTGTATGTCAGTTTTCACTTTATTATCATTTGTATCATCTTTTGTCTCTTGTTTAGCTTTTTCATCCTGGTCAACTTCCATTTCCGATTCTTTGTCCACTCCAGGGATATCCAATTCTTCAATAGTGTCATCATTTACTGATCCTGGACTTACTGCTTCAAGGTCAGTGGGTAGAAGACTATCACTGACTTTCTCATTGGATGTTTCAGGCGCAGGAGCAGTCTTCTTTCTTGCGATTCCCAGGTAATTGTAAACCAAATCTTCAACTTGAGGAATAAATACTGATGCTACTTTAGGGTTCACAACTTGATCCACTATTCTTTCAACACCTTGCTCCAAGTAGTTGCCACTGTAATTTTAAGTTAAAATATGGTTGAGAAAAACTTAGTTCTGCAGGTTACTTTTTGTTTTTATTGTGTTAAATAAACTACTTGCTTACTCCAAAATATGTTTCCTAAGTTTCTCTCGCAGTTGGTTTTTATTCAAGTCAGGCTGCCACACCTGCCTTGCCAAGAATGTGGCAACAGAGCTTTCAACTCGCTGTCTTAGATTTTGGTAAGCCGGGCGAGTATCGACATCAGCTATGCAGTCCTTACGAAACTAGAAATGAATAAAAAGATTTTATCGTATCATACCAGTCATTATAAAAAAATAAAACATAATAATACATAAAGCATAACAAGAAAGACATGAAAATTGCATGAAAGTATTTTACATAACCTTATGTTACACTCAGATGTTCAAAACCCATAACCAGTCAGGTCTAGTGGCAAAAATCAAGTAAAAGTGGTTTTAACCCTTCAAGTATGTACTTATAAAACAGCAACAGCCGTCAAGTGTGTATTATGTGTTACAGGATTTACTTTCCCAGCATACCTTTATTTCATTTTTCTATAGATTCACAATAGATAAGAAAATCTAATGACTGATTTAGAAAGACAATAAAACTTGCTATCTAATTAAGAAGGCTTTAATGTATAAATATTATATAGTCAAGTGTAAAAAAGGATGTGTAAATAATTTTTTCTGAAAAGTAATTTTCCCTGGCAATGCGACACTACACACTTGATGGCTATTGCGAGTCTGTCGCATTGCAACCATACCTACCTAAGAGGTTAACAGATGCCCTGAGTCAAGAACAGTTTTGACTGATTAAGTATAACCTCTCAGGCCCCTGGATATGAGACAATAGAATTCCATTGTTCTCTGGACACCGGTGTTCATTTTTTAGTTATTGTTTCACTGGTATTGTGCAATATGACAGCTTTCCATATTGATATTGATCTACACCATCATTTCATATGTATATAGTATTATACCAATCTCTTGTCAAGAAGTACACCAAAAGGAACCATTTTTATATTACAGAGTATGAAATAAAAAATGCAGTAAAAAAATCACTTTCTTTTCTAGAATATTTATGGTCTTTACAGTTTCCACCCGGTTCCAGTATCAATTGCAAGATAAAAACTACCTCTTTATCTTTTCTCGTATGGAATGACAAAATATCATCAGCTTTCTGAGCAACTAGGTAAGTTACTTACCCATTAATTTGAGGTACAAATTGTAAGTATGCTGTATAAATTTGAAAAACGGCGACACTCCGACCGATTATTGTATCAGATGATAGCGTTGGCTAAATTTTTTATCGAATTCTAAGCACGCTCTATTAGAAATCTAACAAAATTTTAACACGTCTAGACAAAATGACCTCCAGACGAAAGTTTTTAGGGAGAAAATCAATAAGTACTTGAACTTATTTGTAACGCTGTTTTCAGTTACCTGGTCAAATATTCCTTTGGATTTGAGCTCGTAAACCAATTGATCCACCAAACGAGGATCACCCGGAATATTATACTGCAAGTGAGCCATTTTATTGCAAAAATTACTATTTCATTGAAAATCTCTGACCACAGCACTTAATAGATTAAAGATAATTTATTTAGGCTAACAATAACTTGATATCGGACTTTCTTTGCCGAAATGTAATAAAAATATGAAAATGAAATTCTCACAACCCAAATCGTCTAGTCCACCACCACAGACTAATTTTAATTTAATTTTTATATTTTTATTTTTTAAACAGAACAGACAGAAAGCAAAGCATTCCTTTTTTGTAAATGTCTACTTTGCCCTGGCTTCCAGGGTTGGTTGGGGGCAAGTAACAATGTTTTAAACTTTTAAAATATGTAAAATTGAAGTTTATTTCAATATTAGAGAAGTGGCGCAAGCAATTTATTGATTTTCATTGTTTACCTGAGATATAAAGACATCGAAAAATCATCGCAAAAAAGAGAAATTTTTAGTACGTTTATTCATAAATTCAAAGAAAAACTTAGTTCAAAAGGCTATTATTTTTTTAAGAAACTACGAGTAAATACTTACGTCGCTGGATTTTTCTGGACTTGTATTTGTATAAATTAAAATAAGCCATTCAGCCTAACTTTTCTTCTTCTTAGCGTGGCGATGCCACTTTGATGGTTTTTTAACGGGAGGTCGACGTCTACCTACTGTTCTAGTGTTTTCACAGAATCAATAGTAACATTTGCCATTGAGGTGTTAAATTGCTATTATGACAACAACTCACTGAAACCCAACCCTTAAAAAATTCAGTGTGTACTATCTGAGAAATCGTGAGGAGAGTCGTACATTGGATGTCACGTGATGTGGTGTGCGTGCCAATCGCCCAAAACAACTACCCCAATTACCTTGGTATTACCCTTGATAGAGCGCTGACCTACAAGACCCACATTCAGAACACAAAACAAAAATTCTACACACGCAATAACTTACTGCATCGCTTAACCTCAACCAGATGGGGATGTTCGCCAGAGGTTCTGCGAACATCGGGACTGGTTCTTTCCTTCACGACTGGTGAATACGCTAGCCCGGTGTGGACCCGTTCAGCGGATGCAAAGCTGGTGGATACAGCCCTCAACGACACATGCCTTATCATAACTGGCTGTCTGAAACCTACTCCAGTAGTAGACCTGTACCCGCTAGCTGGCATTGCCCCACCTGATGTTCGCAGAACTGTGGTGAGTTCGGTTGACTGCTACAAAAAAACATAACGACCCGAGGGCCGAGGGATCCCCTGCACAACCACCTTCCAGGCCAGAGACTAAAAAGCCGGCATAATTTTATAAAAGACTCAACGCCGACTGATAGTAATGCTTCCCATGCTCGCATCAAAATCTGGTGGCAAGCAAACATATCGGGCATTGCTCTCAACTTTCTCCACTCTAGCAGAGAGCTTACCACCGGGCCATAAACTCCCGTGGCCGACTTGGAGGTCATTAGTTAAACAGACTCCGAACCCAGGTCGGCCGCTGCAAAGAAAACATGTGCCGATGGGGTTAAGGCTCTGACAATACCTGCGAGTGTACTACCCACAGACTATGGCGCACCTTTTGTCTTGCCCTGCGTGTCCATCAACCTGCACACGCGAAGACCTGTATAGATATTGCGGTCAGCGTCGGCTCTCGTCGATATCCGGAATCCATATTGAGCCAAGCTCTCCGTTTTTTGTGCGTTTCCGCCGAATTTTGCCTTTCTACCGCTAGGGGCGCCACCTGTTACGCCCTGAAGTTTTCCGGTAAAGCTTATAATTCGTCATTATAGCATCGTTTTTCGTAGCGTTAAGACGTCTAACTTTGTATTACAGGAAAATTTCACCACATTTTTTGTGATAAATATTAAACAAGAAAATATACTGATATATTACATGAAATGTATATATACTTATGTCGCATACGATTATATTACATGATATGCCTACTCTTTAGAACTATCCAACTTGCAACTTTAGGTATTTTCGCTGCTGCCGAAAAGTAGCTAGTTGGTCTTTTGACAACAGGCCAGCTCTACAGTTACCTCATTATGACCCCACAGACATTTCACGTTACGGGAATAAGACTTTTCCCAGATAAATCCTAAAAAGTTCTTGTATCATGTTATGATACAATTTTAAATGGAAAAATATTGGAAAAAATCAACTCGGACACAAGTGAATTCTCAGACGGGAATCGAACCCGCGACCTTTGGAAATCCGGTCCAATGCTCTAACCGCTGAGCTACCGAGACTTCTTTGTTTATACTTTCTACTCGACATTTTAATTGAGATATACAATAAATATCTCTTAAACTAAACAATTAATGCAGCACCAAAGCTAAGCAATTAAGTATGATTCCATAAGAAAAATATTTGAGTGTAGAAAAAAAATGTGACGTGATAGAATTTTTATGTTCATACTTTTAGAACTTATAAAGGTAGCGGGGAGTACTGGTAGGTATGGGTTTTGTGAGGAGAAAAAAAAACTTTTGAACTAGTGTTATACAGTCAATACAGAGTTTTAACTGCCAATAAAACTTACCTATTATTTTTCCTGAGATATCCGGAATTCAAGTAAATTCCTACCTGGTACAAGACGTATAATGACGAAATAAAAGCGCGCCAACATGGTGTATCTTACTACCGGAAATACGGAAAACTTCCGAGAGTAACCGGTGGCGCCCCTAGCGGAAGAGAGGCAAAGCTAGGCGGAAACACACGAAAAACGGAAGACTTGACTCAATATGGATTCCGGATATCTCAGGAAAAATAATAGATAGGTTTTATTGGAAGTTAAAACTCTCTATTTCATATTTATAAATAATTTGTAAGTGGCCAATATGGTTGAGACTATGGCCGTAAAACTAAAAATAAAAACAAAAAATGTAATATGCACTGCAGGGTCTGCAGTCTATCTTGTCTGGGATATTTTGTTTGTGGTTTTTGTTTTGAAATTGAAATTAATTTTCAAGAGATTGCAAAACAAATTAATTTAAAGCGCAATTATAATGTTTACCACAAATACTCAGGATCACTTGAAACAGCTACACCAACTAACCCAAAAGGAACAACATGAGAAGGCAGCCCAAGGTAAATCTGAATGCAAATTACGAAACTGTTCGTTACGTATAACCCTTCCAAATTACGTATGTTGTTACCCCGTAGGCAGGTACCCTATAAATCGCCCACATTGCATGCATTTTGTAGAGCATTGTAAATCAGCTGTTTGTCAGATTGTCTGTCATGTCAAATAAGTTTGCATAAACCTTCAATGTTTACGATTGTTGAAAGAATTCCTAATGTAAATTCTCTAAAATGAACAAATTAACATCTTATACGATAAAAGAAATACACAAAGCTTACATAAATAAGCTATTAACTCCCACCAGTTTTATAGACTTGTGTTTACAAAAAGGCAAACAAACTAGTGAATTTAACGCTTTCGTGACTGTTACTGCTGAGGAAGCCGAAAACCATGGCATAGAAAGTGAAAAAAGGTTTTATATTGACAAAAATACGAGGTCGCTTGAGGGTATTTCAGTCGGGATCAAGGATAACTTTTGTACTAAAAATATTAAAACAACATGCGCATCTAAAATGCTGAGAGATTTTGTTCCGACGTACGATGCTACAGTGTATGCTCGATTAAGACGGGCAGGGGCCTGTCTTATTGGTAAATGCAATCTGGACGAGTTTGCCATGGGATCTGGTACTACTGACTCTATATTTGGCCCTACTAAAAATCCTTGGGGTTACAGCAAAGAAGAAGGCTGGAGAATCGCTGGAGGCAGCTCAGGCGGGAGTGCCGTAGCAGTCAGCTCAGGTGCTTGCGTAGCTGCCCTAGGATCTGACACAGGTGGTTCTACAAGAAATCCTGCTGCTTTATGTGGTGTAGTGGGTATCAAACCCACATACGGCCTCGTCTCAAGATATGGCCTTATACCATTAGTCAATTCCATGGATGTGCCTGGCATTTTAGCAAGAACTGTAGAGGATGCGACTACAGTCCTAAACTGTATTGCTGGTCCTGATGAATTGGATTCTACCACCATAAAAAGAGATTATAAGCCAGTTACCTTAAAAGACTTGGATTTATCTAAGGTAAAAATTGGAATACCAAAGGAATATCACTGTGAAGGAATGAGTCGAGAAGTGTTAGATGCATGGCAATATGTAGTAGATTTATTAGAAAATGAAAAGGCTAAAGTTAATCAAGTTTCTTTACCTCATACATCAGTATCTATAGCAGTATATTCCATTTTGAACCAGTGTGAAGTTGCTAGCAATATGGCTAGATACGATGGCTTAGAGTATGGGCTGCGACCAAATGAAGATTATTCTACAGAAGAATTGTATGCATCATCTAGATCGCAAGGCTTCAACAATGTTGTACGGTGCAGAATATTTGCTGGGAACTACTTTCTGTTGACAAGAAACTATGAAAAGTATTTTATTAAAGCACTTAAGCTACGAAGACTCATAGCTGATGACTTTAAAAATGTTTTTGAAGGAAAAAATGGTGTGCATTTGCTTTTAACTCCAACTACATTGTCAGATGCGCCTCTATACAAAGATTTTGCATCAAAGCACAACCGGGATCAGTGTGCATTCCAAGATTATTGCACACAACCTGCAAATATGGCTGGGATTCCAGCTGTATCAGTACCAATTCGACTTTCAAAGAACAAGTTACCAATATCTTTACAACTGATGGGCCCTGGCTTGTCTGAAGATTTGCTGCTCAATGTAGCTAGGAAAATAGAGAGTTTAGTAAAGTTTCCCAGCTTAAATTCTGCATAATGGAATTAAATTAGTAATAAATACATAGTTTACTTGAAAAAGGTAGTTTATTTACAAGTTTATAAACCTTTTTCCTCTCAGACCCCAGATTATGAGACAGTAAATGTTCCATGTTCTCTGGACACTGGTGTCCAGTTCGGGTTTGATAAATTAAAAGGGCTATGGATTGGTTCAACTTATTAAATTCTGTGAATTGTATTCTGATAAATAAATGTGAAACAAACTTGGTGTGGTAAAATGGGTAAAATTATACGTACATCTTATGTTTTGGAGCGCACTGTTCATTGAAATAAAACAACTTTTACGGATATCAAACGCACTATATTTCCACAAGTTGTACAATTGTACAGGACAATTGGACAGCTGTAAAGGTGCCGAAACGTCGGGAAAATCAAAAAACCCCTAAAAAACCTAAAAATACGGACAATTACAACTTAGTTCGTGGAAATATAGCGCGTTTGATATCCGTAAAAGTTGTTTTATTTCAATGGGTAAAATTATCAATTAACTTACATTTTTACCTTTATTTATTTTAGCATCTATTTATTAATTTACGTTACATATAGGATAAATCATCTTGTTTTCTAACATTGAACTTATTATGAATAAGATTGAGCTTATTATTTTTATTTGATAGAATCAGGTGTTACTTGGCGGAAATCCATATCTTTTTCGTTTTTACTAAGATATGGACTTATCATTTTTGTAAACAATCCTTTTAGGTACCTACTTACAAAATCTCCTTTCAGGTGCCATCACAACAGATATTCTAAGCAAACTTAACATACGGGTTGACACTTTACCACAAAAGACCCAACAGATATTACTCCAAACTGCAGAACACCAGAACTTCTTAAATATTAACCATCTGGACCCAATAGCTCTCTCTCTCCAGCACTCCAAACTTGTGTCGGAGAAGCTCCAAGAAGATTATGAATTATTGAAACTTAAACAGAAGAATGCTGCACTGCAAATGAAAATAGATCGAAATAAAAAGTTCTTGGATGGCCTAAGACAGGAATTGGAACGATCAAGGGAGTCCTTAGAATCGCAATCGCCCAATCCAGAAAATATACAGGAGCATTTAAGACAACTGAAGCTGAAAGTTGCTTCTTATGAAGAGAGCTATGAAAAAGCAATGGTAAGAATTAATATTTTTATTTTACTATGAAATAATAGAATAGGAATGTGATTAAATACTATTGCCATCAGCCATTTTTAATGTCCCCGCTGCTGGGGCACTGGCCTTCCTTATGGATGATAAGGAGAAGGGTCCATGATCCACCACACGGGCCCAATGGGGTCTAGTGGGTTTTAATGACTGCGAATAGAGCCTGGACGATGGCTTAACGTGCCTTCCGAAGCATGGAGGAGCTCGAGATAATAAATTTTAGGTCACCATTCCTGTGACTGACTATTACGAAAGTTGCTTAACGGCTACAATCACAGATCGAACGCGCGAACCACTGCGACACGAGCTCTTCCAGTCTTTTAACGCAGTACAGTCACCATCAGATATATCTTAGCAAACAAGGTGACCAAATACATCTGAACATTTAAAATGCCAATAAGTTCCTTACACTCTAAACTATCTATCTATATCTCTATAAAAACTACAACTACCCCCAATTTTCCCCAGAACAAGTTCAACAACCTCTCCGTACCTCCAACCGTGTACCCGCAATCTCTACTAGCACTGGTAAGCACGTTAGCCACACTCCGCGACGAGGCCGTGACGTTGAAGCAACGAGCCGACGACGTGACGCTCATGAGGGAAGCCCGGAATACTTTTAGTAGGTTAAGGAGATAGTGGGAATAAAGATTTTTAAGGAACACCAAGGTTTTTCATTTTGTCGATTAAACGCACTCAAGTTTGTCTTTTTAACTGCTTCTGTAGTTTAGTGGTATTTTTTATATATTTTTTTATTCTTTATTGAGAAAGAGGGTTTTGTCACAAACTGACTATGTCACCCCCGTAAGGAAACATAAAATACACTTAAAAACTTAAAGCTAACTTCTGCTAAGAATAATTATTTCTATAAGCTAGATTGTACAGCATTCTCGCCTCGTCAGATAAAGGCGAGGCGAGGATGCTGTTAAATTTACCTACATTTAAATCACGAGAGAATAATTGAGCTCTCGTATCTTCACCTCTTACACATTCCACCAAAAGGTGGTGTACATCTTCTACCACGTTATAGTTTAGTGGTAAGAGCATCTATCAATATCAGATCTGGAGGCCCTGGGTTCGATTATCAGTGGAATATACTACGTAGGTACATCTTAAGTTTTGGCGCGCACTGTTCATTTAAATAAAACAACGTTTCAGGATATCAAACGCGCTATATTTCACGAACTAAGCTGTAATTGTCTGTATTTTAGGTTTCTTAGGGATTATTTGATTTTCCTGACGTTTCGGCACCTTTTCAGCTGCCGTGGTCACGGGATGACTGGCTACTTATACTATACTTAAGAGCAAAAATATGGAATCACTATCCTTGCATCATGTAAGAAAAGTGATTCCATATTTTTGTTCGTGTCGTGAGTGTAGTTTGGTTTGATTTGGTAAAGTTGGTGGTAGGACTTGAATTAAACCAGTCTGGCTAAATCTAATAATATATAAATATACACACACACACACACACACACACCATCAGCCTGTGGACGTCCACTGCTGGACAAAAGCCTCTCCTAGCTCACGCCTATTGTGGCGTTCATAGGAGGCTATTAGCCTACTGCTACCACGCTGGCCAGACGGGTTGGCAGAGGGTTTGTTTCAAGTTTTCCTTCTCTCGCACAGGTGTTCAATGCGTCGAGCCTCTTAGTCGGCTCATCCCGGCTCGGCGACATCCCAGGCATGTAAGGGTGTGGTGACACTTGTATCCTTAGGCCGTCGCCACACGGCAAATATAATAAACAGTAATTTATTTTCTCATCACAATAGGTGCACTTAATTCTAATACAGAGATAGATAATTATTTTTTCAGTGTGACCTGCATTGTGAGACTGGTGCCTGAAAAGGTTTCCAATGAAACCTGAGCTACAGGTCACCGGGACCCTCTTGCATTTTAACTATTCTTAAGGACGCTAACGTGAGAGACAATAACGACAAAAAGATAAGCAGAAATCAGTTAAGTTTAATACAATTTAAAAAGTAAATAAGAAACCTTTTATTCCTGGTACCATTTGTGATTATGTGTGCGTGTTTGTGTGTGTCAGCAGTCAGAGATAATATAGTATCAGTTACTTAACAATTGAAGATTCCAAGACTCCATTCTCGTTCGTATAATATAACGTAGGTAAGTATTGTTACATAGTTGTAACTTTCAAGAATACCCTAGAAGAGGAGGTGCTACTATTAAGTATTCTGTGGTGCTACGAACCTACAGTTAATTATGTCTATACCTACTAATATTATAAGATTTGATTGTTTGTTTGCATCGAATAGGCTCCGAAACTACTGAACGGATTTCGATGAAATTTGGTACGCACACAGAACAGAAAAAACAGTAGAAGTCGCATGAGCATGAGACGGGTCTCTCATAGAAAACCTGCGTACCCTGGGCGTAGCCAACTCACAAGTGTAAAATAGCATCTTCGTTGTGATTGGTTAAAAAAACGCATTCCGAGTTGAACTCTTATGCTATACAATTATAGTTCATAATTAAATAACAGCGTGAATGTGCCAAGTAGTATATCTATTCTGCGCAAGGTAGCGCTACAGACATGCTGCTAATAGCTTTGCTTTTGCCATGTTAATTACGCTATTCCACACTAGATGGCGCTTTAAAGAAACAAGCTTACTGATTATTAGGGTTGGACACAATTAAGTATATCGATACGTCGATCAAAACCTAAGCACGAGTTTCGGCAAATAAATTGGCACTAGCGTGGCCAGCGAGGCATTAGATTCGCTGTAACTACAGAAACTAGTGATTGCTCATCTTCTGTCTTTCCGCACGACGGTCTTAATAATTGCCGGTATCGTTATTAAGATTTGAAAACAAGAAATTAAAATGATTTTTGTAACGTTATATTTTACTAACAGGGTGATATACCTAAACTCAATACACCGTTACACGTTACACACACAAATCATGCATAACGCTGTAACGCAAGATTACAATATACAATAAATATAGCAGCTACATTTTGTAATCTTGATTTATGTGTAATAATAATATAATAATAATATATATTTGTATACAATCACACTGATTATCTAGCCCACGTTAAGTTTCATGAGGAACTTGTGTTTTGGATACTAGATAACGGATAAACATACTTAAAATACATATTAAACAATCACACATCACATCATCAGCCTGTGGACGTCCACTGCTGGACAAAGGCCTCTCCTAGCTTACACCTACTGTGGCGTTCATAGAAGGCTATTAGCCTACTGCTACCACGCTGGCCAGACGGGTTGGTAGAGGGTTTGTTTCAAGTTTTCCATCTCTCCCACAGGTGCTCAATGTGTCGAGCCTCTTAGTCGACTTTTACGACATCCCAGGCATGTAAGAGAGCGGTGACACTTGTATTCTTAGGCCGTCACCACACGGCAAAACAATATATATTAAACAATAATACAATTTAATTAGTTATTTATTTTATATTTTTATCTTCAAAGCATATTTAGGAAAATGAAACGTGGAAAACGTTTTAAAAATATTATAATGTTTGATATTATATTAGTACTAATAACCATCAAATTATATTAATCATTGGTAAAACAAAAATATATCGGTCATGTACCCGATTACGTTACGAGATCACCTGTAATTCTGGTACCTTAGCGGACGGACGGCCGAGTTTGGTAAAAGATATTAAAGTACAACCAAATGTCGCTATGCTTTTAAAAAAGCAACAAATGCAATTTTACCTTATGGCAAACGGTTTTCCAGTGAATCTGTCGAGGTGTCGAGTTACAGAATAAGGGGACTGGTTGGTTAACCGACTAAGTCTCTTATCATACTACAGACATTCAATCAATATCTACTTATCTTTATAACTCAGAACCACCATCAGAAACACCGATAGAAACATTTTT
The DNA here is from genome assembly GCA_910589605.1 of Chrysoteuchia culmella. Taxonomy (NCBI): domain Eukaryota; kingdom Metazoa; phylum Arthropoda; class Insecta; order Lepidoptera; family Crambidae; genus Chrysoteuchia; species Chrysoteuchia culmella. The sequence goes on along the minus strand of OU342664.1, from coordinate 14,864,435 downwards.
TTGATGGAACTTCGAGCTCTCTGTGCTTTGCTATTAGCATTAATCTGAACGCCGGCCGCCGTACTGAAATCGCTTTGGGGACTATACTCCCCATGGGCATTTCAAGATTTTAACAGTTCGAGGACTGTAGTCGCCATGGACGTAATAGTAGATAAAAGTTAGAAGAATCTTGGTAAACACGAGTTTTAACTTGGTAAACATTCAAAAACCCTTTCATAAATCAAAGAATTTGAAATCCATGTCCATATTAAAATTAAACGTTGTTTTTGTATTATTTGTATCAATGTTAATTCACAATTTGCAAAATGGAAATGCCTATTAGAAATCGGTCGCAAATTATCTGCAACTATACTTATCGATATCTGTAGTCTATACGATAATAAGGCGCATCACTAATTGAATAGCAAATCGCCAATCAATTTTGTGATGCACCTGAGCATACAACGAGAATCCCCGGGAATTAACTGGTACCGGTATCATCGTATCGGAGAATTGGTATATACTCTCGGTTCTCAATAATAGTAAAAAACCATTCAAATTAATGTGTTAAATTTATGATTCTTTAATTGATGCATTTTTCAATGCTTTTTTTATACTTTTGATAAATTTCATATAGAAAAATATTGGAAAAAAACAACTCGGCCACAAGTGAATTCGCAGATGGGACTCTACCCACGAAATTGAAAATCCGGTCCAGTGCTCTAACCACTGAGCTACCGAGACTTGCGAACCACCATCGAAATTCTCCAATACTTAAAAATGGCAGTGGTGGCGACCCTGCCAATTTTATTTACAGTCACGCCCATTATTTGTAAGATATTGGATAATTTTAACATGGTTCGAAATTAACGCCTTATTGGCAAACTTTCATCATATCAACTTCTCGACTGGTTTGTGTGTCTGGATATCGAACTTCTTGAGGTTAGTCAATTTGAGTTCTCGTTGCTATTCAGGTTCAGTACTCTTTGTTGACTATTTCTGCTACATACTCAAATTAACGATCTGCTAATTCATGGTATTTTCTTCTAATACAGACATTTAGCTTGTAAGATTAAAAGCTTTGCATTACTGGCAAAGGTGAGAAAGTACTTCACGCTTGAATATTTGCTCAAACACAAGCTCGATTACATGCTTAATCGAGCTTGTGTTTATTAAGCATGGAGTCTCACTTTTGAGGTGGTTTCCCAATACAACCTTTACACGCTTCAGTTAAAGAGGACGGTTCACATTTCGGTCAGTGTGCAGCTGAAATAGTTAATCTCATCCCCATCACCTACTCTCAAAAAGTTATGGATATCTCAAAGACACGCGCTCAGCATTTATTAGCTTGAGTGAAACTTATTTATCGGAGTCTGTGTTTTGGTATATCCAGGCTAGTGCGATCATAGTAGATCGCATCACCGCTACCTGGTATCAGTGCAGTCACCGCTGTTTGCGTCATATTATACTGAACTGAGATCAGTAATGGCATCACATAGCATGTGTTGCTAATAACAAAATTAAATATTATTCTATTATAATCTTACCATCAGGCGAGGTAAAGGTCAAACGCTGACCTATCTATTACAAAATGATGCGACTTTGAACTTTGTAACATGTAAAATCTAACTTTGTGATTCCTACTTATTTCTTGATAATACTTGTTTTCCTAAAGTTTTCATATAACCACTCATTCTAAATAGCTCAATATAACAAAAATTGATTATTTTTCAATAGAGGTTTCTCAGTACCGAGTACCGGTTTTCCAGAGTCCATCACCCTACAGTACCGGTACCGTAAACAACTTGGAACCGACCGACCCCGGTTATGTATCAGCGATAAGGCGCATCACTATTTGAGTGGCGACCAAGTACGACGAAAAGCATGCTTTCAGTACTTCGGATTATGCTTAGAAACTTCTAGAAACGGTAAACTGTACATTGAAATATACACCTTAAGAACGTATACGGAAGATTGGATTCAGATTGTTTATTTTTAAAAATATTACAATTTATCTTTTTTGTGAAAATAAGTGAAAATAACAGAAAATATGATTTACCGATGATATGTTATGCCTCCTTTAGACTAATTAGTCTCTCGGCTATAATTTTTTCACTTCAAAACTGCACAGTATGGCATTTTTCAAAATTTTCTCTATATTATTCCGCGTGGAGGTTACGATCGCGACTGAGTAAGCAAAACGACGATGTACTTGAACATAGGCAAACCTTTGCTCATGTGGGGCTACGCGGGTACCGCCCACTTGCGACTTCTACTGTTTTTTCTGTTCTGTGGGTACGCAGATAGTAGATAGCCTAGTAATGAACATAGGATACTTTTTATCCCGATATCCCACGGGAACGGGAACCACGCGGGTGAAACCGCGAGCAGCCGCTAGTAGGTAATAAAGGTAAGGTTAAATTATCAGCAAAGAAAATCACTAGAATACCTAAATAAATTTATTAATTATAAAATTTATACAAATAGGCTTTCATTCTTGGCTGTTGTCTTGCGTGATGGCACTGATAGCAGAATCTGATTTCTTCGGCTCGATGCAGGGCCAACTACACGTCGTAATAACTTGTGCTGTGATGTGAACAATTTAAATTGTTATTTACTTTCATAATAATTATTATTTAAATTATTACGAAAAACTGGGTTAATTACATGACAAAAGTTTCTTGTGGACTCCTCGATGTTATGGTGGAGACTCCACAACAAAATGCATAAACCCTGTCTTTTGCAATAATTGAATTATATTGACTGCCTGCTGCTACTGCCAAAGATTACTTAATAGTGACTTCATTGCGCTTTTTGGGTTTATTGGGTTCGATTCCCACCACACCCAGAACAATGTGTGATGTGATAAATATTAAACAAGAAAATATACTTGAAAAAAAAATGGGAATCCGGCCCAATGCACTAACCAATTATGCTACAGAGACCTATGAGGAGTCGTCGAATTTTTTCTAGTATATTCACCTTTCTACGGTGTTGGCCACCGTCGCTTCATCAATGAGAGAAATATCCTCGCATTCGAAAGAAACATCTTTACAGATGTTTGACTATCGATTAAGATGAAATGTTTTTTTTTTCTAGTATATTTTCTTGTTTAATATTTATCACATCACACATTGTTCTGGGTGTGGTGGGAATGGAACCCAATAAACCCAAAAAGCGCAATGAAGTGACTATTAAGTAATCTTTGGCAGTAGCAGCAGGCAGTCAATATAATTCAATTATTGCAAAAGACAGGGTTTATGCATTTTGTTGTGGAGTCTCCATAAAAATAGCACAGTAAAATGCAAAATTAAAAAAGTTATAAAGTGGGATGTGTATGTGATGAATGTTTTGTGTTTGCCCTGTTATATTGAATTTATATTTGTAATCTTATATGGTTCTGATAACAACAACACTTGTGCTTTAGCTTGGTACTCAATTCTCAATCAGTGTTGTCTGATATTTAGGTAAATACCTTGGACGATTCGTCCAAGATAAATACCCGAAACCCGCATAGACTGGTACTAAACTATCACCCGTAAAACAACGTGTTTTCAGAATAATTGTTACGCAATATGCATACGCATTTATAATAAGATCCCAGAATTTATAAAATAGTTACCATATACTAGGTTTAATTTTGTAATTTTTGCATTTTTCAATGCTATTTTTATACTTATGGTAAATTTTAAATAGACAAATATTGGAAAAAAAATATTCGATCGTTAAACACCGAAAAGATGTTTCTTTCGAATGCAAGGATATTCCTAGCATTGATGTAACAACGCTGGCCTACAGCATATTAAAAATATAAAAGTATTGGAGAATTTCGACGGTGGTTCGCAAGTCTCGGTAGCTCAGCGGTTAGAGCATTGGACCGGATTTCCAAAGGTCGCGGGTTCGATTTCCGTCTGAGAATTCACTTGCAGCCGAGTTAATTTTTTTCCAATATTTTTCTATTTAAAATTTACCATAAGTACTAGGTTTAAGTTAACATTAAGAAAATGGTTGCTACAAAATGTTTTTTATACAATTGATGAGTTTTTTAATAATCAATCTGAATGCACTTAAGTTACATTCTAATTATAATTAATTATTCTATTTATTGTTTAGTGTGACTAATATTTGTATGCTAACACTTTAGCTAAATGTGCGTTTTTTTTTATATTTACTGTTATCACCAATTTAATGTACCAAAGAAGAAGGATTAAAATTGCCCCACGTCCTACAGCAAAGTGATGTACCTCAAAAAATAATATAAAAATATCGCATACTTCCGAACGCCATCCTTACTGTCTGACATACGAAAAAAATGCTATGAATATTCTTTCAGGCAATATACTAAAATACACGAAAATACTAATAAATGTGGCGGACAGTGTAACATATGAAAAAATACTATTAATATTCTTTCAGGAGCAATATAATGAATATACTAAAATACCTAAAATATACAACAATAAGGAGAAACGCTCGGCTCTTGACTCGACTTGGATTATGGTACTCGATCATCGAACAAATGAATTGTTATTGTGTAATAGCTACCACCATCTGAGAATTTCTGTACTATTGAAAGTGATTTTGATAAATAGGTTCTATATTGCATAACTTTACAAATTGTTGAACCTTGCTTTAATAAGTATTAGAAGAGCTTTAGGACGTAGGGTAAGGTTAATGTATTTTATTTCTTTTTTTAAAGTCGTTATTTTTTATATTATTATTATTATTTATTAGTTTTATTAGTATTTAAGTATATTATATTGCGCCTGAAAGAATTTTTATAGCATTTTTTTCGTATGTCAGACAGTAAGGATGGCGTTCGGAAGTATGCCATATTTTTATATTATTTTTTTAGGTACATCACTTTGCTGTAGGAGGTGGGGTAATTTTCTATGGGCCGTAATCCGTCTTCTTTAATGCAAATAAATTGTTCTATTCTATTCTATTAATTTTTTTATAAGTGACTATTCAAGTACTAAGTCATAGTCCATACCTTTCTTCTTCTCCGAGTGTCCATTATCAGTCAAGTCCATAATATGCTGTCCATACCCAATCTGCCCCCTCAATCCCCAGAAAAAGTAGTTCCTGGTAGCAGTGTTGATGCCGCAGTCCTTCTTGGTTTGGAGGCACTTGTCTCTCGGCTCCACGGTCTGGCATTGAATCTCGGACCTTAGGTGACTGTAGATGGTTTGGGTTGAGTGGGTTTGGCAGTTCACGATGGTAGCCTGTGGAGAAGATATGAACATCACTTTAACAGATGAAGGAATATAAAAATTTATGACACAGTATTATGATGACTTTTGGAATATTTTTATTTATGCATCATCAGCCTGTGGACGTCCACTGCTGGACAAAGGCCTCTCCTAGCTCACGCCTGTTGTGGCTTTCATAGGAGGCTATTAGCCTACTGCTACCACGCTGGCCAGACGGGTTGGTAGAGGGTTTGTTTCAAGTTTTCCTTCTCTCGCACAGGTGTTCAATGCGTCGAGCCTCTTAGTCGACTCTTACGGCATCCCAGGCATGTAAGGGAGTGGTGACACTTGTATTCTTAGGCCGTCACCACACGGCATTTTTATTTATAAAAGGGGTTAGGGCATTGATTTAATTTCAATGTTTATTTTATATGTAGGTACACCTGTAATTTAGTTAATTTAGAATTGAATGAAATTATTTAATAATATTAATATAGACTGACGACGTAATATTTGCATATCGACAGATCGATAAAACTTGTAAATGCTATGCTCCACTAATAAGATCCTTGTACCAAGTTTTGATATTATGATATGGCACATGATGTTGTCTTGCTTACCCCGATATGATGTGAGCGAGACAACACGTTATCGACTTACAAGTGTAATAAAAGTCGCTTAAGGGATATTGGTATGAAATATTGGTTGCCTATTAAATGCCTATAGCATTAAGTCCGCCTATGTACATCCAATTTGTGCATGAAGTATTAAATAAATAAATTCTCTGTTTCCCTAAAAGTTGACTGGTAGAGAATACTTTTAGTGTTAAGTCCGCGTTTTGTACTTAACTTTGTGTTTATTGTACGTAAACAATTAAATAAATAAATTAGGGTTTGCTGCTCCGAAAAATTACAAAACAAACTAACAGAACATGGTAAATTTTAAATAGAAAAATATTGGAAAAATTAACTCGGCCACAATTTTTTTCCAATATTTTTCTATTTAAAATTTACCATAAGTATAAAAATAGCATTGAAAAATGCAAAAATTACAAAATCATAAAATAACAGAACATGTTTCGCAAAACGTTGCAGCCTAGTCTCCTGCGGATTAACAAACAAGATGTCCTCAACAATCACAAACAAATATAAAACATAAACATTTCTTACACTCACACCAATTAACCTAGCCCCAAAGTAAGCACTGTAAGGCTTGTGTTATGGGATACTAGGATATAATTATACCTTCATATATGTGTTTATGTGTAGAAATATATATAAACGCCCAATGCTCGTATTCATCATACGAACATTTGCCCCTACCGGGATTCGAACCCGGGATCTCAGAGTAGGCGACACCTTGAAACCGGTGTCCGTACCATTCTACCACGGAGGTCGTCTAAGATGATTGGATGAAATAAAAAAAACACTTGCAAGCGAACGCGGGGATGTTTTCCGTATGTACACCTTACGAGGTACCTACCTCGGATAAGCTCACGTCAGCTTATTTATTGTCAACAAACATATAAAAAAATATGGGCGTGACCGAACTGTTAAGCCACGCCCATATATGCTTAGATGTTTGTTATTTGGTGTTAGAAAACACCAAATCGTATCGCAGCAGAGCTGTAGCTATATTTTTGAATCGCTCGTATGACTTACGTCACACGCATGCCACATAAGTCACGCGTCGCACGCTTGTTTCGTTCGACTAATGTAAGTCCTTCCTTACGAGTTGAAAATTGTTTACGGTTAGGATAACCATAAAATGTAATATTATAATTAGTATTTTCTTTTGTGATGGAAATTGACCTTACTGATATGTTAAGCTCACTTTTCAATTTGACGACTCTGTATGAAATAAAACAGGGAGAAAAAAATAGCCCTTGACGAGTTTCTTGCCGGTTCTTCTCGTTACGCGGTCTCCCGCCGTAGGGTTTGTGAACCGATGGCGTAGCTTCTTTGACGTTCATAAGTGCTTGAAACAGCCTAGACTGAATAAATGATATTGATTTGATTTGATTTGACTGCAACGAGTGGGTGAGGGCACTCGTTGCGGTCGAGCGATTAAAAAATACAGAAATTCGTGTGTCGAACGAAAATCAGTAGAATCGAAGCGCTCGACGCGCGAAGAGTGAATCAAAAATAGAGCGCATGTCTGGGGCCGTACCGCGCAAGCGGCGTCGGTATCTAAATCGGCTTCATTTGACAGATGGATGTGACACTGCTGCTTCTTTTTGACACAAATGAAAACTTATTAAAGACTATAAGAGCAATGTGTCACATCCATCTGTCAATGAAGTCGATGTCGATGCCGACGACACTTGCGCGGTAGGGGCCCTGGGTTAATTACTCGAGAATCTTCAGTAGGTAACCCTTACCAGTTAACATTAACAGGTAGCTATCGAGAAAGTATCGTATGCACTACGCAAGTCGGTAAAGTAGTCTATTGATAGTATTTATTGTCATGTGCAATAAGAATGAAGAATTACTACTTACAGTTAAAAAATAAAACTTAGTAGAAAACGAAAAATATGTCGCGTATTTCCGCAAGAAAAAATGCAGATGCAGCCCAGTGACACACCGAGCCTCGGTGCTGAGATTGGCACGGTCTAACAACTCCTGAGGATGCTCCGTGTGTGGGCGAAACACGTGTAGAGTAGTCGGTGAAGGTGCAAGGTGTGTCACTGGGCTGCATCTGCATTTTTTCTTGCGGAAATACGCGACATATTTTTCGTTTTCTACTAAGATATGGATTTCCGCCAAGTAACGCCTGATTCTATCAAGTAAAAATTAAAACTTTTACCCATTGACACGCCCTACGTTTCCACTTCCACAGATTCCAGGAGTAGTTCTTCTCAATATAAGTCTCCACCGGATGTACATCAGTCTGTATGTCTTTGTCCGACACTTTGACTGTAAAATTAAAGAAAAGTTATTAAATTGCAATTTTATTTATCTAAACCTAACTTGGCACAACTTGGATGGTAAGGTTGGGAGTGAAATAAACAACACTGCATCAAGTAACTATTTACTAATCTGCGACTCACAGACCTATAATAATAATAATATAATAATAATAAAATTCATTTATTCCATCATCACACAATAGGTTACTTATGTCTAAAATGTAACAAAATACTTGAGTACGATAAGTGTGAGAAGCTGGTGCCTGTAATAGGTTTAGAAAACCGGTTACACAGGTCACCAGGCCACCCCCGCAAAAGGATACATTGTGCTCCTAATTGTTTGTGTTTGTAAGCCTATGTGTAAGTATTAATTAAAAATAAAAAGAGATAAAAACTTAACAGCTAAAACATTATTATAATGCAGAATTTTGCAGTTAAGTACGTGTCTGTGTAGTGTGTACTTATTGGTGTAGGTGTTTGTGTGTGTGTGTGTGTGTGTGTGTGTGATTATGTATGTGCCAATTAAATTATAAAGCCAAGATAACCCGAGAGGAAAAGCTAGTGTGAGTTATATATATTTGTTTATAATTTTAGGTTTTTTTTTTTTTTATGTAGGTATAGAGGTATTTATTTATAATTTTATTTTAGAGGAATTAGGAATTTCTCAGTTGTTTGATAATCTTGTTTATTTAGGTAGTTAGTAACCTTTACCTTACAACTGGCCCTGGGGAGCGAAAAGATATCAAGAATCCTATTTCATAATATCGAGACCTATATCGAGATAGACGAAAAGAGCGCTTCAAACTGTATGAGAACCTAGCGTGTCGAATTTTTCGTACCTACGATGACGTCACGAGCGATATTTAGTGATGTTTAAATGTTATTGACGAGCTCTTGAAAGGAAGCACTGCACAATTAACCATTTTCGTTTCTGAGTGACGCGTGTTTTCATATAGCAATGATCTCAAGCTGACTAAATTATGTAGATTGGAAAACTTTGACCGTGGATCAAACTTTTGACACGCAAGGTCTTTGATCAGGTCTGACGAAGGGTAAGCGTCTACCCGTTGTAAAAAAAGCACCTGGTATGCTAATTGCAGCTGGGGTATGGCTTGCTTTTCTCTCGATTCCAGTCTAGCACGGGAGAACACCTAATTAATATTTTGCAGTCAGTCTCACTTTTAGGCGCGTGAAATGTGATGAGCGTGTCCACATCCCTGACTCTGTACACTTCCGGCAAGATGTTCAGCAGATTGATCACGTGCGGGTTGTTGCGGGCGAAGTGGAGGACTTCGTTCACATATCTGTGGACAAAAAATAAAATGTACTTGATTGATCCGGGGGTGGCCGCTTTAATTTAATCTTTATTTACATGGCTTTATGGTTCAAAGTGTTCCTAAATAAATTTCGTACAATCGAAGAGAGAGTATTGTTTAGCTTTGAAAAATAGTGTTTAAACGCTGCATCGACCTCAGGGCCAAGTCGCTTCTCTTGCTTAACAGTCCAGCCGCCTTATTCGGAAACTTTCCGACATCGGAATCTATGCATTTGTCACTGTCACTCATTTCAAAATAGAGAAAGACAAAGCATAGAATTCCGTGTCCGATGGTTGTGAATCAGCCCACTTATCTGACTTGTGCAAGTATCGAACCCGCATCCTCTGCGCAGAAGGCAGGTATCGCTACCCCAACCCCAAACGTCGTAATATAATTTTCTGGATAACATCTTAGACCCAGCCAAGGCCAAACGTGGCTAAGTTGAGGTGCGGCTATGAGAGTGATCCATTTCACTGTCAATTTGCACCTTTGATGCTCTGCCAACTCCACAAAGGATTTATGGCATCAGGGTGAGTATGTACAAATAATAGCATACAATCACGGCGGCCGTGGCGCAGTGGTTCGCGCGCTCGGACTGCAATTGTTGAGGTCAAGCAACTTTCGCAATGGTCGATCACGGGATGGGTGACCATTAATTTACTATCTCGAGCTCCTCCGTGCTTCGGAAGGCACGTTAAGCCGTTGGTCCCGGCTGCATTTGCAGTCGTTAAAACCCACCAATCAGCATTGGGCCCGCGTGGTGGGTCATGGCCTCATGGCCCGTTCTCCTTATCCATCCATAAGAATGGCCAGTGCCCCGGCAGTGGGGACATTAAAAATTATTGATGACGAATACAATCACACCAATTATCTAGCCCACATTAAGTTTCATGATGAACTTGTGTTATGGATATTAGATAACGGATAAACCTACCTACTATCTGACCAAGACCATAAGGCGTATGACAGCTGAGAAAAACTAAAAAAAAGAATCAAAATTTCAAAAAGCGTTAATCAATCAGTTAAACACTGTAGCGCTAATTAATCACATAATAACAGAAGTGCGGTGATAGAAGTGGGCTGCAGGTGCCAAAAGTGCAAAACCGCATTCCTGTCATGCGCCTAATTGTCTTGGTCGTGTAGTATATACTTCTTTTGTAAATACATAATATACATATTAAACACCCAGACCAAGACAAATAGACATGTTCAAGCACACATATATTAGCCTTGTCCGGGGATCGAACCGGGACCTCTGACACAGAAGGCGGGTTAAGTACCCCTTAGCCAGAGGTCGTCATATGTATGTGTATATGTAAATGTGTATATATAAATTAGGCTCACCTTTCCGGATGTCGGGGGGGCGATGAGGGATAGGGTGCCGGATTTGAGAATCCGGTATTCTAGGCGAGCCCAGTATAACCGTTTGGTATGCGTAAATGCATTCCCCTCACTCAAAAAAAAAATATAAATTAGGCTCACCTCTCCGGATCCCTACTGAACCTCACAGCCATCTTGACACTGCAGAACCCATACTTCTGGCCCTTGCACTTGATAAGGCCGATCTTCATGTTACTAGGCACAAGAGCGCCGACGCACAGGCAAAGGGCACAGAAGCCAAGGAACTGTAGAATAATAAATTAATTGGTATAATCTACTAGTGACCCTCGCGGTTTCCACTGCGTGGTTGAGGTTACCATTGAAATATCGGGGTAAATTCCATCCTTTGTTTAATTTCAGTCTGTAACGTATCTGTAAATTTTTTGCCTCTGCGGTAGTCACGAAACAAGTATGGCGTCAGATAGCTCGCATCAGCTGGAAATTTTAAGTGCTTTTTTTCGTTTTAATTTAATTTTTTAATTTTGCATTTTACAATGCTATTTTTATTTGATAAATATTAAACAAGAAAATATACTAGAAAAAAGTAACTAGTCTCATGTCGGTCATGTCATCCCATCAGGGCGACATGAGACTGGTTGCTTTTTTCTAGTATATTTTTTTGTTTGATATATTAATTATCAATATTAATATAAGTAATAAAAATGTGCCTGATACTACACCGCCGGCTAGAAGTTTTCACGAATAGTTTGAATCTAAAATTACATTTAATTCTCTCTCAGTCATTTCATTGAATGCCGGCGTTTAATTAACGGGCTAGCCCTCTTATTGCACGGCTGATTTAACCAGTACCCCTACCCCGCAAGTGTTATCGGCATCAACATCGACTTCATTTGACAGATGGATGTGACACATTGCTGCTCCTTTTCGACACAAATGAAAACTTGCCAAAGACTAAGAGCAATATGTCACATCCATCTGTCAAACACTTGCGCGACACTTGCGCGGTAGGGGCACAGAATATTATAAGTACCTTACGGTACAGAAATTTCACTCCCGAGTTTATTTATGATAAACGCAAGCGTCCGGTCACCGGACTAGTCTCAATAGGCTGGCACTCGCTCGACTAGTCGCACACGCAGCGCACGCATCCGCGAAACAAAAGTAAACTGTTAATACCGTAAGGTACCTCTGGCAGCCCTAGCAGATTGAAGCGAGACGGCAGACAGTTATTGTACTATGAACGCTATACGCAATGCAAAAGGTTGAAATTAGGTTGTTTTCCAGAATAGTAGGTAAATATCTCGGAGATTTTGCGCCGCTTGTATGGAAGTGAGACAGGGGGCCCAGTTGGCTATGACAGAGACACAAGAGTTGCCATTAGTGTTGCCACATTGTAAAACTTGTTTTCATAACAGTACAGTATGCGCTAAAAAAATAAATGGTAATAGTGTAAGTATATTACCTGTACGTGCGTTTGAGAGTGCACAGAAAAAGCGCTCTCATTATGAGCCACATAGTTTCTCAAGGAGCCGAGTGACAATCTCTCTTCCATGCTGACTGCTGCAGTCATTCTGTCCTGGTCTGTCACCACCTGAGGAACCAAAAATGGTCGAAATTATAATGCGAGTAAATCCCGAAATCACTACGAAAGACAGGATCGCGACAGCCGGGGCGTCAACGTTATCATCCTAGCAATAACAATCCTTTTAAATAGTCAGTTAATACTCGACTCTGTGTGTGTCCGAGACAGCGCTATAGCATCAGCGTTCGCGTGTGAAGAGTTGCGCACATATTCGACGCGTCGTTGACGACACTTGCGCGGTACGGTCACCGGTCCTGGGGTCTGTACCACGCAAGTGTCGTCGGCATCGACATCGACTTCATTTGACAGATGGATGTGACACATTGCTCTTAGTCTTTGCTATGTTTTCATTTGTGTCAAAAAGAATCAGCAATGTGTCACATTGATCTGTCGAATGAAGTCGATGTCGGTGCCAATGACCCTTGCGCGGTACGGCCCCTGTATGGTGGCCAGCGTCGACATCAGCCGGTTCGCAGTCGACCCTCAATACATTATGTTTTACATCGATCGCTATATTGTAAAGTGTTATTTGTGTCAATAAATAAATATCCTCTTGTTCTCTCTCTCTCCTTCCTACCTTCCGCTTTATATTTTCTATGTGCTGATGATGTTGATAAAACATTCTAATTAGACAAGGATGTCTATCTACCGCCTACCGCTTCCGTTTTGTGACGTCACAAGCCAGAGGCAGAGAAACCTTTAACTTAAAGACCCGTTTTGTCATTTCAGTGGGTCTACCATGAGATTTTCTTTCCATTTACTGTACAGTAAACGGGAGACATTTTGTATGAGAATTTGTAGTTCTGCTACTGCCCACTAGAGGCGCTGAACAGATTCGCATACAGAATACAGTAAACGGAAAGAAAAAGTCATGGTTGGCCTACTGGTCTTTAGTGTTATGATGATTTGTTTAGTGTGGTCCTTCTGTTAATATGTCTCTCTTCTTCTTACCTTCCTCCCTTTGAGCATCGCGTCGAGGATATCGTAGGGTATCCACATCTGGTCCTGTATGGCGGCCAGCGTCGACATCAGCCGGTTCACGGTCGAAACTAAGTACATTATGTTCTGCATCGCTCGCCACACTTGCCATACTCGCATAAACAGCGGCTGAAAGTATAAGCCATTTTCATAAGGGTTGTTTACGAAATGGGTGACCAACAAACATATTATCTCGAGTTCCTCCGTGTTTCGGAAGAAAGAAAGAAAGAAAAGAAAGAAAAGAAAGAAAAGAAAGAAAAAAAAGAAAAAAAAGAAAAGAAAGAAACGAAAGACAAGAAAGAAAAGAAAGAAAAGAAAGAAAAGAAAGAAAAGAAAGAAAAGAAAGAAAAGAAAGAAAAGAAAGAAAAGAAAGAAAATTATATTTATTTGGGACAAACACGACATTAAGACACGTTAAGCTGTTGGTATTGCAGTGGTTAAAACCCACCAATCCGCATTGGGCCCGCGTGGTGGGTCATGGCCCATTCTCCTAATCCATCCATATGGACGACCGATGCCACAGTAGATGGAGATATTAAGATGGCTGGTGATAATAATGATGATGTGACTTATAAATAAGTATACTCATGCAAAATTTAAATAGAAAAATATTGGAAAAAATCAACTCATATTTGAAAAAAAGTGAATTCTCAGATGGGATTCACTTGTGGCCGAGTTGATTCTTTCCAATATTTTTCTATTTTGAAATATATCATAAGTATAAAAATGCCATTGAAAAAGCAAAAATCATAAAACAGTAGGTAGGTAATTTCAAATCATCCAATATTTTTTCCTAACACCTAATTCAGAACATATTTTAACTGACAAGAAAATACTCACAAGAAAATTGTCAGCTTTAGCAGAATCAACTTACAAACACAGTGACGACAGGCACAGGGGCCATTAAATTGACGGTCGCGTGCAGCTCCTCCAATACGCTCTTAGGCTGGAAACAGTGCTCGACCGACGGTACGTCCTGACCGTACGACCTGACCGTCAGCGCTGACCGTCGGTTGGGAAAATGCATTCAGTGTAACGCTGACAGCGAACTGCGACACGTGTGAACAGTTCACAAGAAAAATGAATCCTTTTGCTGTAAATGCTCTAATATGTGCACGCTATTTTCTGCGCAAACTACGGAATGTATCAATACTTATATACAATAGAATAGAAGGCGGCGAAGATATCATGTAGGTACACCCAATACTTGTAGAACGGTTACTTGAAGGCGAATTCTGCAAACTATTTTCAAGATTGCAAGAAGAAGAGAAAAAGTTTTTTGATTATTTCAAGATGTCAATTTTAGCATCACGGTCTTTAAAAAATTTAGACGATAAATCCCATATTGGCGGACGAATCCGCACTTCAGTAATAAGGCGCTTATTATATTAATTTTTGCTTTGAGTGTACGTACGCGCGTGCGGTCAGTCGCTCCTCCGTCAGCGAAGCACCCATACAATCTCATAGCTCGTCGGTGTACCGACGTACGCGTAACCGACGAGCCGGACCGACGGCTCGACCGACCGTACGCGCGTACCAAATCACGCGTCAGATCAGTGCTCGACCGACGACGGTCAGTGCTGACCGTCGGTCGAGCACTGTTTCCAGCCTTAGAATGAATATTCATCATCATATCAGCCGCACCACACCCCCTGCTGGGAATAGGCCTCTCCCAAGGATCTCCACGACACAGACCTATAACGAGATAGATTGACGGTAACAGTGTACCTACCTTGCATGTCAAAAGTCTGATCAACGGTCAAAGTTTTCCAACCAAAGTTAGTCCGCTTGACACCTTTGCCACGAAAACACGCGTCACTCGGAAACGAAAATGGTTAATAGTGCAGTGCTTTTTTGCAAGAGCTCGTCAATCACATTTCCACATCAACTAA
Source organism: Chrysoteuchia culmella (assembly GCA_910589605.1). Classification (NCBI taxonomy): domain Eukaryota; kingdom Metazoa; phylum Arthropoda; class Insecta; order Lepidoptera; family Crambidae; genus Chrysoteuchia; species Chrysoteuchia culmella. Next base: position 14,849,247 of record OU342664.1, on the reverse strand, counting down.
ATCTCGCTCGTGAAGTCATCGTAGGTACGAAAAATTCGACACGCTAGGTTCTCATACAGTTTGAAGCGCTCTTTTCGTCCATCTCGATTATAGGTCTGTGCTCCACGACGACTGGTCCTGCGCTGCCCGCATCCAGCGGCTTCCCATGACCTTCCCTAGATCGTCGGTCTACCTTGTCGGGGGCCTACGTCGGAAACGTCGTCGGGGACTACGGGGAACGTCGTCCGGTGCGTGATTTCCATTCAAGCTAGGCGATTGCGTAAAGCAATCATATTTATTTAACTGTTCATATTGTATCATATCATATTAAATGTCATTCCATACATACAAATTGCAGCCGATTGAATAAGTACGATATTAACTGTAAAATGTATACGATTACCTTACGCAATCGTACCATTCCGCCCCAACGGTCATCGGTTCATCTCGCTACTTCTCCCGCATTATTAGCGACCATGTTTCATGAATAGCACTTATTGACTCAATAATGTTGAAATAGGTAGGGAATAAATATTATTGTTGATATTAAAATAAATAAATAATTGCATACAACACACCAATTATCTAGCCCACGTTAAGTTTCATGAAGAACTTGTGTTATGGATACTAGATAACGGATAAAAATAATTATATACTTTGTTTATTGTAAATACATACTTATTATACATATTAAACACCCAGACCAAGACAAATAGACATGTTCATGCACACAAATATTTGTCTTGTCCGGGGATCGAACCCGGGACCTCTGGCGCAGAAGGCGGGCTTATTACCCCTGCGCCAAACAGGTCGTCTAAATATTAAAAACTGCTTACAAACACAGTGACGACAGGCACAGCGGCCTTATACTTGACGGCTGCGTGTAGCTGCTCCAGCACACTCTTAGCCTTGCCCACGTAGGCTACGGAGTTTTCCACCATAGCTTCGACATCGGATAGCAGCTTGCGGATGAACAGCTCGTATTGACGGTTAAAGGCTAACAGCTGGAAGATCTGGTTGTAGTCGTCTCTGGGGATGAGGATATTGATGTGAATGAGGGTAGATGTGTATCAAACTATGTTTTATCCAGGCTATAAACCATCTGTGTGCTTAATTTCGTCCAAATCCGTTTAGCTTTTTTTGCGTGACTTTATCAATCCTATAACTAACATCTTTACACAAATAATAATATTAGTAGGTTGAATTGCATTTTAGAAGCTGAAGTGATTGCAGCAACTTTTGCAATGGTCGGTCACGGGATGGGTGACCAAAAATTTATTGTCTTGAGCCCTTGGTCCTGGCTGATTTTGCAACATACTAGGTGGGCAGTATCGCGTGATGTAGCGGTGTTCATACTAGGGGCACACTTACTCAGTCAACTGGGGCGTCCGGTATGTTGAAGTAGACATTGCCAGTCTCGTTCTGGACGTCGATGGAGTCCTCGATGGCGATAGTGAGCGTGTTGACGAGCTGCATCACCGCTATCCGGGAGTTGGAGAGAGACACTAGGCAGACCTTCCACTAGGTCCAGGCCCTGGTTTGGTTGCTGAAAAGACTTGCCTGGCTAGCTACTACCATCTTCTCAAAGTCTGACGCCATAACAACAACGAATTTCTGTATTGGCAGTTAGAGATAAGATAGCTAGTTCCTCAGTGATTGAGGAATACGGGAGAGGAGCTCTTCCATCTTCAGTCTTATCATTACTTGTCACCAGGTATGATGAAGGTACTGTTAATACTTACAGAGTCAACTCGCTGGATGCCGGTATGTTGACGTAGACTTTGCCAGTCTCGTTCTAGAGGTCTCGCTCGATGGCGGTGGTCAGCGCGTTGACGCGCTGCATCACCGTTATCAGGCAGTTGGAGAGGGGATTGTTGCTCGATAGCGTGTCACTGTCCCGCTCACATCTTAGCGTGGTAAGCAAAACAGCATCATGCCATAGCATATCGCGAAATGTAGCGATGTGCGTGCTAGGGAGGCACACTTACACAGTTAACTCGCCGGTAGCCGGTATGTTGACGTAGACATTGCCAGTCTCAGTCTGGACGTCGATGCAGTCCTCAATGGCGGTGGTGAGAGCGTTGACGCGCTGCATCACCGCTATCAGGGAGTTGGAGAGGGACGCGAGACAGGCCTTGCCAGCGTCTACCAGGTTGAAAGGCACTGGGAATATGACGACAGTGTCTTCAATATGATTCAAAAAGAAACTACATAGTGTGGTGGCAAATAAATTTAAGAGAGAAGAATATGGAAAAATACCAACTTGCTTTTAACTTCTCCTAGACGGGGTACTAATTCGTGAACTTTGCTTTTTTTTTAAACACTAAAACATGACTATTCTTTTATCCTTGCATTGTTGGGAAATTATCACACTGCGCGGAACGCCGGAGGAGTGCAGATGAGAGCTGAGATTACGGTAAAGATGACTTGAGTACATTGGCTTTTTTTTCAGATTGAAATACATTCAGAGTGAAACGAAGTCAATGTGCCGAAGTCAAACTTACAATCCCCGCTCTTCTTGCAGTCCTTGTTGAACAGCCGAACCCCAGACACTAACTCTAGTATTTCGTCCAGTTGTGCCATCTTCTCCGTCCGGGGCCGGGGCAAAGTAGACTTTCATCCAAGGGATACCCAATCCGGTATCCCTACCCTCTTCTTACATGTCTCTTCCCTGCGAGGGATATAAGACTTTGGTTCCAAACTGAGTTATGTCTATGTCAAGGAAAAGAAACTGCTATCTCCTTCCCGTTCTTCTTGGAATCTCGAGAGGCTCATTCGGTTGGGCCAATTTCTCCGCCGGGTAGAAGACATTGGTCCTGACTAAGGAAGGACGCTCAAGGAATAGAAGTCTTAATGTAGCAAAACAGTAACTTACAATCCGGTATCCCCTCCCCGCTCTTCTTGCAGTCCCTATTGAACAGCCGTACCCCAGATACTATCTCCAGCAGTTCGTTTAGTTGTGCCATCTTCTCCGTCCGGGGCAAAGCCACGTAGAGGCGCAGGTCTTCCAAGGAGAACACGCTCTCTAAGGCTGACATGCCTTCTTTCAGTGTCTGGGAAGGTTATAAAAATAATAACTTCTAGAGCACATGAGGTTAGAATAGAAGTAGTAAGTAGTCCTGTGAAACACAGAAGCAGTCCATTTTTTGAAGCAAAATTTCTTTTAGTGCAACTGCTAGCTAAGAATAATTACCAAATTATTCAAGAAAGATAAAAGTGCAAAAATGAGGTTATTTTCCTTACTCTTTACACGTAAAGAAAAAGAGAGGCAGATTTGTTCCAGCGTAACCGGTCCTTTTTTTCACACCAATTAACCTAGCCCCAAAGTAAGCACTCTAAGGCTTGTGTTATGGCATACTAGGGTAACGTATATAAATATTATATATCCTATATAATTATTTATGTGTAGAAATAGATATAAACGTTCATGACTCAGGTACAAATGCTCGTATTTATCATACAAACATTTGCCCCTACCGAGATTCGAGCCCGGGACCTCAGAGTAGGCGACACCTTGAAACCGGACCACTCTACCACGGAGTTCGTCAAATATCTGCTAATTCGTAATGGCCCGAGTACTGGATCACTGCCCATTCTCCTAATCCATCTATTAAGGATTAAGGAGGCCAGTGCCCCAGAGGTAGGGACATCAAAATGGCTGAGGATGATACATATTTTATTTTTATTTTTATTTATTAAAATTTTAACAATATTAATACATTATAACATTACATGAAAACAGTGTCACAAAAACCTGTTTAGGTTTAACCTTACACTGTTTGGTTTCGTCATCTTATCTTATCTTATCTTATCTTATATGATGATGATACATACAGCAATAGCTCCCGGGTTCCCTAGCCCGCTAGCCAGGACTATATAGATAGATATCTTCCTAAACAGCTTCTTAAACGCCGCATCATCTTCCGGAGCCGGGTCCTCGTCCAAGATCTCATTGACGAGCGGCCGGAGACAGCTGGATATCGACTCCAAGTGCTTGTCTATCAGGTTCTGCAGTTTATCGTAGTTCGTTTGGATGATGAACTGCATCTTCAGAGTGTTTAGAGAAATGTCGCCGTCTGCAAAAAATAAGTTATGAAAGAAGCACATTATAAGTTTCTTCGTGCACTCTTAATTGAAATAAAACAACTTTGCGGTTTTTTTGTGCACTATAATTACTCGAAACATTATTTGGTACTATACTTTTGGGGTTTTCGACGTTTCGCCAACTTTTCAGTTGCCGTGGTCACGGGTTGACTAGCTGCATATAAGTGTACCTTCTATAAGTAGATTTATTATTCAATTATTTAGTATCCATATCCGATACGAAATAATAAATCAACTGTTTGAAGGTAGACTTATAAGTAGCTAGTCAACCCGTGACCACTCCCGTGAAACGTCGAGAAACCAAAAAATCCAAAAATATAGTACCAAATATGTTTCTACACTAAAAAGCCGCAAAAGTTGTTTTATTTCAATAAGTTATCAAACAATATCTGCTGGTGATAAGAAGAGGTTTTTTTACCACGCAGACTTTGTTAAAACCACAAATGGTAAAACGATACTTATGGATATGTGAGTGATCACGACACTATTCTTACTCATCCCGTCAGGGCGACATGAGACTAATTGCTTTTTTCTAGTATATTTTCTTGTATAATATTTATCACAACCAATGATAAATTTTAAATAGAAAAATATTGGAAAAAATGAACTCAGCCACAAGTGAATTCTCAGATGTGAATCGAACCCATGACCTTTGGAAATCCGGTCCAATGCTCTTACCGCTGAGCTACCGAGACTTGCGAACCACCGCTTTTTTCTATTTAAAATTTATCATAAGTATAAAAATAGCATTTAAAAATGCAAAAATCATAAAATAACCAATGAATGAACAGTTGAATTATTAAGAGTTTAAACAACAAATTATTGACTTCAACAAATGAACCAAACTGGGGTAACACCCTATTTTCTTCTAATGTATTTTTCATGCTCTATCGTAATCATTTTGAACCTTTAACTTCTAAGATAAGATTGAAAATAAAATAACTGTGTAATTTTTAACAAGGAAACGATTCAAATGCCGAAATTATTAATTTAAATGTTCCCCTAGACGTATGGTTTATTTATTAGAATGATAAATCGTGCGTTCTTTTTGCCTGGTTCACAATATTCCAGTACGGCAATCCAGTGAATCAACCCCAGTATTAAGTATAACGCTTACAGTATTCCAGTCTTTCAAATATTTCAATCCAGTCCACGGAACTAGTGTTCTCTGGAATAGGTATGTACCTATCTCAGAGAATACTAGTAGAGAGAACCAGTAATGTGGGTACTGGAATGTTCCAGTACCCATTACTACAGTAGCATTTCAGTGCTTGATTCGATGTCTGGACAGTGCTACTGGAATAGTGTAAACCAGGCATTACTATTAATTAATTTATTTTATTTTAGGAAGGTTTACAGCTCTCGATAATTGAGTAGGATGAATAAAAACTAAAAGCCTATTACAAACCTCCACTACTACCACCTACTAAAAGGAAAAATATTCTAATAACTGAGTATGAGAAAATTTTCCTCTTAATATTCAAATTTCAAGACTGTAGATTTGTGTCTGACAACAACATGTTTCGTTGTAAATGTTGTTGTTTCTGTTATAACTAATAAGTTTCTTGCGGCCGTTCTTCTTGTAAGTTAAAATATGTCCTGAATGGCTGGTAGGGAAAAAAAATGGACGATTCGAAAGGTTTAGATCTTTAGATCTATTTGAATAAAAATATCTTTACTATTATCACATTCCACATACGTTCCTTCAAATCATCAATTATTGTAATCTCTCAGACCTTGGACTATAAGACACAATAGACCATCCATTGACCTTTGGACACCGGTGTCCTGCTATCAAACGACGAATTAAAACATCACATTATTTACTTACGTATAAGCATCTTGCCACATTCTTCAACGAAATACTGCAGATTATTCCTATTGATAGTCTTCGAGAATAACTTCCCATACTTCGGATTCAAGAGAAGAAGATTCACTAAATAGATCACAAATTCTGTGTCCACCGTCACATTCTGAGCTTGGCAATTCCTCGTGATTTCTGTCGCAATGTTCTTCACTATATTTTCATTACATGCCATTATAATGTATATTATTAAAAGGGTATCTTAAAATTGTGTCATAAATAAGACGTTTTATGTGCAAGGGAGCACTTGACAATGTTTGATTGATAATTTAAGGTTGCTATAGAGATTAATGTATGTGAACCATGAAGATTAAAGTAGGTTAATTTATGTCTCTGGTAATAATAAAGACTGTAGAGTGAATTTTGTCTCTTTGGTAGGTAAGTAGGTAATATAGTGCCGTTTATGATTAATTTATAGTTCGTGTTATTCGTTCGTTCGTGTCATTGATAATAAATTGGAAAAATATTGGAAAAAATTAACTCGGCCACAAGTGAATTCTCAGACGGGAATCGACCCCGCGACCTTTGGAAATCCGGTCCAATGCTCTCGGTCCAAAGAGCATTGGACCGGATTTACAAAGGTCGCGGGTTCGATTCACTTGTGGCCGAGTTAATTTTTTCCAATATTTTTCTATTTAAAATTTACCATAAGTATAAAAATAGCATTGAAAAATGCAAAAATTACAAAATCATAAAAAAAAAAAAAAATTGGAAGTTTAATTTCCAATCGAATCTTGACATTAAATATTAATAGGAGAACAGCGAGCATATTTAACTCAATATTTTGTTTTTTTTTTTTGCATTTTTTTATGCTACTTATATTTATTCTTGTGATGAATCAACAAACTCAATATTAATTCACAAAATTCTAAACCAATATTTATTACAGTCAGATTTTGATTTTGAAGGATTTGAGTATATTTTATATTGTAAAAGTTATAAAGGGTGGAAATTTAAAATTTAGAATAGAAACTTTATGTTAATAAATAATTTTTATTTTATTATTATTATTTAAAACGGGGCACGAAGGGCAGTGTACCTTAACCGAAGTAGCTACATGAAAACATTCTTAGGAAACGATCCTTAATTTTTTGAGAAATTTTAACTGCAAAAAATACAGCTAGCAGAAGAAATATGAGTTTATATGAGTTGATATACCTATATACCTAGATACCTATTTACATAAAATTCTCAGCGGTAACTTTTATTTGAGGGACTCGTAAAATTATACAACTTAGCAAGTTCGTAATCTTGTGTTACAGCTATAAAATAAAAACTCGTTTCAAAATAACCATTTTTTTTTATTAATTAAACATTTACTTTAGCAAACATTTGATTATTTGATTCGTTTCAACTTATTTAATTCTCCCTGCTGTATTGAGGCATCTTTGTAAATCTGTTTCACCTTTTCTTTCCTCACATTGTCACTGAAAAGATAATAAAAAGAGGTGTTAGTAAACAATAAACCTTATTATTTTATGTGTGGCGGCACTTACCAGACACATAGAACAACACAGTGCAAGAACGGTGCACGGTGCAAGAAAGAACCTCCCCAGCGCGGCAATAGATGGCGCTGATAACAACTCAATATAGGATTGAACAACATGTATGGAAACCTACATCACGCTTACAAAGTTTCACCAGCCGCTCCATATTTATATAGCAAGTCCGAAGCACATTAGTCGTCAACACCCAGTTCGGAGGAAGAGCTCGCTATTCGACCACCATCATCCCTACATATGCATTAAGACCGATTTCACATTGCGTCCGATCCGAATCCGTGAAAATTCGTCCCGAAGTATTTATAGCATTGCTAGGTTTCGCCCGCGGTTTCACTCGCGTGGTTCCCGTTCCCGTGGGAATATCGGGATAAAAAGTAAAGCCCATGTTACTCTACGTCCTTTCAATTAAAACTCTGCTATAATTCAAATCCAATTGGTTGCTTAATTAGGGCGTGAAAGAGACCTTGTAACAAGATAGTAATCGGCAACAAACTCGTGAAAGGCCGTGATCATATATTTATGTTAGGTCACATCATTCTACCACATAACACGAGCAATTGAATCGAAAATAAAAAACGGCCAAGTGCGAGTCGGACCATTATCTATAAAAACGGCAAAAAAAAAAGACCACGGCAGCTGTAAAGGTGCCGAAACGTCGGGAAAATCAAAAAACCCCTAAAAAACCAAAAAATACGGACAATTACAACTTATTTCGTGAAATATATCGTTTGATATCCGTAAAAGTTGTTTTATTTCAATTAACAGTACGCGCCAAAACATAAGATGTACGTATAAAAAAAAACATGTCTGTTGTATGGGAGCCCCTTAAATATTTGTTTTATTTTAATTTAATATTTTTTTTTAAAAGTGAATATAATAACCAAAAACTAAATATTCTGTAAATATTTCAAGTATCTGTTGCCGTTATCAATATCGAGCAAAAAAGTCGCGTTTGTTGTATGGGAGCCCCTTTAAACATTTATTTTATTCTGTTTTTTAGTATTTGTTGTTATAGCGGCAACAGAAATACATCATCTGTGATGAGAGATCATCATATATCCGAGGTGACAGACGGACGGACGGACAGCGGAGTCTTAGTAATAGGGTCCCGTTTTACCCTTTGGGTACGGAACCCTAAAAATGAATTGATACTAAAAAAATATGAGCAAAGACCAATGTCATCGATTTAGATGATATAGTAATGTTTACCTGTGTAACTTCTGCCTGATCTTCACAGACCCGATGTAAGCTTTGTCTCTCCTGATCTCTCTTAGCGCTCCTTTCATCTCTCTCTTGTACTTGGTCTGTAGTCTAGCTGTCTCTGCCTGCTCTCTTGATAGTTTGGAACTCTTACTGCCAGTAAACCTATGAAGAAGTTAAATGTTATAACAGTGCTGCTAAAATTGGAACTCATTAAAGCCGGGTATTCATTACGCAACATTTGTTTTTAAACAGTGTTTTTCGATGTTTCATCATCTCGATAAACAGTTTATAAACAAAAGTGAAGAAACATTGTTTCTGTAAACATGTTGCCGTGTTCCCCACCTTGAGTGGAGAGCAAGACGAAACATCTAGTTTATAAACAAAAGTTAACAGATGTAGACGTATGTTGCGCGAGTTTATAAACATGGAAGTTGTGTCAGACCATCACTAGTTCCTCGGGCTCGGCATCCTAGCAACAACTGACAAGTGTGGACTGCCAAGTTTCAGAAACAGTGTTTACGGTAAACTTGTTTCTAAACATGATGATCAAATTCATAAACAGTTTAGCAACAAATGTTTCCTAATGAATGCCCGGCTTTAAGGCGAGTATGCTGCGACACTGTTTTGTTTTTTTAACTCCTAACAATAAACATCTAACCAAATATGAGCTTAGCCTGTTGTTGGCGACCTACACCGCCGTATATATTCCTTTTTAGCCTCCATTCAAAATTATAGTTCTTATTAGCTTGTCATAACCAATTGTTTATATCAAAAAATGTCTACCAATACGTGCGTGTGAAAATAAGTAAAAAATATACAATACTAGCGGATCCTCGCGGTTTTACCCGCGTGGTGCCCGTTCCCGTGGGAGTATCGGGATAAAATATAGCCTATGGCACTCGGAAGAAATGTAGCTTTCTAATGGTCTAAAAAATTTATGAATCGGTCCTGTAGTTCCTGTGATTAGCGCGTTCAAACAAACAAACTCTTCAACTTTATAATATTAGTATAGATTAAATATAGTTTAAAGTGGAGCTAAGAGTTTTAATGTTTCCATCCTCAACACCTGTTATATGAGCAAAAACAAGATAACATGTTATCCTAGGTAGATGGAAAAAAATCCCCGCGACGGCCTGTTAGGTATTCTTCATCACATCCAATCATAGTTGCTTGCAAATATTGAGGACATTCTTTTTGTTAAGGTTAATATCGCGCGATATGTGATTGCTGGCTAATCGGTCGCTGAAGGTTCGTATCCTAGGTGCGAGAGTGAGACGCCGCGTGCTGCTATGATGCTAGCGCCAAAAACAATTTAGTAGTAATAAGAGGAAGTAAATGAATGCACATTGTATTTCATCGTTCGTACGGTTGAGGCCGCACTGTTGATACGTAACATAAAGCAATTATCGCGCAATTTCTGCGGTCGCGTTGCTGTTGCAAAGATAGGTAATAAATTGTCTAAGCAAAATGACACAAGAAAATATGCTACAAATTTATGGGTGTCAAATGGTGTTATCTTAATATCATTCAAAACATCATTCGTTTTAAAAGTGATTGCGACTACAAGTTACACAGTTCCATAAATCGCTATCACAATCACTAAACCATTGAAAGGGATTGTGATAGCGATTAAAATTAGACAGTTAGGGGGCTGGCCCGTCTGGTGGACGCTATTCATAAGTTTGTTTTATTATGTTTTAGAGCAGCAGACCCACCTTAGGACTTTATTGTAATAAACGACTAAATTCGTGTGATGTTGTTAAAAATAAGTAGAAATTATTGCTCAAAATAATAAGTTTTAATATCCCCACTATTGAGACTCAGGCGTTCATTATAGATGGGCCATGACATTGAAATTTAAACTTTATTAACATAGTGTTAAGGTCCAAATTGGGTACCTTCGTGATTTCACGACCCATAACAAGTTCTAAAAATTATACTCACACTTCTTGGACATCCGGTTCATACAGCCTGAGCATTTTAATTTTCTTCTTTTCAGCACTCAAAGGCGTAAATGTTTTCACTTCAAACGTCTCCTTCATATACTTGACTGTTGCAGCTACCTTCGACGCCACTTTTTTGGGGTACAATTCTAAATCTATTCGCCGAATCAACGAAACATGCGGCTCGAACAAACACTGCTGAGCCTCCAACTCATTGAAATAATCAAAAAGTTCTCTCAACATATCAATACTTATGCTCAAACATCGAATTTTAAAATCATTATCTATTTCGTTCGAAGCTAAGTCTTTCGCCGCCATCTTGTTTTCAACCGCCATTTTAGAACAATCGTCTTCCAAATTCAAAAGCTTCGCGTCTCTATGTAACCGAAAAGGCGGGACTACTTGTATAGGATTTAAAACAGTAGTATTCGCGCACAGATACAAAATACCTCTCAAAAAATTTATAGCTGCGGGTACAAGTCTTTTAGATAGAACAGTGTATTCTAAAATAAGTGCAGTCACAAAGAAACCTCTAGATATAGAATACGGATTATCGAACCTAGAAAGACTTAATATTTCGGACATAAAAATCAAAGATGGAGTCGTCACCGGATGCCGGAAGTCAGACGTAGGATACAACAGTGATACCAGCTTAAAGAAAATCAACGTATCTAAATCTGGGACTTTCTTTTTTCTTTTCATAAAGTTATCGTGTTTTTCTTTGAGAACTTCGACGATGAATTTTTTTGTGGATACTTTGTTTGTATGAGCTAGGTCGTAGAAATATGGTGCTAGTTTGTCGAATATTAGGAATGCTTTTATGATTTCTGATTCTTCTTTCAAGTCGGTGAATATATCGTTAATGTATTGTAGCATATGAGCGAATAGTCTGCTAAGCAACTCTTTGTTGTTCTCGGCTAAACTTGGATCATATCGCTTGATTAGTTTCTGTAATGCTGTCGATTGTTGTGATGGTGTTTTTCCTGTTAATAGATCCTGAAAATATATGTATATTATTATTATTAATACTAATTTTAAATGCTAAGAGAAATATTTAATTATTTGATGATCACACAATTCTTTACACTTAAATTTTTTTTTCAGTCAACTTTGAACACATAACTTATAACTTATTTAATATATTCGGATATCCATATAGATATCAAATAGTTCGTTTTTTATTTAGCACACGAGTACTAACTTCACGTCAATTCAGATTTCATAATAACTTACCTTTAAATTATCACCTTCAGCTAATTTTAAGTCGAAAAACGAAGAGATTTTACGTGTATCCTCCTCCATATTTGCATCATCTTGATCTTCACTTTCTTCATCAGATTCTTTGAGATCTTTTAAATCATCAATACTTTTATTTTCAACTGATTCTTTCTTTTCCTCTTCTTCTTCTTCATCATCATTATCGCCATCATCAGAAGCTTCGTCACTATCGGATTCTACTCCATTTGAATCTTCCATGATATAATCATCTTTTGATTGAGGCAATTTGTTTTGGTTTGGGCTATTATCTATCTGTTCACCTGTTTTTGATTGAGTGGTTTCTGTACTTCCTTTTTTCTTTGGTTCTTCTTCTTTAGTCGAACCCTTTTTAAGATTTTTCTCTGTGTTATCTTCACTGCTTGAATCCGATTCCTCATCCACATCTTTTTCTTCTGTATCTTGGTTTTCAATATCAGTTTCTTCGTCACCATCCTGTCCTTTTTCACCTTCATCATCACTATCAACTGCTTCTCCTTCACTGTCATCATCATCAGAAGAAGAGTCAGATACACCATCGTTAAATTTGGGCTTAGAATTTGGAACTGAAACAAGATTTTTTTATGAGAATTTTACAAAATTCTGTTAGTCCCGTCGGAGTTAGGGACATAAGTTATATCAGTGCTATTGATATTCATAAGTGATAGATCTAGGTTTTTCAGTAAAAAAAAGTAGTTATACAACTACTTAACAGATTAGATCACGTCTCCGTAGGCTTACTATTTTAATGTTGCTCTGAAATAAACATATAAACTTTACTTCATCAATTTTTTTAAATGATTTATGTCGTAAAAATCTAGAACTTGGACACACAACAAAAAATATAACATTCATTTATAAGATATATTCATATAAGATAACATAGATATCTCACCTGAAAAATCTTTCAATATTTTCTCTGGTACTAGTGGTTTGCCATCTTTGTCATAGGCCAGCATGAAATCCTGACCTTCATCCAGATCAAAATTGTCGTCTAAATCGTCCGCCGACCTGAAAGTACGAACTTAGTTATTTCTGTAACATCAACTGAATTATGATATGAAGTACACATGGACTGCTAATATAGCCATATGGAAGTAATGTATATTAATCTTTATTGCGAGATTGAGCTATCGACACAAATATTAAATAATAATTACTTTGAAAGCCAGATTCTGTTAATTGGTTTGAGACATATCAAAACTTGGCATTTTTGGTATTGGCGCAGTGGTTCGCGCGCTCGGCCTGCAATTGTTGAGGTTAAGCAACTTTTATAAGAATTGGTCACGGGATGGGTGACAAAAAATATTATTATCTCGAGCTCATCCGTGCATCGGAAGGCACGTTAAAAGCCGTAGGTTCCGGCTGCATTTGAGGTTGTTAAAGCCCAACAATCCAGATTGGGCCCGCGTGGTCATGGCCCATTCTCCATCCATTCAGCCATCCATAAGGAAGGCCAGTGCCCCAGCAATGGGAACATTAAAAAATGGCTGATGACGATATCAAAAATGAACATAACATGAAACGTAATTTTTGATAGTGACGTCATCTCTGTCAAGTCCATAGTTGTGCAGTGCCTCTGCCCGTGTTAATCATAAACCGTTTCGCACTTGTGATAAGGTCTTTAATGAACGTGGCAAAAAAAGGAACTACCACCTTCATCTTGTGTTTACGTCAATTTTGACAGTTAGGTACCTTTTTTCTTTTTTCTAGTATATTTACTTGATTAAAAATTATCACATAAAAATAGCATTGTAAAATGCAAAATTAAAAAGTTATAAGTTAGGTACCCCTTTCGCGTTCATTATAATCCTTGTCGCACTGTACTCTGACACTAATTCTTCTTCTTAGTTAATTAATGGCGTGCTCACGTTATATACGCGAATTTTGCCAATGTCAAGTAAATATATTTTGTTATTTAAAGAAATTGTACGGTAGATTAAGTTAAAAATGGAGCCTCACAACACGAAAAGAACTCGAGTGAAATTCTCTGACTGAGGTTTTAAAATTGGTAACTAACCTGTGTTTTGTGGAGGTTGATTTAGTTACAGGTACTTCATCATCACCTAACATTCTCAATTCTCTTTCTTTCTCTAATTTCTCCAATCTCTCCCTCTCTTCTTTGGCTTCTTTTTCTGTACTTTTCAATCCATCTGATGGCTAAAATAAAAATTGTACATACATTAAAACTTATTTGTATTATTTCCCCATTCCTTATTTTTAACGTACTATGTCTATGCATTACTTCTCCCAGAGATGCCTTAAATCTAATCAGTGTCAATTAATGCAAATGGACGTTTTAGACAGACATTAAAATTAAGAAAGAAAAATCATGTATTTTGACACTGCACGACGATCGACAACATACTTATTAAAAACACCAATGTACATACAGCAAAGACGTGCAGCGTCAAAACCGCTCAGCTCAGTTGACGACCTCCGTGGTAGAGTGGTACGTACACCGGTTTCAAGGTGTCGCTTACTCTGAGGTCCCGGGTTCGAATCCCGGTAGGGGCAAATGTTTGTATGATGAAGACGAGCATTTGTACCTGAGTCATGGACGTTTATATATATTTCTAAACATAAATACTTATATATGTATAATTATATGTATTTATAATATCCGTTAGCCTAGTATCCCATAACACAAGCCTTGCAGTGCTTACTTTGGGGCTAGGTTAATTGGTGTGAGTGTAAGAAATATTTATTTATTTTATTTATTTATTTAGTATACGCAGCAGACGGGTAGTAGGCCTGCTGCACTGATATTCTGCTGAGCACAGTGGTGACATCAGGCACACGACAAACAAAACAGTGAAAAATATTAAACAAGAAAATATACTAGAAAAAAACAACTAGTCTCATGTCGCCCTGACGGGATTCGAACCCGCATCCTTGGGAATCCGGCCCAATGCACTAACCAATTATGCTACAGAGACCTATGAGGACACGTCGAATTTTTCCAGTATATTCACCGTTCTACGGTGTTGGCCACCGTCGCTTCATCAATGAGAGAAATATCCTCGCATTCGAAAGAAACATCTTTACAGATGTTTGACTATCGATTAAGATGAAACAGCCATCTAATTATAACTTTTTAATTTTGCATTTTACAATGCTATTTTTATGTGATAAATATTAAACAAGAAAATATACTAGAAAAAAAACAACTAGTCTCAATTCGACGTGTCCTCATAGGTCTCTGTAGCATAATTGGTTAGTGCATTGGGCCGGATTCCCAAGGATGCGGGTTCGAATCCCGTCAGGGCGACATGAGACTAGTTGTTTTTTTCTAGTATATTTTCTTGTTTAATATTTATCACATAAAAATAGCATTGTAAAATGCAAAATTAAAAAGTTATAAAAAAAAACAGTGAAAGATAAACAAAAGCACGTTTTACGTTAATTAATGGAATTACAGTCCATTCCGGCTAAAATCTAGACCCAACCAATGGCAATGACAGATAAGCCGTCATTATCTATACTAATATTATAAAGCTGAAGAGTTTGTTTGAACGCGCTAATCTCAGTAACTACTGGACCGATTTAGAAAATTCTTAGACAATTAGAAAGCTACATTTCTCCCGAGTGACATAGGCTATATTTTATCCCGATATTCCCACGGGAGCGGGCACCACGCGGGTAAAACCGCAAGGATCCGCTAGTTGTTGATATTTATAAATTTCACTCTCAAGTTGCACTTTTGATGCTCTGTCATTCCCGCAAGAGACGGTATGTATTTATAGTATTAGTATGTACTCATAGTAAGACTTATAGTATGTACTCACAGTTCCCCTCTTCTCAAACTTGAGTTCTCTCATCATCTTATCATAATCTTCACTCTTCTTCTCGGCTTGGCTCAACAATTTATCTATTATAGACTCTTTTTTCTCCTCTACTCTAGCTTTCTTGAACACCACTGGCTGAAGATCTTTCCATTCACTATCCAGCTTCTCTGTCAAGTCCAAAGTTTGTTCTTTCTCTTTCTGTTTTTCTGCTTTTCTTTTCTTTGATTCTGCTATGAGTTGCTCTATGAGGTCTTTGTGGGATTTCGCACCGTCTTTAGATTCAGTTTTGGATAGGATACCACCGCCAAAATGACCTTCTGATACAAAATCGTCTGAAACAAACATAATATAGTTAGCAACTGAAGTACAGAGATTCATCGTTGTCATCAGCCATTTTTAATGTCCCTACTGCTGGCACTTGCCTTCCTTATTAATGGATATGGAGAATGGGCCATGTCCCACCACTCGGGCCCAATGCGGATTGGTGGGATTTAACAAAAGCAAATGCCGCCGGGACCTTAACGTGCCTTTGTCAAGAGCATTGGACCGGATTTCCAAAGGTCGCGGGTTCGATTCCCGTCTGAGAATTCACTTGTGGCCGAGTTAATTTTTTCCAATATTTTTCTATTTAAAATTTACCATGAGCTTGAGATAGTAAACTTTTAGTAACCCACTTTTAACCGACCATTGCGAATGATGCTTAACCTCGACAATCGCAGGCCAAGCCATACTTTTACGAATTCGTAAAATGAATTTTTGTGCAACCAGCTGATAATCTCATGTATTTCAGTAAATTGTTACAATAATTTTATAATCGACAGTTGGTGAACCCAACCGTATTGTCGTTTTGTATACAAAACTTTAGTGTGTGATTGGACATACAATTTCACTGTAAGTAATTGTATTCTCAATATAGGCAAATGATTGTGTGAAATATAAATTTAATTTTGTTGTAGTTCTGCCCTATTCTAGAACGCGACTCAAGCTTATCTATACTTAAGATCAGCGAGATGGACGCCGTTATTCATCTCATGTTGTTCTTCCCCTTAAATAAATAAATAAATAATTTATTTGTATGAATATTATTTATTTACTTTCTAAATGTAGTCAACTACTTGAGTCATGTTCTGGAAACCAGGCCTTAGTGTGGTACTCCACTTATCCAATATCTTGGCCCAATGTACATTTGATCAGAGAATTTGGATGACTTCTTGATTCTACTGTGTAACTGACATTTATAATATTGGACAAATAAATTTGATAAGTTGAATACCATCCCTATGGGCTGGGTTTATCGTAAAACTGTATTTTTGGTGATAAATAAATCACTTTGAAAATCCATAATAAAGTTCAGGAACTGGTTGGAATGATCCCGACTATGGAGACTGATCACCCGTCCAGCTTCGCCGGCATCCAAATAATAATGATAATTAAAAGCAGAAGTTGCTCTCACCATCTAAGCCTCCAAATTTTCTTCCATCTTCATCTTCTTCATCTGACGAACGAGGATCATCGAACTTCTCAATTTGCTCCAATGTTTGTCCTCTGCACATATTATAATTAAAAGCTGTTGATTTTCCATTTCACAATTTACAATATGATAAAAACATTAAGACTAATTTTAAGAAGATATCTTCAAAAAAGTAAATGTATTAACAGTTTAGCGGACAATAAATGCCTATAGCCGTTATAGCAATAAAAATTATATTATGTCTCATTCACTATATGCATTTGAAGTGTTCCAATATCTTGTGTTTAATGTTGATTGAGAAACTTTTTTTTTATTTTTTTTATTTGAAGTTACATGAAAATATATCAGATATTTGTTACCTATGTGTTAATATTTCATCATCTGCTAAGTTGTAAATATTTTTTTTATTATGCTGTCTGGCTCTTTCTGCAGCGAATCTGGCAATCATACGGTCTTCAGAGGACAGTTGATTGTTCTTCTCACCAATACGCTTGTCAATGAACGCATTTGTCTTATTCATTAATTTCATTTCTGTCCCGAGTGTTTCTTTTCTCTATAAAATAAAAGTAGAGTGATATTTTACATTTAATTGCTTAATAACTAAAATATGATTTAAAAAGTTATTATCAGTACTATACAACGAAGACAATCAGGCGCATGGCAGGAATGCGGTTTTGCACTTTTTACACCTGTAGCCCACTTCTATCACGGCACATATGTTATTATGTGATTAATTTGCACTACAGTGCTTAACTGATTGATCACCGCGTTTTGAAAATCTGGTTTTTACTTAGATTTTTTAAGTTTTTCTCAGCTGTCATGCGCCTAATCGTCTTGGTCAGATAGTAATGTTACTTTTTATTATATTTTTACAGTGTACTAAAGTTATTTTTTAGTGTGCTTAAGAACTTAGTAATTCCGGTCAATAAAAGACTTTTATAGATGAGAAAACTTAAAGATGAAAAGAAAATAGCATTAAATTCTAAACAATCGTCCAGTTATGGAAACCTTAGAAAGAGAAAGTTTTAAAATAAAAGTGAAAGTAAATAGTTATGGAGCTAAATCGCCAGATCTCACCTTTTGTACGGCTTTCGCTCGTGAAACACCAGGTAATCCACGATCATGTTTTGACTTTTTACCCAATACTTTGAGTTTTTCCTTGTTTATGTGCACTTCAAAAGGATTCAACTTTTTCTTAAAACCTTCTGTCTTTTTCTTATGGTGAACTTTGTCTGCGAGACCAGCATTTCTCTTGTTTTTCACTTTAGCCATTATAAAACAGTATTCATGCAAAAAATAATTGAAAAATATTTAGAAATCACGATTTATTACCGCTCGTTCGCATTTACATGAAAGGTTATGTTTTGACATTGACAATTCAACAAGCACATGGTTTTGACGTTAACTATACGTTTTGAACGACTACTGTTTGAAATCGGTTATTTATATTTTTTTAAACTTGATTTCATTGTTAAAGAGAAAGTGATAAAATCATCATTATGTATCTACTTTTAGGGTTATATTAATAACAATACGTTTATTGCTTCCCATATAAACAGATTTTTTTTTCATGAACAACGGGAAGCTGTCAGCATTCACCACGTTACAAAAATGTGCTTATATGAAGTATCTAATTATTAACCACCTTAAGTTTAAGTTATTTCTTAACCTATGAGCACTTATTGTACATTAACAGGTATAATTTGTAATGTTTTATTCTATATTCCCACAAACCTGTGCATATTTCCCACAAACCTGTACATATTTCCCACAAGAAGACGGGAATAACGAGGGTGAAACAGCGGGCGGCGGGTGCGGCGGCGACCACTCGCTCGCTAGTGTATCAATAAAAACATTTTTATTTAGGTTACTTCACATTATTAAGTTCTTTATCACTAAAAGAGACTGACTGAATTAATATTTAAGAATATTGTATTGTAAGTAGCTTTATAAATGCTTGGTCAACACAAACTATTAGAATGCATTTATCAAACGCGATTCTAGTCTTTATCTACCTGGAATAAGAGTGATATTGAAAACAATCACTATATAAAACAACAACAACATAATTTCCGAGACCTACCGAGTGACTTCGAAACACCGCTCGGCTGTTTTCGTAGTGACGCCGTGTAGCACCTAGCGCGTAGGTATATTATTGTGTGGCCGTTCTTCCTTCTGTGTGATTGCAAAGCTTCGAAATCTACTTCCTTCAAGAAAAATGGCACAAGTTACTGATGAAGAACTTCGTGAAGAGATCGAAAGTAAGTGAAACCATTATTTTATATCAAAAAATAGATTTATGGAACAGAAAATGATTTGATGCCATACAAGTTTCTTTTTGTTCCGATGCCTTGTAATGGCTTCAGTAAATGTCCAATACAACTTCGATTTTTCGTGGCTTTAAATTGAAATATCTCTGACAGTATGATATTGTTATCAAAATGTTTCAAGCGAAAGTTAATCAGAAATACTATCCGCGTACAATTTTAACCTAACCATGTTTTTTCGAAGCGTCGTTTAGCGTGGTCACTGGTAGTTTATTTTTATGCAACGCTTAGACCTCCACGTATGAATAGGTGTAATGGCGGATGTTTTCGACCTCGAGAAAATGCCAAAAAAGGCGCATTATCATTACAAATTATTTTCACTTGACATGTTTTTGCAGATTTAGTACATTTTCTATACATTGTAAATAATTTTATGGTTTTTATGTTCGTTTTGTCAATTTCGTCAAGCCGCCATTATCTGCGTTCCGTTTCACGTTGCATTGCGTGTTGTCGCATTTTGAAACTTTATCTGCGTTGCCTTGCTGCAATCTAGGTCTATTTGAATGTATATTTTTTATTCAAATGGTTTTCTATTCAATAAATATTATTCAGGTTTAGGTACGTGTGTACCTATTTGATAGATCGACTTATATCTCAACGTTTAAGTAGCGTAGTAACAACACTTACAACCTCACATCACAAGCTATGTATTCTATTTGCTATTTTAATCTG
Organism: Chrysoteuchia culmella; assembly: GCA_910589605.1. Lineage (NCBI taxonomy): Eukaryota > Metazoa > Arthropoda > Insecta > Lepidoptera > Crambidae > Chrysoteuchia > Chrysoteuchia culmella. Next base: position 14,829,140 of record OU342664.1, on the reverse strand, counting down.
TGTAATCACGTTCACTCACTGCAATGTTCATCCATCGCTGGCTTACAAAGATATTATGTTTCAGTTATTTGTATTAATGCTGTAATGGATGAGATTTTCATTTAGGATAGTAATAATGTCAAACTGCCAGCGTAGCATGCGCACCGCGACTCGCTGTCGACGCTTATCTCGTGATGTCTGTCCCGCTCATATCAGTACGGTGTGAACGGGATAGACAATACGCTCGCGCGAGAAAAGTGCCGAAAGAGCTTTGTCGAGGCGCTCATGCTACGCATGCTGGTAATAATAATACATTGGATAGTTGAAGTAGCAAGGTGCTTTTTTAAAACTTTTTATTATGACTGTAAAAAATGTCTCGACGGACTAATTAACAATTATTGAAATTAAACTATTCTCTGGGACTAAATAAAAACGGAAACTCCCGATCATTCCATTTCAATCTACGTAAGATTCCGCACACACGGAGAGATTTTGGCTTATTTTGGAACTAGCTTCCGCCCGCGGTTTCACCCGCGACCGTAGGAATATCGAGATGAGAATGAGAATTGACCTATAATGCGAGTCTCCGCTCCGTCCTTTCAACTAACTCAGACTATGCTTTAGAATTATTCTAAGCCCTATGCCAAAAATGATGTCGATTGGTTACTTAGGGTGTGAAAGAAGGACAGACTTACACGCCAGTGTGACCAATTGTGGCAGATTTCTGCCATTTAGGCAGATTTATGGCCTGCGCAGACGACGGACATTGAAGGACTTTTTGTCCCGACACGACCTTATTACTAAGAACATAAAGTTGAATAAATAACGAGGACTATCGCGTACTTTTCGCGGATATTCGCGGTCTAAGTTGAATCTTATTTGGTTAACAATAAAGACGTGTCGCGGACAAAAAGTCCTCCGTTATCCGTCGTCTGCGCTAGCTTTTAGCACCTGAATTTTAAGTGTGGCAGATTATGCCGACGATTTCGAAAAGTAGCAGAATTTGGCAGATTTGAAAGAAATCTTTAAAATACTTAAAATTAATAAAGATTTCCTTCAAATTTGCCAAATTCTTTCACTGTATGATTAAAATTTATGGCTATGTATGGCAATTAATCTATAATAAGGTTTATTTTGTTATTAATGTAACTGATTATTAGTTTCTTAATAAGTAAATTGTAGTAGAACTCCTTCAAATTCCTTTTGCAGTTTTTTTTTTGTGGTCGTTTGGAGTGGTATATTGGTTTTTTGGTGATTTGGCAGATTCGCCGTTTCTGAGATGGTCACACTGAAACACGTTTACGCATTTTTATATTAGTTAGAATGTTGGCGTGGATTGTAGTAGAGTGGAATGATCGTTAGTTTCTTACTTACGAATGTTTGCCATTTCCGAAATTCGCCTTGTAGCTTAAGCAATATTCGAACCCGCGGAAAATACGAATAATGAGAAATAGTTACCTATTAAACTAATCATAAAGGAAAAATCTAAATAAAAAACCTTAATTACATTAGAGAAAGCAAGCAAGAGAGGCGTAATGTTAGGCCCTGTTGGGATTTACAGCACTTTTGGATATTTCAAAGATGATAAAAATATGTTTTCAATTACAAGAAACATGGTCTGAATAGTTTCCATCTATGAAAATCCAAGCCGTCACTTTGATTGCAAACAAGCTTACATGATCGGTGTTCGATGCGAACAATTTTAATCGATAAGTCAAAACTGCAATGGATTGTAATTTCAACTTGTCAAATCGTACATACATAATCGCAAAACTGACTTGAAGGATACAATTACATTAATTTCAATGGAGAACTAATAGAAACAGAGTTAGATAATCAGCCCACAGAGCCTTTAGTACGAGGGCAAACTATAATAGTATTCGAAAACTATCGCTTTGTCTCTTTCATATCCATAGACTGCTATACCGACATGACTAGAGCATCCGATAGTTGTCGAAAACGTTGACAAATTGTCCACTCGTATAAGGGTAGGTACAGCGGCGCTAAGATGAGCGCTGCCTGTGACTATTTGTCGACCTTTATCTCGCGCTGTCTGACAAAATCAATATGGTGTGAGCGAGACAGACTGCGCTCACGAGAATTAAGTGTCGAGAAAATTTTGTCGCGGTGCTCATCTTAAGCCTACACTATTTGTCGACCTTTATCTCGCGCTGTCTGACAAAATCAGTATGGTGTGAGCGAGACAGACTGCGCTCACGAGAATTAAGTGTCGAGAAAATTTTGTCGCGGTGCTCATCTTAAGCCTACACTATTTGTCGACCTTTATCTCGCGCTGTCTGACAAAATCAGTATGGTGTGAGCGAGACAGACTGCGCTCACGAGAATTAAGTGTCGAGAAAATTTTGTCGCGGTGCTCATCTTAAGCCTACACTATTTGTCGACCTTTATCTCGCGCTGTCTGACAAAATCAGTATGGTGTGAGCGAGACAGACTGCGCTCACGAGAATTAAGTGTCGAGAAAATTTTGTCGCGGTGCTCATCTTAAGCCTACACTATTTGTCGACCTTTATCTCGCGCTGTCTGACAAAATCAGTATGGTGTGAGCGAGACAGACTGCGCTCACGAGAAATAAGTGTCGAGAAAATTTTGTCGCGGTGCTCATCTTAAGCCTACAGGAATTCAAAATCTCTCCCTTTAATGTACTTACCTATAAACTATAAATTTTCTTATCCGCAGAGATCCTCAAAAATGCGGACCTCGCAAAGACTTCCACCAGCAAGGTGATCAAGAAGCTCGAGGAGGTGTTTGACGCGGAGCTGGCCAGCAAGAAAGACGTCATCGACAAGATGGTGCTGGACTACGTCAACTCGCAGGCGTCTGATGATGATGAGGAGGATGAAGAGGTAAGTTCGTTCGGATTCCCGCGATTACTAAGAAAACTTTCATTCATCAATATTTATTTTTGCGTCAACGGGTAGCTTAGTCTGTGTATCTCTACCGAAATTTTATAGAGTTACTTAGCTCTAAGATTGTGTGACTACCAGGTCAATGTGGACATTTAGATGACAGGGTCCTTGCACACCGCGTTTTTAAACGCGCTGTCGACGCGCGTTTTTTGCTATACAAACGCGATACACACGCACGTCGAACGCGCGTCAGACTGCTTTGTATAATAAGCTTATATTAGATATATAGATAGATACACTTAGATAAAAGCGCGTTGTCGACGAAAGATGGCGCGTTCAAAAAACGCGCTGTGCAAGGGCCTTAAGATAGCGTGGTGGGTGGGCGGGATATTACGTCCTCTTCCCCGCATCAACTCATACTTCGATTGTGCATGCAGATGTAGTCTTATTTCTAGTATAGTTTATCAATTAATAACCTTCTCCATTTTGTCTATGGTCAGGAGGAGGAAGAAGAGAAGAAGCCGCCTCCAAAGAGAACAGCCAAAACCACAAAGCGCGCCAAGAAAGCGCGTAAAGCTGATTCAGTAAGTTTGAACGGACGAAGTTTTATGTTTTTCCGTACGCGAATGGTACGATTTATCTTACGATCCGTCGTTTTAGACCGATCTAAACGATAAATCGGTAACGTAAAGCATGTTGTTATGTTTTATTTATGTATAGGTCTTTAGAACGTAGATTTAGAAGTATCGTTTTTGCTGCATGAAACTTTTTTGGCTCTTATATGTCAACTTGCCAACTATACACAATGTAGGTAGACCAAATTGTATTTGAAAAATTTATACTTGGCCTCTTAAAATCTCGGGGTTATATTTGCTTAAGTTTAGTCATAATCGTATCTCAATCGTATTACAATTTGTATTGTAGTGTAATTTAACACTGTAATAGTTCCAAAAATTGTGAAATGAACACTGCTATTAAAATACGATCGAATAGAATAGAATAGAAATCATTAAATAACAAAAACACAAAAAACCGTAATACAATGAGACAAGTAGGTATTAATTAAGACAAAATAGACAAGAGTTATATTAGGTAACTAAACAACAGAACAAAATGACGAACTGAGACAAACAAAGATCTAAGTGTGCTGGTAATAGGCCCTCAGCAAAATTAACTTCTGGGTCATTCGTTGATGGTCAGAATAACCCAGAAGCACCTGGTATTCTGACGGGGCCAAATGAGTGATTCGACACAACAAACTTAACGTCGAACACAATATTATAACACTAACGATAAATTAAACAGCAATAAAAAAAAAATAACAATTGAGATACGATTATAACTTATGATGGCCCAATGTGTATGTATAGCATTAGCAGACTAGTAGAACAAATTATCTTTTTATCAAACGCCTGAAATGAAGTTGCACATCGCTGATGTCGCAGTGGTAATCCTAATCCTACTTACTGCGCCAAGTATAGTGGGTTCGATCCCCAACTGGGAAAAATACTTATCTGATAAATATTTGTGGTTTGTATGGGTGTTAAATATGTAAGTATATTTGTAATTACACCATTGATGCTAGTATCCGTAGCAAAAGTGCTTGGGATTTCGGAATCCGGTATATGTAATCGTAACGGGTACATATCAGAATGTCTAGAATTAAAATGACTAATTTAGTTTTGATTTTTTGCATCTTTCAATGCTATTTTTATACTTATGATAAATTTTAAATAGAAAAATATTGGAAAAAGTCAACTCGTTTTTGGAAAAAAGCCAAAAGTGAATTCTCAGATGGGACTTCACTTGTGGCAAGTGAAGTCCCATCTGAGAATTCACTTGTGGCATAAGTATAAAATGACTAATGTTAAAATAACTAAGTTCAAAATGTCTAAAATCGTAATATCTAACTATGATGTATTATTATTATACTTGGTGTAATTTATTTTGTCAATTAACAAAACATTATCTTACATTTTAATCTTTTATTTTCTATTATTTAATTATATTTACAAGTATTAACCTGAATGAAAGTAAGCCACACTAAACATTAAATAATTTGAACACAACACATTTTAAGCTAAGATCATTTGAACTTTGACATTTTGAACTATGATTTTTTGACCATTCGACATTTTCGTTTTAGATATTTTAAGCATTCGACATTTTAATTTTTACATTTTGAATTTAGCTATTTTAATTTTAGACATTATAATACGTACCCAATCGTAACATTAGTTTAGTACCTATAATATTTAATAATATGTATTATTTTCCTTTATTATAGTCTGACGATGATGACGATGACAATGACAATGACAGCGAATATGAGGTAAGTATTCATAGTAGAAAGTGCTTGTCAAGAGTATTAGCAAACAATGAACTATTAATATACACTGTGTGTACTTACTGTAAACTACAAATTGACTGCTATTAACTTTATCGAAAACAATCGGATACACTGCTCATGTCGGTTAAGCAGTCTATGGATATGAAAGAGACCGCGATAGATTTCTATAACGAATATAGTTTTATCAAACTCGTACTAAGCGTACAGGTCGCGCCACGTAATTTGAAAAAAAATCACAGTGAGTATTTTGTTTTGCCGCGCATTGGTCAAGTTATGCCAAGTCAATCAAGTCAAGGCAAGAGACCTTTATACACTTGGCTGCAAAGAAATCGAACCACTGCGTTATTTTCCTACAAACATGCTCTCTTCACGGTCTAATAAACAAAAAAGTATGTGTATTTTTGCAAAGATTTGGGTGTTGATGGCCGATTATTATTTAAAACCGATTTATTTAAAAATGACGAATTATTATTCAAAATAACGAAAAACATTTCTTGATTTCCTAAAATTTCAGTAAAACAAAGTTTTCTAGATTTTTGGGACTTATATTCGCAAGTCGAGTTTTCGACTCATACATACATCGACGTACAAATGTTTACATAACTGTTTATACTTTTTGATTAATGAGACTGTAAAGTGAGTACGTTTGTATGAAAATAACGCAGTGGTTCGATTTCTTTGTTGCCGAGTGGATATTGTAAAACAATTTTATATGATTTGATAGCAAATTATAACATTTTACAGGAAAAGAAGCCGAAGGCGAAGCCCAAGAAAGGTGGCGGTAAAAAAGTAAGTTATCAAAATTATTTCAATAGATTTGTAGTCATATGGTTCTAATATTAAGGTTTGAAATCTATTGTCATTTTCTCTGAAACTGCTAAATATATTTTACCACTTTAGAAGAGTATAGATTAAAATCTCGTTCACTTTTTTCACAGGGAGGCGCTGGCCGAGGCTATACTCGCGCGTACAAACTATCACCAGCCCTTTCAGACCTCATGGGCGCTGAAGAAATGCCACGCCACGAGGTAGTCAAGCGAATGTGGGCGATTATAAAGGAGAAACAACTCCACGACCCTAACAACAAGCAGTTTGCTATATGCGACGATGCTCTATACAAAGTTATTGGCACCAAACGGTTCCGTATATTCGGTATGATGAAGTATCTGAAATCGCATTTCATTGATGAGTAAGTTTTTGAATAAACGTGCGGACTGATGAAACTTTTTTTTTTAATGAACGGCCCTAGCTTGCAGCCGAACAGCATTTATAAAAGGTTGAATCTGATTTAGGCAACTTTTTAAGATGCTGTTTATTGAAGTGGCAATATAACAGAAATATATTTTAGAGTTTGGTTGCGTGTAGGTTTTTGTATTTTGCAGCAATGATCTCTTCCTGCTTTTTGAAGTGCAAACAAAACTTTATTACTATTACCTTTATTAATATATAAAACTACCTAGGTTTTATTTAATAACTAATCTTTAAGGATATTTTCAAAGTTGTAGTGTTATCAGTCTGCACATAGAGCCTAGTATTTTGACGATTTGTGAGTCAAATATAAAATTCATCAATCTTTAGCTTACTAGAAAAAATTGCTGTGATATCAATTAATTAATTAATTGTAAAGGATAAGCAGCAATTAAAGGTTTGACTACAAATAACTTAGATTTAATCTAATCTAACATTGAGTTTTGTGAATTGCATTTATAATTCATTTAATTATGTCCATGTCGACAGTGGCAGTTTATAGTTTAAGTTTAAGATTAGTTGTTTAACAAATAATAATTAAGTAAGTATAGTACAGAAATGATGTACAAAAATTACAAGAGTATTGGATAATCATTATAGCAAAATTATGTTTTAATTTGAAAATGTTTGCTCATTTTGACTAGGTTAACGAGGATGCAACACAGAAACTAGAAGTTGCTAATTTCAACTATCTATTGCATAAGATATTTCTAGTATTACTAATTTCAAATTATGTCAGGAAGATTCTAAAATCAGCATTATAAGATAATTATTTTAACTATACAAATGACATTAAAAAAATTACTGTATTCCCTTTTTTACAAAGACGCATTTAGATTGTTCTATATTCCGTGGTAAATATTTGTAGTCAAGTCAAGCTGAGCATTCTCAAATCTTATTGTTTTGATTTGTTTGACTTATAACTTGGCACATTTTTAAGTTAAATATCTTCATGTACCAGCAGGTATTCAGTTTATATTTACAGAACATTTTTTAATGAAATAAGATTTAAATAAAATTAAATAAAAAAATAGTAATACTATTAATATAGAGGCAGTAAACCAAGTAAAAAACTCTTGGGTTGTTTTTTTAATAATTATATAAATTTAAATAATTGAATAATCAACCAGCATTTTCGTTTGCCTTAGTTTAAAAATGTGCCATGTTCTTCATATCCTATTATTTTGATTGTGAAATAAAATGATTGAAGTAGATCTGTATTAAGATTGTATAAAATAATAATAAGAAATTTCTCTCCAATGACTGAATTTGAGGCGAATAAAAAATAAAGAAATCGAAACTTTATATTGTATTATTTTTATTACATATAAAAATAAAAATCTGTAAAGAGGTACTTATAATAATATAGACAGTTTTTTGTTCCTCTAGGTATATTCTTAAAAACCCATTTCTTAAAATATAGTTTTTTTTTATGCACGACGGGTAGACTCTTAGCCTTCATCATACCTGATGTTAAGTATTGATAAGGCTAAAGATGGAAGCGAGCTTCTCCCGGAATCCTCAATCACTGAGGAACCGGCTATCTTATCTCTAACTGCCGCAACACAACAATGCTGAAAACATTGTTATTATGGCGTCAGACAGATAAGATGGTGATTCATAATCATAACATAACTTATGATTATGTTATAATCTATATATACAAGTGTATAATTTATCAGCAAATCAGTATTTACGAAGTAACTAATCTGTGTCGGTATCTTGACTAAATCCCCCCATAACTTTTTTTGCAAACCAATTATGTATTACGTACACATTTTGTTGCTGGTGGTTCTGACTTCTATGAGTCTATGAGTCTATGGTGGTTCTGACTTCTATGAGTCTATGGAATTCTTAAGCCATTTGTAAGACTTGTTTCGCTGTTGTTTGTACCAATATTCTTCTAAAAAATCATTCAACTTTCTCGCCGTTTAGCCTCCTTTTGGAGCAGTTGAGGGCAGTGGCGTACGCGTGGTAAGGCAGTAACATGCAGCTGGCTGTCGGGTTGACGCTGCCGAATGCCGACTATAGAAATAGTAACATAAAGTAGTGTAATATAGTGGCGTAGGTTTACAGAATCATTCAACTTTCTCATCGTTTAGCCTCCATAAGGAGTAGTCGAGGGCGGCGGCGTAAGCGAACCATGCGAGTAGGGAAACATCATGCAGCTGGCTGTCGGGTTGACGCTGCCGAATGCTGAAACTAGGGGCCATAGAAAAACATAGTCTTGGACGAAATAACCAGTGGTTAATTCATCCAAGCATCAAGTAGGATAGTGTAGTGGCGTAGGTATAAAAAATCATTCAACTTTCTCATTGTTTAGTTTACATAACCGCCTCTGTGGTCTAGTGGTTACGACCACCGGTATCAGACCCAGGGGTCCCGGGTTCGATTCCCAGCAGGGGTACAATTTGTATTCGGTTTGGTTGGTGGTAGGACTTGTGAGTCCGCCTGGCTAGCTACCACCATTTTATCTAAGTCTGACGCCATAATAACAATGTTTTCTGCATTGTTGTGTTCCGGCAGTTAGAGATAAGATAGCCAGTTCCACAATGGTTGAGGATTCCGGGAGAGGCTCGCTTCCATCTTCAGCCTTATCAATACTTAACATCAGGTATGATGAAGGTTAGGAGTCTCCCCGTCGTTAATAAAAAAAAACATGGAGTAGTTGAGGGCGGTGGCATACGTGAAGTAGGGCAGTGTCATGCAGCTGGCTGTCGGGTTGACGCTGCCGAATGCCAGAACTAGTGGCCATAGCCATAGAGTAACTTATAGTAGGGTAGTGTAGTGGCGTAGGTAGGTATACAAAATCATTGAACTTTCTCATCGTTTAGCCTCCAATGGAGTAGTTGAGGGCGGTGACGTACGCAAGGTAAGACAGCATCATGCAACCGGCTGTCGGGTTGACGATGAAGTGCTGTTGATTGTAGATACTAATTAGTAGATTATTAACCAAGGGGATAACGCAGTGTCTTCTGTCGCGGGTGACGATTTAAATCGCGAGCGTAACGAAGGACTCGAGGTTTACTCCCGAGCGTAGCGAGGGTGTTAAAAACTTAAATCACGAGCGAAGCGAGGGATTTAAGACGAGTCCTGAGTGTAACGAGGGATTTAAGTTCACCCAAGACTAAGACAGCTTTATCACCTAGGAAAATACTCTACTTTTCGTACCATTTGCGAAAAAATTAACAATAATAATATGAGATGTATTTGAAGAAAACAAAAACGCGGCAAATTCCTAGACTATTTTTTTGTCGGAAAAGCAAAGGCATCAAGCTCATACGGTCTCGTCGGTTTTCGTAATTTTATTTAATAATCATAACTGCATACTAGATGCGTATTCCTTTTTCAAAAAGATGTGTAATGCTTTATATACAAAACACAGATGTAGTTCAGTATAAATTTCGGTAAGTATTCGAAATTCAGATCACATTCTCCCCCTAGAGGATGAATGAAATTCAGTACAATTTTCTTTCCCTGTTTTTAACAGATTAAAAATGACTATTGTTATGTTCGGTTTTTGTGGCATAGAATGTCACTTTTTTGAGCAAGTGGTACGAAAAATATATTTTAATCCAAAATCATTCAACTTTCTCATCGTTTAGCTTCCATATGGAGTAGTTGAGGGCGGTGGCGTACGCGAGCCACGCGAGGTAGGGCAGCATCATGCAGCCAGCTGTCGGATTGATGCTGCCGAAACTGGCGGCGCTTGCGATGGCTGCCGCGTCGAGGGTAAACATGTGAAGTAAGGCCTGCGAATGGGAATAAATAAAGCTTAAAACACACTTGCGACAGCGACTACAGTACTTGCGATCTTATATATCAAAGCTGCTGAGAATTAGAACTATAGACGACCCATCCCCATTTTGTACAGTAATAGTTAGTATTCTTTGATTGTAGTTCCATATTCCGTCCGCAGGACTCCTTTCGTGAGACAGGCCACAAATTATATAGTAGTGTACAAGTAAGACAGACTAGAGTCTGCTATACTCTGCGTCTACTCTTAAAACTCTCAGGGGAGGTCTTTCGTGTGAGACAGACGGTCACAGAGTTGCCTATTGTCGGATTCTGAGGGGCTATCTCGTAAAAAATATGGATATGGGCTTCATTTTGACAGTTGAAGCCCATAAAATTCATTACCTTATAAGGTAATAATATAACAGTCAAATGAAGCCCATATCCATAATATTCTGCAAAAAGATTTGCTTACCAATCCAATTTTGTGCCATCCGAAAAACACAGGCGTCCATAACCAATTTAATACGAGTTGCCCTCCATAAAGTGATAGAGGAAGTACTGCTGCGTCTGAAACATGAGATAGAGATCACACTTAGGTAACACAGAAATGAAAGAATTCCGTGTCGTCACTAGGTAGGGAAACATCTCTAGCTAAGGGGTTCCGAAGGGCTATCACTTCCCACCGAAGGCCATGCGCCTTTGGAGAGTGTGCGAGAGAACTGCACGACCTTGTTCCTCCAGTCCCTTTCCACGATCAGGGTACCAGACGCAGGTTAGCTTTATCACCCGTACGTTTGGACGAATTAATTCGTCCAAGCCCGTACGTCGTTGATATTCCAACGGTCCGTACCATGCGCTTTGCTGACACATTTCATAGGGGACCGATAAAGAATGGAATGCGCTGCCTGCTCATGTGTTCTCCGATTCCTACAACCTTCGTCTCTACAAGGCGAGAGTGAATAGGCATTTCCTGGGCAAGCATGTTACACCTTAGACTACATCCTGTACGATGGTGGTCAAATAACTGTCCAGTTACCTACTAGTAAAAAAAGGGGTAGCGCATAGTGCCCGGCGGCGGCGGTTTTACTGTCAGACTATAATCAACTATATCCCTACGCTAAGGCACGGCTTTTATTATTTTGACGTATCTACACTTTTTCGTGCCTATGATGACGTCACGTGCGAGATTAACACCCATATTCTAAGTCGTTCCTCCAAAACTTACTCGTCCTCGACTTAACGAAACCTCATTGAAAACCTCTTCAAAATACTCCTCGAAATCGGTATTCTAAGTCATAACTCCGTAAGGACCTGGAGGAGCCAAAGAGTACGTAGCCACTCCGTGTTAGGCCTAGCGCACACTACCATTTTTACCCACGACGAGGTTGAGTGGAGTGTAAAAAGTTTTGGAGGAACGACTTAGAATATGGGGGTTAGTGATGTGTAAATGTTAATCACGAGCTCTTGCAAGAAAGCACTGCACAATTAACCATTTTCGTTTCTGAGTGACGCGTGTTTTCATGGCAATGGTCTCAAACGGACTGATTTAGGTCGTAAAACTTGACCGTGGATCAAACTTTTGGCACGCAAGGTAGGTATACTTTTACCGTAGGTACTATAGACTGTAGTACAGTTGCAGAAGTTCCCGGTCTACTGCGCCGGAAAAAAGTGGTTCCCGGTTTGATCTGAAGGTTCCCATAATATTACAAGTACCCCATTGATAGCCGTTAAAAGGATTTTTTTGGCGGTAGTAAGTGATATAAGCGCGGCGAGACAAAACATGCGCTGTACTGTGTAGTATACCTAGTATTATGTATGTATAGAGTCCCTGCAAAGAAGTCCCTTGAGAGAGGCGCTGCAGTCTCTGACCCGTTTTCAACATTCGAATATAAGCTCTATTACTATGGGGATAATTTTAGTTCCTTCTTATTCCGTGTGACTTCTGTCGTGGCGCGGACTTTAGAGTATAGGTCGGTTACCAAAAGATGGCGCGTTATTAGTACTCACACTAATGGAATTTAAAAACGAATAGAGAAATACAATAATGTTCACTTTAGACTTAGTAGCAAAAGCAAATCAATAACTGTCTCCATCACACTCGTCAGTTTGACCGCGCGCGATAGAGACAGGCAGACGACCATGCATGCAGTGCAACGTCACGCCGCGCGCTTATTCACAGATAATACGTGTTGTTGAACGTGCCGGCTTTAGTTAACCGACCTGTAACTACAACCATTATGTACTTATCTCACAGCGCATCTTTTATCTCGCTGCGCTTGTCATGTTTAGTGGCGCGAACTAAGTACCTATACCTACCTATACTTATTTTAAAGGTAACTGACCTGTAAAACCACCGCAGTCTTTATACACCATGTACGAAGCAGCACCCATCGTTGTATACAGGATTGTCCACGCTGGTCCGAACACCCAGTTGGGTGGCGTCCAAGAAGGTTTCTTTAAGACCTGGTACCAGGCACGGCCGTCGGGCTTCTTGACTTGCCCTATCATGGTCAACGTGCCCAACCAACCTCCCACGTTGGGTAAGAACATGGCGGCGATTAAATTCCAGTCGACCATTTTTTAATCTGTGCGAGAAAAATATTTCATAGCTACGTAAATTAACAGTCACGGACGGACTCACGGATCACTGCTTTGACTTATTAAGCTTGGAAGCGATATTGCTCAAAAAATCTGCACCTCATGCTTTGAGAGCACTTGTTGCATTTACGAGCAAATAGTTTCATCTATTTATACTTTCTGTTCTGTGATTTAGGTATACACATACCTATAGCATAAATAAAAACGGAATCGGTCAAATTAATGGAGTTAGCAGTCTCTCGCAGAGAGTATAGATTTCTGTGGTTAGCAGTCTCGCAGTCCTCGCAGACATAGATTTATGATTAGTGTTGTTAGGCTTAGTTGCTCACAGCACTGGAGACAAAACCTTAATGTACAAGTTGTACGGTTAAACGGTCACTAATCTAATCATTAATAGATCAAAGACCGTAAACTTTAAGTTATTTTTTATTCCAGGGATTCCCAACCAGTGGGGTGCGCGCGCGCCCCACTTGGGGGGCGTAGAATGTTTCAAGGGGGGGCGCGGCGACTTCAGCAGCTGTTTGTTACTTTTTCCTACATTAGGTATATGTAATTTTAATTAAAATTGTTTAGTTCTTCATTCTGACCCTAGGGGGGACGCTAGTATTTTTGCAAAAGCTTGGGTGAGGCGCATAGAGAAAAAGGTTGGGAACCCCTGTTCTATTCTATACAATGGGTACGGTCAACAACAGTTTCTTTCTGTGCTTTCTATAAACAAAGTATTTGAAATTACGGCTTTACAACATTGACAAATTTCTCCAATCGAGGTTGAACTTTATAACGTAAGTAGTTGAGTTCGGAATTGTCTGGACCTTTGGTTGGTGAACTTGAATGGAGCCAACTGGTCTCTTTGTAAGGTGTAATCACATCCATCTGATAACGGCCGGCAATCAATGATACAAAATTCTAATCAGCAAAATAAATAATTTTCTTCGTTTCGTTCCACTTGTATGATGTGATGATGAATGCACAAATTATTTAAGTAGTAGATGAGTGACAGTTTTATTTACTTACCTATTTATTTTCATTCTTCTCTTTCTCTTTCCTTTACGAATTCCGTTTCAGGGAGTTTAATAAGTTGAAATTAAAATTCAATGTTTCAAGTTAGGTATTGTATTGTATTCCATTAACTACTAAAGTTTTTAACTTAATAACTGTTATTGTAAATACAGTATGCTTGATTATGTTTATAAATGAACATTTATAATATATTTTAGATAAGCAGAGCGTAAAACGAACTACAACAGTCACCTGACAAACGTCATTTCACATTATAGTACGGCGAAATTAAGATGAAGTGACTGAAAAACAATATTAAAGGAACGTGCTTATTCTTAAATTTGTTGGTTTGTTAAAGTTCCGCCGAGTGATTTCACAGTAATTTCGAATTTTCTCATTTCTTCAATCTTTTTTGTTGAATCTTCTATAAAGCGGAGCTCACTCGATAGCGTTACAGAAAATACTTAGTGCTTACTAGTAAGTATGCTTACCCTCTTCGAATTTCTTTTTTCCTAGAAATAGAACCGGCTTTTTCGCTCTACAAACAATTGCGTAATTCTTGTTAATTTATACTACCTTTTAGATTTTATTATCATTTTCTATTACATCATCTTCCAAGTGTCAAAGGAGACAACTGGTATGTATGCTGACTGTACCTATAATCAATTCTGTTGCCAAATTAATTACTCTAAAATCTTAATCTATGCTGTTATCAATGCGATATTATTAGCTCCAATTATCGGACAGTTCAGTTATTTAGTAAACTTTGTTGCTTGTGGTAGTGTATCATGGATATTCTAAGCAGGTTTACAACTTAATATTAAAGTTACTCAACAAATCACAGGAGAAATCTTAAATAATATTGTAGCAACAAATACATAAAGTATTTAAATTAGATTTTTTGGAGGATGAGAGTGTTGATCAATACAAGTTTGTTCTAGAATAAAGTTATTTTAGTTATTTTAATATATAACCATGGCATGATGACAAACTACATTAGGGTCATTATCAAAATAATTAATAGTTATCTTTAGTTTGTTTTCAAGTGATTTCACATCTAAACAGACAAACCCTCTGACCCCCAACTGTTCTAAAAAAAGAACAATTGACTAGTCCAATTTTCAGTTGATTTGAAAGGATGTTGTTTTCAAAGCAAACCATTTTGATTTCAGACACAACGAATATTTATTAGAAATGGCAAACTTGTCTGCTCTTGGCTCCATAATCCTCCCCAACCTGGGCGGTTGGGCCAACGGTATTTACTTTGCTGGTCAAATTCGTTCCGACAAGAAGTCCTGGTATGATGAGCTGAAGTTGGCTCCGTGGAACCCTCCCAAGTGGGTGTTTGGCCCTGCTTGGACCACCCTCTACAGTGGCATGGGATACGCCTCTTATTTGGTTTACGAAGAGTGCGGTGGATTCACAGGTATAACTATCTTTCTTTCTTATCTACTAATAATAATAATTACACACGCTATAGGGGTCACTATTGACCACAATAAACTACCCCAAGAGGCTTAAACAACAACACATCATTGATTTATCAGGAGAATGATAGAGAAAAAAAATGGAATGGAGGGACACTAGTGGAGTACTCCTCCTGCATGACAATTGCCTACTTTACATCTACTTCTCATCAAGAGACTGACCTGACTGACTGAAATAAGGCAAAAAAAATACTATAGGGGCTAGTAAAGGGTGGGACGAGACCTAAATTCAATGAAAAATGAGAATTCTGCTCATTTTCGCAGTCACCTTACTGATCCTTTTAGCCTAGGCCTCTATTTGAAGAGCCAGTCCCTGTGTTTTCGTGTATGAAGTACTTATATTCATTATTTGTGTTGTGTATGTAAAGTATGTACTTTTATTAGTAACATATTATTGAATGTCTGCTTTCAATTTGTCAAGAAGATGATGGGATAATGTACCTATATTCCAGCCAACTTAGGGGGGTTAATACCCCTACGCCAAACAGGTTGTCATGGCTGCATCTCGTTTTACGAGACGATTCTGCCAATGTCCGAGTAAAAAGACACAAACTGCATAATAAATTAATGTTCGGTACCTATTTAAAGAGACTGTACGGTTTGATCATACTACAAAAATGGGCCTGAAAGGTTAAGTGAAATTGATCAATCTGTCAATCTCAGTGTCCGTATATTAGATTAGGATGATTTCAAAACTATCTACATCTAATCTTAATCCACCCTTCGAAATATTACTCAGAACTGAACTCCTTTGAGTTTAGTAAAGTGCACTTATTTTTAACTTGTCAATATAGACAATGGGTTGTGTGTGTCGATAAGATAATATTTGTCATACAATGCATTGCTATTTGCTCATAGCTTATCTAAGATCATGTTTGCTTATCATGTTTTATTATATAACACGCTTTTTTCGTTCATCGGGTTACTAGATTAGTTACAGATCTATCTTGAGATAAATGGTAAAAGTTTACCTACCTTAAGTGTAAAAAGTTTGATTCAAGGTCAAAGTTACGGCTTAACACGGTACTAACACCGGTATCAGACCCAGGGATCCCGGGTTCGATTCCCAGCGGGGTTACATATTGTATTCGGTTTGGTTGGTGGTAGAACTTGTTGTAAGTCTGCCTGGTTAGCTAGCACCGTCTTGTCTAAGTCTGACGCCATAGCAACAATGTTTTCAGCTTTGTTGTGTTCCGGCAGTTAGAGATAAGATAGCCAGTTCCTCCAGCCAGCCAGTGGCTGAGGATACCGAGAGAGGCTCGCTTCCATCTTCAGCCAGAGATTTTAAGTGAAAAGATCGGATCTTTAGCTATATCGAAACGGACAATGCCGCAGATGGGCGCTAGTACCCTACTAAAACGTTTGATCTCACCGAGTCATACTGTTACCTGTTGGGAAAAAAAATCCCATCAAGTCGGAATCAGAATAACATTTATTTTAGCATCACAAAGCACATTCCAAACGCAATTTTATTATTAAACCTAGGTACATTAATGTAAGAAAAAAAAACTCAACGGGACAAAAACGAACCCATTGTGCAATAAGTCACAGTGTTTCTGTACTAAAGGTGCAAAAAATAAACAATTTAATGGAGAAAGTGATTTCACGATTCTCTTGCTCGGGAAGTCACACGTAACTTAGAAAACAATTAGGAAATCTTTTTCATTCACTGGCATCCATTGGACATGTGAGACACTTTTATGGCCTGCGCAGACGACGGACATTGAAGGACTTTTTGTCCGCGACACGACCTTATTACTAAGAACATAAAGTTGAATAAATAACGAGGACTATCGCGTACTTTTCATGGATATACGCGATCTAAGTTGAATCTTATTTGGTTAACAATAAAGACGTGTCGCGGACAAAAAGTCCTCCGTTATCCATCGTCTGCGCTAGCTCTTAATTAAACGATAAGAATGTTTAGATACCAGTTAACATTTTATAATATTAGCGGGCGCCCACAGTTTCACCCGCTTGGTTCCCGTTCCCGTGGGAATATTGGGATAAAAGCATCCTATGTTTAAATCCAGACTATCTTTGCGCCAAATTTCATCCAAATCTGTTCAGTTCTTTTAGCGTGAAAGAGTAACAAACAAACAAACACACGGACATACTTTCGCATTTGTATTTTTTTTTTTTTTTTTTCAAAGTCAATATCATTTATTCAGTCTAGGCTGTTACAAGCACTTATGAACGTCAAAGAAGCTATGCCATCGGTTCACAAACCCTACGGCGGGAGACCTTGTAACGAGAAGAACCGGCATAAGAAACTCGTCAAGGGCCTTTTGTTTTCTCCCTGTTTTATTTCATACAGAGTCGTCAAATTGAAAAATGACCTTAACATATCAGTAAGGTCAATTTCCATCACAAAAATAAATACTAATTATAATATTACATTTTATGGTTATTACAATTAAAGTCCTCTTACAATTTATGAAATGCAACACACCGTAGAAATAGTTATTTTAAATTATATTTCATTTAGTGATTTATTAGTGTAAGAAATATTTATTTATTTTTATTTTTTTATATTCTAGAAGATGCAGTCGTCCCTCTGTCCTTGTACGGAGGTCAGCTGCTTCTCAACTGGGCGTGGACACCAATATTCTTCGGAATGAAAGACTTTAAGCTGGTATGTCTATTTGTTGCGGACATATGCTTAGCTGTGTAGCTTAGCTGTGTAGTTATGCTTAGCTGTGTAGTGTCGGCTTAGAATAGCACTACCCCCTCTCATCGCGTGGGTGTCGTAAAAGGCGACTAAGGGACTCAGCCTTCAGGAGACGGGCAGCAGCGTCTTCTACAAACTTGGCCGTACTGCGATCGCCGACCCGCATGGCAAGCGTGGCGATTACGGCAAAACCTCCCTTTTGGGGGAGGCCTATACCCAGCAGTGGGTGTTATGTGGCTGAGACGACGATATGCTTATAAATTTAGTATCTACCTACTTCACCGAAACATAACATCTTTTATTCCGCTATATTATTATTAGTTAGTTAATACAGGCTGACACGCTCCGATCGTGTTAAGCACGACCGGTGTGCAGAAAAGATAGAAAAGAAACACTATAAGTGGTTAACAAGTATAATTATAAAATAAAGATATTACAAGCTCGGGAGTGGGTTCACGGGAATCTTCGATGGGTGGCTCTCGCGAGGGTAAGAATGGGGACTTAACTTTAGAACTGCCTAGAGGAGGCAGAAGCGAAAGTCCAGCGTCACGGACTACGTTCGCTTGTTGAGCAGTATGTTCAGCCTCGGTAGCACGGAGGGTGGGCTCGGTGTGGTGATGCGCACGTAGACACGATGTGGAGAGGTTTCCGGGGTAGACCGGAACAGGTGAGCGCTCGGCAGGTAGGTGCCGAGGTGGAAGAGTAGACGGAACAGGTGTAGATGCTGCAGCTGCCCGTGGATACGACCCTGGAATGTTTTTAAGAACGGGTCAAAAGCTGTTCGTACAAGTCGACCGTCTAAGGTTAGGATGCAAGGGACAGACAGCTACAATTGAATAGTCTCAAAAGTACAATGTTAAACTATTTAAAAAAATGTTAAAGTAACCGCTATGTAAAAAAGTAAAAGCATGTACAAGAGGTTGGTACATGGGTACTTTACCCTATTAGTAAGGATAAAGTTATTTATAAGGAATCAAATCAGTATTTAGTCTACCAAAGAAATTCAAGAATAAAAATATTAAAGTTAATATCAAAGTTATTTATAGCGGTTTTAATATAGGGAACGCATCCTTCTTAGCGGTCTAAAAAAGTAACTCACTCAAAGAATTATTAAAAAAAAATAACAATAAAATGTGAATTGTATTGGTTCCACGTAATATGTATTACGTTTCCCTTTGAATACAATTACATATACTGTAAATTACAAGAATTAAAAAGGAATAATCGTTTTGCATTGGAGTATTTAACTACCCACTATGTAAAAATATTGTATGGAATATTTTATAGAATTTACAAGAAAAACGCATCGAATAATTAAAACACTTAATTATTACGAGGTTTAAACTAAATAGTTTACGAAAAGAAATAACTATGATTAAAAGAAATTAAAGTAAAATGCAAAACGATCAGATTTAAAA
This sequence comes from Chrysoteuchia culmella, assembly GCA_910589605.1. Taxonomy (NCBI): domain Eukaryota; kingdom Metazoa; phylum Arthropoda; class Insecta; order Lepidoptera; family Crambidae; genus Chrysoteuchia; species Chrysoteuchia culmella. Next base: position 14,809,785 of record OU342664.1, on the reverse strand, counting down.
CACACACTCACCCTAGTACGGGGATCGCGAATGCACAAAACAGAGTAAAACAGAATGACTTTAAGGCAGTAGTATGAAGAAAAAAAGGCAGATTTCGCTGGAGTTGCGAAATATATACTTAATTCTTTCTAGAAAGTTCTTTAGTCAAAAATTAAAGTGGGAGATGATTCTCCAATTCTATAGGAGAATAATGTTTAGTCATTAGCATAGACAACATAAGGATTGTAAGTCCGATCGACACACGGTGTTTTGTCTATGGCCAAAGAATTAAGGAATATTAAAGTATGCAAAAACATAATAGATATACATAGAAAAATATGTAGATTTTTCTATATATAAATAGTTAAATAGCAATAAGTTAATTTTTGTAGTCTAATTCACTTGGCCGAAATACGAAATCTCCCGGCCGTGAAGTTAGCAATATCGAGGGTACGCAGGAATATTTTGTCAATTAACTACCATCGTGAAGTTTTATCAAAACAAAATAAAGTAAACAAACAAGTTAGAATGGTGAAGTGAATGGTTATTGATTTAATTTAGTTGAAAGTAAGTAATAGTTTAAGATTTAGGAGTGTGCGGTTTTTAGAACCGTTACATATCCCCCTCTTTAGAGTAGGATTTTGGCTACTCAAAATCCACTAAGAAAAAAAAACTCACTAAATAAGCAAGACTTTAGTGAAATAGTCATCCAGAATTATACAGACTCTTAAGAACATCAACAACTGCAAAAGAATACCCCACAACATTGTCGAGAGATATCGACAATAACAAGACGTTAGTGGTCTTGGTAGTACCTAGGACTACGGAAGTAAGGCAAAAGAGTGAATTTTAATCGTTTAGATTGACTGAAAAACAAAAGATACAGTTGGAAATGTCAGCGTTCAAGGGATGCTGAGATTCCATACAAAACTAGATTAGCAAGAGATAAAAAGATATAAAGAAACAATCAACCAAAAATTTCAAAAAGTTAAAAAAAATCGTTACTTATTTTAGTTAAAACAGTATAAATAAATAAAGGTTTATATTTATATTGCTTTAATTTATTAAAAAAAAAAGATGTAGAAATAGTCAAAAACAAATCAAGAATAATTATTGACTTTAAAATCTTTGATATGCCAAGAACCAAGATTTTTACCATTCATATCGACCAATTCATAGACCAAAGGCGACAATTTAGATTTGATACGACATTTAATATATTTAGGAGCAAGTTTTTTAGAAAATTGCTTATCTTTGTCGCTTTGATAATAAGTTTTACGCCAGACAATATCACCGACGTTGAATTCAAAGTTTTTACGACGAAGATTATAAGGACCACAATTACGTGAATGAGATTTAATTAAAGAGCTTTGTACCTCATCGAAAATTTTCCTTAGCTTTCCAGTATTTTCAGCATAGTTATCCCTAGGTGTAAAAATGATGTTGTCAGTTAGATCGACATCAACATAGTGAGATCCACAAGCAACTAGTTCTCTACCGTAAACAAGAAATGATGGTGTATACCCAGTGACTTCGCTTACTGCAGAATTGAGAGCGAATTGAATTTTTGGTATATTGAGATCCCAAGTCCGGTGATCATCGTTAATAAAAGTAGAAACAGCCGTCATTATTGTTTTGTTATAGCGCTCAACAGTATTCACCTGCGGTGTATATTTAGGTGTATAGCGTACATTTGGTATTTTATATTGAGCGAACATATGCTGAAGTTTTTGGCTAACGAACTGTTTACCATTGTCCATCAAAACGGTACTAGGAATGCCATGAACAAGGAGTACTTTCTCTTCAAGTATAGTAGTTATTATGTCGGCAGTTGCTCGACGTATAGGGAATAAAAGCGAATATTTAGAAAAACAGCAAGTGACAACAAGCAACATAGTATTTTGCTTCCTAGATGGAGGCAATGGACCAACTAAATCGACACTAATCATTTGGAATGGTCTAGAACATTCCTTAGGTCGACCCATAAATCCTAGAGTGGGATGGTTAGCGTGTTTGTGAGAGTTACAACCATTACAGTTATTTACATAGTTAGCAACATCTTTATGCATGCCAGGCCAAAAATAATTAAGAGAAATTCGTTTTAAAGTTTTAAAAATTCCTAAATGTCCTGCAGTAGGATTCGAGTGGTTAGTAACAACGATATCGTGTCTGGAATGTTTAGGAACTACTTCCTTCCATTCAAATTCCCTAGCTAAAGGATTTAAGGATTTTCTGAGACGATATAGTTTGTTGTTAGAAATTTTATAATTAGGAAAGGATGTAGGAGAGGATTGACAACCATAAAATATCTCCTTATACCAAGTGTCAGATAAAGGATCTGATATAGGAGATGAAGATTGGCTGGCACTATCTATAGCCGCTACAGGCACAGCGCGAGATAAGGCATCGGGCACGACGTTGTCCTTGCCACGTCTGTGTTTGATGTCGAAATTGAAGGCTGAGAGACGAATTCCCCATCTAGCTAAACGACCTGTAGGGTTATTAATATTTAAGAACCATTTTAGAGAGGAATGATCCGTAAAGACAACAAATTTATTACCGTTGTCCAGGTAACACCGCCAGTGTTCTATAGCAACAATTACTGCGAGTGCTTCGCGCTCCGTAGCGCTATAGTTCCGTTCTTGGGCCGATAAAGATTTGCTCATATAGGCTATAACCCTCTCTTCGCCGTTTAGAATCTGTGTGAGCACAGCACCAATTCCGAAATCGCTAGCGTCGGTATGTACCTGGAAAGGTTCAGAGTAATCCGGACATGATAAGATAGGTGGTGACGTAAGACACTCCTTAAGTTTATTAAAAGCGACATCTGCTTCCGGCGTCCAAGCAAAGGGAGGTGCCGCTTTTCCTTGAGAGGTAAGTTTATTCAATGGTGCAGCCAAAGAACTAAAATTAGGAATAAAACGACGATACCAAGAAGCAGTGCCTAAAACGACGAACTTCCTTCCTGTTAGTAGGAGTAGGATACTTCACAATAACGTCAACTTTCTCCGGATCAGCATGAAGACCATGTGAATCGACGACGTAACCCAAATATTTAAGTTTTTCCCGGAAAAATTGACACTTTTCGAAGTTTATAGTTAAATTTGCATATTTTAGCTTTTCTAAAACACGCGCAAGTAACGACATATGCTCATTAAAAGTATTAGACACGATTATGACGTCATCGACAAAAACATAAACTTTATTTTCAAATTCAGGCCCATAAAACAGCAAATCTACCAGTCTTTGCTGCGTAGCGGGTGCATTAGTTAACCCGAAGGGCATAGATTTAAATTGAAAGCTTCCCCTAGAGTGAATATAGAATGCAGTCTTGCATCTATCTTCAGGCTTTATTAAAACCTGCCAAAAAGATTTAGAAAGGTCAATACTAGATAAATATTTAGCGTCCCTAAGATTATCTAAGATCTCAGAAACATAAGGTAAGCTATAAGCATCCTTACGAGTGACAGAGTTTAGTTTTCTGCTGTCCAAACAAAACCTATATTCACCGTTCTTTTTCGGAGTAAGAAGAACGGGATTCGACCAAGGACTCTCACACGGTTCTACAACGTCCTCATTGAGCATCTCATCCAGCTGATCGGAGAGAATTTGTTGTTTCTGGGGAGACATTCGGTAGTATCGTTGTCTAATAGGAATAGCGTCACCAGTATCGATAGCGTGAGTAATCAAGGAGGTACGACCCAAACCACATTCCTCATACGAAATACCGCGAAACTGAGATATTATATTATCCGCGGCTTCCTTTTGTTCTTCGCAAAGTTGAGAATATGAGAGAATTTGCTTAGAGTCGTCAAGAGCTATGTTAGAAATATTCACCTCATGTGGTTTTTCAAGAACAAGGCTATCGAGCTCGCTAGGAAACAACCCGAAAGTTCTCCAAAAATCCATACCCAGAATAAGTTCATTTTCAATTTCTGGTACAACAAAAAGTTTTATATTATAGGTTTTGCTATTAAACGTTAAAGGTAAAATTAAATACATAGATGAGTAGAAAATTTGACCGCCAGCCGCAGAAAGCTGTAACGGATCACAAGAAAAGCATTTAAATTTAGATTTTAAAAAGTATTGGTGAGAATTATTCCCTAACAATGTTATGCCGGAACCAGTATCTAACAGACCGATAATATTTTTGTCACCGACATTAACATTCACATAGGGCCGAGAAAAAGTAGGATTTTTATCCAGGATTGGAGACACGGAATGGCTAGGAGACAGACTACAGATAAAACTAAGCCATTGGTTCCATTCAGTCTCAGTGCAACGACTAGAAAATCTCGAATTTCGAGAATCAGTAGTTCTCCAATCCTGACAAACTAGTTTTTTGGATTGCATTTAGTGCAATCAGGAGTGCGTACACCCTTTTTCCCACACTTGAAACAAACAATGTCTCTTGGTTGGGTACAAGTTTTTAAACTGTGCGTATTATTACGACATCTAGGACAATATACATCTTTAGAAGCAACAGCGGAAACATAAGATTTAGTGTTTTGAAAATTATTTAGAGGCTTAGATTTTTCAAAGTTAGAAGGAGCACTAGATTCTCCTCGATAAACAAACTCAGTAGCTAGAGGTATACAATTACGAGAAGAAGGCTCACTGCGTTTAAAAAATTGGGTCTGAACCCTTTCATATTTTTGGCAAACTTCCTTAAGGTTGTCAATATTGAAAATTTCTCCAGCTGAAGCTAACACATTGGCGTAACAGGGTAGAATGTTTCCTGATAAAATCTCGAGCTTCTCGTCCTCAGACAAAGGTTTAGTAAGCCTTGAAAACATGCAGTCCATAACCGCCAGATAAATACAAATTTTCTCGTCCTTGCCCTGAAGACGTGACCTAATTTGTGACAAGAATTGAGCGTCGAAGTTTTTCGGACTGAAATCAGCTATTAAAGCTTCAGCAACCTGAGACCAATCTTTCACTTGGCGCCTAATGCTACGGAACCAAGGAAGAGCCTCACCCGTAAAAATTTCATGACCGAAGGACAGAACCTTCTCATAGCCAATGCCTCTTGATTTCACGAATTCGTCAAGCTTTTGCAAAAAGGAACGAACACAAGTCTTGCCGTCATATTTAATAGTAGCAAAGTTAGGTACCATACTTTTATTTTGGTCTATAGTTATATTTATGCACTTCTCCAAATCGTTAGCATTAATTTTAACTGCGGAAACATCACTTTCAGGTGCCAAAGACTTAAGGTGACTCATCTGAGACTCAAAATTTTCCCGACATTCAGACAAAATAGACTCTAAGGTTTCATCATCGTCCTCGTCAAACTGGATTCTATCCAAGCGATAGTAAATTTGGTTAAGTAAACCCTCCGTCCTCAAAAACAAGTTTCTATTATATTTAGATTTTAAGGTTTTAAGATTTAAAAGAGATTTCTCAAGTGAAGTCTGAACACCCTCAATATCCTCAGACGGAGGTAAATGAGAACACAACATAGCATCAGAAGGATATTCTTTGGATAATACCGCAATTTGTTTCCGCAACTCAGCGACTGAATCAGCTGGTTTATGACCACGCAAGGAGACCTCGTATTCAAGTTCCGCTTTTTGAAGAGATAAAAAATTAATCGCGCGTTCAGCCATAGTTAAAACACAAAAAGAAAGTAAAAACCTAAGGCGAGTGTGTGCGAGACTAAGCAATCGTAGAGATAAAATATTTAAGTGGGTAACTAAATAAGGTGAAGTTAATAAAAAAAATCAGTCTAAGTTTAGAACAAATTAAGTAAAAAAACACAAAAATTTAGATTACTATAGCAGCAACACAACCGTTAGTAGGTTAGGTGGCAGTTAACAACGGATTAGTGACCGTTAGTTAACTCAATTCACAAGTTGACAAAAAATTAGGTACCCACTTTACACAAAAAAAATAAAAAAAAGTAAGAAAAAATAAGGCGAGAACCACTGAGCGAAGAACCCTGAGCGAGATAGGCGCCACTGACACGCTCCGATCGTGTTAAGCACGACCGGTGTGCAGAAAAGATAGAAAAGAAACACTATAAGTGGTTAACAAGTATAATTATAAAATAAAGATATTACAAGCTCGGGAGTGGGTTCACGGGAATCTTCGATGGGTGGCTCTCGCGAGGGTAAGAATGGGGACTTAACTTTAGAACTGCCTAGAGGAGGCAGAAGCGAAAGTCCAGCGTCACGGACTACGTTCGCTTGTTGAGCAGTATGTTCAGCCTCGGTAGCACGGAGGGTGGGCTCGGTGTGGTGATGCGCACGTAGACACGATGTGGAGAGGTTTCCGGGGTAGACCGGAACAGGTGAGCGCTCGGCAGGTAGGTGCCGAGGTGGAAGAGTAGACGGAACAGGTGTAGATGCTGCAGCTGCCCGTGGATACGACCCTGGAATGTTTTTAAGAACGGGTCAAAAGCTGTTCGTACAAGTCGACCGTCTAAGGTTAGGATGCAAGGGACAGACAGCTACAATTGAATAGTCTCAAAAGTACAATGTTAAACTATTTAAAAAAATGTTAAAGTAACCGCTATGTAAAAAAGTAAAAGCATGTACAAGAGGTTGGTACATGGGTACTTTACCCTATTAGTAAGGATAAAGTTATTTATAAGGAATCAAATCAGTATTTAGTCTACCAAAGAAATTCAAGTATAAAAATATTAAAGTTAATATCAAAGTTATTTATAGCGGTTTTAATATAGGGAACGCATCCTTCTTAGCGGTCTAAAAAAGTAACTCACTCAAAGAATTATTAAAAAAAAATAACAATAAAATGTGAATTGTATTGGTTCCACGTAATATGTATTACGTTTCCCTTTGAATACAATTACATATACTGTAAATTACAAGAATTAAAAAGGAATAATCGTTTTGCATTGGAGTATTTAACTACCCACTATGTAAAAATATTGTATGGAATATTTTATAGAATTTACAAGAAAAACGCATCGAATAATTAAAACACTTAATTATTACGAGGTTTAAACTAAATAGTTTACGAAAAGAAATAACTATGATTAAAAGAAATTAAAGTAAAATGCAAAACGATCAGATTTAAAACACACACTCACCCTAGTACGGGGATCGCGAATGCACAAAACAGAGTAAAACAGAATGACTTTAAGGCAGTAGTATGAAGAAAAAAAGGCAGATTTCGCTGGAGTTGCGAAATATATACTTAATTCTTTCTAGAAAGTTCTTTAGTCAAAAATTAAAGTGGGAGATGATTCTCCAATTCTATAGGAGAATAATGTTTAGTCATTAGCATAGACAACATAAGGATTGTAAGTCCGATCGACACACGGTGTTTTGTCTATGGCCAAAGAATTAAGGAATATTAAAGTATGCAAAAACATAATAGATATACATAGAAAAATATGTAGATTTTTCTATATATAAATAGTTAAATAGCAATAAGTTAATTTTTGTAGTCTAATTCACTTGGCCGAAATACGAAATCTCCCGGCCGTGAAGTTAGCAATATCGAGGGTACGCAGGAATATTTTGTCAATTAACTACCATCGTGAAGTTTTATCAAAACAAAATAAAGTAAACAAACAAGTTAGAATGGTGAAGTGAATGGTTATTGATTTAATTTAGTTGAAAGTAAGTAATAGTTTAAGATTTAGGAGTGTGCGGTTTTTAGAACCGTTACAAGGCAGGCAGTTCAAATAACTGAGGATTGCCTGTATGTTGAATTCATTTGAATGTTTAATGGGAGCATCTAGTCTATTCTTGAATTGGTTTGTATTTTTGGCTGTCACTATGACCTCTGGCAACTTATTCTACGGTTCCACATCTCTGTTGCTGAAGAAATGAAAGAAAGTAAGAAAAATCTATTTATTTGAGACAAATTATACAGACAATTACAAGCCACCCACACAAAGAACATTAAGATTTGTACCAAAACGGTCACGACTCAGCATAATGCATGGTCTCACGAACAGCGCTGGTCTTCCGTCGTGACCCGTTTGACGATGTTCCGGTTAAAAACATACCAAACTACGGTTAAAACACAATGAAATGCTTGTACGGGTTATTGTTGGATCTCGTTTTAGTTAGCTTGAGGCTGTGCCCGCGTGAGTCTGAATTTTGATTTCGCGCAAGAATCCTGTTAAGAGCATTGGACCGGATTTCCAAAGGTCGCGGGTTCGATTCCCGTCTGAGAATTCACTTGTGGCCGAGTTAATTTTTTCCAATATTTTTCTATTTAAAATTTACCATAAATCCTGTTAAGGTTTTGTATGTCATACTGAACGGACAGTATTTTATGTTCCAATCATATTCTCTCTCTTCGATCTCTTAGGCTAGTTAATCCTAGAAAGTCAATCTTTATAATTTTGATAAAATTTAAATAGAAAAATATTGGAAAAAATCAACTCGGTCACAAGTGAATTCTCAGATGGGTCTCGAACCCACGACATTTGGAAATCCGGTCCACTAACAACTGAAAAAATAGCAATGAAAATGCAACAATCTTTACACTTTTGATAAATTTTAAATAGAAAAATATTGGAAAAAATCAACTTGGTCACAAGTGAATTCTCAGATGGGTCTCGAACCCACGACCTTTGGAAAACCGGTCTACTAACAACTGAAAAAATAGCAATGAAAATGCAAAAATTGAAAAATCGTAAGTCAATCTTTGCTCATAATCCAGGCTCCTGAGTTGTCTTTATATTTCAGTGGAGTAGGTTAGGTATATACTTTTACATCATACTGCTCGGTAACTAGGATTTACTAGATATGGTAAGAGGCTGTGTAAGTTGGCATGTGCAACACAGTGCATTGTTTAGATAGAACGTTCCATTTTCAAATCACTTTACAAATCAAGCATAGGGTGAATGCTTGAATTGTAAAGTACACTTTACCATTTAAGCATGTAAAACTCCTTGGTGAACCAATCTCTTTTCTTATAAAATGACGAAACTTCTTACTGAAAAAAAAAATCTATGAAAATGGTGGCATTTCATTTCAGTTCAAGCTATGCAAAACTCTTAGGTCAATTTTTATTTTTAAATGATAAGAAAACTTTTTACTGTAACCAAACAATGAAAATGGCGGCAATTCATTTGAATTAAATGCTTGTTCACTTGCGACGACTGTATTAAAATTTAAAATAAGTATATAATTATAAGTTTTTGCTAGTTAAAAGTGTTAGTTCATCATGTCAAGTACTTCATCCGATGAAGAACTGGTCGGGACGCCTGATTTCTGTCATCTTGAAGCCGAAGATATCGTACAAATGTTTTATTTACCTCGCATGATTGATGTAAAGTAGAATGCTTACCTCGGTTGTAAGTAGCTATTACAACCTCGAACTATATTCGCCCACGCTCGCTTCGCTCGCTCGGGCGTCTTAATATCTCGGGTGCACTCGATCCTTTAGCGCCCTTTGCGAGCTGCGCTCGCACAGGCGCCAAATTGGATCTTGTTCTGTAATAGCTCCCTTACGTCCCTTGTGTAACAAACTACTATTACGGAACATGAGTCCTCCCGTGACCACTGCCCCTGGGGCCGAAACGTCAGCAATTCAGCACACTTCCCTTTACTGTAGGGTCTGAGACAATTTTGATACTTCCTCTGGCTGTTAAATAATCTTCTGTGCTAGCGAACTGTTTTTTCAAATTTTATTATTATTATTATTATACCACGCCGTCTACCGGAAGGATAGGCAGTGATTACGGCCGTCCAAGTGCCAGGTTTGTAACATATTTCTCTAGCTCAGTCTTTCCATACAAGCTCGTTTATCTTGTGAAAATGTCAATGTCGAAATAACCTATATTTCCTTTCCACAGGCATTCATAGAAATCGTAGTACTGGGCGGTGCTGCCACAGCGACCACCGTCTCCTTCTTCAATGTGAGCAAGACGGCCGGCTGGCTCATGGTCCCCTACCTCGCGTGGCTGTCGTACGCCAGCTCCCTGGCCTACTACATCTGGAGGAACAACCCTCAGAGCCCCAAGATCACGGAGGTCAAGGATGAGAAGAGCAATTAAGGTGGGTCCACTACTTATTTTGCTTTCTACCTCCGACTAAGCAAGGTTATCTGGAAGAACTACGTCTGGAGGAACAACTATCAGAGCCCCAAAATCACGGAGGTCAAGGATGAGAAGAGCAGTTAAGGTGAGATTTGGGCTTTTTTGGGACTGTGGGTATTTATGGTGTAATAAAAATGCCTGCCCGAATTACAGATAGCGATTCAGCATCTTCAGCAGCAGCAGCAGACTTCCCCTACTAAATCAGTCACATGAAGGTCTAATTTGTATGTTAATAAATGGTGTCATAAAAATACCTGCCAAAATTAAAGATAGCGACTTAGTACCCGAAAAGAACAACTTTCTCCTAGAAACATGGGTTCGGAATACTTTTTTTAGACTTCCCATTCTGAATCAGTCACAAACATGACTGTCTGATTCATATTTTCTATGTATATTAATTGTCCCCCGACAAGGTAGACCGATGATCTGTTGCGCGGTTGCGGGTAGCCGCTGGATGCGGGCAGCCAACGACAGATCGTCGTGGAGGTCTTTGGGGAGGGCTATACCCAGCAGTGGGTGTCATTTGGCTGAAACGATGATACTGCACTGGGAGCGAAAAAAACAGAATGCGCCAGTAAGAGCCTATCAACGGACAGGGCATGATGAAAACTATTGTTGGAGATGGGCTGGTAAGCTGTTACCATGCCAAATGTCAAACCGATCTTAGAATAAACCAATGCCCACAGACCTATATCGAGATAGACGTAAAGAGCGCTTCAAACTGTATGAGAACATAGCGTGTCGACTTTTTCGTACCTACGATGACGTCACGAGCGAGATTTAGTGATGTGTAAATGTAATAGGCTATTTGACAGGTTCTTAAAATCCATTTTGTATTATGTAGTAGAGTATAAGGAACCTTTAATTTTTTTACATTAATTCTAGTACATATTTGCTGAAAAATATCAAATTAAAAATTCAATATTTAAATAGCGCGCCAAAACGCTACATTGACAATATGGCGCTGCAATGGGGTCGGTGACGTCACTTGCCTGTATTCTGATCTGTGGGACATAATCATCCACATACGTAGGCAAACGATGTTTACAAGCAGGTGACGTCATCATAAACTCGACGAATCTGGAGCGTTATGTGTCACGTGACAAATGTTTAAAAAATGCATTTACGGATTTTTTAATAAACTTATTATTATTTTCAACGTATGTTAATAAATAACCATTTTTAAGGTCTTAATTTATACTGATAACAGTAATTGAAACTTTATTTTTCGCATTGTCAAATAGCCTATTGACGAGCTCTTGCAAGAAAGTATTGCACAGTTAACCATTTTCGTTTCTGAGTGACGCGTGTTTTCATGGCAATGGTCCTAAGCGGACTGACTTAGGTCGTAAAACTTTGCCCGTGGATCAAACTTTTGACACGCAAAGTAGGTTCACTTTTACCGTCACTCGATATGGGTCTGTGCCAATGCTAAATGTGGCGTCGTCGTTTTAGCGGGGCTATGAGAGCGATGTTTTAAATTTTTTTACTCACAAACAGTGCACTGCATTAATAAACGCTATTGGGAGTCACATAAGGGCGCTTTCAGGTCAAAGTAACACACACACACGCACAGTCAGACACACACACTCACACACACACACACACACACACACAAACTTTTAAATTACATATATTATGGTTATGAAGTACTTATCAATAACATATAATAAAAAAAAATGTTAATGACAATATTGGCTTACTCATCATGTCATTCTTGTAGTTAGTGTTTGTAGTAGGAGCCTGATGAAGACCTGTAACACAGATATTTTATATCTAGTTCAGGCATAGTCTCACACAAACTAAATATGCAACAGCAATAATGAAAATTTACATTTTGTAAATTTACTTAAGTTCTTGATGAGATTTTTTATTATTATTATTATTATTATTAAAGTGAAAAGACCGACGAGCTGTTGCCCATATTTTACCACAAAACCAATCTACGAGATGCAATTTATTATTAAAGTTGACAGTGATTTCAATAATAATAATCCGTGCAATTATTTAAATTATTAGGAAGTTGTTGTTATTTAATTCCAATGAAAATATCATAATGACTATTTTTATAAATGTTTTGTTTGTTACAGATATTGGGGTGCACAAGCGCGCTTTACTTACAACTAGATTTAGGAATAAGTGTCAATGTGTTCATTTTAGTTAAATCTTTCCGGAAGTAATACTTAGTCGGTGGTTTGTTTTATCTCGTTCAGTATCATTTTAAACATCGAAATCATTTGCTAACACTTAAATAAATACGGATAATTATAAAACAATACAGCACATCAGTTTTTAAATGCTGTCAAATTACTTCAATTGAAGCTGGATAATGTACAGTTTTGAGTATGTCTAATGTATCGTGTCACTCGTTATTTTTTGAAGTTTTAGTATGGCAACAATTTAACTTATTAAAAAACAATGTCATGTGGTTATAGAATTTATTTTACTTGTATGTTTATTGCCATAATCAGATTTTTTAAATTTCCCTTCTTTTAGTAGTGCCACCTTTCATTAGACAGCCTCTAGCTGGGTTAAGTAGGTTAAGCTATTTTTGGTATGGCCGGTGGTAAGATGGGGGACCAAAAAGGTATTATCTCGAGTTGTGCGTCTGAAAGCAAGTTAATGGGATATGAAATGACTGAAGATGGTGAATATTACATCATAATACGGTATTCTTTTGTTGTTAGCTGTATATTTGATTGAGGAAATTTGGCACATCTTGTTGAGCAAGTGTTGCTGTATTCAGTTTTGGAGAAGGGCTTATATATATTTTTATTATTATAATTCAATATAAAGTCCTAATTTAAAAGGGAAAAAAAAACTGCAATATAAAGTGCTATTAGGTGTCTTCGTACATATTTTTGTAGACATTTAGAAAGTCATAAACGCGCAAAATGTTATGTTCTAAGTAAAATTTAAATAAAAGTCACGTTAAATTTGATATTAAGTAGGTGTCAGCATAATGAGTGTGATAGGAATAAATAAGAAAAAGTATCAAGATGAATAAATCTATTGGATGTATGAATGTATAGTCAGAGATATTTCAACGTAAACATATTAAAGAAACAAAAATAGAAAAAAATGTGTTATTAGTGTCACCTTGTCAATTTTTGACATGAATATGGTACAGTTGCAGTGTTGCCATAGGCAAAATAATAATTAAAGTAACAATACGACAATATTGTTTTGTAAAGCTATTATAAGTCAAGTAAAACCAAAGATGTTTTGAGTAAGTAGTTTGACTTAGTTTATTTTAATAAAGTTAATAATTTTCAAGACTGGTGTTTGTAAGTATTTTTTAATGTTTTAATACGGTTAAAGTATTAGATGACGTTTGATTAAAAATGGCAGCACTTTATAAGAATAAACTTTGACGTTTCTTTTTCTTTTTTGTTAAATTATCTTCTTGATTTTACAAACCAGATAGTGTTGTTGCAAAATGTTATACTTGTAATGTTTAATGGAAAATTTTGGGAATGAGAGAAATAATACTTTGCTGAAGAAAATGTCATTCTTTAGCAATGTTCTGGATTTATTGGTCTTGATACTTTTTATAGGTTGTTTAAGAACAAAAAGTGTCCTTGGTATAAATTGTTTGCACGCATAATATGTAACCATTCCTATTGCATTTAAGAATGTCATAGTGTATGTGGGAAAAGTATGTTCTTAAGACTGGCTGAACCAGTATTCTCTTGGTAAAGTTTTTTTGCTTTTTCATATAGGTACTTATATTTATTGTTTCATGTTATTAAATACAGAATCATAAAAAAGAACATTGTTTTATTCTGTAAACATATTTCTTTGTTTTTGGTTAAGAAATTGCGGAAATTGCAATTAATTTATTTTTATACTTACCTTACCTAGTATAGAAATAAATCGATTGCAATTTTCTCCTTAGTCCTGATTACAACTTAAATTAGCTGCTCCCTGAGTACGTAACGAGTTGCTAACAAGTTTTGGTTTGAAATTAGGTAAGTTGATTTTTTTTAACTTTCGCGGTCATAGATGTAGTATTAGTCAGTTTCATTGTTGTTTTATAGCAATCTGTTAGCAACTGAAATTGGTCATAATTTTTTTTATGTACAACGGGGAGGCGCATGATCGCAAAATTACACTTTCATTCATTGCAATCGAGAATTGTTAACAACAGATCTTACAAAACAGGAGTTAATTTAATCTCCTTCATACTTTTCGAGGCTTAAGACTGACTGGACTGACTGAATACGTTTTGAAAAGATTTTTAATACCATCGTATTATAGTATTTATTAATATGTACGCTCTTTCCTTTTCACTCTAACAAGTCTAGTTAAAAAAATAAGAAATATCAACTCTTACGCGATATACATAAGGTTCAAATTGCTTTGTCCGACGATACTGTTTCAACGAACGCATGAACTTGTATTAAAAGGATACGTTTACGCGTCGTCGTCGCGTTGTCAGTTGATAAGAACGCTGTGGATTCTCAGTTTAACCGTCTATGAATTCGACTAGTTCACGAATAAACTGGGCCCCTACCGCGCAAGTGTCATCGGCATCAACATCGACTTCATTTGACAGATGGATGTAGTACATTGCTGCTTTTTTTTGACACAAATGAAAACTTACCAAAGACTAAGAGCAATATGTCACATCCATCTGTCATATGAAATCGATGTCGAATGCGACGACACTTGCGCGGTACGACCCCTGTAGACCGTCGAAGCGTCGATTGAACGTAGACCGTCTATTTAAACTGTTCGTTGATTCAACGCCCATCGCTACAGGAGGTCTTCTAACTCAATAAGAAAAGCTGTTAGTTTTGTGCAACAGAACAGTTGTTTTATACTTAATTTGCCACAACGATGGCCGACTTTCTTTTCTTACTTACCTTTTTAAGTAGTGCTGTCCTACGGTATGCTAATTTATCGCTATCGACGCTTTTACGCTGGAAGTTTGAGGAAACTGCCTGCTGTGTAGTTTTGACGAAACAACTCTTACAGATAACGAAACAGTTAACAATGAAACAATTTCATGAAATTAGACAACGTGGTTGTAGGTAGTTTTTAAAGTAGGTAGCTTTTCAAAGTAGGTAAGTATTGCTAGAATGATTTGTTAATTACCTTCGGTCTCAGAATATAATTATGTTAAAAAATAATTCAAGTGGAATACTCACAAAAATATGGAAACTAGTGGATTAATCTAGCAATGAACTACCATCCGCCTATTCATTGATAAAACAAAGGAAGTGCTGCAACCAAAATTTCTCCAGAACATCGATAAAATAGGTCGGGGCTACTAACTTACGTGTCGCATCACTAGCAATAAACGAGGACGAATAATAATGCGCAACGAACGGATCGTCCCTATAGCTTTTTATAGCGGTACTAATCTTAAACAAAAAGGATTCCTACTCTATGCAGGAAACGAACTAACTTACCGCACCCGCTTTAATTGTTTCACGGTCTCATTGTTGCAATTAGACTGCAGTGATTTTCCAACTCTGTGGAACTCGGGAGTTTGTTCATATGCATCTCTTTGTGTGTCTATGGAATTGTTTGTGGGTATTTTTTGGCCTAATTTCGGAATGTCTAAACACCGTCCGTTATTAATTTAGTTCTAATATTGAAAAAAAACTATGTAACAAAAAGGTTTTAATCTTTACAAAAAGATTTTACTCTTTACAAAAACATTTTAATCTTTATTCAATGTAGGGTTCAATGTAGGTTTTGAATATTTTTTCAACCGCCTCTGTGGTCTAGTGGTACAACCACCGGTATCAGACCAAGGGGTCCAGGGTTCGATTCCCAGTGGGGGTACATATTGTATTCGGTTTGGTTGGTGGTAGGACTTGTTGTTAGTCCGCCTGGCTAGCTACCACCATCTCATCTAAGTCTGACGCCATAACAACAATGTTTTCAGCATTGTTGTGTTCCGGCAGTTAAAGATAAAATAGCTAGTTCCTCAGTGATTGGGGATTCCGGGAGAGGCTCGCTTCCATCTCAGCCTTATCAATACTTAACATCAGATATGATGAAGGCTAAGAGTCTCCCCGAACTTCATAAAAAAAACGTACTGCCTAAAAATAATGTATACGAATGTAAAAAAAAGAGCTATACAATAAACAATGTCTTAGAAGGTTTTCACTCAAAGTTGTTTTTTTTTATATATTTATTTATTTAATTCAGACATGTCCATAGACTAATAATAATGCACTATATTTTATTTTTGTTTCTAGAGTAGTACTGCAGTAAAAAAAATATTTACCGGTAGTACTACCTACCGGCCGACGTGGTAGTAAGGCTTGGTAGTGACACGGGTAAAAAATGTGAGTCTGGGTATGGTGGTCAGAACCAGAGGTCCGGTTGGATTGGAAGAGTTCCTCATTGTATTTGGCTTGGTTAGTTAGCCACAGATATCTTCTTTTCTTGTTGATAACAAACCTACATTGTTTGGGCCCTAAAATCTGCAACTAGGACTGCATCATCAATAGCCTTCATCAGGTCCGCTCTACGGACACGCAGTTTTAAAAGCTTCCTCGTCGCAAAAAAAATCAGGATTGTTAGACTTGGCCGACAAGCAACTTTCGCAACAGTCAGCCATGGGATGGGTAACCATAAATGTACTATCTTGAGACTCTGTTAAGCGCTATTCGGACTACGCTATAATATAATAGCATATAGCTTATAGCTCGTAGGACAACGAAATCGCCCACCATACATTTACTTAGATAGCGTATAGTAAGCCAATAATTTACCTATTATAGCTAAGTGTGAACGTGTTCTAAGTAAATGTATGGTGAGCGATATCGTTGTGCTATGAGCTACAAGCTGTATGCTATTACATTACCTATAGCGTAGTCTAGCGGCCGCTCACGGTTTCACCGGCGTGGTTCCGGTTCCTGTGGGAATATAGGGATAAAAAGTATCCTATGTTCTCATCCAGGCTATCTACTATCTGTGCGCTCCGTACTTTTTTGCGTGAAACAGTAACAACCTTACAACTTTCGCATTTAGGTGTAGGTAATATAGGATAGGACTACGTATCAAACAAACTAATAAAGTTTCCCATATTTAATATGAGTTGGTTAGAAAACAGCTGGTAATTAGGCATATCATGCCGGCATGATACCTGTAGGTACCTATTATATTTTAGAGACCTGTGGAAATGTTACAATTTGAGCAGTGCTCCAAAGCCGTCTCTAAACGACACAACAGGACGTCGGGCGTCGCTAACGAAGTCTTCTCCTAATATAATAACCGACAATCGCACTGTTTGTCGCAATTTTAACTTTTGATGTTCATAGGGTTGCCACGATATACTCAGTTCACCTATAAAACATACATCTGACATGACGAATCTATAAGGGTTCCGTTTTTTGGTTGGACGAAGTGGTTAATTCGTCCAAGGTTTTTTGCCATCAGGCTACGGTTAAAAATATCAGGTATGTAGCTAGGTAAGGGTGTATTATTACCATGGGCACGCGGCAATTAATACCAAACTAATGCGTAATTGTTGTATTTTTAATTTTATGTATAAAGTGTAACGTAAAATTAAAATGTTAAGTACTTATAACTCGAACGACGTTGCGGGCACCAGTAGGCTTATTACGAGTTTGGCAAACTTGACGTTACAGTAAACGTTAACGTAAAATGTAGCTCTGTCTCTTTCATATTTAGCGACTGTTTTACCGACATGAGCAGTGTATCCGATAGTCTACGCTCACGAGTCCTGTAAATATCATGTTAAGCAAACTCGTAATAGGGGTACTGGTAGTATAAAATAAAACTTTACTTTAGTATTTTTACTAATATAAAGTTTTATTTTTAACCGACTTCAAAAAAGGAGGAAACAAAAAATAATTATAAAACATTTATTATGAAAAAAGTATTACATCGTGGAGAATCACAAATAAGTCCCCAAACTGTCCTGTATCTCAAGGACTTGAGTACGAGATTTGCACGTTAACTAGTTCAGTGCCGTTGCAAAGTTTACAAACATTGAAATGTTTTCTTTTAATGCATAGTAGATAATGAAAAACAAAGAAAAAACAAAAATAATTAATACTAGCAACCCGTGTGCGCAAAATGCGCAAAAAACACATAATAACATTTTTTTTTTGTTTTTTTTTTTTATTTGAGTTTTTGCTAAATTTCTCGACTTATCCGACCACTTCAGACAAATACCTTTCTAACGGTGTATTGCACTTGATTGTGCGACTTTTAGTTTAGGGGGAGAAGCGGCTTCACTGCCGTATTATATATATATATAGATTTAACAAATAAAGGCAATGTGTTTTGTGTTTCAAACTTGATTAAGTATGTGAGTGCATCGTAGGTATGTTGAGTGTATAAGTGGTGAGTGTATGTATGTGTTTATGTGTGTGCTTGCGTGTGTGTATGTGCGTGTATGGTGTGTGTGCGTGTGTTTTTTTTAGCTAGATAATGTCTACACGAAAGAGTATTTTTCGAAATCGAAAACAAAGATTTGACTAGGATAATAATAATAATTATTTTCGATCAGCTTAAATCGACAACCCTAGATTCGAAACGTTCGTAAACAGAAGCACTGAAACTTCATTCCTACGGGATGTTATGTCTATTAAATTAAATTGGTCTTTACACTGAAAGAAATACAGGCTAAATTGCATTACCAAAAGACTCGTCGCCATTGTTGTTAGGTTTATGACCTAATTACTGCTAAAATTAAGAAGTTAATAACATTTTGAGAAAACGACAAACAAAGATCTATAGGTACCTATTAGGTAAAGCTAACTTCTCTCCTCATTTTTTCGTCTCATTTATATGGAAGTACTGGGTATGGCGGTAATATAAGTGGACTGTATAGCGGCATAGCGGCGGCGCGGCTCGGTTGTCGAAAACGGAAGGACTGACGCGACGAATCACGAGGCACTTCACTTGCTTGATTAGTTCTCTCACTCTGCGCACGATGGTGTGAGTAGGAAAGGGATAGAAGTAAGGAACCACATCATGAAGCTCGCGAATTTAAAATAGGGAAGCCGGGAATGGCGTAAACAAGTACTTTATAGCTTTTGAATAAGTTCTGTATAAAAAAACAAATCGGTACTAATATTTTAAAGAGGAAAGATTTGTATTTTTGTATGTAACGAATAAACTCAAAAACTACTGGTCCGATTTTGACGAAATTTGGTATAGAGAATCCTTAGACCCCAAGTAGTTCCGACGGGAACCACGCGGGTGAAACCGCGCACGGCCGCTAGTATTAAATAAAAGCAATCTGTTAAGTATCATAACATTTTTAAGTTTGCATTTTTTATCCTAATCCTAACTAATATTATAAATGTGAAAGTGTGTTTGTTTGTCCTTCCTTCACGCCCTAACCAAGCAACCAATGGACTTGATTTTTGGCACAGAGTTAGTTGAAAAGACAGAGAGTTGCATTAGGCTTTTTATCCCGATAATACCACGGGAACAAAATGCACTCGAGTGAAACCGCGAGTGCTATCATAATGATAGATTTTAATTGAAAATTTTCAGGCGGGCTTCAAACCCGCGACCTTAGGGTTCGGTCTCCGGCTTGTACCTATAGGTAGAGCAGCAAATGATAACTAGTGAGCTAATGGGACTGTATAAGGATGATGAGGAGCAGTGGAAACACCAGATTTTAGTACTAAAACAGTTATAATAACACGAAAATACAATTAGTTGACTTTTACAGAGTCGAAAAGAGACAAGACAATGGTAAGATCAAAATGACATGAAAAGGTAAGAAAAACAGATTTAAAAAGGGTATAAAAAGTCTGTGCCAGCCAGCCAGTAGCTAACATTCTGTAGACCGGATAACCAAAGGGCACTGGTTCGAATCCCGGATACCGGAATCGAGCATCGTTCGGCTCCCGATTTATTTTGCCCAATGTTCCTTATTTTACTTACGATGGTATTTTTAACGCTTTCTAACGCTTTTAACGCTTTTTAACTTTTCAACTGGACAAGCAGACATTTATTATCATTTGTGCCAGCGAAAGGCTTAAACAAACTTAAGTTATTGTGATTTGTAATTGTACGAAAATACTATTTAGCTAAGTTAATCCGTTCCATTATATTGAATGGAACGGAATTATTCTAATGGAATGTTTCACAGGCGGTGTTGAAACTTGAATGTCACAGGATAATCAAACCTAGACCTTCGTCAATTTAGAAATGTGTTTAATCCTACACGATGGGTAGGAATATTCATCATGGACGATCTCCGTGGTAAAGTGGTACCTTGGTACGTACAACGGTTTCAGAGTGTCGCCTACTCTAAGGTCTTGGGCTCGAATCCCGGTAGGGGCAAATGTTTGTATGATGATTTGCATTTGTACCTGAGTCATGGATGTTTATTATATATTTCTATACATAAATACTTATATATGTATTATTATATGTTTTTATATCCGTAACCCTAGTATCACATAACACAAGTCTTACAGTGCTTACTTTGGGGCTAGGTTATTTTTTTTTTTTTTTTTTTAAATAAATAAATATATCCATACAATCACACCAATTATCTAGCCCATATTAAGTATCATGAAGAACTTGTGTTATGGATACTAGATAACGGATAAACATACTTATATACTTTTTTTTTTTGTAAATACATACATAATATACATATTAAACACCCAGACCAAGACAAATAGACATGTTCATGCACACAAATATTTGTCGTGTCCGGGGATCGAACCCGGGACCTCTGGCGCAGAAGGTGGGGTTAGTACCCCTGCGCCAAACAGGTCGTCAAAAGTTTAAAGGTCGTCATACAGGTCGTCAAAAGTAAATACATACATAATATACATATTAAACACCCAGACCAAGACAAATAGACATGTTCATGCACACAAATATTTGTCGTGTCCGGGGATCGAACCCGGGACCTCTGGCGCAGAAGGTGGGGTTAGTACCCCTGCGCCAAACAGGTCGTCAAAAGTTTAAAGGTCGTCATACAGGTCGTCAAAAGGTTAACTAGTGTGAGTGTATAAAAAAAAATGGTTTTTGAGTACCTCCTACTGTTTGGTCCCCGCACCCCGACCGTCTAATGGTAAAGCATGTGCTATCACTATACTTAGCTATCGATTTTTCAAACCCCTTACAATGGCTCTCGCTGACGCTATCACTTTCATACAAAAAATGCAATAGTGAATCCAATAGATGAATAGAAATATGTAGGAATTGGACAAAAATCTTATAGTTGAAGGATTTTATGAGAGTTTGAAGTTTGATAGCTATAGCGATAGCTAAGCTATATCGTTAGGCGTTCGGGGTGTAGATTGACACTAGATCGGCTTTCAAACACTGTTTACCTATTTTTAGGTACGTTTAAATAAAAAAAGTCTTTAGGTGAAAACAGGAACAACAGTTTTTTATACGTACATCTTATGTTTTGGCGCGCACTGTTCATTGAAATAAAACAACTTTTACGGATATCAAACGCGCTATATTTTCACGAACTAAGTTGTAATTGTCGGTTTTTTAGGGATTTTTTGATTTTTCCGACGTTTCGGCACCTTTACAGCTGCCATGCCGTGGTCACGGGATGACTGGCTACTTATAAGTCTACCCTCGAAAAGTTAATTTATTGTCCTCTACTCGCACTATTCCATCTCGGCCAGGGTAGACTTTATCAACTCTGCCTTTAGGCCATACGCCACGCGGCAGATTTGCATCACATATGAGGACAAGGTCGCCGGTCTCTAGGTTCGTCGAAGCAGCACCCGCATCTTTTCTTGGGTTTAAAATTGGTAGATATTCACGAACCCAACGGTGCCAAAAATGATCGGCCAATCTGACGGCCTTCTTCCAGTTCGCTCGTCGCACCAGGTCACCGTCATTTAGGTCATCTGGACAAGGAAGGGGGGAAGACTGGCCGATGAGAAAGCTATTTGGCGTTAGAGCCGGCGCGTCCCGCTGCTCCACAGCAACATGTGTCATCGGCCGAGAATTAACCACGCTTTCGGCCTCCAATAACAGCGTAATAAAAACCTCTTCACGTGGAGCCCTTTCTTTGAGCGTTGCGGATAGGGTTCGCTTGACGCATCCCACTAGTCTCTCCCATACTCCCCCCATGAAGGGCGCTGAAGGCGGAAGAAAATGCCACTCTACTCGCTGATTTCCAATGAAGTCTGCTATGGCTGGTTAGTGCGACTGCCACTCCCGCTGGATCTCGCGACTGGCTCCAATAAAAGATGTTCCATTGTCGGAAAATATTTGCTTTGGACATCCTCGACTAGATATGAACCGACGCAGAGCCATGATCGCAGAGTCGGCTGACAAACTGCACACAACCTCCAAATGAACCGCTCGGGTGGAGAAGCAGGTGAAAAGTGCAACTCAACGTTTCTCTCTGTGCCTTCCCACAGTAACTTCGACGGGCCCAAAGTATTCCAAAACGGTTATGGAGAAAGGACGCTGATGGTGAAGAAGTCGCTCTTCAGGCAAGTTTCCGACGGCCGGGACGGATGCTGTGGCTTTCTTATTCCTGCAGACTTGGCATGCTGCAGCGACTGTTCTGACAGTAGGCCGGAGGCGGATTATCCAGTAACGCTGGCGAAGTTCGTTCACGACCATCTCACGACCAGCGTGTCCTGCCCAGACGTGGTAGTGATGCACGATGAGGCGGGTTATATGATCTGACCCATTTAAAATGACAGGCTGTTTCACATCCTCCGCAATGTCACTCGCAGCAGCAATTCGACCGAGCAGACGAAATAGGCCTTGGCTATCTTGTGTAGCTTGTAGTTGTTTAAAACAATTCTCACTTCGGCTTTCTTGCTGGCTTTGTCGCAAAAGGTGCAATTCGGCGCTCTTTATATCAGCGGCTAGTAGCGGACGCGGCCCTCCTCGTTGGCGAGGACGCTTAGAAATATCTTTCTCAATAAGAAGGCGCAGAAATTGGTGAGCTCGTGCAGTAGCACGTAATAACCTAATCCACGAACTAAAAAACTTACAATTAGGATGTACAACATTAAAAAATCACGTAGGAGTCAATGTTTACAAAACTATTTTAGTTTACCCATCAGTATTTAGTTAATTTTATTTTTAATATACATACTGATGGGTAAACTAAAATAGTTTTGTAAACATTAAAAAAAACATTTTGCTGATAAAGATATATCTTTGTTTTTATTAAAACTTATTTGTGAATGTGAGATTGAGACTATTTACAATACATATTTATAACTAATGTCTGTTTTTCTTACTTATTCTATTCAGTATACAGCTTTACTTATAAACAGAGAAAAAATAAATGTATAAATTTTTATTTTAAAAAGACAATTTATTTAACTTGTAGTTAATACATTGATCACTTACTTCCTCCTTCGTGGTCAAACTTTTTAGTCAAACTGATTTGACCACGAGGAATTTTAACATTCTTCGAGAGTAAATAGTTTGACCTATCTACTCTACTAAAAAAAAAAATTGTATATACTTAATTTGAAGAATAAATGGGATAGGAATAAAATTCAGTAGTCAGAAATAAGGCTTTGATCAGGGTAACAAAAACTGTTTACCAAGTAAGATAAGTAAGAAAAAATAACTATGGGTGATCGATCATGATATAACGTCCTTCTTTTTGAAGTCGGTTACTAAAACAAGTGCCCTATTCTGGTGCGATAAATTGCCCTAATAAATTAACTTAAATATAATCAAAACACCCCTAAAAACCTAAAAATACGGACAATTACAACTTAGTACGTGGAAATATAGCGCGTTTGATATCCGTAAAAGTTGATTTATTTCAACAGTTTTTTTGTTGTTCATTTCATTTTATCAATAAATCAAAATATATGATATTTTTTTTATTATACTAGAACAAAAAACCACAAATACCTACCAAACAACGATTCGATTATTCCGTTTTCAAACCTACATAGTATTTTAATTGCGCTTTCAACCCAAAAACTATTCCGATTTCTACGATTTTTAGGATACAACGTACATATCCTAAAAACCATCCAGCAAAAGATGTATAATTTATTACCCATATTTTACTACCCTACCCATGACTTTTTCTATACTGAACCAGATGAAAATCTAGTTTATTTTTAAACAAAACTTTCGTAACAATTAGTAGGGTCACCGTAAATCAAAGCAAAACCAATCTGATAGGCAAATCTACGGGCACTCTGAATCGTTAATCAGCCATCACGACATTTGTTTTTGGCCAATAATTCCTGAAAATCGGCCAGAGAAATTGCCTTTTAAACCCAGTTAAACCCTCCTTTGACAGCCTTCGGATATAAATCCTAGATTTGTCTTTTTGTTATTATTATTAAACTTTAAAAGGAGATACAATGCGTAGGAGTATGTGAAAGGTATTTTGTTTAATAGGTACATAAATGATTGCATACCAATCACACTAATTATCTAGCCCACGTTAAGTTTCATGAAGTACTTGTGTTATGGATACTAGGATAAACAATTTGTAAATACATACATAAAATATATATTAAACACCCAGACCAAGACAAATAGACATGTTCATGCACACAAATATTTGTCTTGTCCGGGGATCGAACCCGGGACCTCCGGCGCAGAAGGCGGGTATAATACCCCTGCGCCAAACAGGTCGTCATTTAATAATAGGTATTGGTATTAGGTACGTCACGGTAGCATCGTGGTCACAGAATATTTTGTTGTTCTTGCTTTTTGGGAACAAATCAAATGTTACTAAATAAATACTTACTAGAAAAAAAATATCATACGAGTATGAGACCGAGTGACCAACATTTTAGTTTGATAAAGCAAAATAATGACAAATTCATACTATTGCAGCCAGGGTTGCCAACTTTTTCGCCCTAACCGGAAAACAAATTTAATCTGGTCATATTTGGTCAAAATCGAAAAAAAAAACACGTTAAGTATTAATGAAAGAGTTTTATTATGAAAACAACTAACTACCTACGCCGCCGTCGCCGGCGAATTAGCAACGTGGCGCTCACAATTTTATCTGACCGCACAAATTGCATCCGGTCGGAAGTTAGCGACCTGACCCCAACAATTCCTTCTAAAACCCAACAGTCCGTCGAAAACCGGACGGTTGGGTCGGACCCTGATTGCAGCCCTTGTAGCGTCCGTGTTCGGATATAGGCCTCTTCTCTGCTTCTCCACACTTGACGGTCTGCTGCCACACGCATTCAGTTGATGCCAGCTTTCTTGAAGGATTTCATCCGTCCATGTCTTGGGTGGTCGTCCTGTACGGCGGGTGTTAGTGCGGGATAGTCATTCGGAGTCTCCTCGCTCATCGGTTGTGGTTCATTCTGGCAATGTGTCTTGCCCATCTCCACTTTATGCGTTCTATTTCTTCCACCACGTCAACCACTTTAGCCGTGTGCCGGAGTCACTCGTTTCTTCTATGGTGCATGAGGTGATATGGTGCTTTTATAAATTCATACTTAATGTAGGGACTCACAAATTATTCTGGAAGTGGTAGACACGTACATTCAGATCACTACTTTCAATGATGTTATAAAACACTTCTTCCCACTGCTACTATCCTTACTTATCCCTCATGCTTTCTCTACTCTCATCATAATAACTATTATAACATTAGGTTTATTCCTACCATCGTGGCAAGACTTGTATTACTATTTTATAAAACTTTACTTGTAATTATTTAGCTCTAGTTATCGTAATTTAGCTCATGAGAAAGTCGAGTCACTAATTGACTCGACTTGCACGGCACAGAGCTAAAAATAAACATTATTAAATATATTAATACTAAACACATAATATTATGAAACCACTATAACAGTTTAGGGAATTCAGCAGTTATCCAGTCAGTATAATAAAGTTAATCAAACGTTTTATTTAGCTCAGTTTATGCTATGTTTATGTCGTAGACATAAAAATATAAGAGGTTTATGATATGAAATGCGTAATTTTCATAATGTGATGTTTTTTTGTTGATGATAATTCCCCTGTTTCTTCGTGGTAATTTTGTTGTTTGACTACGACTACTACGAGGTCAGTTTGACTACTAGGATGTACATAGGTACATACAGTTGTGGTCAGATAATTAGAAACATTAGTCGATTTTCATACAAACGAGGTAACTTAGGAGCCTTGATTCTCTGCCAAGGATTGACCGAGCTGGGATCTGATAATGGTCATCCAGGGAGTGAATGGAGGAGATGCAGATTGCTATACACACCCGACGGATCTGATCAACATTCAAAAAGATGTAGGGATGTTTTCAGTTTCGGGAATTCCATACATTTTTATGCTATTTTTGCTGTTTTATTAATTAAACATATCCGTACATTTTTTAGAATGTTGATCAGATCAGTTGGGTGTGTATGACAATCTGGATCTCCTCCATTCATTCCCTGGATGACCATTATCAGATCACAGCTCGGTCAATCCTTGGCATTTGCCAAGGATTGACCATGGCGAACCAAGGCTCCAAAGTTACCTCCTTTGTATGAAACACTACTAGTGTTTCTAATTATCTGACCATCACTTGGACGAATTCGTCCAAGGACCATCACTGTATCTCCTCGTAGCTTGGACGAATTAACCAATTCGTCCAAGCCTCGTAGTCATATTATGAGCAAGTGGTCTATTAGTAGCTAGGAGATGGAAATCTTAAGTATCTACCCACCTCAAGAGTTACATAAATATGATTTTTGTACAAAAAGTTTTTCATCCATTTTCAGTTTAATTTATAAGAATATTAGTAATTTGGTTTTCAGAAAAATAAGAAATTTTGATGATAGTCTGTGTCCTATATTATCAAGGACGCTTTTAAGCATGCGACGTAAAAATAAGTTATAAAACGAAAATACGACATTCTCGTCTACATACACTGCGGCCATTTTGTATTTTATGCGTTTATTAAGATGTCGTATTTTTCTGAGCGTTCTTTCTACGCTATATAAAACGTTAGCTGAATTTTTGATGAATGCTTACCGAGTTAAACAAGGGTTGATATTATTAATAAACAGAAGGTCGGTACTTAGCTAAGTATCTTTTTTTTAATGAACAACGGGGATACTCTTAGCCTTCATCATACCTGATGTTAAGTATTGATAAGGCTGAAGATGGAAGCGAGCCTTTCCCGGAACCCTCAATCACTGAGGAACTGGCTACCTTATATCTAACTGCCGGGACACAAGAATGCTGAAAACATTGTTGTTATGGCGTCAGACTTAGATAAGACGGTGGTAGCTAGCCAGGCGGGCTTACAACAAGTCCTACCATCAACCAAACCTATGTACAATATGTACCCCCGCTGGGAATCCAACCCGGGACCCTTGGGTCTCATATCGGTGGTTGTTATCACTAGACCTGGTTGTTATTACGGTTAAAACCTACCTATGTGAAAATGTCTGTCAATTTTGTTGTTTTTTAGAAGCATGTTCACCCCCCATTGTTTAGTGACGAACCCCGTTTCAATTTACAAAATTCAAAAATTATAAAAATACGTTCCATCCGCAACTTCGTCCGCTTAGATATTTTGAAAACCTCTTTTAATTGGGAACATTTGACTCGGATTAACTGTTTATCCTATGTTTTAATATTTAAACTTTAAATAAGTATCGGTTTCAATTACCTACGTTATTGAAAAAACATCAAACTTTCGTGATTTTTAAGTTTTAGCATTTTCAATGCTATCTTTACACGTATTATAAAAAATAATAAAAAAAAAAGAAAAAAAAGTATTGACTCGGCTCATAAGTTATTCTCAGAAGGAACTCGAACCCGCGACCTTTGGTAAAATTTTTACAGTTGGAGTTTGGAAAATGATTGTTTAACCATAAAATATCTCAATAGCTCTATCAGTGTTGTAAAAAATTACAAAACTGTAAATAATTAACAAAACTGTAAATAATAGCTCACTAAATAAACATCAATAGTATAGTACCATGTAATACGACACTAATGCACAAAAGTGTTTTCTGTTTAGTCCCTGTTATATACAACAAACTACCCAAATCCATAAAACAATTACTTACCCTTAATCTCGTAACCAAATGTTTTTATGATATCAAAGAATTTTTGTTTTTTTTTTTCGGCAAAACATGTAAGGGACATTTTTTTTTTTTTTTTTTATGATTTTGTAATTTTTGCATTTTTCAATGCTATTTTTATACTTATGGTAAATTTTAAATATAAAAATATTGGAAAAAATTAACTCGGCTACAAGTGAATTCAAGAGCATTGGACCGGATTTCCAAAGGTCGCGGGTTCGATTCCCGTCTGAGAATTCACTTGTGGCGGAGTTATTTTTTTCCAATATTTTTCTATTTAAAATTTACCATATGTAAGGGACATTTATAATTTTTGTCACCATACTTTACTTGTACTGTGCTTGTGCTTGTACTGTGGACCCGTGTTTTTACCAATAAGTATATCTTAATCTTTATCTCTATCTTTATAGCGATAATTAGGTATTATTGATTATTAATTTATATGATTCTATAATTTTTGCATTTTTCAATGCTATTTTTATACTAATTATAAATTTTAAATAGAAAATATTGGAAAAAATCAACTCGGGCACAAGTGAATTCTCAGATAGTACTCGAACCCACGACCTTTGGAATCCCGGTCCAATGCTCTTACTACTGATCTACCGAGAAGTCTCGGTTTGGCCGATTGGCGAACATTGTGACCTAGTTGATTTTTCCAATATTTTTCTATTTAAAAATTTATCATAATTACTATTTATTGCAGACAATTTATAGCATTGTATTGAAGACAACGTTTCAAGGATTATGTTTTATGGTCTTGTCATAAACAAGTTATAATATCACGTGTTACACAATAAGCCTTTTATTTAAATAAATAAATATTTGCATACAATTACACCAATTATCTAGCCCACGTTAAGTTTCATTAAGAACTTGTGTTATGGATACCTAGATAACGGATAAACATACTTATATATATATATATTTTTTGTAAATACATAGTTACTTAATATACATATTAAACACCCAGCCCAAGACACACAATACATGTTCATGCAAACAAATATTTGTGTTGTCCGGGGATCGAACCCGGGACCTCTGGCGTAGAAGGCGGGGTTAGTACCCCTGCACCAAACAGGTCGTCTTTTATTTATAAAGGTCAATAAGATCTCGATATACAAACGGTCCTTACAGGTACTTACATAGATATTTTTTCAACACACTTGCTCATAAAGTGGCTATAATGACACCTATAATCAAACTGTGACTTTTTCATTATTATTATTCACACGTGAGTTATAGATTTTTTTTTATTTTATTGGTTGAGTTCACAGACAATTTGCTTTGTTCTTAAAAAAGTTTCGATACCAAAAAGATCGTGTTATAGTACAAATAAATTAATATACCTATTGCTTGCTCATTTCATTCACTTCGTATTTAAATAGATAATTTCAACTTGTAAGTACGTGTTTAATAAACAAAACTTTCACTCAAATATCTGTAAAAACTTTAAACTCCCCATTTTGTAAGTGTATATTCCCCTATCCGCGACAAACCAAAAAAAAGAAACCTTATTATTTTAGTCTATGGCCGTTATTGCGCGCGCATAGGAAAACTAACTAATTTTTCCCGCCATTGCGAAAAAAATGTCACTACTTACTCGTTTTCACTGTTGAAATTATAGTTATTTTCTTTACAAGTGTGTTGAAAAACGTCGTATAATACACGTGTGTATTGATGATTACCGTCCTCGGCTCTCTTAAGACCCTCGCCTTAATCACCAACATTACACTCTTGTACCATAATGTACTATTTTTTTACAGAACTTACAAATTTTTAGGATAAAACCATATTCAATTTTGTCTGAACTAGGAATTCTGTGTATTGATTAAGTGCAACAAGTACCTAACTGTACGGAACCCGTACACTGGTTGATAGGAATGATAAGCTAGATGTTTGTTGAACACTAATTTATTGATATTGGTACAAAATTACACTTTATGATTTTGTAATTTTTGCATTTTTCAATGCTATTTTTATACTTATGGTAAATTTTAAATAGAAAAATATTGGAAAAAATTAACTCGGCCACAAGTGAATTCTCAGACGGGAATCGAACCCGCGACCTTTGGAAATCCGGTCCAATGCTCTAACCGCTGAGCTACCGAGACTTGCGAACCACCGTCGAAATTCTCCAATACTTTTATATTTTTAATACGCTGTAGGCCAGCGTTGTTACATCAATGCTAGGAATATCCTTGCTTTCGAAAGAAACATCTTTTCAGGTGTTTAACGATCGATTAAGATGCAACTGCCAATAATTTATGATTTTGTAATTTTAGCATTTTTCTATGCTATTTTTATACTTATGGTAAAAAAAAATTAAACTTTCAATGATATTGATAATAAAAGAAAACTATGGCAAAATATGCTAAAAGAATGATTATGATTTTGGAGTACACGATATGATTGCTTAATGTGAACTAAAATTAAACTATTACAAAGTTTACGCAGGACGTAAAATGCTGACCGCGTGAAATTTACGTTTATTGCACCGTACCTACACTAACTAAGGTTATTAAAATTGTATGCACGCTCATTATTATTTACCAGTTGATCCCCACAGTTTAATATCCGTGGTTCCGGGATTTTTTCCATCTGGATAAGAATTATCCCAAGTCCTTGGTAATGCAGACCAACATTACATGAATCTACTTAGATGCAAAATTTCATCCATATACGTTTAGACGTATACGCGTCGCGTGATTGAGGAACATTGGAAAAGTAGGTTGTATGTTTGATTGTTACAAACATTCCCATTTATAAATAAATATTAAGATAGTTGGATAAAGTGCATATTCATTTATCTAGGAGAATCTTTTTTGTTTGAAGTCGGTTCAAAATAGCACTGTACTTGGATTTCTGTGGCTTCAATTGGCTTCTAAACTCGTCACGGTACGCACATCTCCGCCCCATTTCCGACCACCACTCATTATCTTTGCACATTTCGTTTCATACGGTGAACAAGCAAGCTATGTTTGAGATTTGTCGTTATTCCTCCTAATACGTATGTAAAATCCAAGTTTTTGACGTTAAGTGACTAGCTCAGCGTTTAGAGCAAAATCAGAAAGTGGCACCGTTCTAAGCTAGATGGTAAATCGAATCTATTTTCTCGTTTTCTTGCACCCAATTTTCCTTGGCTTAAAAAAAATATATTTAAATCGCTTATTATTATATGTTAGTTCAAAAGAAATAAAAGTAAAATTTCTTTATGTACTTAAAGATTTTTTTTATATAAAGTTTAAAAAAAAATGTGATTACCTACTTATGTTTTTTGAAAAGGCATGCGGCAGTTTTATTATTTTAATAAATCTTAGGCTATGCTGCACTTCTAATTTCTCGACCTATTTTTATTCTCCAGTTTCGTGAATTCTCGAGGCTAAATTCTCGAGTTTTCTCTGGTCTCGAGACTTTGGATTAGTTAAAATCTGGTGAAATTAAAAGAAAACTTGCTTCCGGGGTTAATGGTTTTCGCAATCACTTTTCATTAAGATTTCTAATAAATAGTAAAGATTTTAGGAAAAAAAATGATTGATTCCTAATAAAATCAAATGTTGACAATAAGATGACTGCCGCAATTTTTAATGCGATAAATACAAAAAATACGATAATTAACCCTTACATATACCGCTTGCTATAGTCCAGTGGTTAATAAAAAACAGGAAATTTTAAATGTATGATACTTTTCTTGCACGACAATTTAATTTAACGCTACTGTCCTCACTATGCCTTTTCAACTTTCGTCATAATTATGGCAAATTTTAAATAGAAAAATATTGGAAAAAATTAACTTGGCCACAAGTGAATTCTCAGGCTGGAATCGAACCAGCGACCTTTGGAAATCCGGTCCAATGCTCTAACCGCTGAGCTACCGAGACTTAGAGCGTTGAAAAATGCAAAAATTACAAAATCATAAATTTCGTCATAATTTTTCTATCCAATTTTCGTATCGCATATTCAAATATTGTTGCATCAATGAACGTAACGCCACCGTAGTCATTTGAGTTTCTGTCGGGTTATTGAAACAAGTGGATTTTACTTTGTGTTGCACGCTTTGTTAAGCACAGAAATCCATGTTAATGACGATTGAAAAAATCTCAAAGCGCCCGCTACTATTTCAACATCAAGGGCATGCCTGATGTGCGTGAAAGCTGCGTTTTGACGATCATAGTTGACTCGTAAGAGTGGACTCTGAAAGAGTAGTCTCAATCAGAGTGTACTATGACAGGGGTTTACACGTTCATAGTTACTCTTATCGCTTGATTTTAGAAGAATTATGCGTAAATTAATTTTTAAAATGATTAAAACAAATAATATTTGATTGATTTTACATCTAAAATTTCTAATTTTATCACAAAACTATGAAATAATAATGAATAACACGAAACTTTAATGTGCTCTAAAAACGTAAACTATTATGACACTCTTATCAGAGTTCGCTCTGAAAAGTTGAACGCGGTCCTAGAGTCCCAGTCAACCGCCTCTGTGGTCTAGTGGTAGAACCACCGTTATCACCTGTATGTAACGTCAGATTAAAACTCCAAAAAGTGGTAGTCTACTCTTACGAGACAAATATGATCGTCAAAATCGGTTTTAGGAGGTGACACTTCTTCAGTTGGTACACTAATGTAACATGCTTCTCTAACTACTAAGCTATTTGTATTTCTACACCTTTCATAGGTATTCAGATTCTGGGTGCAATCCAATCCAATCTTATAAAGTTGGATATCCGTTTAATAACTTAGCGCTTGATAAAAGCTACATTGAATATCGTTTTACACTTCATCATACAAGGTAAGTTATATCGGGCTGAGAAGATTGCGTTATTTAAATCAGTGCGCTGTCGAAACTTGGCGAATATCTATTAAAGTTGTGCCGCTCGCTGCTGAAACAGTCGGGGGAGTGTGTTACCAACTTATGGTATCGCACCGAGAAATAAGTTCTTTCTTATCTTTTTCTGACTACATTTATTACGTCTATTTTATACCAATTTAGACTGTAGTTATGTTAATGCAAAGGATCCACCTCTTTATTTACTTACTTATTACGCTCAGCGATTTACGGCCGAAATTAACTTATCTGCAGATATTGATAGGGCTATCTGAGATTGCCGTGTGGTGACAGCCTAAGAATACACGTGTCACCACTCCCTTACATGCCTGGGATGTCGTAAGAGTCGACTAAGAGGCACGACACACTGAACACCTGTGCGAGAGAAGGAAAACTTGAAACAAACCCTCTACCAACACGTCTGGCCAGCGTGGTAGCAGTAGGCTATGAACGCCACAATAGGCGTGAGCTAGGAGAGGCTTATGTCCAGCAGTGGACGTCTAGAGGCTGATGATGGATCTCAGATAGTTGCCTAGAATACTGGTTTTGTTATATTGACAAAAATATTGGCAACTATCTCAGATAGCCCTATCCATATCTACAGATATATTATTAATTTCGGGCGTTAGTGTGTTTTGGCCTCCGATATGAGAGAACGCCAAGTGTCCTTCAGGCTGATTATCTGACAAAAACTCGATTCAGTTTAAGTTTCTTTCTGTCATTAATTACTGTCAAATTCTCACTTTATGACAGCCACAACAGCGACGAAACTGGAAACTGAATTTGTGTTGATTTTTACCACATCATACCATGTATATTAGGGACGGCCTACCGGTCTTCCCCCTAGTGGTCGTCGTATTTATACCAAAATTAATGACATATTCATACTAGAATAAATGCTTGGTTACTAATACGAACGCTGTTGACGTAATAAGAAACAATGTAACATTGTTTACAATAATAATAATCATCATCATCATCATCACGAGCCTCTTTGGGTCCATTGCTGGAATAGACCTTTCCCAAATTCTTCCACTGAGTCCGGTCCTGAGCCTTCGTTATCCAGTTATATCCCGCATGTCGTCTAATGTCGTCGACCCATCGTTTAGGAGGGCGGCCTCGTGGTCTTTTGTTGTCAGCCCATGGTCTCCATTCGAGACTACTATTTTAAATTCCAACATAAATATAATTAAGTTAGTATAGCAATAAAATGTCTCCAATTATTCACGTTACTATATAAAGCTGCAAAACTAATTCATTTATTGGCAGCCCCTGACGAATAATGAAGTCGGGGTTTTTTAAACTATTTTATCTATTTTCAATTTTACTTTATGGTTCAATTTGACTGATCTCCTTTTCACATTAAGGACGTCTTCTATACAAACAAACATTACACAATTATCGGTTTATCATACCTTAACAATACATAAATACATGCGCAACTAACTCGTTTCAGTTATTTGTTTGCGCGAAATAATTAAAAAAATGTACATTCATACATTAAACACGAATATACTAATATCTTATAATTTCAATAATTCTACGTATGTGTGTGTGACCCATCGCATTTATATAGCTCATGTATGAAAGTACATTTTTTTTTATAATTTCGCGCAAACAAATAACTGAAACGAGTTAGTTGCACATTTATTTATGAATTATTAATGTATGATGAACCAAATAATGTGCAATGTTTGTTTGTATGGAAGTCGTACCACCTTAAACAATAATACTAGAAGGACATCTTACAATTGTGTATATTGTGCATAGGAATGTATATACTTAGGTGATGTATAACAAATCGATGTGTTCGATCGACGTCGATCCCTCGCCCGAACCAATGAGGGTCAGAAAGTTTAATTGTTTTCACCTATCTGAGACACTTCCACGGCTTACGGACGAATAGATAAAGCTAGGGCTGCCACCGATTAAATTAAATTAAATGTCACTTTATTTGTCTTCGAACAATACAATAGGACATACAAAACAGGGGCCATCGGCTTCATTTGGATGTGACACATTTCGTGATTCTCCCGCTTGTTCGGACAAAACACCTATAGGCAAAGATGTCGCGTAGGACTGTGGATCAGTATCTTTTTGCAACAGTAAAAAGTCGTAGAACATTGTCAGAAATTCTTGGAATTGAAACCTGGCTGGTAGATGTTTTAAGCACGATTTTAATCACAATAAACAGCGGATTGCCAATTGAGACTGTTAAATTTGACACTTTTTGCAAAATCATTGCAGAATATGGTTGGCACCCAATTACCATCACATTACATAAGATACTGATCCACAGACTCACTATTATAGATGCGACATCTTTGCCTATAGGTGTGTTGTCCGAACAGGCGGGAGAATCACGAAATAAATTTTGGCGGCACGACCGTGTACATCACACCCGAAAAGGCACACGCATTCATACAATGACCGATCTCCTTCATAGGGCGCTATAATCATCAGACCCTATCGTGTCACTCTCCAGTCTCATTGTACGAAAAAAATACCAAAAAAAAAGTATACCTTCCACCTGAAGTAATACATTTGTTAAAGCCTTTCGAAATCCCATGCAATGATGACGAGAGTGATGATGATGATGGAGAACTGTGTGATGACTATTTTGAAAACGTTTATACAAGCATCCTTTCCCATGAAACAGATAATTACGAGATAGTATATATTTAAGGAAGAAAATATTTTTATGATGAATTCCGGAAAATTCCGGGTGCAAAATCTCCAAACAAAGTCAGAAAAAAATAAAGTTGCTAAACACTTAACATCGATTTGATCGGCCATCTTAACACTTAGAGATTTAAAAATGGGTTCCTATAATGCTTCTTAATTGGCTTCACAACATAATAAAATAACACACCACCATCTTTCCACTAAAGAATAAGGAAAAATTTTTTTTTTTGTATTTTTGCCTTTTCCGTAACTGTAACTTTAAATTAAGATAGTTCAAAAACTTTGCAAGTAATCTTAATGGGAGTTTTAGTCAGGCTTTTGTACCAAGTTAATCTATAAAACGAACGGATAAAACAAGCATGTCCGATTTTTGGGCAAAAAAAAAACACTGTGCGCCGCCACCATGCCGTGTGGTGACGACCTAAGAATACCAGTGTCACCACTCCCTTACATGCCTGGGATGTCGTAAGAGTCGACTAAGAGGCTTGACGCATTGAACACCTGTGCGAGAGAAGGAAAACTTGAAACAAACCCTCTACCAACCCGTCTGGCCAGCGTGGTAGCAGTAGGCTAATAGCCTCCTTTGAACGCTACAATAGGCGTGAGCTAGGATAGGCTTACGTCCAGCAGTGGACGTCCACAGGCTGATGATGATGATGATGATGATGAGAGTGACCAACAATTTTACATAAATGAGAGATTTAACACGCAGTCTACGATTAGCCTGAAGCTAGTGCCAGAGATTGCTGCATTTTTTACGAAAGTTCGGAAGTGAACAAATAAAATCATACCGACACCTAAACGGATACCTAATCGATACCTATTTTAAAAAGAAAATGACCACGGCCCCTGAATAGGTGCCGAAACTACAGCAAATCCAAGAAAACTATTTCAAAGTTCAAATGAACTGACGATCAAATTCGGAAAAGTTCTTTTATTCAAGAAAATTACTCTTCGTGGGTATGATGTCTCACCTTTTAGTTTGTAGATTTAATTCAAATTGAATTTAATTTCAATCTACATAGTTCAGTCTGCCAATACCATTTGTAAAAGTAAAAGAATCGCCATTGGTTCCTAATATCCTCCAGTTCTCCACCTTGGTCAGACCGGACTCAAACGTCTTGAACCCGCAAGTCTTGGGAGTCTTAAGTCACCTCTGGGAGAGCTCAGCGAAATACCAACTAGCTGCACTGGCGATAAAGAACTGGCAAAGAGCAAGTTTATTCACACCCTAGCTCACTGCTGCAAAGTTGCCTTTCTGATGGTATTTTAGAGACTACTTCGGAGAGTGTGCTTAGGAGCTGTAGGAGCTCATACCGCCATCCCCCTTCTTACATCGGACGTCCATACGGGATACCACCCTTCCTTGGTTGATATTCCTAAACATGGCAAGGAGCTCGTGGCGCAGTGGTTGTGAGATAGTAAATTTTAGGTCACCCATCCTGTGACCGCCCATTGCAAAAGTTGCTTAACCTCATCAATTGCGCCACAGGCTCCTCCGGACGTATAATGTATTGTCTGAATTGAATAATTTGTTCCCTGGTGTCAGCCCTACAAGCTATCAAAGTTCCCCGGGTCAATGTTCTTTATGGGGTGTCAGAGTTTCAAAAATATTTAAAGGATTCCATTGGAGCGAGTTTGATACGTAAGGATTGGTACTCTCGGAGCAAAGTTTAGGCTAATGGGCCGACTTTCTGAGGGGGGGAGGGGAAATTTCCTTGTGTGTGACTTATTCTTGGTATTCGGCGAAAAAGGGATCGTTTCCAATTGTGTTTTTGGAGTTGATTGTGTTGTATAGCTGTTGGATGTTAACGGTCAGGCTACATCCATCCATAGTAGAGGTAGTATCGTAAATGCGAAAATAAACTCTGTGTGTCTGATGCCTTTTCACAGCTAAACCTAACTAATTTATATTTTTGACAAAGAGATAGATTAGAACCTGACGAAATACATAATATTGAATCAAAAACTTTTAGTAACAAAATTTTGAAGTAACGGAGCGCGACGTAACCGCATTCCACGCCGACGAATTCGTGGGAAACGTAAGCGATATTATGCTGCTGACTGCTAAGTAGCTAAAGTTTTCTAGTATTTTCCATAAAAAAAATTACTTGTCTGAGAATAGCATAAGGCCGATTCGATATTTTCCAATATTTTTCTATTAAACATATTATCATAATATCATTGTAAATCCAAAAAAACATAAAAAGTAAGTACCTACGGACTTAGATATCATTAAAATTGTTATATTGTTAGTAAAAAACCGAGTTCATAAAGTAAAATATATAGAAGCCTTTTATAGTCAGTGCCAGCCAAGGCCAAAAAAAAAGAATAGAACCATACGTCTTTCAGCTATGCCGTTTTTTTAAAAATTACCAAATAATAACCTTAATTAATGCTTAAGCCTTCATTCTCATTATTTTTTTTAATACCCTTCAAAAGTAGTGGTAATAGAAACTTCTGAAGAGCTAAATACACCACTGAAATAAAAGTTCAAGATTAATTAAGTTACTTTCCTTGAGGTCACAATCTGGTTCACAATTTTATTAAGAAACATCTGGAAACTTGGGAAATTCAATTTTAAATTCAATAGAGAAGACGGTCGCGTTTTCCAGTTTGTAACGAGATAAGTGATCATGATAGTGACGACTCGGCAGAC
Organism: Chrysoteuchia culmella; assembly: GCA_910589605.1. Lineage (NCBI taxonomy): Eukaryota > Metazoa > Arthropoda > Insecta > Lepidoptera > Crambidae > Chrysoteuchia > Chrysoteuchia culmella. Next base: position 14,771,636 of record OU342664.1, on the reverse strand, counting down.
TGATCGTTTTCGAACTCGTTTCGATCTGGCCAGGTTTGGCTTCGTGCTTCGGAGGGCACGTTAAACCGTCGATACCGGCTGTTATCATCTTCGATTAGATTCGGCTTACTTAATCAGGGATCGTGGGTTCAAGTCCCACCCGGGATAAAGGATATTGTTCCATGTCCCAAAATGTATGGAGTCAGTGCTAAGTACTTATATAAAAAAATATATGACTCGATAAACTAATTTCTCACAAGCCTCAACAGCTTTGTGTTTCAGAAGGGACAAAGCTGAAATAAATACAAATATATCACAAAATAAAATGAAATATAATCGAATACAATATTGACTATCATAAAACTTTATTGAAAACCTTGAAACCGTACGTAGTACCTACTACTCTTTATTTAATGTAAGACATTAACCCTGAACCCTAAAGAATTTGCTGTTTTATATGTATAAAACAGCAAATTCAAATCATGTGACTAGAGTCCGCCCGTTACAAGCGTGGTTTCCGTTCCCGTGGGTATATCGGGATAAAAAGTAGCCTAAGTGTTAGTCCGCTACTTGAAGTTCCTACATACAAAATTTCGTCCAAATCCGTTCAGTAGTTTTTAAGTGAATGAGGAATAAACAAACTGGCATACTTTCGCAATTATAATATTAGTAGGATAATAAAGTAATATTTATGGAATGATCCCACCCACCAAATGTTACACACTACACTTTCCACAGTTTTATTAAAACTAAACGTCACAGAAGTTGGTCGGACAATGCGTCGCCGGATGCCGTGACGCCACTTCCTGCGTCGTGAAACAGCTCAACACTTCATGTGTGTTGTGACTTTAGCCAATGTGGGAATAGTTAAAAGGGTTTATTGTTTTAGCTAAGTAGTCTTAATTATCTCTTGGTACATTTATTTGAATCAGCTAAAACAAATGAAACAGCTATCTTTGTTAGTAATTTCCGAGCACAAAAAACAATAAATAGATACCCTAATATAAATTGAACACAATATCGACTATAATTAAACTTTATTGAATATCTTGAAACCGTTTGTAGTACCTACTCTTTGTTTTCTTGTAATACAGTAATCGTGAAACCGCAAAGTTCAGCAGTTTCATACATTATAATTCAGTAAATATTGTGTTTAATTATATTTATGTTCCCACCCACCAAATGTTACACACTACACTTTTCCACAGTTTCATTCGAACTAAACGTCACAGAGGTTGGTCGGACAAAGCGTCGCCGGATACCGTGACGTCACTTCCTGCGTCGGGAAACAGCTCAACACTTCATGTGTGTTGTGACTTTAGCCAATGTGGGAATAGCTAAAAGGGTTAATTGTTTTAGCTTAATAGTTTTATTTATCTCTTGGTATCTTTTATTTGACTCGGCTGAAACAATTAAAACAACAATTTTTTGTTTGCAATTTCGGTCGTTTTCCAATAAAATATAATTAAGTAAATAAAAAAGAAATGTTAATTGAATACAAAAAAATGTTAATTTAATAAAACAGCGTTTACTTTATGCACAAATTTTTTGTTTTAAATTGCGTGTAGTTTTATGGGTTTTAACCGACTTCAAAAAAAGGAGTAGGTTCTCAAGTCGACGGTTTTTTTATGTATGTTTTACCATAACTTCGCCAGTTGTTAACAGATTTTTATAATTATTTTTTTATCTGAAAGATAATGGTTTATGTGTGGTCTCTTATAATTTTTACGAAGATCTGGCTAGTAGTTTTTTCATAATCCTGAAAAATATCCAAAACTACTTGCCAAAACGTGTTTGGCAAGTAGTAGTTTACCTAGATGACATCATTGTTGTGTATAGGCTGATTTTTTGTGTACGTAACGGCACATGATGTAACTAAAAAATCTGAAATAAAAACATTTTATATAAAAAATTCAAACCGACTTCAAAAAGTAAAAAATAAAACTTTTTGAGTCGGTGCTAGCTAGCTAAGGCCAAAAAAATAAATGTTTTTATTTGTATCTCCCAATCCTAACGTTTCGGCCCCTTTTTAGGGGTCCTGAAATGATAGTCTATCATGCTCAAATTTTAAATTGACGATTGGTTTGACGATCCGATACGGAACGAAAAAAAACACAAAGTAAAAAACAAATAAAAATAATTAACCTAATAAATATGGCATACACTTTCTTATGCTTAAGGTACTATCCTGTGCTTACGCTTAGATACATAATTAAGACGCTATATGGAAAAAGTACGTACTTTTCGTTATAAAGTGACGGTAAGAGATGTTACAAATCTGGTAATGAGATAGAATTGTATAGTTTCAGAAACACGATTTTATGATTTAGCGACATTTTTTATTTTTGAAACCCCTTTTAGCCTTTTTGCTTACCAATCAATTATTGATTAGGTTAGAGGGGTGGGAGGTTAGGTTAGAGATTGTTTGCTGATCGATTAAATAAGACTCTTTAAAAATCACAAACAATCTAGGATATAGGTAAATTAGTAAAAATCTGCAACGTCTAGCTAATAAGATAACTTTAAATAACTAAGTAACAAGCAAATTACATTCCACCTTCAATTTATCCCAGAGCGGTTGATCCGAAGGTCAGGTCTAATATATGACCAGTGGCAGAATGGTATCAAGGATGCAATAGAGGAGTAATGATGAAGGTCGAAGGAGTGCTTTAGAAAATGTACAAGGACGCGGTGATGCATCGAGGCTAAAGCTGAAAGGAGAGTGCAATGAAGTTATTTTGCTATTATACATTGTTAGTCTTTATAAAGTGCACATATGAAATGAGTGAAATTATGTTTGAATATATTGACGGAAGACATATTTTAAAAATCTACAAAGTTCTTGTTTGCTACCTGTAGACAAAACGTTGTAACATTTGGACTAAACGATCTATCACTATGAAACACACTGAATAATGATTGGAAATAATCATCGTCTTAATAAAACCAAAATTTATGATTTTATCAAAAAATAAGATTTTAAATAAAACGATAAAAAAATACAGTATTTTTTTTAATTTTCATGTCATTAAAATTAAGCATAGTTTCACTTATTTAATTTGTGCATTTTATAAAGACTTACACTCTATATGGCTAGGTAGGTTTAGATAGAAAACACACTTGTATACTCAATAAATTATTTTATTCGCACTTTTAAATTTTTTTATAAGAAGACATTCCGTTGGAGCCAAAATCAAAACGTCAAAGAGAAAAAAATAGGGACGGGAAAACCCTTGGCGGTTAGTAGTGCTGTGCCACCTACGGCGCATAGTCGGTTTTCTTCTTATTAGTAGTTAGAATCTCTTTAAACTTCTACTGTATGCCTGATACCCACAGTGTTGTGTCTGGTAATAAAATTGCTTAAATTACATAATTTGACGTGCCCTTTCGCCCTGATCGATACAACCAAAATCGAATTGATGGTGGTTTGGTAACGGTTACTATTTCCTTGGCGTTATATATATATATATATATTTATGAACGACGGGGAGTCTCTTAGCCTTCATCATACCTGATGTTAAATATTGATAAGACTGAAAATGGAAGCGAGCCTCTCCCGGAATCCTCAATCACTGAGGAACTTTATATCTTATCTCTAACTGCCGGAACACAACAATGCTGAAAACATAGTTGTTATGGCGTCAGACTTAGATAAGATGGTGGTAGCTAGCCAGGCGGACTTACAACAAGTCCTACCAGCAACCAAACCGAATACAATGTGTACCACCGCTGGGAATCGAACCCGGGACCCCTGGGTCGGATACCGGTGGTTGTACCACTAGACGACAGAGGCGGTAAAGTTTCAATGAGTTATGTTTTAATTTTTAACAATTGAGATTATTTTCAGTAATAATAATAAAAAATAACGATTTAGTTTTGATTTCAATAATTCAATATAAAAGCGCGATTTGTTGTGGAAAAAATTAAATAGGTAAGTGTGATCTAAGTAATGTTTTCTGTAATTTGTAATTATTGTCTACTTATAATATTTTATTATTATAATGATTTATTATTATAACACAACTGTCTTGTGCATTAATCGATGTTGCCGTGTACATCTGGCTGTACAGTCTCACACATCAAGTTTCACAGTTTGACTTCGACAGCACCCTTACCTCGCTTGTAATAGCGTCCGTTTTTGCACTACAAGTGTAAAGCCTGACGTGCTGTTGACTGTACAACCACACTGAATATGAATTCATCTTGGAAGGGTTCAGTTATCACTCAGGCAGCGACGATAAATCATGGCGAGATGGAGTCCGGGCCAAATTGGGGGTGACTGGCACAGGTACGGGCTAAGGGCGAGGCGGGGCGCATCTGTAGCCCAGCACCCCGACCGCCTAACGGTACAGCTTGTGATATCGCTATAACTATCGATTCAAACCCCCTATAAGGGCTCTCGCTGAGACGCTATCACTTTTATACTAAACTAGCAACCCGTGTGCGCATAATGCGCAAAAAACACATAATAACATTCAAAACAATTTTTTTTATTTTTTTTTTTATTTGAGTTTTTGCTAAATTTCTCGACTTATCCGACCACTTCAGACAAATACCTTTCTAACGGTGTATTGCACTTGATTGTGCGACTTTTAGTTTAGGAGGAGAAGCGGCTTCACTGCCGTATTATATATATAGATATGCAATAGTGAATCTAATAGATGAATAGAAATATGGAGGAATTAGACAAAATCCCTATTACGTACATCTTATGTTTTAGCGCGCACTGTTCATTGAAATAAAACAACTTTTACGGATATCAAACGCGCGGAAAACCAAAAAACCCCTAAAAAAATAAAAATACGGACAATTACAACTTAGTTCGTGGAAATATAGCGCGTTTGATATCCGTAAAAGTTGTTTTATTTCAAAATCCCTATTGTTGAAGGGTTGAATGAGACTTTGAAGTTTGATAGCTATAGCGATAGCACAAACTATACCGTTAGGCGGTCGGGGTGCATGCATTAGGGACTTTTAGGCTGCGTCCGCATAGGTCAAAGTCAACAGCTAGCGAGTCACCTAGTGGTTAGCGCTCATAATATTTATTGTATTTATTTAAATTTTTATTGTACAATAAACACAAAGTTAGCTACAAAAGGCGGACTTAATACTAAAAGTATTCTCTACCAGTCAACCTTTAGGGAAACAGAGGGCAGCGAAAGCGGTACAAAATGCGCAAACAAAATAATAAGCGCCTAGCTAGGCGCCAAGCGCACAGTGCGGCGACCGATCGAAAATTCGAAAACGTTCGTTTTAATAAGCTGTGGGTCTACCATGAGTTTTTCTTTCCGTTTACTGAACAGTGACTGGGAGACATTTTTTATGTGATATCTGTACAACTTCACCAGTGGACAGAAACAGAACTACAGATTGTCATACAAAATGTCACCCGTTTACTGTACAGTATACGGAAAGATAAACTCATGGTAGGCCTACTGCTCGCTAGGTGACTCGGCTAGTCTCGGCAAGTCACCTGCATATGCGGACGCAGCCGTACCGACACTCGTAGCTCGATAACGTATGTCACTGACACGCTCATATCTTAGCGGGTAAAGCAAGACAGCATCATGCGCCATATCATATCGCCAGATATAGCGGTGTTATAGTTATCACTCAGGCGGCGACGATAAATCATGACGAGGTTGAGTGCGGGCCGAATCAGGGAAGACTGGGACCGAGGGGCTTATTGTCTAATTTTCTATCGCAATCCCTTTTAATTCGTCATTTGAAAGATATTCACATACTTCAGGCCGTCATTATTTGACATTTGATAGGGATTGTGATTGGGACGCGTTTTGAAAGGAATATACGAAATTGCACTGTCTAAGCAAAGTGGCAGACGAAAATATCTTTCAAATGTATGGAGAAGTGTCAAAAATTGGACGATTCGAAAGCACTTATCTATAAGTCTATTTGAATAAAAATCTTTGACTTTGACATTTAAAACCTCATTCGTTCCGAAAGGGATTACGACTATAAGTTACACAACTCCATAAATCACTTTCACAATCACAATACCTTTGAAAGGGATTGTTATAGATTTTGAAATTAGACAATTAGGGGCTAATTGTCTAATTTTCTATCGCAATCCCTTTTAATTCGTCATTTGAAAGATATTCACATGCTTCAGGTCGTCATTATTTGACATTTGATAGGGATTGTGATTGGGACGCGTTTTGAAAGGAATATACGAAATTGAACTGTCTAAGCAAAGTGGCAGATGAAAATATCTTTCAAATGTATGGAGAAGTGTCAAAAATTGGACGATTCGAAAGCACTTATCTATAAGTCTATTTGAATAAAAATCTTTGACTTTGACATTTAAAACCTCATTCGTTCCGAAAGGGATTACGACTATAAGTTACACAACTCCATAAATCACTTTCACAATCACAATACCTTTGAAAGGGATTTTGATAGATTTTGAAATTAGACAATTAGGGGGCGGGCCGAGCTAAGGCAGAGGCAGGGCGCATTTGTAGCCCTAGCATTTTCTTATTGATGTTGCGCCCCAAGTCTCCCTACTTGGTCTCTGGCTACCTTCCAAGCTCGAATGTAGAAATCTTAATTCGCACTAGATGTATAATACCTACTGCTACTCTATTAGACATCTTAGGTACTTATAGTGCAACTAGTTGAGAGCGATATTGATCATATCTTCGTTAACAAGTCTTGTTGACTAGTATATGGATTGGTTTTCTAGTGAAAAACCTACTCTCGAATTGAAATAAATTCCGCTAGGTAACACAAGTTGTTATTGAAACTTACTTTGGGCTAGATATTAAGATTAGGAGTGAAAATAAAAAATAAAAAAAACTGGATTAAAAAGAGACCAAAAAGTAAATTCATTTTTAAACTCGTATTTTTACATCAAATTGTAATCACTAGGTACTACTTTGACGTGGAGAATAAAGGGTAGTGCCGCAAAACCCAGTATCACTACGTAATAAGTTAACCGACTACCTCAAAGTGATTCTGCTCGATATCTGGGACTACTTGGACAGGCGGCTGACATGAAAAACTCACATCTAAATAGAGCATGGAATTATCCGCTTATTTTAGATACTATTCGGATAATTCGGATACTCGGATAATACTATCTGAATAATACCGGAAAAAACGCATAGTTCAGATAGAAATTTAAAAAACTGAAATATATTGTAAATCCTCAATAATCAGTAATTTTCGGTAATGAGTCTAATAAACAACAGCAAAAATGTTTACCTACATCTTGTGGCAAATCTCTTTCTCTCTCTTATCGTATGAAGATTATGGCCACCTCTGGTGTCAGAGTTTATCAAGGCGCCTTAGGCCTCTGACTTGGCTTAACGACTGTTAACAGCCGAGCCCGATGCAGATGGTTAAACGTGCCCGCGAAGCACGGTAGCGCTCAGTTGTAATGCCGCCCATCCGATACCTTGAACCACCATGTTTGTTTAACAACGTTCTTGTTAAACAAACATGATCGAATACGATCAGTCTGTCAAGCGTCATCATAAGCGCTTCGAATGTAATAAAACATTACCTTCAATGGTAGCAAGCCTAGTAAGTAATTATTAGAAGTACCTATCATAAATTCATAACCTTACACATGCACTGAGATATTTTGTAATAATCTCATGCTGTATTATTGTCGTCATCAGTATCATCATTTTCCACTGTTGGACATAGGCCTCTCCAAGTGCACGCCACCGAGCAGTCCAAGCAAGTTCCACTTCGCATATCGTCGCTCAACCAAGTCTGAGGGCGTCCTACTTCTTCACTACGTTTGCAGATGTGCGGTCTCCACTCAAGAAGTTCTTTACCCCAGCTGTTATCGGTTCTGCGGTTTATATGGCAGGTCCACCCATACTTCAGTTTGGTTATCCGGTGGGCTATGATGATTACTTACTTGGCTATGATTCTCTGCCAACTGAACTGGTACTTTATCGTTTCAGATAGTTCAGAGAAACTTCGAGCATAGCCCTTTCCTAAGCTCGCTGAATAATTTAAACATTGTGAACCAGTCTTGTCGTGAGTGTCAACGTTTCGGCTCCGTATGTATTCGTCGTTTAAATGCCACGTCCTTTTCAGTCCAGTTTTTTCTCACACCTCACATAAAGAGTTATGTTTTGTGTGCTGGTTCTGCATTTGAACTTGGTGGGGTATCATAAAACAGCATGATTCTAGAAAATCCCATAACAGGTTTCGATAAAGTGAGATGGCTTCTCAATTCTCATAGATCACAATGAAAATGAATGGGTTGATTGTAATCTTCAGTTTTCTGTTTAATCTGTAGCTCTGTGAAGATGTATCTATGTTGCCGTAGCTTTCATGAAACTCGGCTTGCTCCGGGGTTGAAAATCGGCGAGTCTTCGCGCAAGGTGGTTTGTAATGACACTGGAAAACCGCTTATAGACGTGTCTTATGAGCGAAATAGGTCGAGTTCTTCAGAAAGGTCTTATCTCTTTTTATGAAGAACCGCAGGACGACATTCCTTCTCCACGCTTCTGGAGTTCCCCATCGTAGAGAACGATGTTGAAACTGGTTAAGAGTTCCTTTAGTGCAGGTTTGCAGTACAGTCTGCTTAAAGAAGCTCGAGGCACTGACAGTGACATAAACTTCAGCCAATTCGTGTGACTTTGATGGTTTTATTTTATTAAAATGCAAAGGAACTACCTAGTACCGGCGGTGCCGCTTGGTTTAGTTTTCTGAACTGAATAAACTGTATTTAAAAACTCAGAAGAAAAATAAATAATTAGATCATTCATTCATTAGAAATCATAAAATGTTAAGAAAACCTTTATAAAAAAACACGATTTCTAGGTTTTAAATATTTTTTTATTTGTGTTGGGGCCCGTTTATATATTTTTTAATTATTAAACATTATCTTAGAATGTAGATCTATCAAAAAAGAATTACTTCAAAACTGTAGGAAAATAAAAAAGAGCTCCAAAACAAACATCTCCTTTGTATTTGTATTTTTACATCAAGTTGTAATCGTAACCATAAATAGATAGATCGAGAATATGGTCGCGTTAATGCGTCAGATATCTCCTGGCGAGGATGGCACGGCTGCGTGGCACGTGGCACTCCATCAGCTGATGCACGCGATCGCTGCGGAGGTAGGCAGATTCCTCGATAATGTCGGTTAGCTCTTCTCTATTATTTAGGTGTAGTCGATAGATAGATAGTGTAGAGAAGAAAGTTTTACTCACGAACTCAGTTCGTGAGTAAAACTTTCTTTGACCTAGAAATTTATTGCATCAAGTATCATCGGTGTTTTTGCATCAAGATGTAATCGTAATAATTTTAACAAAGTACGTAAATGCGTCAATGCGTCAGATATCTCCTGGCAAGGATGGCACGGCTGCGTGGCACGCGGCACTCTGTCAGCTGATGCACGCGGTCGCTGCGGAGGTAGGCAGGTTCCTCAATAATGGTGGTAAGCGCTTTGAGCGACTTCTGGTGGTCGAAGGGAACCTCTAGGTGTTCTGTTACTCGGGACATCCAGCGGGTTTCTACACACCTGCGGTGAAAGTAATCTTTCAATAAGGTTTTTTTTGTTTTAGTTAAAATCTAATATTATTTTTTTCGTGTCGAGGAGCCCGTGGCGCAGTGGTTTGCGCGCTAGGCCTGCGATTGTTGAGGTTAAGCAACCTTCGCAATGGTCGGTCACGGGATGGGTGCCCAAAAATGTTGTATCTTGAGCTCCTCCTTGCTTGCTACGTTAAGCCGTTGTTCCCGAATGCATTTGCAGTCGTTAATAACCACAAATAATCCGCATTGGGCCCACGTTATTTGAAAGTGACCAAGACTACTCTGGCATACATGAAGTCCGAATTTATACGGACGGTTCCAAGATGGGGATTGGCACTGGAGCCGGAGTATTCTCACAAGACCTAAATATCAAAACATCACTAGCACTAGGCCAACACAGTTCGATATTTCAATGCGAATGTGTTGCAATAGTAAACGCAGCTACCACGGCCCTGTCTAGAGGTATGAAGGAACTGAACATCCGCATACTGACCGACAGTATGGCCGTCCTAACAGCACTGGAGGCCAACACGATCAACTCCAGTATTGTCTACGAATGCCACCGAGTATTGGATCGTTTAGCATCCAACAACAGAGTAATCCTACAATGGATTAAAGGGCATAGTGGATCACACGGGAACGATGCCGCCGATGAGCTGGCAAGAAGGGGATCCTCCACAACAGTGGCTGGACCCATACCCATTCTGCCACTCCCGTTCAGCCAACTGCGCTCATGGGTAAGACAGCGTACTCGTGCTGCACATAATAAGCGTTGGGTAGATCAAACAAGCTGTAGACAGTCGAAGTTGGCGATGACTGCAGTCTCGCCGCGGTTGACCTGTAGACTGCTCAGCCTTAATCGTCCAGACCTCCGAATAGTTGTAGGCACACTTACAGGTCACCTAACTTTAAACCGACAACTATTCATCATGAATGCGACAGACAGCCCCCTATGTAGGGGATGCCTGGACGCAGAGGAAACAGCCGCCCACGTGATCCTGGAGTGCGTGGGTTTGGCCGCACAAGCAACGGGCAGAAATCCTCAAAGACGTGAGGTCGCTCCTAGAAGCCTGTGAACGCCCCAGGAGGCTTCTGCGCTTCTGGAAGGAGCTGGGATGGCTTGACTAGCCATACCGATGCTATGTTCATGCATAACGGACCAAATGGGAGTCTAAATGCGGAGAAAAGAGCCCATCACCATCACCATGGGCCCACGTGGTGGGTCATTGCCCGTTCTCATTATCCATGTAAAAGGAAGGCCAGTGCACCACCAATGGGGACATTAAAAATGGTTGATGACGATGATGGTTTCCGTGCCGTCGTGTCGGTCCGGTAAAGTATGTTGAGCACTGCCGGTGTCAGTGCCGGGTCGAGCTGGCAGGCGAAGATGCACTCCTTGGAGTTATTGTTATCTTATAGTAGTAGAACTTATTATTGACATAACCACCATAAAGTCCATTATAACGTACTTGTATTGCGTATCAAATTTGATAATTTTCTCATTAATTTTCTCTCTCTAGGTCTTGTACCAGTGTAAATGTCAAAGACAAAGAATTTACGTAGTCGATTCACAAAGCTCCAAAGGGCGGGAGATCTTCTAACGAGAAGAACATTTACAAATTAAGCGAATTTTCCTATCGCCACCGTTACCAATCATGTCAGCTCTTGACTGAAGTAAAATCGTATGAGCAAATAAAGTATTCTTCCAACTTACGCAGGGCAAGGGGTGGCTGGAACCAGCACATCGATGGTCGCGGGTGTCCAGTAGTCAGGCAGTCGGGGCTGTACCGTGTACTTCTTCAGTCGGGACGTGCTGGATTTGTCCTTCTTATGAAAGAAATGCTCCTGTGTACAATAATGTAAACTGTATGTACTTAATACAGAAAAGTTTTGCTACATAACTTTTTTGACACTCAACGGGGAACTGCATTATACCTTATGTTGAATAATGATATAGCTGAAGGTGGGATCACGCTTCACCCGGGATCTTCAACCGCTTACCTCTTAACTGCCGTTACACAACAATACTAAACCATTGTTTCTATGGTGACAGACTTGGATAAGATGGTAGAAGCTAACCAGGCGCAGCGGACTTAGAACAAGTCTTACCAGCAAACAAGCTGAATACAATATGTACCCTCACTGGGAATCGATCCCGGGAGTGCGAAAATGGTTATTAATGAGGGGCGAAAATAATCTAAGGTTGAGGAGCCCGTAGCGCAGTGATTGGCGCGCTCGGCCTGCTATTGTTGAGGTTAAGCAACTTTCGCAATGGTCGGTCACGGGATAGGTGATCAAAAATTTGCTATCTCGAGCACCTCCGTGCTTCGGAAGGCACGTTATGCCGTTGGTCCCGGCTGCATTTGCAGTCGTTAAAACCCACCAATCAGCATTGGGCCCGCGTGGTGGGTCATGGATAGTTCTCCTTATCCATCCATAAGGAAGGCCAGTGCCCCAGCAGTGTGGACATTTGAAAAGGCTGATGACGAAATGTTGTGCCTAGTGGTGACATTGAAAACAAGGCTGCTGCTGATGATGACGAAGTATTACACTCACGTAGTAATAGACATTTTCGACATGCTCCTTGATCTTGTCGGCTATCAGCTGCAGCGTCAGCTTGTACTGGTACAGCGACGGCTGCTTGTCACCAAGAAGGTTCTGGAACGGCTCCAGGGAACAGTCAAGCATCCTGAAAGAAAACAACATGTTAGGTAATGTGGAGATCGTATATGTCTCCGCACTACAAGGAGGCCATCCATGTCTACGCAAGACGGGCCTTTCTTTCTTAATTTTACTATAAACCAAAACCAGCCAGGAACGGCAGTGTAGCGGCCTCCTTGTAGTGCGGAGACATATACGATCTCCACAGTACTTAATTTTTTAATAACTATTACATTTGCAGCTTAAAAATGTATGGGATTTGACAGCGTAGATGTAAAGTAGGTTCAGTCAGGGAACTACCCGGTTGATCAGTAGAGTTTTTTTAGGGAGCTTTGTTTCAAAAAGTAACTGATATTATAGAAAACGTTTATATCACAAATAATAGAACATAAACAGGTATTTCATTTGAATAATAAATTATTTCTTTAACCTTAGTACTTTCCGAGAAAACGTTTCCCAAAAAAACTCTAGCGGTCAACCGGGAAGTCCCCGACTGCACCTAACTGAAAGTAACATGGTGTGTCAGTTACGGAGACTAGATTTCGGTTTTGTGATTAAATAATTAAAGAAATGAGATGTCCAGAAGTGGTATTTTAATAATCATATGTGAGCACATCTTAAGTTTCTTCGCGCACTCATAATTGAAATAAAACAACTTTTGCGGAAATTTAGTGCAATTTATTTACCCGAAATATATATTTGGTACTATAATTTTTCGGTTTATTTGAGGTTTTTTGGTTTCCCTACGTTTCGGCACCTTTTCAGTTGGTGACTCGGGTGCCGTGTGGTGACGGCCTAAGAATACAAGTGTCACCACTCCCTTACATGCCTGGGATGTCGTAAGAGTCGACTGAGAGGCTCGACGCATTGAACACCTGTGCGAGAGAAGGAAAACTTGAAACAAACCCTTTACCAACCCGTCTGGTCAGCATGCTAGCAGTAGGCTAATAGCCTCCTATGAACGCCACAATAGGCGTGAGCTAGGTGAGGCCTATGTCCAGCAGTGGATGTCCACAGGCTGATGATGTATGGCCTAAAATCCAGAGCCATAACTAGGGAAAAGAAGTTACTTTAAAAACTTCGTTTGATGTCAAACTGTTATTGTTATGCTATGTGTCACACTCAAAGACGTTAACAATGACATATTTGACAGTAATATAGTTCAGTGTTGCAAGTTGTTTGACAGTAGAAAAAGTTATTATCAATTTCGTAATTGAATTTGTTTTTAAAAACATTTTTTGGGATTTTAGGTTCTCTGTTTGTATTCTAAAAATGCAACTTTAAACTGTTTAATTATCAATCGGAATAAAAAACCAGACAGATGTTCACGTTTCTACAAATACTTTAAACTCTAAAGTCAATGTCTAAGAACGCATGTCAAGTAGACAGTTGGCGTAGACATGGTACAACCCACAGTAACGGATTTATGAGATCTTCGCCAGGTGGTGGAAAGAGCTCAATGAGAGTAGACAGGGATCGTGCTCTTGCAATGCCTATGCCAGCAATGGACGATCTTGGGCTGATGATGATTGGATTTAAGCTATAACAACCATAAATCCGCATTGGGCCCGCGTGGTGGGTCTTAGCCCATTCTCTTTCTATATTTATTTGCGCTACCAGTAGTTGTTTACATAAAAAAATATCAATAAACACAGGTAAGGGATTTTTAGACTAAGGCCTACTTGCAGCAAAATTTGTTTTATCTCGATTTAATTAAATCTAGATTTAAATATTAGACATTTTGGTAGGGCTAACAAAATCGAGATATACCCAATTTTCCTGCAAGTGGACCTAAATGTAATAACTGCTGAAAATACACATGCTTTATAGTAAAAGATGTTAACAAATACATAAGCGAATTATAAATTTAGGAAACCAAATCTGAAGTTAAAAGTAAAAAAAGTTTTTTTTTGTTAATTCTTTATATTCAATAATAGTAATGTGTCCGGGTTAACCACGCATCACTAGGTCCTGACAGAATATTAGCGTTGCTGTGACACATCTAGTGTCTAGGCAACACATAACTGAGGCAGGACCTAAATTGACCAATGATGCCATTTGTTACCTTTCATTTTCATTTTCGTTTTCTTGTTTTGTTTGTAATTGTGTCTATGGTTAATCTTTTCGTAGTATCGTCACAGAATAGTAAATAGTATTGTTTCAATTTCCCTACGTGATCGAATCAGAAATGACGAGATCCGTAGGAGAACTAAAGTAACTGACATCGCTCGAAGGATTGCTCAGCTGAAGTAGCAGTGGGCGGGACACATCGCGAGAAGAACCGATGGCCGTTGGGGCGGAAAGGTTCTGGAATGGCGACCGCGCACAGGACGACACTCCGTGGGTAGGCCCCCGACAAGGTGGACCGACGATCTGGTGAAGGTCGCGGGAAGCCGCTGGATGCGGACTGCGCAGGACCGATCGTTGTGGAGATCCTTGGGGGAGGCCTATACCCAGCAGTGGGTGTCATGTGGCTGAGACGACGACGATTGTTTCAATCTTTCCATGCTATTTCGTACTCTGAACTAAGCTTGTTTTTTTGACGGCAGTTTTGTGACGTCTTCGCTCAATCATCGCCTCCAAAGTGTCCAACGTGCGACAACCTCAATAAAAAGAAAATGCAAACAAAATGTTCATATGACATGAAGGTTTCTAATAGATGACGGTAGGCCCGATGTTGCTTACAAAAATTACCCGAAACTTAAACACTGGACATAGGAGCCACGTAGTTGACGTACTATTCGAGTTTTTGCACCAAACATGCGCTGCACATTTGTGCGGCGCTTTTGGTGGAATCCGACCTCTACAGCATTGAAGTATTATTGTACTGATGCTTTATAGTTACTTTTACAGATTACCGCGTTGAAATCTGTCTTAAATTAATCACTTACACGCGTCCGCCAAACTTAAGAAAATTACATAATAAATAGTTCAAAATACCTAAATTCAGAAATTTCTACGGGAGACGAAATTGGAAATGTTTGTTACCGGAGTTTGAAATGAATGATGATTTTGTTCGGAACTACATAGAAAAGAATAATTTTAAAGCATTTGTTATGAAATACTTTTCGGATAATATAATTAACAAGTAGCAAGTCATAATAATGAATGTGTTATTGTACAAAATCGAATCACATGATTGAAACTATAATTTTTAGTGCTTAAAAAAATAATCTTTTAATCAAAATTTCTTTTCTAAAACTACAAAAATTTGTTTCTTATTAAGTTATAATACTTAAAAAACATGTACTTATATTTTATTTTTTCTAACAATTTACTAACATTTTAAATTTGTTGTATTTGCTCTGTAAGTAACAGAACTCCTCCGCCACAGTTAAAGCCGAAACGGCTTTTGTAGCGGTGAGAAAATTAAATATCATGTCTTTTGTAATACTTTTGGTCAATAAATGAAAACAAAGTCTACATCTTGCAACATCAGTTACTGTTCTCGTGTTGAAAACATTAACTTTCAAACAGGTATAAGATTCTTGAACAAAATACTTGAACGCTTTCAAACTTCAAAGTTTGTTGTATAAACCATACTTTAATCGCAAAAGAGTTTTATAATCGCTCCGTTTCGAACAACGTTGTACAATATTGTATTGGCAACTTCATTTCAGATACGACGCGCTGTAAAGTAATATAAGGCAAGTGTGAGTCGGGTTAAGTCTGTTGATCTTTTTCTATTACTTTTTTAATTAGTAAATTAACAGACATC
Source organism: Chrysoteuchia culmella (assembly GCA_910589605.1). Classification (NCBI taxonomy): domain Eukaryota; kingdom Metazoa; phylum Arthropoda; class Insecta; order Lepidoptera; family Crambidae; genus Chrysoteuchia; species Chrysoteuchia culmella. The sequence goes on along the minus strand of OU342664.1, from coordinate 14,755,759 downwards.
TTTTTAAGACTTATGTACAATCGGGGAATTTCCCGGTTGACTAGTAGAGTTTTTTTTAGGAAACGTTTATTCTTAAAGTAATACGGTAATAGTAATTATTTATTATTTAAATGAAATCGTCGTCGTCGTCTCAGCCGCTTGACACCCACTGCTGGGTATAGGCCTCCCCCAAGGATCTCCACAACGATCGGTCCTGCGCAGTCCGCATCCAGCGGCTTCCCGCGACCTTCACCAGATCGTCGGTCCTCCTTGTCGGGGGCCTATCCACGGAGCGTCATCCTGTGCGCGGTCGCCATTCCAGAACCTTTCAGCCCCAACGGCCATCGGCTCTTCTCGCTATGTGTCTCGCCCACTGCCACTTCAGCTGAGCAATCCTTCGAGCGATGTCAGTTACTTTAGTTCTCCTACGGATCTCCTCATTTCTGATTCGATCACGTAGGGAAACGCCGAGCATAGCCCTCTCCATTGTACTCTGGGTGACCTTAAGCTTCCTTATCAGTCCCATAGTTAGCGACCACGTTTCACTACCCTAATTCATCACTGGCAACACACACTGGTCATAGACTTTCGTCTTGAGACACTGCGGTAAGTTAGACGCGAAGATTTTACGGAGCTTCCCGAATGCTGCCCAACCGAGTTGGATTCGACGGGAGATCTCTTTCTCGATGTTGGTAATGAAATACCTTCTAATGCTCTATTATTTCTGATATAAAGGTTTTAAATATGGTTTCAATTTATTAAATAAAGCTTCCTAAAAAGACTCTACTGGTGAACCGGGAAGTTCCCCGCTGTACTACGGATAGTAGGAATAATATAAATAATTCCGCCCAGATACGGATAAACACAAATGTTCCTCACGACACACGAAGAAAGCAGAGATATTTGACTTTGACATGATTATATTCATTCGGTGGAGTTGAACTCAATATGAACTACTCAATTCTTATAAAATTTTTCCACCATCACCGAGTTCACGAACAATACAATATCCCGGTAACACAACAGCGAAGGGCCTATGCACACCACTTTCAAAAAACGCGGTATGCATAGGCCCGAAGTAATATGAAATACTTAGGTAGATAATAGGTCTCTCTCTATGATTAGTTTGTGTCTTTCTGAAACAAGTATTGTTTGTGAAAACGGGGGTCAGTCTACTTATCATTCATTTTAAATTAAGTGAGTATAAATTAAATAAATAGCAACGATCCCTAAAAGCAGCGGCGGCTCGCCCATTGATCACCGAAAGTGCCCGCGCGGCAACCGGCCAATCGCTGGCTTTTATTTCACATTACATGGGGGTGCAACTAGTTTAATCATTATTTAACATAGTAGCTATTGAAATGTAGGAGCTAATCGAAGAGATATGGAGATTTTTTCGTAGTTTTTTATATAATACAACTAGCAGACATAGTTTATAGTTGGCTTTGTAGGAAAAGAACATTCAACGAAAAGAGGTTCGTTGAATTAAAATTGAATCAGGAATTTTGCTATGTTCGTACCTATTTGCTATAGAGTCCCTCGATATTTGTATTGTTTTTTTGTAATAATGGTCGACTACGATTTGTTCCTATTTATATAAAGTTTGTACGTTTGTACGTGTTAGATTTAGAAATAAATTAATTATCCATCTATATGTATAGTGTTTGTTATTGCTTGGAAACTAAACTGCTAAATATTCAAAATCATCATCAGCCATTTTTAATGTCCCCACTGCTGGGGCACTGGCCTTACTTATGGATGGATAAGGAGAACGGGCCATGACCCACTACGCCGGCCCAATGCGGATTGGTGGGTTTTAACGACTGCGAACGCAGCAGGGACCAACGGCTTAACGTGCCTTCCGAAGCACAGAGGAGCTCGAGATAGTACATTTTTGGTCACCCATCCCGTGACCGACCATTGCGAAAATTGCTTAACCTCAACAAGCGCAGGCCGAGCGCGCGAACCACCTCCTCTAATATTATATATACCGTGCAATTTTTTTATTGACCCAAGCTTAAGGGGAAGGTCATGTTAAGTGTTTAGAATAAAATGAATAAGGAATTTTTTTTTTTTAAATATTTTAATTTTTTCAATAATTTTTATTTTTATATTTTATCGACAATCATTCGGATATAATACCCAAACAACACCAAAAATGAAAAAATAAAAGCAAAAAACAAATTAAATAAGTAAAACTACTAAAACAGCTGATCGCCGGCGCGGTAGGTGCTCGCGCGGTCACTAGCCCGCGACGCGACCTGTGTCGACCCCGCACAACCACACGCTCGCATGTGCCTTCTGACTACCGATCCATTTCTACAACTGAGACGAACCCCGTAAAAGTTCAAACGTTTGTTTATAAAATAACTTTTATAAAAACAAACCTGAATGTAAGTACTTACAAGCAGCTAACCTGGTGTTTAAGGTAAATAAACAGTGTATGTAAACTGTCAATCAATTTCGGCAAAATTCTCAAAATCCTATTTTTTTTGTTATTTACTCTTGATGTGCTTAGAAGTTACGCACAGGAATCTGGGATGCATACAAGCAAGCGCCAGCGACGGACGCGAGTAGGTACATAAATCGTATCGTGCCGCTCCGTTTCTTAGCAATTCTTCCGCTCAAATGGTACACCTACAGACTATTGTAACATTTAATAAATACATTTCGCCCTTTTTTACTATAAACTAATAGTACCTAGGCAGGCAGCTGCGATACTGAAATAAAATTACTGTTACGGATTATAATGCTCACAAGTTTATAATACATTTAAATAGCAAATTGGTGTTTTAGAGTTTGGATACATGTTTTTAAACAAAGTAATAATAAAAGACTATTCAATGATTTGCATAAACGCTGAGCTTACCCTTCAATAGCTATGTGACACGTCGTCAGATACTTCTTTTTGAGTGTATTAAACATTACTATACTACGCTTATTGTTATTTCATAAAATAAAAAAAACCTGGATTCTTTAGTAGTAGTTTAAAAGTAAGATTTAAATAAAACCAAAGACATACAAAACGAATAATCTAGCATACCCAGTGCTAGCGCTCCCGCGCATAAATGCCTGCCGCCAGAATTGTTGTCTAAATTGACGGTCCACAAATACCTGATGAGTGTGATTGAGACTTGCGCTTGTGTGTCCAAAATTCCAATAAACTGACATGCTTAATAAATAATAAATTTGAACGGACTAAGATTTGGAACTTAGCAGCAAGTAACTTTCATAACAAAATTATTTGTTATGAAAGCCCAGAGCCCGTATATTACCCACGTAGCTGTTTGAGGGTGGGTCCAAAACTAGCTTCATCCTATTAAATAAAAAAGGGTGGATCCAGAATTGGCACCATCCTTCCAAGGAATAATTTAAATAAGTTTAATTTAATTTGAATTCATCAACAAAAATAGGTACAGCATTTAAACACACTGTTTTTTTTTTAATCAAAACGCGATTAATTACTTAAATAATGTTTTATTTCAATAATGGTACGCACAAAAAAATTATAAGTAAGATGCATTCATGTTCTCTTCTAAAAGTCATAGCGAAATTAAAACTTTCAATCGTTAATCATAATGCAGTGTAGGTGTACTGATTCTTTGCGTTTTGCCGGTGCGCCTGCCGAACGGTGGCACGGGGCGGCGGCATGACTTTGTGTCAAAGTACCACAGTGATCAAAAATGACCGTTCTAATAAGGGTGCATACATACTTTTCAATGAACTGTGTAAATTCTGTAATTCAACTTTACTTACTAAAGTTCAATCTCGAAAATAAAATAATTTATTGAAAGGCATTATTAGACACAAGCGGCCGCCCGCGGTTTTATCTGCGTCGTTTTCGTTCCCGTGCAAATATCGGAATAAAAAGTATCCTATGTTCTACTATCTCTGTGCCAAATTTAACTTTTGTTACTCTTTCACGCTAAAAGAAATCTTAGCTTGAAAGAGTAACAAACCAACAAACTGACATACTTTTGCATTTATAATATTAGTAGGATTTAAGCAAAAGTAATGGTACGGGTTTGTTTTTGTTGCTCAATTTGCAATTTGCAGACCATTATCCAAAGTCAGACTAGAGACAAAGAATACTTTCCCCCATTGAAACAGAACCACGTGGACACAGCCACTGGATGAAATATCTAATAATAATAATTTTCGTTTAAAAAAACATGTGAGTATATCGCAATGCTATCTGCATTTAGTCAATTTTTGATAGTTGTTTTTTTTTTACTTTTCTTAGGTACCTATTTTACTTATCACTATCCGGATATCCGCCCTAGAGAATCATAGTTAAAGAAGAATACGATATTAGTAGAAGAACAAAAACTCTGCCCCTAAAAGTTAATTTCTATTCGTAGTAAGCAATAAATTTTTTACTGATAAAAAAAAATACTTTGTTGATTTGATATTTATTCAATTCGATATGAGTTGAATGAACAGTGCGGGCCAAAACTTAAGATGTACTTAGTGTGAACTAGGCCTAAAGCACAGAATAAAAATAATTATATCGCGCTCTGATTTTATTTATTCAGTTTGCATTTGCATGTTACTCTTGCTTGTCGCGCGCGTTTGCAAACATAAACATGCCTCGTCGGTATACCAACCAGGAGTACCTGGAGATGGTCATTTGTTATCGGGAAAGCAATGAAGTGCTTAGAGCTGCGGTGCACCTCTATCATGAAAGGTTTGGTTTGGTGTACGAGTCGAGCATCGCACAGTTTTGAGAGCTGTTTCATTATTTCGTGTTTTAACTACTGATTTCAAGATAACCTAAGAATTCTAAAATGATAACGTTATTCAGGGAAAAAAGTCATGATTTAGTTATTATTGCATTAGTTCGTCATTCCAAAGCCTGTTAAGTGTGATGGAAAGTTTCTAGTGTTATTAATGAAAGTGTTGAAGGAGACTCGTTCGACATTAAGTAGGTATGTAAGTATTTAAACTGAACCTACACAGTTTAGATTTCAAATTGGTATTTCTATTTTATCTCGAAAGTCGTTTGTAATTACTAAATTTTTTGCTGATGTTGGTTTGAGATAAAACGCAACTTTCCCGCGTAAGTAACAGTAGGTAGGCAGTGAGATCGTTAAGTTAGAAGTTGCAAACAGTGGTTTTGTTTGACTATTTGGGTTACGTTTTAATAAGTATCCGAAAAATCAACGATTACATTGTTTTGACAAAATAAAAAATTGGTAATAACTTTCCGAGAAAATAACAGTAGGTGTACTACCTACCTACCTACCTTGGTACTGTGATGTGACCGCTTGGACGACCAAGTGTGACCGTAATCGTAAGTTGGTTTTATCAACAGACGTTTATTTATTCATTAACTCGTTTGAAAAATTCTTTCATTTTGCTTGTCTCGTCTCAGTTGTAGAAATGGATCGGTAATCAGAGGGCATAGGAGAGCGTGTGGTTGTGCGAGGTCAACACAGGTCGCGCCGTGAGCTAATGACCGCGCGCGCACCTACCGCGTTGGCGATCAGCTGTTTTAGTATTTTTACTTATTTAATTTATTTTTGCTTTTATTTTTTCATTTTTGCCTTTGTTTGGGTTTTATATCCGAATGATTGACGATAAGTTATAAAAACAAAAATTATTAAAAATTAAAGTATTTTTAAAAAATAAAATTCCTTATACATTTTATTCTTAACACTTAACATGACCTTCCCATTAAGCTTGGGTCAATAAAAAAATTGCACGGTATATACTAATTTTTTTTTACAAACCGTTATGAGCATATATTTCTGTCGTACTGACAACATTATTATTTAATACATTACACGACGGCCTGCTATGGAATCTACCAGTAGTGAGGGGTTGAAAGATGGCGAAGGTATGCCTGACCAAAAAGTTCTCAAAAAATCTCTTAATTGTATCGTATGATGGATCGTTGGAACGAAGAGAAGTTTATGGGAATCAGTATGTATGGATCACCACTGGCATCTACACACAAGTTGAATTAAAAATTTGTGTGACAACATATAGGTACTATTTGGTTCTGTTAATACATGCATGATACCGACAAACAGACATGCATTTCTCTTCATATTTGTCTTGTATTGATTCGAACTGATTAGCACCGAGCAAGGCTGGTATTCACACGACATCTGCACTATAAATAAGGGTGCTCAACCCTGTGTGCTAATTTTACTGTAGATGTGATATAAATTACAGCATTTAACGATAAAATACGGGACGTGTTAATATTCTTATTATATGTATTATTTGTCCATAAGGTTTTCTTATAAAAATACAGGGCACGGTCAAAATGATAGGTTGAAAACGGGAGTCCGGTAAAATACAGGACATTTGGTCAGATAATGACATAACCAAAAATATTTTTTTTTTACATAAAGACAACTTGTAATTCCTTACCAATTTATAAATGCTTAAATATGTGCCTAATTGACAACTGTTTATGCTGTTTTTTATTATCTGCATTCTAAAATATTGGCAGAATGTACAGAAACCAAAATCTTTTTTTACCACTGTATGTACTTACCTACATTCTTTGCAAATAAAATATAATGATTATGATTATTAAGATTATAAGGTGACGTCGTTTTCCAATGGTATCATAGGTATATCTTGTATATTATGTTATGTCATGGCACACACAGTTATCAATGCCGTCACCGCCTCTGATTGACACCACTAACGCTGATACAATGATAATTACTTGCTACTGTGACATGTATGTTAACCCATATTCATAATGTTTAATTAAATTTACTTAAAATCTTGAAATAAACTTAAAACTGCCAAAGATGACAAATATAAATTTTCTTCTATTTTCCGGATCCATTTTCATCTTCTATTTGACTGCTTTAAATATTTATTATGGCGTCAGAAGATTTTTCGACGCCATAATTTATTTAAAGGCCGGTTTTTAACCGACTTAAAAACAGAAGGTTATCAATTCGTTGCGTATTTTTATATGTATACCGATTACTCGAGAACGCCTGATCCGATTGAAATCATTCAAACGTTATAACATTTTTATACATACATAGTTGGTTTTCAAGTTGGACCCATTTTTTAAAATTATGAAATCGGTTTGAATATAGTTTTCAGAAAATTTTGAAAAGACTGACGTTTTTGGGTTAAGCGGTTTGATACAAACCCGTTCATTTCGGTTTGACAAAATTACTCTAACTTAAAAAAATTGTGAAATAAAAAACTTTTTATAAAAAAAATAAAAACCAACTTCAAAAATAAAAACAGTAAGAAATAAGCCTTTTGGAGTCGGTGCCACGCATGGTGCATACTTTAAATTTTACATTGCAGTTCTATACTTCTTGGCTTGGCTGGCACCGACTGCAAAAGGCTTTTTTTTTTTTTTGAGGTTGGTTGTTTATAAAAAGCTTTTTTCTAAAAGACTGTCAAGTTGAGAACAGCTCAAACTAAACACAGAGCTAAATATCATACATGAGTGACTTTTAAGATGTTAAATGTAAGAAATGAGAAATATATGTTTACGTACATCATATGTTTTGGGGCGCACTGTTCATTGAAATAAAACAACTTTTACGGATAATCAAACGCGCTATATTTCCACGAACTAAGTTGTCGGGTTCATCCCGTGACCTCTCGTAGGTCTCTGTAGCATAATTGGTTGGTGCTTTGCGCCGGATTCCCAAGGATGCGGGTTCGAATCCCGTCAGGGCGACATAAGACTAGTTGCTTTTTTCTAGTATATTTTCTTGTTTAATATTTATCACATAAAGTATGTTAGTTTGTTTGATTGTTCCTCTTTCACGCAAAAACTGCTGAATGGATTTGGATGAAATTTGTGGACTAACACATAAGCTACTTTCTTCCCGATATTCCCACGGCAACAGGAACTATGCGGGTGAAATAGCCGAAAATTATTATCTTACAGACTAAAGTCATAGAAAATGTAAGCAAGTCTAAGCCCCCTGTTGTAACTATACTAACGAAGCTATGGGCAGAGATTATTGTATAGGGCTTGTTAATAACAACACGGTCCTAATTTACGGGAACATGTTGCCAGCACTGCGTATGAAAATTTGACGTGTAAAGATAAATTAAATTCGAAATCCAGACAGGTTATAACTGCTGTAGGAATAACATGTGATGTAATTAATGTTTCATTAGTTAATTATTATCACAATCGTTTTAAATTACATAAATGGATCAACTGTGTTTTTTGATTTGTTAATTAATATTTTTTTTAGGATATAGGGGCCATGCAGCTCCAGTTGGAACTGTAGTCACTGCGACCTATAAGATCTATTGTAACTCGCCGCCTTGTTATAGTATCTCTTTTAGCCTGGCGGCCTCCAGGAAGTCTAAAATCTTCCTAGCTCTAAGAGATTTTACTTCCTCTGGCCGAATTATATTGTAAATTAGGGGTCCGCTGTCACATAGGATATGTTTGGGTGTTTCTCTCTCTAATCCGCAGTAACGGCAAACATCAGTGTCACTCAATTTCATGTGAAATTGGTGCCTTTTTAGTTTGCAGTGTCCAGTTAAGGCTTTTGCTATCGCACTTATGTTTGCTCTGCTGAGTTCTAGAAGCTCAGCAGTTTGCTTTTGCGAATAGCCTTCGATAAGGGATTTGGCGTGTACTAAACCTGGTTGATTTAACCAGTATTTTTTTGACTCGCCAAATAGGTTACCCTTAAGAAGTTGCATGGCCTGTTCCTTTGAGATACCACAGAAAGGCTCTGGACCTAGCTGTTGGCCCTGAGCTCCAGCCCTTGCAAGCAGCTTTTTCATTGCCAATGATTCCTGAGTGACTACCCATTTCAGAATAATTTTATTCCCTTGTCCCAGCTCATTCAGCTTATCGACGCAGTCCTTCACCAATTTCGAATGTATGACATTAGAATTGATAGCGTTGAGGGCTGCCTGACTATCTGAGAAGATAAAAATGGTTTGATTTATGTAGTTTCGTTGAGCTCTAGAAGTTCAGCAGTTTGCTTTTGCGAATTGCCTTCGATAAGAGATTTGGCGTGTACTAATCCTTTGTTTCTGTTTTGTAATCCCTAGTTCTGATTTGTTAAACACAAATTTTTTTTTCGCATATATTTTATGACTAGCTTCTACCCACGGTTTCACCCGCGTGGCTCCCGGTCCCGTGGAAATATCGGGATAAAAGTAGCCTATGTTACTCTCCATCTTTTAAACTAACTCTATGCCAAAAATCAAGTCGATTGGTTGCTTAGTTAGGGCGTGAAGGAAGGACAAACAAACACACTTTCGCATTTGTAATATTATAGTTAGGATAAGGATTGCTCAGCTGAAGTGGCAGTGGGCGGGACACATAGCGAGAAGAACCGATGGCCGTTGGGGCGGAAAGGTTCTGGAATGACGACCGCGTACTGGACGACGCTCCGTGGGTAGGCCCCCCACAAGTCCACAAGTTTTCACCGTCTGGGAAGATGGGCCCGTGTAACCGGGCCACGCCGGCCTGGTCTTTAGGGGTGATTGCGAACCCTACCCCCCGTGACCAATGGCGGCCTGGAGGGCAAGTACTAGGAGTTTTAGTTGGTAGTACCCGCCCAGGTGAGTCCAACATTTCGAATCGCCCCTGCACCTGGGGGCGAGGGATGCGTAAAAGCATTTCTCCAAGTATAAAAAAAAAAAAAAAAAAAAAGAAGGCCCCCCACAAGGTGGACCGACGATCTGGTGAAGGTCGCGGGAAGCCGCTGGATGCGGGCAGCACAGGACCGATCGTCGTGGAGATCCTTGGGGGAGGCCTATACCCAGCAGTGGGTGTCATGTGGCTGAGACGACGAGTTAGGATTAGGGTTGCAATCACAATGCTATTTTATAAGATTTATATATTATAAATAACAAACGGAGCGGAAATCTAAAGTTTGTGGGTTTGAGTGTCATTTGAGCAATTTGGAGACACTAGTTGTGTTTTCTGGCATGAAATTAGTTTATTTTCCTTTTTTTAGGGCAGTTTTGAATACGAAGTTAAGCGAAAAGAGACGTTGAATACAAAGTTAAGCGAATAGAGGTAAGTTTTGTCCAAAATTAAAAGTTTGCATAACTTCCAGAAACAGTAGAAGAAACAGAAAAAAAACACATTAATGTTTTGGAATCAAACCCCCGACCCCTGGTTCATAACCATGACCAGTATCACTGCGCTATTAAAGATCTCTTTAAAATAACTAGCTCAAAAAAATATAAATATTAACAGGTATTATTTATTATTCGTATTTTACATTTTTTCTAACGTGAAGACGACCGTGCAAAACAATACACAATGCGATTTTTTTTATTGCATTGAAGAAACATTTACGATCTCCACATTTTTCTCCTCCTGGGAAGAAGAAAGAAGAAAGAAGAACTACAGCAATAATCCTTTTTCGCAATTACTTACCTGCATAGATTTATCATCGGCAAAGAATATACTTGCGCGAATCATTGGTCTTCGCGTTGTTACAACTAGATACTGCGCTTCATACAAACAACCTGCAAACAGCGGATCAAAAAATGACCACAAATTTTGACGTTTTTCTTCAACCAACTGACTTGGTTACTAGGGATGATTGTTGATGCCGTATGCCATTGTCATAGTAGACTGTGCCGTTTGTGGCAGAGTAAAACCGTCAATAGCTAAAAGTATGAGGCGGTATCTAGTTGTAGCAACTCTGACCTATAATAAATCTATGCTTACCTGAATATTTCGCCGACCTTGTCCATAGCTCCGTTCAGCATTTGCTCGTTTTCATTCCTCTTGCTCCTCAGTTCATTTGTTGCTGCTTGCTTCTCTTCCAGCTGCTTCGTTAGCTTCTGTAACGTTTCTTCTCGATTTAGTTCTTTCATCTCATTCCAATCTCTTCTGTCTTCTGTTTAAAGATAGACAAATAAAAGCTTTAATTCACTATTAATATTAGCAATTAAACTTTATTTAACTGAAAGAAAGAATTTTATTAGACCGGTAACTTTTCCTGTGATACAATATTAGCCCAATCGCGCTATTTTTTTTATTTTGTTTATTGAAAACCAACAGTGTTACAAATATAATTAACAAAAATTGTGTACACTATAATAGTAAGACCAATTACAGGTTTTCTTAAAATTTAAGCCAATAACTCAAATAGAACAAAAAACAACGACACAAAAATATCAGCCTAGCTAGTAAACATTGTGTGTGCGTGTGTGTGTGTGTGTGTACGTGTATGTATGTGAGTGTGTGTATGCCTGGATGTATTTCGTAATAGAGTTAAATATTTAACGTAACATAATATGTTAATAGCATAATATTCGTAATAGAGTAAACATGATATCAAGCAAAATTATATCAAAACTTATATGAAAATCCAAGAAATATGAACGCAGATGTTGGTTTAAAGTTAAACGATGGCAATGTAAATAATACAATATTTATTTCCTATTTCCAATTAATAAATTATAGTCGACTTATCATTGAAAAAATATTGAATTGTTACCATACTGATCATTTAATTTTTATGTAAGTATATTATGTCAACTTTAATTTTAATTTGTATTATATCTATCTATATATATCCAATGTGTTCATGCATTACAACAATAATACCTACAAGGACAAACCGGACAGTGAGGCAGCATAGGTACCAAAGATACCAAAACTTGTAACAGCTACCATATGATTTGGGACCTTAAATTATTTAGTAGTAAACAAATCCTTATTAGTATAATTGAATTAAAATTTATGATTTACTAATCAGAAAAGCAGACACAGCTTTTTTTAAAGCTGGCTTAGATAATGTAAAAATATCAAGATCACTGAACTTCTCATTATACAACATAGCAAGTCGTGATAGTGGACTATTCTTAGCATAGTTTGTAGAGCATGATGGTACGTGGAGTAGTGGTGTATGCCTTGTGCGACGTTTAGGGGTACGAAAAGCTATGCCAGCCAAAAACTCTGGGCAGTCGATGCGTCCGTTCAAAATGTCATGCAAAAGACACATATCCAAAAGTTTACGCCGATCTTCAAGAGTAAGTAAATTGTTAGTAAGACAAGCTTCGACATATGAACCAGCGGACTTACCGTAACGATAATTAAGATGTTTAATAAGAATCTTTTGGATCTTTTCAAGACGATTAATGTGACATGCATATTGGGGTGACCATATCGAACACGCATATTCTAATACGCTACGGACGTATGCAAAATACACGCATTATACAGTAAATATATTCTTGAATGGTTTGCACGAACGTAGTACGAAACCTAAGTTTTTGTATGCACTTTTGAACTATAAAATCAAAAACTTAGTTAAATTGTTCGATTATTTTTTACTATTACTACCGGCATCGAAGAATCACAGCTAGGTAAGTTTGGTGGTTGTGGAGAGCCGGTGTCTAGACGCGAGTTGCTCGTTAATAGGGAGGCAAATAAACTTGCTTTCTCAGCTGCAGAATGAGCCAGCGACCCGCCAGGTTTCTGCATAGGTGGTAGAAATTCGCCTCGGCTGACTTCGAAAGGGACCAGAAAATATTTTTCTATCGCTCGAGTAGGATGATAGTTTTGTCCCTATTCGGCTGATGTGATCAAATGTCGTCAAATGTCGCCGAATTAAAGGATCTCTTCTTTGCTCGGATTCTCCGTGCACTGACTTTGCGATCCCGGACTTGCACCCAAGCCTGGTAAGCACATTGTTTTCTGGCCTCCGCACGAACACAGTCCGTATTATACCAAGGGTGGTACTTGTAACTGAGCGGGATGTCGGAGAATGGAATAAAATACTTCATTCCCTGCCGGATTACATCCGTAATCACATCGACAGTACACGAAGGGTCGCTCGAAGAGAAGCACGTTTGCTACAAGGGACAAGATGCAAAGAAAATATGCATCTCGTGCCCCTAGGGCTCATATCCGCAGGAGAGCAATCGATACGGATTTCACCACACGATGGTTGGACGTTCCCAGTGGGGCTGAGACCGATATCGAATGCTTATGTGGATTGGTTGTCAGCAGTAAGTTATGACAATTGGGTGTGTGGCCAGCGATATCCGGAATTCGCATCGCTTGATCCGTCAGCTGAGTGAGATTTAGTGCTAGGGAAAAACCTTCGCGCTTCTCTCCCAGCATTGAGTCTTCTGGAACGGGTACAGCAACTTTTTGTGGTGAGCGTTGAAATCCCCAAGAAAAACAAGCTCCGCCGCTGGATATCGCTGAGTTGTTAAGTCTGCCGTCTCAGTGAGGTAGTCTATGATCCGAGTCATCTCCTGGTCACCGATGTGACCATCATCTTCTCTACCCCAATGTCCACCAGCAGCCAAATAACGGAGAACCCGGATTTTTCAAAGCAACGGAGACGCCTATAGAAAATGTCATCGCAGACGTACTCACTTGTTGCACTTATGCTCAATTGTGTAGCCAGGATAGTTGACGTACGCCACGTCCGACAGGGTTGCTATTTGCATCTCCATCAAGAGGAATAGGTGTGCGGCTTCTCGAGGCGCTACTTAGTTGAGCATCGATGTTATCCTAGGCAAAGCCAACCAAAAGGGAACTCACCTGGAGACTGCGGGGACTCCCGAACGCCCCCGAAATGGACACCGGGGCCTCCCATCAAGTCGCCAACTGGCACGGTGGAGAATTTCGGGATTTGTCGCGAGTTGGCGGGGCAGCCTTTTACGCGTGGCTAGCGCGCTAGTTGGGCCCCCTACTAACTGCGGTCACCCAAGGGCTAAAACCAAGCTACGAATCCCGCTACCCTCCAGAATGAGTTACCCGGTACAGCAATGCTAAGGCTTCAAGACCGGTCCTAATCTGCGCAACTGACTTCTAACCAACCACTATTGGCACTGGCACTCCCGCCCGCCGATGGAACGCAGCGGACTGCTTGGCGCCGGATTTCGGCAGGATGGCGGTCGCGAGCCAGGCGGCCCCTTGCGGAGCCTACCACTGCCACTGGGATCTTCAGTCGCCACCATGGGCCATGTTGGTCCGTGATGCCGTTGTCGGGGGTAGACCGCTAGGAAGTAGTTCCTCACCACCCCAAAAGAAGATTAAAGTTCTGGGGGCCTACCGCTATCTCTTAGAGCAGTATTGTTTCAATCTTATCATGTTATTTCATATTGCGAATCTCTTAAAGTAAGCTTGTTTTATGACGGAAGTGTTGTGATGTCTTCGCTCAATCATCGCCTCCAAAGTGTAAAGCGTGTCAAAATGTGACAACTTAAACAAAAACAAAACGCAAACAATCTTTTGAAATTACTTTCTAATCGCGGAGATTGAGAACAGTGAAAGTCCCAATATTTATAAGGCATTCTTAACGTACTTCTTAATATATGTACCTTTAAACACTAATTAATAATATTAACTTACGAATTTGCTGCCTGAGTTCTGCCAATTTCTTCGCCAAGACAACGTTTTCAGCGCAGAAGTCAGTGAGAAGCAGATATATAGAAAAGTTTTTGTGCTCCACTTTTCTGAAGTTCGCTATTATTTTATTGACGTCGTCTTGCTCCGTGTAATCCTGGAATTTATAAATCTGTTTTATTCTGAATATTGATTTTTAAAAGCCATTACCATGAATACTTTTATATCCAAATTAGCTTTAGTACTACTTTAGGACGTATTATATTTGATCATACCAATTTGTAACGCAATGAGACACAACAAGAAACAATTATGTTAAGCGAAAGCGGGGTGAACTCCGAAAAACAAAGCACTAAACATTAAAAAAAGACCAATATTTAGAAAATCGTATGGCTATCGCGACCTGTCTTCCGTTCAGATGTTATCACCAATATGTTATGAAAGATAGACTGAATACAGTGTCATGTCACTTATAATATTACTTAAAAATTGCCCAGACAGCTCCTGGGAGCTAACCCAAAGTAACACAGTTTTGCAGTGAAAAGATATCTAATCCGCCTACAACATGCGGTAACGATGACCATTGACCATGTGATTTAACGCAGCTGACTTATGTCAAACCATTTATTCTGTTCGAACTTCGTTACTTTGTTGACGCCCCCTAGTAAGCGTCGGTTAATTCACTGACATAAATATCTTCAAGTATCTTCATGTGTTCCGAGTACTGGTGTTCCATTTCTTCTTCTAACTTCTTCTTTTGTTCCTCCTCTCTCTTCCCCTGCATGGGGTTGATTCGTATAACCCCTTTCCTTGCCAAAAAGTAGTACAGCTTCATCTCGTGGTCGAAAGCCTTTTGGTGATCTCGCATTTCCTAAAACAGAAAATAAGTAATGAGCTTTACTATACTATTTTTAAAGTCAAAACTTCTTTAGCGGCGTTGTGCACATCAGAGTTTTAAATTATTGGGATAGGTAAAAAATGTAAAAGTCGCGTCAGGAGACGTGACTTGATCACGGTTTCGATATAATCTTTTGGATTTAGGTCACAGCGAACATCCATACCGAGCATGGTAATGCTGCTATTCAAGGCTAGTGTTGTGCCGCGAAGAGAGGGAAAGGGAAGGAATGGCGACGTTTTTGCCGTGAAAGCGCAGCCCTGGGTTTTCTTGGCATTGAACTCCACCAGGTTATTGGTACCCCATTCCGAGATGTGGTTCAAAACCCGATCGAGCTCGATGACAAGGTTCTCCCATTTCTCGTTGGTTTCTATCTGCCCAGCCACTGCATGCCCGAAATATCCCGCGTGCACTGTGCTGTCGTCTGCATAGCAATGAATATTCCCAAGAGGAATTATATAATTCATATGCAGCAGAAAGAGTGTTGGGGATAAGACAGAACCCTGAGGCACACCGTTATTAGTTAATATTAACCTTTATAAAAAGATCTCTCATTAATACCAACTTTCATATTGATGCCAGATCAGTTTTAATGGATTTACCTGCCAAATCGAATCGGTCTCCGTTTTCATCAACTTTTTATAAAGTTGTGGTCAAGATATAGATCTTGATCGTTATTTTGTTTTTTTTTATTATTCTAGCAGTAGTTTTATCAAAATGTATTACATTTTCTTAATAGATTTTGTGACGCGTCAATCTTTTAAGTCAAATATTTTCAACGACGTCGAAGAATTAGAAAGAAGAGTTGCTTAGAAGTTTGTTTGTATTGTTTCTGTGTATGTTTTACCTGTACCAATTAAACGCTTTTCTATTCTATTCTATTCTTATTAATTATTATATATGTCGAAGCCGGTAATGCAAAATAAGGGTTTTGATAGTAATTGTTAGTGGGAAAACGTCAGGTTAGCACCTGGATGGACTCCTAGATGGCGTGACTAGCGTATGATACCGTATTCCTCTTCTTCTTTAATAGTGGCTTGCTGTATGGTACGATTAAGTTGTCAAATGACAGACGGTTGGTTGGCAGGTGACAGATGTTTTATGACATTATGAAATGGAGAGGCGCAGCACGAATGCATCTGAACAGTAACTCTTGGATTGGAGCCTCGAATCTAACGGCAGTCACGTCATTTAGGGGATCATCGCGTTTTCTATCCACTAGCATCGCGACAATCATCGAGGTATTGTCTGGTTCTTGCTCGAATCCAAAAGAGGAGCGTGTCAACTAACGTGCTACATTATTATTTTAACGCCCACACCACGATTCTGATAACAGGCATGGGGACTCGCCGTTATCAGAAGTGGGATAGAGGACCAATATCTGAGAATGCAACAAAGACGTGACTTAAATGGATAATGGATCTATGAGCATTCATGAGATTTGGAAAATTCAGTGATACTGACAGTTTCATTTTTTTTTTTTTTTATGATTTTGTAATTTTTGCATTTTTCAATGCTATATTTATATTTAAAATTTACCATAAGTATAAAAATAGCATTGAAAAATGCAAAAATTACAAAATCATAAATTATTAGCAGTTGCATCTTAATCGATCGTTAAACACCTGAAAAGATGTTTCTTTCGAATGCAAGGATATTCCTAGCATTGATGTAACAACGCTGGCCTACAGCGTATTAAAAATATAAAAGTATTGGAGAATTTCGACGGTGGTTCGCAAGTCTCGGTAGCTCAGCGGTTAGAGCATTGGACCGGATTTCCAAAGGTCGCGGGTTCGATTCCCGTCTGAGAATTCACTTGTGGCCGAGTTAATTTTTTCCAATATTTTTCTATTTTTCTATTTAAAATTGACAGTTTCATGTTTGGGAAGAGACGGGTAAGGTTTTTTAAGACATATCATGTTACTTTATTTATTAACTAGCAGCCGCTCGCGGTTTCACCCGCGTGGTTCCCGTTCCCGTAGGAATATCGGGATAAAAAGTATCATATGTTCATAACCAGGCTTTAACCTATCTGTGTGTTAAATTTCACCCAAATCCGGTTTGTAGTTTTTGAGTTTATTCGTTACAAACAAACAAACAAACAATCAAATCTATCCTCTTTATAATATTACTAGCGGCCGCTCGGGGTTTTACCCGCGTGGTTCTCGTTCCCGTAGGAATATCGGAATAAGAAACTTTTTAACCAGTAGATGGAAGCTAATGTTATGTAACTATATAACATTAGCTTCCATCTACTGGTTGAAGCTCTGCTTGGCGCATAGCTCACCCCAAGGCTCATTCCTTAAGATGTATTTGATGAAGACCTGATCAGATCTGATGATCTCTATCATCCAGGAATCCCAACCGGAACTGGCCGACCATAGTTTCTAGTCTATTTCTATGGTTTGGTAAATAGTTTCGCTACTGTAGGTACCGGCAAATAATTTTAACCATGCTCGGCGAGACAAAAGATGCTCAGTGGCTAGTTTTTGTAGTTTCTCGCATCTTTTGTTTCGCTGCGCAAGGGTCAAGTTGTTTACTGGAACTAACTTGCTGCTACTTACGAGGAGGGCCCCAGCGAGAATGGCGCTCTTCAAGATGGCTACTACGTATCTCCCTCCAATCTTGGACTATATATTCTATAGGCAGTTCTTACGTAATACCTGGGCTAGTTGCATCTGGTCCATCTTGGCCTTCTTCTGTACGCAGCGCAGCTTGGCGACCAGCTCGTCGCGCTAGTACGCGAGGTAGGCCTTGTGTAAGTCCGTCTGGCTAGCTACCACCATATTATCTGAGTCTGAGCCATAGCCATTGCAACAATGTATTCAGCATTTTGGTCTGGCTGTTAGAAATAAGATAGCCCGTTCCTCAGTGGTTTAGGATTCCGGGAGAGATACTATTCCACCTTCACTCTTATCATTACTTAACATCTGGTATGATGAAGGCTAAGCGTCTCCATATTGCTCCTAAAAATAGGCAGTTCGTTATCTGGTAAATACCTGAACTTGTTGCATCTGGTCCATCTTGGCCTTCTCCTGAACGGACCGCAGCTTGGCACACAGCTCGTCGCGCTGGTCATACGCGAGGGTTGACGACTCGAACAGGTCGTTCAGGAACTTCTTGCCTTTGTTCAGAGCAGCCATTGTTTTCGTCCATGTCTGATTGAAGTTAGCTCTGAGAAAGATATAATTTTAAGATAGACGAAAACTTAAAATAAGTTTCGTGCCTGATCTTCTCGTAGTTAAATAGTTATTTGTTATGCAAGGCTGGAAAGTTGGTTATTTAGCGGCGAGTTACCTCTATTGAAATCTGAGCAAGTGAAGGATTTTAGGATTGAACCACGAGCGTAGCGAATGGTTCAAAGATTGAATCCTGAGCGTAGCGAGGATTTCAAAGGTACAAGACGCTATAAACTTTTCTGCCGAGCGCAACACACAATTTTTCACCTCACAACACCGAGGAACATTTTATGGTTGTTTCCGCGGTCAACTTCCGGTAAAAAAATCTTTTAACATAAAGTTTAATCTAAATATACCTTATTCTCGTAGTTTTAATGATATAAAAAACTAAAATAATAAAAAATTAGTATTATAGTTAATTTAAAGTTATTTAAAGTAGGAATATATTGTTACTTATTAATAAGAATAAAAACGATTCCGTAAATGTTGACACAGACATGAGGTTCAAGACAAAGACAATTTAAAAATAAAGATTTATGCCACAGTCCGAAATCCAATTATAGGTTGTGAAATCTCACCCAGCCTAATATAAAATTCTTATAACAAATACTTTAATCTTATTTGTATTGTTATTATGATTCAATGATTTAAAATAATATAGTAAAACCAAAACGGAGTATTATGCATAATTTGAAGCTATTTAAAATAAGAATCAAATATATCAAAAAAGTCAATAGTCCGATTCGGAACGCATTATGGCATATTTTTAGGTATTAAATTAAAAAAGTACTTTGCTGCGCTAGGCCGCAAAAAGCCTCCTTTTCAGAGCGTGTGAGGTGAAAAGAATATTGTCGTCGTCCGAACCGATAATGGCGCAGCGTTACAGAATGCTTAGCCCAGTAAGTTATTGTGGTGTAACAGTAAGTTATTGTGTACTAACTAACCTCATCAGCCATTTTTAATGTCCCTACTGCTGGGGCACTGGCCTTATTATTTATGGATGGGCCCTATTTGTTTTTGAGTAGTTTACATCTATAAGGAGAGTGGGTCATGACCCACCACGCGGGCCCGAAGGGGGTTGGTGGGTTTTTTACGACTGCGAATGCAAACGGCACCAACGTCTTAACGTGCCTTGCATGGAGGAGCTCGAGACAGTAAATTTTTGGTCTCCCGTCCTGCAACCGACCATTGCGAAAGTTGCTTAACCTCAACAATAGCAGGCGGAGCGCAAAATACTGTCTCAGGGGTTCTCAACAAACAAACTCTCTCACATTAACTGTAATCTAACAAACATCTGTAATAGAAGGAGAACTAAGGTACCGTCTGAGCGATATGAGACTAGTGGTTTTTTTCTAGAATATAGTTAACTATATTTTCTTATTTAAATTTAAGACGAACTAAGAAAGACCAACATTAGACCATGTTTTTTAGCTACACTATATGTGTTCGAACTTAACTTGTATTAACTTTACCAATCTGTCCTTGAGCATGTGCTCGATCTCTTCCCTGATCTTCTTGTTTTCGTACTGGCAGCTTCCAGCTTGTTCTCGGTGGACACCAGGCGGGTCTCGCTCTGCTCTTAGCGCATCAGGATCTGCGTTTCCAACGGAGGTATGCTATGCTACGTAGCTATGGATGCGTTTGATATCCACCAATCATATGCATTGGTCCATATTTATTTATTTGTTTAGTCCATATAGCTTAGCACTAGTGTAAACGGGTTTGACTAAGCTATGTTTTTCATGTGGATGGATGGATACCTGTCCATAATCATATGCTCGATCTCCTCCGAGATCTTCTTGTTCTCGTAATGGACGGCGCTGAATCGCAGCCTGGCAGCTTCTAGCTTGTTCTCGGTCGATACCAGACGGGTCTTGCTCTACTCTTGGCACATTAGGTTGTCTTTCCACTGGAGATGTGCTATGCTACGTTGCTATGGATGCTTTTGATATCCACCAAGTATTTTATATGGATTGATGCACGCTCTGGATGCGAGCTATGGATACAAGCTATGGATGGGAGTTATGGATGTATTTCCTTACTGTCGATATACATCGTATAGCTCGAGCCGCGCAACTTCTTCGCACAGGTACCTCGCGGCGGCGCATCTGCATAGCATTTCTCTGGTGGAAAGGCAACCTTTGGAAATGCGTTTAAGGTAAGCTGCACCAGTATAGGTACTTAGATTACCTGTCCTTAAGCATATGCTCGATCTCCTCCCTGATCTTCTTGTTCTCATACTGGACAGCGTTGAAGCGCAACATGGCAGCTTCCAGCTTGTTCTCGGTGGATACCAGACGGGTCTCGCTCTGCTCTTGGCGCATAAGGATCTGTCACGTTTATTTATTTATTTATATTGAAGACACAATACAGCATATAATCAAAGTTCATAAATTATTTATTTGCGCAATCAAATTTTTCGCCGGATTTAAATATGGGAACTATGAATGCCTGCTTCCACACAGATGGGAAAGTGGCTATCTGTAAAGATTTATTAAACAATATATAGAGAGGCACACAAAGCTCATCCGCACAAGATCGTAGGAAACTTGCTGGGATCTCATCGCGGCCCGCGCCCTTGGAAGCGTCCAGATTTTTCAGTTTTCGCAATATCACCAGTTATAAAATTCAGTTTGGCCAAAAAACAATTATGACAATCATCAAATTTTTTTTATTGACATCCATTAGTGTTCCAATCATCGAAAACAGAACCAAAGAATCTGGCAAACTGCTCGCAGATACCCAACGCGTCAGATGTCGTCCCCGAATCTAATAGCCTGAGGGTTTTTTTTTTTTTTCTAATGAGTGACGGGGAGACTCTTAGTCTTCATCATACCTGATGTTAAGTTTTGATAAGGCTGAAGAGGGAAGCGAGCCTCTCACGGAATCCTCAATCACTGAGGAACTGGCTATCTTATCTCTAACTGCCGGAACACAACAATGCTGAAAACATTGTTGTTATGGCGTCAGACTTTAATATGATGGTGGTAGCTAGCCAGGCGGACTTACAACAAGTCCTACCACCAACAAAACCGAATACATTATGTACCCCCGCTGGGAATCGAACCCGGGACCCCTGCGTCTGATACCGGTGGTTGTACCACTAGACCACAGAGGCGGTTATACTTCCACACATATGGGAAAGTGGCTGTCTGTAAAGATTTATTAAACAATATATAGAGAGGCACACCAAGCCCATCCGCACAAGATCGTAGGAAGCTTGCTGGGTATCTCATCAGGGCCCGAGCCCTTGGAAGCGTCCTGCCCCCTAATTGTCTAATTTCAAAATCTATCACAATCCCTTTGAAAGGTATTGTGATTGTGATAGTTATTTAGGAAATTGGGTAACCTATAGTCGCAATCCCTTTCGGAACGAATGATGTTTTAAATGACACTTGATTTGAAACTTCTTCATATATTTGAAAGATATTTTCGTGTGTCACTTTCTTAGATAGTTCAATTTAGTTAATTCAATACCTTTCAAAATGCGTCCCGAACACAATCCCTATCAAATGTCAAATAGTGACGGCCTGAAGTATGTAAATATCTTTCAAATGACGAGTTTAAAGGGATTGCGATAGATTTTAAAATTAGACAATTAGCCCCACCTTTTTTCAGTTTGAGTGAATTGATTGTAGACTTTGGGATTTGGTCTTCAGTATACTTAAATAAGGGCCTTTGTCCCACAAATAATAATAATAGGGGTAATTACGTTATTTTTTATAATTTCAGAATAATTTTGATTAGTTTTATATAATACAATAACGATAAAGCTTAAACTTTTTTTTATTAAGGTACACATAGAACGCGTACTTAAAGTGAATGTGAAGCACGGCCATAAAAACATTTTGGTCATCCATCCCGTGACCGACCACTGCGAAAGTTTCGCAGGCCGCGAAGAAAACGCGATGTGCTCTTCTATTGAGCGAAGCGTTTAGTTCGTAGCCTCGTAGCCACCCCTTAGCACTCGTAGCATTTTTGGAATCGAGCATACTACGAGATGCTACGAGAATATTACTCATTGACCTAATATTTATGTAGTATTTCGTCGTATTTTATAAAAAAAAATGAAATTTTAGCACTCCAGCTAGGGGAAAGTACTGTAAATACTGGAGATAATAAAAACTCAATAAAATCATTTCTGAATTTTTGAAAACAAAAGAAAATACGCTAACCATCCGGGTTTTGAACCCGCACATCCTAACAACAACATAAATGTCGCAGTCAACTGGTTAAATCAGCCGTTCAATTGGAGGACTAGCCCGTTAATTAAACGACGGTATTTAATGAAATGGCTAAGGAACAACTAGCCAAGTTGAATGAAACGTTTAGCGACTTGGCTGAACGTTATATTTAGCCGTCTCATTAAATGAGATGTCATTATAGACTCAAACTATTCGTGAAAACTTGTAGCCGGCGGAGTAATATCAGGCATATTTTTATCACACATTTTTATTATATCAATATTGATATTAGTAAAACACTATAAGTTATGTTGAAACGAAAACAGCACATAAAATTGCCAGCTGATGCGAGCTATCTGTCGCTCTATTTGTTTTGAGACTATCAGCGCCCCAGTGGAAAAACTAAATTTGAATCACGTGGCTGAATTAACGGCAGCCATCTTCAAAGGGCTAACTTTTAATAAGCCAACTAGTTGAAGGTTAAGTGATGCTAGTTCAATCAACGATCGGCCTAGGCATTCAACTGAATGCCAGCGTTTAATCAACGGGCTAGCTAGCCTTCTAATCAAATGCCTGATTTAACGCAATGGCTGCGACATACATAAAGCGAATAGTCAAATAGCATATTAAGCAAAAGCAAAGAAATAACACTTGGACCCGCTATAAATATACGTCACTAAAAAAAAAAAACATCTAGAAAATATTTCACCTGATTTTCTCACCATCTTTGATTCGTACCAGGGCCTGTTCTTACCTGTCCTATGTTTGCATTATTCAATTTCCTCAGCATTAGCATTTCTTTGCTGTTCCTCTGCAGAACTCCGTCTAGCTGCTCCATCATTGTTACTCCATCTGCCAAGAGTAGGAAACTGATAATTTTTACCCTTATTAAAGGGGTTTGGGAAACGTTACATGGACTAGTGGCGTTATTTTTTTCAGCGGCAACATTTTTTTTTAAATGTTTTAAAGCATCACTATCAAGACATATATCTGAGTGATCCACTTTGCTCTAAGTAATATCGGATTTTTTGTATAATTATGTGATCACAGAAACTGTTTTTGGAACAATGACTCTCTATGACTAAATTCAATCTTGTCGTCATCAGCCATTTTTATTTTATTCTATTGCCTTTCGAAGCATGAAAAGCTCCAGATAGTAAATGGTCACCCATCCCGTGACCCACTATTGCGAAAGTTGCTTAACCTCAACAATCGCAGGCCGAGCGCGCGAATCACTGCGCCACGAGCTCCTAGAAATCTGGTCAGCTCAAAACATAAGCCTAAACGGCCTCACTTTAGTTAGGCTAAAGACTATTCTAAGGCCTTTTATTCCTATTATTTCTCACTACTTTTACCATCACATTCGATTTGTGTCCGCATTCTAAGTAGGATAGCTTTCTTCAAATCTGTTTCAAGTCTGCTTCGGTTCTTTTTGTGAGTTCCAGATTTAGCGATCTGTAAAAAGAAATTAAGATTTCGTTCTTTATAATGTAATGTCAGAAAATTACGCAAAATAAATAAATAGTAAAACATTTTCTGTTGAATTCTTTAAAAAATCTGTTGTCTTATTCTTGTGGATAAAGATCTACCAGAAATAACGTTAAATGTAGTGTAAATTAATATTTTAGTGCTTATAATTAAAAGCAAACTAAACCACCTTTTCTATAATTTGAAACTATTTCTTACCAATACAAAATTTAATAATAAATAAATATTTGATCATTAAAGCATTTTATAAAAACATATTATATTACCTAAAATTTAATTATAATATCTTTCAATATTTAAATATAGCTTTGTTCTAAAGTAATGAGGCGTTTCGTTTTTTTTTAATCTACCTAGTTATTGATGCCGAGTGAAAGTCAGATAAAAAGAATAAATATAATTCAAAATGAGCGCAAAAAACTTGTTAGTTTGAAGTACGAATATGCATTAAGGTGGTACGACTTCTATACAAACAAACATTACACAATTATTGGTTCATCATACCTTAATAATACATAAATACATGCGCAAAATACTCGTTTCAGTTATTTGTGTGCGCGAAATAATTAAAAAATTGTACATTCACACATAAAACACGAATATACTAATATCTTATAATTTCAATAATTCTACGTATGTGTGTGTGACCCATCGCATTTATATAGCTTATGTATGAAAGTATTTTTTTAAAATAATTTCGCGCAAACAAATAACTGAAACGAGTTAGTTGCACATGTATTTATGAATTATTTATGTATTATGAACCAATTAATGTGCAATGTTTGTTTGTATGGAAGTCGTACCACCTTAATAAATAAAAATATATAAATATTTCGTACACTCACACTAATTATCACTCAAAACAATTAGATCTTTCGGGACTAACTTAGAAGATTATCTTTTAAAATCACTGAAAGATTACACTTGATATGCTACTGTGTCCTGCGTGTTTTTTTTCATGTTATGGATATATTGCCTTGCTATTCTGCACAGACCTATAACGAAATAGACGAAAAGAGCGCTTCAAACTGTATGAGATCGCAGCGTGTCGAATTTTTCGTACCTACGATGACGTCACGAGGGAGATTTACGGCCGGTTTCAATAATTTATCCCTAACAAGAGATAGGCCTATCATGGTTACGTTACCTAGCAACCGCTGTTATTTTGGGTTATTTTGAGCTGTATAACAAAAATATCTAGGCAACAAAGCTCTAGTAAGCCTATCTCTTACAGTAGATAAGTTATTGAAACCGACCGTTAGTGGTGTGTAAATGTTATTGACGACATCTAGACAGAAAGCACTGCACAATTAAACATTTTCGTTTCTGAGTGACGCGTGTTTTCATGGCAATTTTCCTTTATAATGTAATTTTAGCTTTGCTATTTGACTATGTTAAAATGAATAATGAATTTAAATACTATGATATGAATTATTAAGAGATATGTAAAATAAAAACTGAATTGACATTTTAATTACAATTAAATGAATTATTATCTTATACTTTCTAATGTTAATAATGAATTTGACATTTTAATGCTTAATATTGAATGAATTATGATAATATTATGTTCATTTTAAAATTAATAATTTCACTTTTATTTTGTATTACGACAATTAATTTCAATAATTTTTTGCATGCCTGGCAACTGGCAAAACATGCTGAACAATGTTATACCTATTTAAGATCTGTTTATATCATACCATGTTTAAGAGCAAATAAATATTTCTATTTCTATTTCTATTTCTATTTCTAATATAATAGTCTCAAGTGGACTGGCTTAGGTCGTCAAACTTTGACCGTGGATCAAACTTTTGGCACGCAAGGTTACCGACTTTTACCGTCTATCTCGATATAGGTCTGTGGCATTCTGTTACAGTTACTTTTTAGCTTCTGTTTATTTATTTTATTTTATTTGGCGAACACGGAAGATCAGTGTTAAGGCAACACACTTAGGTGCCTTAACATGGTCCGAGTCCCACAAAACCTCTCTGTCTCCCCGGGCGGGGGGGTATGCGCGGACATTTCCCCCTGGAAAAAAAAAGAAAAAAAAAAAAGGTGCCTTAACATTATGTTGAATGTAAGCCTTTTTTGTGTACCCATGTACTTAACTATAAATAAAATAAATAAATTTGTATTTGGTTTAAAAAATAATTATTTTTCTTTCTTTCTTTCAATTAACCTAACCCACAGTATTTATGTGTATAAACGGCTATGACTCAGGTTCAAAGGCTCGTATTCATCATAGAAACATTTGCCCCTACCGGGATTCGAACCCGGGACCTCAGAGTAGGCTATACCTTGAAACCAGTGTACGTACCACTCAACCACGGAGGTCGTCAAACATAATAGGTATATAATAATAATACAGTGGTTCATAACCTCTTATAAGGATATGTAAATAGATGCTAGGCTTTTCGATCATCAGGTGGGTATAAGTGCAATACCTGATGATTTAAACGCCTATCATTTATTTTGATCCTCAGCTCCGTTGCCTAGTTATTGACTCTGAGCAAAATTGAACAGACAAAAAGTAAAAATCTTAGCGAGTACTCGTTAACATTTTTGTATTCTTACCCAATCTCCAGCGAGGAGGATCAAAAGAGCTCAGCTAATAATTTTCGGTACAAAGTGTCTGTAAGTGGCGTTTATTTGTAAATAGATAGCTCATTTTCAGTCGGTCGAATAGCCTTCAGATCCGCGCCGAGAAAAATATTGTTTCCATTCTTTTTTTATTGTTGCTTATTAACCAAAGGACACTTTATTGAAAAGTGGGTTCGAGAGAATCTTTTGTAAGAATAGTTTTTTGTTTTATTCTTTGTGTGTGATAAGTTAGAACTTCTAAGATATTTTGTTGAAATTGTAGATTTTATCGGTTTCGGTTGTGGTCTAGAAACTTTATTATTGAAATGAAATACAGATTTGTGTTCTATTATTTGTGATATAATATTTTTTTTGAAGTGACTAGCGGCCACCCGCGCTTTCAACTGCGTGGTTCCCGTTCCCGATAGAATATCGGGATAAAAATTACGCTGTTTCAATCCAGACTATCTATCCATCATCAGCCTGTGGACGTCCACTGCTGGACATAGGCCTCTCCTAGCTCATGCCTATTGTGGCCTTCATAGGAAGCTATTAGCCTACTGCTACCACGTTGGCCAGACGGGTTGGTAGAGGGTTTGTTTCAAGTTTTCCTTCTCTCGCACATGTTTTCAATGCGTCGAGCCTCTTAGTCGACCCTTACGACATCCCAGGCGTGTAAGGGAGTGGTGGCACTTGTATTCTTAGGCCGTCACCACACGGCAAGACTATCTACTATCTATGTATCAAATTTCATCCAATCCGTTCAGTAGTTTTTGCGTGAAAGTGTAACAAACAAACAAATAAACAAACTGACATATTTTCGCATTTATAATATCAGTAGGATATACGAGATAACGTTCCCTAACTAAAATTTGCTGGTCTACCGGGAATTTCCTGGACAAATATTAATGTAATGTAGTAATACAAAACGTCTGACCTTCAAGTCCTTCAAGACGTTGAGGTACTCCTTCTTCAGGGTCTTCATAACCTCGTCCTGTCTCCGGAACTGAGGATGCACGCCCATGGTCCTGTGCAGTCTGTCCGTTTGGATCGTGCGGAACTGAAAAGTTAATATTATGAATGAATCAAGTTTTGCGTTCCTATATTTTTTTTATATGTAGTAGAAAGGAAGATACTATGTACTGGTAAATTGTAGATAAGATGAGTTATTTTCAGGTATATAATTTTATCGTTGCTTGTCACTTCTTATAAAAATACATATAATAAAAGGATCTTATAAATCATTTCAGTAAGTAGGTCTATAAGACCAAAAAATAAGGAAATTGATTCAATTCTTTATGATTGAGGCTCCAAAATCTATTGCCAGCTATTCAGCTTCACATTATTATATAGGTAGTGTATATCCATTATCGCTAACTATGGGTCTGATAAGAAGGCTCAAGGTCACACAGGCTGCAATATGGAGCTATGCTCGAGGTTTCTCTACGTGATCGAATCCGAAATAAGGAGATCCGTAGGAGAACTAAAGTAACCGACATTGCTCGAAGGATTGCTCAGTGGGCGACACACATAGTTAGAAGAACCGATGGCCGTTGGGGCGGAAAGGTTCTGGAATGGCGACCGCGCACAGGACGACGTTCCGTGGGTAGGCCCCCGGCAATGACCGACGATCTGGTGAAGGTCGAGGGAAGCCACTGGATGCGGGCAGTACAGGACCGATCGTCGTGGAGATCCTTGGGGGACGCTTATACCCAGCAGTGGGTGTCATGTGGCCAAGATGATGATGATGATGATGATATCCATTATGCTATTACTTATCCAGACATCTTGGTCTAAGTGGTCTATCACATACCTATTTATGTAGTTTTTTACAAAAAAATTTTTTTTTATTTTTAATCAACTAAGATAAGTCTAGGTTTTGCTAAAACTTTGTCGTTGTTCTCCAAGAATAAAATTCGAGAAAGAACTGACTTTGATGATGGTGTATCTTGTACGAATTTTTGATTGTCAATGGGATAATCTGCGTTTGTTTCATTATGATGATCTGAAGATGACATTAATGTTTTTTTTTCTACTAGTAACTTGGCAGGCATTTGACTATCAATGTGGTCTAAGGTGTTACATGCTTACCCAGAAATGCCTATTGACTCTCGCCTTGAAGAGACCAACGTTGTAGGAATCGGGAAACACATGAACAGGCAGCGCATTCCATTCTTTAGCGGTTCGCATAAGAAATGTGGCAGCAAAGCGCTTGGTACGGACCGTTGGAATGTCAACGACGTACGGGTGAAAAGTTAACCTGCGTTTGGTACCCCGGTGATGGAAAGGGACTGAAGGAACAAGGTCGTGCAGTTTTCTCGCACACTCTCCAACGTGTATTCTATATAAAAACATTTTATAAAAAAAATTCAAACCCACTTTAAAAAGTAAAAAATAAAACTTTTGGAGTCGGTGCCAGCCAGGGCATTCTACATTGCACTTCTATTAACTTTATATCTTTTTGGCCTTAGCTAGCTAGCACCGACTCCAAAAGTTTTATTTTTTACTTTTTGAAGTCGGTTTGAATTTTTATATAAAATGTTTTTATTTCAGATTTTTTAGTTACATCATGTGCCGTTTCTTATACTTAAAATCAGCCCATACACAACAATGTCATCTAGGTAAACGACTACTTGCCAAAAGGTGATTGATATTTTTCAAGATTATGAAAAAACTACTAGCCAGATCTTCGTAAAAATTATATGGGACCACTATAAATCATTTTCTTTCAGATAAAAAAAGAATTATAAAAATCTGTTAACAACTGGCGAAGTTATGGTAAAACATACATAAAAAAAGTACCGTCGAATTGAGAACCTCCTCCTTTTTTGAAGTCGGTTAAAAAGATAATGCACCACATCACCTGTCTCTGCAGTCTGCAGTGTTCATCTTCCATTTTCTTCAGCACCTCCATCTCGTTGATGGGTTCAGCAACTGGTGGTGCCATAGTATTCTCCATGATGTATAAGTTATATCTTTAAAAGGTCTAGAAATAAAATAGTTGACGTCAAAATTTCTGATCGGTACGAAGCCATCGCGATTTGACTGTGATTTAGATGTGAATAGTTGCCAGTTGCCATAATTTGATCGGCGCGGCGCAGTGGTTCATGTGCTCGGCCTGCGATTGTAGTTAAGACAGTTAAGGCGATATACGACTAAAGCGAGATAGTAATAAGAAAATGAGGTTTTGCAGATTAGGCGAAAAAACTACGAAATCACTTCGTAGTAAATAACTACAGCGATTAGAAGAGAAATGAAACTACATGAAGTTTAATATTATTGGTTTAATTTCCAATAGTAATGTAATCCCGTTTAAGAATAATCTTGTATTTTCGTATTTTAAGGGGAAAATAAAAAAAAATCGATAAGAAATAGTTTTATTTAGGCAAAGTCATAAAATCGTGTCTGAAACTTTATAAATCTAGATAAAGGTATGAAAAAATATATCTTACTAGCTTCCGCCCGCTTTCTTCCGCGTGGTCTTTAGAACTTGGTCCAGAAAGATTTAGTAAAAGAAAGAAATATCTTTCTTTTACCTAACCTAATTCCATAACTCATCTTTAAAAAAATACTACTTACTCCACCTGTCGCGATGTAGTATGTTTTCCCGTAGAAAATAGGGATTTTTACGCGACAAAAGAAAGCTTTGTTCCTCTCAAGGCTATAAAGTATCTGTGTCCCGAACTACATCCAAACCCGTTCAGCCATTTTTGCGTGATTGACAAACATCCAAACATCTAAACTATAAGTACGAAGTACGATAGTAAATTTGCTAAGATTATGTGGCACCATATATTTTAGCCCGCATTGATTTTTCTACTTACTTTCCCGTAGGAATGAGGGATTTTAACGCGACAAAAAGTATCCAATGTCCCACTCCAGGCTATTAAGTATATGTGTCTCGAATTCCATCTAAATCTGTTTAGCCGTTATGCGTGATTGATTAACCAACATGCAAACACCTAAACATCTAAACTTTCATATTAATAATATTAGTAGGAAGTAGGATAGTAGGATTTCAAAAATTATATGGCGTCATCTATTTAAGCCCGTATCAATTTTTGTATTTTACCATAGAAGTTAGGCATTTTTACGCGACAAAATGTATCCAATGTTCCTCTCCAGGTTATTACGTACCTGTGTCCCGAATTTCATCCAAACCTGTTCAGCCATTTTTGCGTGATAGAGTAACATTATATCCAAACTTCTATACATCTACACTTTTACAATTTTCTTGTAATGCGAGAAATGTTGTAATGTATGATAGACAAGTCTTTCTTTGCCAGTTAAAATTTGTTTACGGTTACAATAACCATAAAATGTAATATTTTAATTAGTATTTTCCTTTTGTGATGGAAATTGACCTTACTGATATGTTAAGGTCACTTTTCAATTTGACGACTCTGTATGAAATAAAACAGGGAGAAAAAAACAGCCCTTGACGAGTTTCTTGCCGGTTCTTCTCGTTACAACGTCTCCCGCCGTAGGGTTTGTGAACCGATGGCGTAGCTTCTTTGACGTTCATAAGTGATATTGACTTTGTCTTGACTTTGACTTTGACTACATTTATAATATTAGTAGGATAGCAGGATTTCTAAAATTATGTGGCGCCGCCTATTTTTCCTCACATTGATTTTTTATGTTTTCCCTTAGGAATGAGATATTTTAACGCCACAAAAAGTATCCTAAGTTCTTCTTCAGGCTATAAAGTGACTGTGTCCCGAATTTCATTCAAATTCGTTTAGCCGTTTTGCGAGAGTAACATTCCCGTGAGACTACCGGGGTAAAAAAAGTAGACTATGTTTCAATCCAGGCTATCTTCTATTGTTTGCCAAGTTTCATCGAAATCGGTTCAGTAGTTTTTGCGTGAAAGAGTAATAAACATCCATCCATACAAACATCCTCATAAACTTCCGCATTTATAATATTAATAGGATAGGATAAGATATGCTTAATTATTTATTGTTCAAATGCAACGCATGACAGACTTTAATGTCTCAGGGCTCAGAATGTCGCGTAGTGATGCCTTTTTTCAGAATAAAAAGTATTCTATGTCAATCTCCACGGTTCAAGTTATGTTCAAATCAAATTTCATTAAAATCTATTCAGCGGTTTACTCGAGAAAGGGAACAGCCAGACAGACAAAAACACTCACATTTATAATATTAGCATGGATAAGTGTGAATGAAAATGTATTTGATGTCACGAAGTATCGTAAAAAATATTCCAAAGCGTTAAAATTTGCTATATCTATTTTGCATTATTATTATAGACAAAACTTAAAGTCATTTTTCAAACTTTTAAGGGTTGAATTATGCCCACCGTGTCGGACTTTAAAATCGATGCCATATCGATTTTAACATCATTTACCCCTTAGGGGTTGATTTCCATAAATCACAAAATTTAGTCCTGTTTATTTGTATTTAATTTACAACCATAATCTTCCATGACTTTTACTTTTAAAATAAAGGACTTTTCTTACTCAACTTCATCCCACTTTTCACTAATTAGGAGGTGGAATTTTCAAAAACGTCGAGTAGGTAAATTTTAATTTTTAATTATCAACCTAAATACAAAATTTTAAGATCCTAACACTCTTACTTTGAAAATAAAAAGACTATTCTTACACAACTTCATCCCCCTTTTCTCACTTTTGGGGGCGAAATTTTGAAAAAACGCCGAGATAGGAAAATGTTCATTTTCAATCGTCAGCCTAAATACAAAATTTGAAGATCCTAACTTCAAAACTGATGGACTTTCATACAAACATTCATCCCCTATTTTACCCCTTTAGGGGTGGAATTTCCAAAAATCCTTTCTTGGTGGATGCCTACACTGTATAAGGTATCTATGTGCAAAATTTCAAGTCCCTAGGTTCAGCGGTTTGGGCTGTGCGTTGATATCTCAGTCAGTTAGTCAGTCAGGACTTTGAATTTTATATATATATAGATTACTAGATTTGTAACATCTCTAACTATCCTATAGTTTTATATCAAAAAGTACAAACTTTATCCGTTTAGCGTCTTAAGCAACTTCCACAATAATCGGTCACAGGATGGGTAACCAAATTTTATAAACTCGAGCTCCTCCATGCTTCGGAAGGCAAGATAATCCGTTGGCCCGGGTGACTAGAATGAGCCCAAAAGTAAGCCTATTTAATACTTATAAAAAAAAACTGCACTGGGCCCGCATGGTGGGTAATTAAATAGAAATAGAAATTGAAATATTTATTTGCTCTTAAACATGGCTTGGTGAGATTTCACAACCTATGATTGGATTTCGGAACGTGACATAAATCTTTATTTTTAAATTATCTTTGTCTTTTAACTCATGTCAGTGTCAATATTTACAGAATCGTTTTTATTGTTATTTATAAGTAACAATATATTCCTACTTTAAATAACTTCGAATTAACTATAATACTCCCTTTTTTATTATTTTAGTTTTTTATATAATTAAAACAACGAGAATAAGGTATATTAAGATTAAACTTTATGTTTAAAGATTTTTTTACCGGAAGTTGACCGCGGAAACAACCACAAAATGTTCCTCGCTGTTGTGAGGTGAAAAATTGTGTGTTGCGCTCGGCAGAAAAGTTTTTATCGCCTTGTACCTTTGAAATCCTCGCTTCGCTCAGGATTCAATCTTTGAACCACGAGCGTAGCGAGTGGTTCAAAGATTTTAAGAATCCTAGAATCTTTCACTTGCTCAGCTTTCAATAGAGGTAACTCGCCGCTAAATAACCAACTTTCCAGCCTTGCATAACAAATAACTATTTTAATATTATTAATTTAGTCGCTATATTGTCTGTCATACAGTGTGAAAATGTGACACTAATGACTGCGTGAAACTGGTTGCTGTGTGATTTTTTGTTAGATGCCTGGCGATGTTCGCAGGCCTGCTGCCATGTAAATCATGCATTAACCCGTGTAAATCGGGCATGAGAGCACCCTTCGTCGTCTCAGCCACATGACACCCACTGCTGGGTATAGGCCTCCCCCAAGGATCTCCACAACGATCGGTCCTGCGCAGTCCGCATCCAGCGGCTTCCCGCGACCTTCACCAGATCGTCGGTTCACCTTGTCGGGGGCCTACCCACGGAGCGTCGTCCTGTGCGCGGTCGCCATTCCAGAACTTTTCCGCCCCAACGGCTATCGGTTCTTCTCGCTATGTGTCCCGCCCACTGCCACTTCAGCTGAGCAATCCTTCGAGCGACGTCACTCGTTTTATTAGTATAGATTTAATGAACATTCGTAATGTTTAGTCTGTTATTATTTATTTATTTGAAAACCAATAGCATTACATTTTTTTTATTGATTACGTCCATATTGTATATTAGTAAAGCCATTGACAGATTTTCCTTAAAAATAAATAAAAAAGTTTAAAGATTTTAAAATAATACTAGAACAATGAAGGTACAGTCACGCACAATGGCATGTATACACTTTACAACCTTACCGCATTGACGCACACGGTAACAAAGCTCTCTTTGTCCACAGATGTCATTCAATATTGTATGTGACAAGGTTGCTGAGTGTTGTACATAATTATTCTTATTTCCCTCATTGGTTCTGACAACCGAAATTGGTTGTTAAAACCCATTTATATACTAAATACTAACCTCCAGAAATTGTCGTCGAACGCTGAAAAATGCAAAATACAAAATTCAAAAATCGTACATTATTGGCGGTTGCATCTTAATCGATCGTTAAACATTAGAAAATATGTTTCTTTCGAATGCAAGGATATTCCTAACATTGATGTGACAACGCTGGCCTACAGCGTATTAAAAATATAAAAGTATTGGAGAATTTCGACGGTGGTACGCAAGTATCGGTAACTCGGTGGTTAGAGTAGTGGACCGGATTTCCAGAGAATCACTTGTGGCCGAGTTAATTTTTTCCAATATTTTTTTTTATTTAAAACTAGAGGCCGGGCGCGGTTTCATCCGCGTGGTTCCCGTTCCCGTGGGAATTTTGGGATCATTTATAGCCTATGTTACTATTTGGGGTCTAAGGATTCTCTATACCAAATTTCGTCAAAATCTGTCCAGTAGTTTTTGAGTTTATTCGTTACATACAAAAATACAAATCTTTCCTCTTTATAATATTAGTATAGATGTATCATAAGTATAAAAATAGCATTGAAAACTTAAAATTCATAATTGTCGTCAAGTTCTTTTCCAATTATGCATGAAAGTTTATCTTCAACTTTAAAAATCAATGTGGAAGAAATACGGGACGGCAGCCTCAAAGGAATAGTGCCGCAAAACCAGCCAAGAGGGGATTTTACTGACAAAGAGAAGCGCCGACAGTCACACCGAAAAGAACCCGCTACGAAAATGTAACAAAATCGAGAACTAAATAACTGTCCCGCGATCATAGAGTTGACTATAATTGAAAGTTTCATACAACGATGTTTTTAAGTTTATGTCGTCAGACGTCTCTAGTAAGAAAAAAAATAAAATGTGTGCTAGTTTCTTAGGTACTTAATGTATATGTAATGTTGAAGCAGCGATCGTAAGTTATAAGGCCTCAGATATTTCAGTCTGTTGAATATCAAAATTCCTTAAATGTAATAACAGCTGATGGCAGCCTCCAGAGTCCTAGTCTTCCCAGCATATCCCAGCCAACTTTAGTCCACGGTAACTAGTTATACGAAGATTTTTATAGCATCACTCCGCAAATTGTAAAAGTTACAAAGTTACAGATCGGAGTAACAGCCAGCCTGGCTACAAACTAAATGTTCTCGCCTAGAAACGAATGCAACCACCCCTGCAGACGGGCGTCGCATCAGCTCTGACGTGGATTGACACTTGGTTTGACTGCCTCCTTAACTGAGCGAGAGGTTTCAGAGACTTATGATCTAGTTTTTTGATAACATAAAATTTAGGCCTCTTGAAGTTTTGTTCTTCACAGCGTCTTAACTTTAGTTGCTTGATGGCGTAGCAGTCAAAATCAGTTATGGAACGTGGGTGGAACGTGAGAACGATGGGATCGACCCCATCCGGAACATAATGTTGAATTTGAGTTTGTTGCAGTGTCTGGGTAAAATTATCTTTATTTTTATATCGTAATCGTTTTTTAATTTCTGGTTTTTTTTTCTTTCAGTATTATTATTAATTAGTCTAACAAAACATAAAAGAAAACGTCTTATACATATAACAATGTTGTGCATACCTAGTTAAATGCATATAAGTAAGATACATATTTTGCTAAATGCTGTAAACTTAATGTAATTTGATTTATGTATTTAGTTGGTAAGCCCTATTAAATAAATAAATAAAAAATAAATAAAAGTAATGCCTGGTAGGTTTGGTTCTTCTTATCTTCTTCGTTCGTTCTAGGTTTTTTTTGAGAAAGTGACAGTCAAAGTGAAAACTTACTTTATTTAAACGTATTCGGAATAGTCCAATTTTGGAGTCAGAGCAATGGAGGTAACGTTCTCTGATATTATTTTTATTTTATCACTATGCAGCAAAATTACTCATCGGTGTGATCGCCAGCCGGCCTCAAACAAATGCGACCGCTCCTGCAGACGGGCCGTCGCACCAGCTCTGTCTGACGCGGATTGACACTTGGTTTGACTGCCCCTTTAGCTGAGCGGTGGCACTGAGAGGTTTGAGAGTTCTGAGAAACCTGTGTTCTAGATTGTACATTGTCAGGAAGGTTTTTTTATAGGAAATTTGATTCTTGCTCGGGGTCAAAGGATTGACCACTAACACATTCACATGCCATTTGTGTTTGTTCAGCGTTTGGATGCTTCAGATATCACAGTAACACGAGTGATTAGGCTACCTACCTCTATTGACTTATATATTACTTACTCAGAGTCTGGTCGATGTATTTGATGTTGGCCGTAACGCAAAAACAAATGCGACCGTTCCTTAAATAAGCCAAGTCTCGTCATATTAGCTCCGGCTAGAATAGGCACTTGGTTTTGCTCCTTTAACTTAAAGGTGACACAAACATTATGTCCCGGCTACACGCTATGTCTTACCTGAAAGTATGCCTGCACAAACCGGTTTGCGCAGGCAAGCCGGAGCACGCTTTGTCTTGCCTCGGCAAACTACTAGTCTAGTCAGGACAATACGCTACGTTTTACAGCGCAAACCGGTTCCTGCAGGCATGCTCTCAGGCAAGATAAGACGGAGCATGTAGCCGGGATGTTACTCTCATATCCGCACCTCAACGACGTATAGTGACAGGTTGCCAGTATTTTTTTATAATAATTTCCAAATATGCCTGTTTCGTTCTCAGTCACCTTAAAAAAAAAAAAAAAATTGCATATACAAACGCACCTATTATCTAGCCCACGTTAAGTTTCGTGTAGATTTTGTGCTATGAATACTAGATAACGGAATAGACATACTTATGTATTTTTACTGTAAAAACATACATAATATACTTATTAAACACAAGTAGACGTGTTCATGCACATAAATATTTGTCTTGTCCGGGGATCGAATCCGGGACCTCTGGCGCAGAAGGCGGGCTTAGTAACCCTGCGCAATACAGGTCGTCAGAAAAAAATTACAATTTGCTACTACACACATACATACTACATACATACTTCTTACATTAACCACCTTTGTGGTCTTGTGGTACAACCACCGGGATCAGACCCAGGTGTCCCGGGTTCGATTCCCAGCGGGGGTACATATTGTATTCGGTTTGGTTGGTGATAGGACTTGTTGTAAGTCCGCCTGGCTAGCTACCACCATCTTATCTAAGTCTGACGCCATAACAACAATGTTTACAGCTTTGTTGTGTTCCGGCAGTTCGAGATAAGGTAGCCAGTTCTTCAGTGGCTGAGGATTCCGGGAGAGGCTTGCTTTCGCTTTTCAGCCTTATCAATACTTAACATCAGGTATGATGAAGGCTAAGAGTCTACCCGTAGTCGTTCACAAAAAAAAAACCGAGATGCCCTGTTTCGTTCTCAGTCACGTTAATGGCCTGCGCAGACGACGGACATTGAAGGACTTTTTGTCCGCGACACGACCTTATTACTAAGAACATAAAGTTGAATAAATAACGAGGACTATCGCGTACTTTTCATGGATATACGCGATCTAAGTTGAATCTTATTTGGTTAACAATAAAGACGTGTCGCGGACAAAAAGTCCTCCGTTATCCGTCGTCTGCACTAGCTCTTAGTTTCACGAAGAACTTGTGCTATGGATACTAGATAACTGACAGACATACGTATGTATGTATTTTTACCTACTTATGTTTTTTTTTTTGTAAATACATAAATAATATACATACATATTACATCCAGAACAAGACAAGTAGACGTGTTCATGCACACAAATATTTGTCTTGTCTAGGGATCGAATCCTTAGTAGGCTTAAGTAACCGTGCGCCAAACAGCCGCCTAATTGTCTAATATCAAAATCTACTACAATCCCATTCAAAGGTATTATGATTGTGATCATGATTTATGGAATTGTGTTACATAGTCGCAATCCCTTTCAGACCGAATGATGTTTTAAATGGCACTTCATTTAACTCCATACATTTGAAAGATATTTCGTCTGTCACTTTGCCTAGACAGTTCAATTTCGTTCATTCGATACCTTTCAAAACGCGTCCCGATGACAATCCATTTCAAATGTCAAATAGTGACGGCCTGAAGAATGTAAATATCTTTCAAATTACGAATTAAAAGGAATTGCGATAAACTTTATAATTAGACAATTACCCCCCAGGGCCCTGTTTCATAAAGCTTGACAAGTCGACAATTTGTCAACTATGCTCGAACATACTTATTTTGTCACTGATCCACGCAATTTTGACCTTTGTCATAGTTGCAGAAGGTAAGTTTTAAAAGGAGTATAAAAAGGAATCATACATTATAAAGTTCTCTTTTTTCAAAATCCTATTACGAACTCTTTCGATCACATGAGAATTTATAAAAGAAAAATAACTGTCACTCCTCATCCGGACATAGACCAAGAATGCCTATCAAAAATGTGCTACAATTTGACAAATATGTCAGATTTTACGATTACAGATAAGTCAGTCCAAATGTTTTATGAAACGTTAAATTGTAGAATTGTCGCGATAATTTGACAATTATGTCGGCTTTTCATATAGCACCAATATTTTATGAAACGTACAATCGTCAAATTGTCACCTGTCACTGACAATTGTAATCTTTATGAAACAGGGCCCAGGGGGCTAATTGTCAAATTTTAAAATATATCGCAATCCCTTTCAATTCGTCATTTTAAAGATATTCACATACTTCAGGCCGTTACTATTTGACATTTGATAGAGATTGTGATCGGAACACATTTTGAAAGGTTTTGAATGAATGAAATTGAACTGTCTAAGCAAAGTGACAGACGGAAATATCTTTCAAATGTATGGAGAAGTGTCAATTGAATTGTCATTTAAAACATCATTCGTTCCGAAAAGGATTGCGACTATATGTTACACAATTCCCTAAATCACTTCACAATAACAATACCCTTGAAAGGGATTGTGATAGATTTTGAAATTAGACAATTAGGGCCCAGGTCGGCAGAAAAAAAATGTTATTATTTGCTAATACACACATTCATACTATATATATACTTCATACATTAACCACCTCGTGGTCTAGTGGTACAACCACCGGGATCAGACCCAAAGGTCCCGTCTCGATTCCCAGCGAGGGTACATATTGTATTCGGTTTGGTTGGTGGTAGTGGTAGGACTTGTTGTAAGTCCGCCTGGCTAGTAACCACCATCTTATGTAAGTCTGACGCCATAACAACAATTTTTTCAGCTTTGTTGTGTTCCGGCAGTTAGAGATAAGATAGCCAGTTCCTCCTTCTGTTTCCCAGGAGTAGTTGAGGATTCCGAGAGAGGCTCGCTTCCATCTTCAGCCTTATCAATCATCATCATCATCCTGTGGAAGTCCACTGCTGGACATAGGCCTCTCCTAGCTCACGCCTATTGTGGCGTTCATAGGAGGCTATAAGCCTACTGCTATTACGCTGGCCAGACGGGTTGGTAGAGGGTTTGTTTCAGGTTTTCCTTGCCTCATCAATACTTAACATCAAGTATGATGAAGGCTATGCGTCTCCCTATCGTTCATAAAAATAAACATACCCACAATGTTTTAAACATTACGTCACAAGATTTTATTGTCTCCTTGTGGGGCGCTAACTCTCATCCAATATGAAATCCAACAGCGGTAATATCCCTAAGGAGAAAATATTCTTGCTTCCAGACGTGGCTTGCCGTACGATATTGAAACTCGCAATCGAGTAAGTGGAGTGTCCAAGAATGCGACAAGTAACTTTGAATTGGACTAATAGTGTCAAGGAAATGCGATCGGGAATGTTAAGCAACTCTAGCTCAGGTCGGTTAAGGGATGGGTGACCAAAAATTTTTTTTTACGTGTTCTCTGTCCCCGTATACATTATTTTAAAATTACGTTGCGCCCATCGAGTTTTTTTATGAAAATGCCTTGACTTTTACTAATCAACGAAATTGTAAGATGTTTAGATGAATTGATTGTAAATTATTGACTTACCTAAGTTGCGTTATGTAACAAAGGGTGAATAAATAAATAAATGAAAATTGTGTTCAATGTCCTTGTAATATTGATGATTTTTTGGCATTAGATAAATAAATTTATAACTATCCTTTCGATCTAAATCGTGACGTCTAAAAATATGTGACATTGGTTTTCATGACATTTATTACTTTGTATTAGAATTCTGTCATTGTTAAATCTTTATTAAAATTATTATTGCTCATTTCTATATTTTTGGAATGAATGATTTTATATTATCAAAATTTAATAAGTAACCAACATCAATGTATTTGTGTACCAGTGCCTGGTGCGACACGAGATCTTGCATGTCCTTTAATTTTTATCTATTTGTACCGTGTTTGCTTGCAAATAATGAATTATTCTCTTCTATTCTGTTTGTTACTCAATAATGCAGATAGTTTATAACCCACGCTAATGAAAACTAAGTATGTGAACCCACCGCCGCATTATAGGAAGGTACACATTTTCTACGTCATTACTATTTGAATGGAACAGAATATTAAATAAATAAAATAAATAGATAAATAATTGCACACAAACACACCAATTATCTCTAGCCCACGTTAAGTTTCATAAAGAACTTGTGGTTACTAGATAACGGATAAACATACTTATATATACTATATTTTTTGTAAATACATACTTAATATACCTACATACTAAACAACCAGACCAAGACACAAAGACATGTACATGCACAAAAATATTTGTCTTGTCCGGGGATCGAACCCGGGACCTCTGGTGCAGAAGGCAGATTTAGTACCCCTGCGCCAAACAGGTCGTAATATTGTTTATTTTGTTGCAACACACATATATGAATGAGTATGAATGATATGAATGAGTATGACACAATAATATGAGCCCGTGGCGCTGTGGTTCGAGAGCTCGGCCTGCGATTGTCGAGGTTAAGCAACTTTTGCAATGGTCGGTTACGGGATGGGTGACCAAAAATTTACCATCGAGCTCCTCCGTGCTTCGGAAGGCACGTTAAACCGTTGTTCCCGGCTGCAGTTTGCAGTCGTCAAAACCCACCAATCCGCATTCTGCCTGCGTTGTGGTTCATGGCCCGTTCTCCTTATCCATCCATAAGGCAGGCCAGTGCCCCAGCAGTGGGGGCATTAAAAATGGCTGATGACGAACACTTCGGTATAGCTGGTATTTAGGTAGACATTTTACGAATTAGTAACATCGATTGGGCACCGATTTGTTCGTTAGGGTTAGAAGAAAGTTTGGATTATTTTTACAAGGAAATTAATTTAATATTTGAAAAGTGTGTACCGAAAAAAAAATGTAACCAGCGAGATTCAGGTCGGATATACCCCGAATGGTATACGGGTGAAATTATTCGGTCGATAGAATATAAATCAATCGATAAAAAAAAATATAAGACAACAGGATTAGATAAGGACTATGAACGTTTTTCTGAATTGCGAACTAATGTAAAAAGAATGCTAGTTGCCGCATATAACGAATATAGAAACCGTGTACAAAATAATCTCAAAAAGGACTCAAAGCCCTTTTGGAATTATATTAATACAAAAAGGGAAGTGAAAGTCACAGTTAGTTTTGAAAAATGAAGAGGTTCTGACTAACGAGCAGTGTGCATTTGAGTTTGCTAGATATTTTCATTCGGTGTACAGTAAACAGGGAGCTGAATTGAAAGTAAGCACGGCGATTGAAAGTGCTTTTGGGGGCAACGGGGCAGCTCGGGTTCACTTGACGCAATTACAACTCAGTGACGTAATTACCGCGCTTAAACAGCTAAAGCCAAAAACATCTACTGGACCTGACGGTATTTCACCATTTATTTTTAAAGATTGCTGGTTGGTTCTTGCGAAGCCACTGCTTCATATTTTCAATAATTGTTTGGATTTAGCTACATTTCCAGAGAGATGGAAAGTTACGAAGGTTGTTCCAATTCCAAAAGGAACTAAAAGTACTTGTGTTGAAGATCATAGACCCGTAGCTGTACTATCAACTCCGGCAAAGGTGTTTGAGTCTGCTTTGCATAGAATTTTATACCAACAGATAAACTCACA
Organism: Chrysoteuchia culmella; assembly: GCA_910589605.1. NCBI lineage: Eukaryota > Metazoa > Arthropoda > Insecta > Lepidoptera > Crambidae > Chrysoteuchia > Chrysoteuchia culmella. Next base: position 14,713,562 of record OU342664.1, on the reverse strand, counting down.
GTTAGCGGACGCACAACACGGCTTTAGACCAGCTCGAAGCACTACAACCAACCTTCTGGCGCTAGTTACTGAAACAATACCGATAGTGGATAGTGGGGGACAAACCGATGCTGCATACTTCGATTTTAAGAAAGCATTTGATTTGGTAAATAACGACGTGCTCCTTAGGAAAATGGCAGAATTTGGTTTTACCCCACATCTGTTGAATTTTTTCGCTAGCTACATGACAGATAGACAGCAGTATGTGGAGTACGGGGGGCATAAATCAGAACGGTATTTTACGTGGTCTGGCGTAAGTCAGGGATCGAACCTGGGTCCTTTGGAATTTTTAGTAATGATAAATGACTTGCCTGATGTCGTGAAGCATTCAAAGTGTTTATTATTTGCGGATGACCTTAAGTTGTCACTGCGCATAAAAAACGTTAGGATGGTAACAAACTTCAGGATGACATAAATAGGGTAGTTGAATGGAGTCGAGAGAACATGTTAGAATTCAACGTATCTATATGTCATGCGATTTCTTTTACACGCAAACAGACCCCCATAGATTACCCCTATAATATTAGTGGAGCGCCTATAAGTAGGGTTGTGCAAGTTAGGGATTTAGGTGTTAAGTTTACAGCTGATTTAACTTTTAAGGTACACATAACTGACATTTGCAAAAAAGGTTTTAGAACACTGGGGTTTATGTTGCGAATGGTAAACAATTTCACAAATGTTCAAGCCGTAATAGCCTTGTATAATGCATTAGTAAGGAGTAATTTAGAATTTAATGCTATGATCTGGGCCCCTCATGAGCAAAAATACAACCTTATGTTGGAAAGGGTACAGAACAAATTTGTAAGGTACTTATACTTAAAGCTGTACGGAGTTTACCCTTTCTACCCATTGCAGTACCCAACGTTATTCGTTTTGGGTATGGTAGGGTACAACCAACTTAGTGTTAAGGAACTCAACTGGTTACATATCTCTTTACAGTTCTTAGGGTCAAGATAAATAATACGGAAGTGTTAGGGAAGATGCGTATTTGTGTTCCCAATGAATACAGAGGGCGAAGGCGTCGACCTAATCTACTTGTGGTGCCTAGAGCTCGCACCAACTTACTACGCGAGTCCCCACTGTCGCGCGCCTTTCGCACTGTCAACCTTATCGATAAAGAAACGGATTTGTTCATTTGTTCTCTGAGTGAATTCACAAAATTAGCTACTTGGATACTTTGTTATTATAAGTCATAGGTTGTAAGTTAAATGTAGTCATTATCATAATTGTAACAAGAATGCTGTAACTATCGCATTGGGTTACATAGTGCCTGTAATGATAGTTATAAGTTTTGTGTGTAAATAAATAAATAAAATAAATAAATTTTAGAATTTATTACATATTTGTATAATCACTACGTTAGACGTAGTGCGGATACCTCTAGGTGCAGCAGCAAAACAGCGTCTAGGCTTGATGTAGTATTTGCTTTTCATAGTAGCAGCAAATTGTATATTTTAGTGCTAAATCACCCTGACCATGACGATAATAGTTTTCGTCGATGCAAACGTTAATTCACATTAGATAAAACCTATTTTATCACTAAACTTACGGATAATAGGTATCGATTTGACAAATCATAGATAAAAAAGTTGTCAGCGCACTTTTTTATCTGCATTCGTAGATTTAGTTTGTTCGATGATAGCGAAACACTAATTAACTAACAGTTAATATTTATTAATATTCACATAAGATAGATTAACGCAAAGTGATTTAATATTCCAAACCAAGACTTAGAAGTTGGCGTGACAACAACCGAATTAAGTTAGTCAGTTTTATCTATCTCATTGTCAAAATTTATCAAGTTGTTATCAGTGGCTACGTTTAGTCTTGAAAAATAACTGACAGATAGAAAAAGAACTTAACTAATGTATGATTTTAGTACGGAATAGCAACCGCCCGCGACTTTGTTCGCGTTAGAACTTAGGTAGTATAGATGTCGTAGGAAAATATGATAAATAGAATTTTCGCGAAAATCCTAGGGATATTGCGGTAACACGGATAAATAGACAATGGTTAGGACATTTCTCAATCTTACTGAAAAAATTTAGGTTTACGATACATTTTAAATAGAAGAATATTGGAAAAAATCAACTCGGTCACATGTGAATTCCCATCTGAGAAATCGTTTGTGACCGAGTTGATTTTTTCCAATATTTTTCGTCCCCATTGTCTAATGATCCGTGTTTCGCAATATCCTTAGGATTTTCGCGAAATTTCTACTTAGTAAATCATCCTACGACATAGATAAGGAATGCTTAAAACTCAAAACCAGCAAACAGTTAAAAACTATAGCTTAGCTTGATTTGTAAGAGATTTTATTTGGTTTAAATTTAACTGTATGGCTTACTAGGGCTATGGTAATTAGTATTTTTCTCAGTCGAACAGCCTTACGAAATCAGAATGTACGTGTAGATTTCTAGAACAGGGGGTTAATTGTCTAATTTTAAAATCTATCGCAATCCCTTTCAATTCGACATTTGAAAGATATTTACATACTTGCTGTCATTATTTGACATTTGATAGGGATTGTGATCGGGATGCGTTTTGAAAGGTATTGAATGAATGAAATTGAACTGTCTAAGCAAAGTGACACTGGAAAATATATTTCAGATGTATGGAAAATTGTCAAATGAAGTGTCATTTAAAACATGATTCGTTCCGATAGAGATTGTAACTATAAGTTACACAATACCATAAATCACTATCACAATTACAATACCTTTGAAATGGATTGTGATATTAAACAAGAAAATATACTAGAAAAAAGCAACTAGTCTCATGTCGCCCTGACGGGATACGAACCCGCATCCTTGGGAGTCCGGCCCAATGCACTAACCAATTATGCTACAGAGACCTATGAGGACACGTCGAATTTTTCCAGTATATTCACCGTTCTGCGGTGTTGGCCACCGTCGCTTCATCAATCAGACAAATATCCTCGCATTCGAAAGAAACATCTTTACAGATGTTTGACTATCGATAAAGATGAAACTGCCATCTACTTATAACTTTTTAATTTTGCATTTTACAATGCTATTTTTGTGTGATAAATATTAAACAAGAAAATATACTAGAAAAAAACAACTAGTCTCATGTCGCCCTGACGGGATGAGGCTAGTTGCTTTTTTCTAATTATAAATAGGATTGTGATAGATTTTGAAATTAGACAATTAGGGGCCTGGTTATATTTTTCCAAAGTTATTTTTTTTATAGGTTTTAAACATAATTAGCTAAACTTCCGCAACGCTATTTCTATGTGTAAACTATTATTTTATGGATTCACAACAAAATATGAATTTTAAGTTTTGGCATTTTCAATGCTAAGTTCATACTTATTTTATTTTATTGATAGAAAAATACTGGAAAACGGTCACAGGTTCGAGTCCTGTCTGAGAATAACTAGTGGCCAAGTCGACGTTTTCCAATATTTTTCTAGTAAGAATCATCGTAAATGATTTCTTTATTCCATATGCAAATACCTGTTTGGCGCAGGGGTACTAAGCCCGCCTTCTGCGCCACAGGTCCCGGGTTCGATCCCCGGACAAGACAAATATTTGTGTGCATGAATTGAATATGTCTATTTGTCTTGGTCTGGGTGTTTTATATGTATATTATGTATATATTTACAAAAAAAAGTATAAAAGTATGTTTATCCGTTATCTAGTATCCATAACACAAGTTCTTCATGGGCTAGATAATTGGTGTGATGTATGCAATTATTTATTTATTTAACCATATGATGTACGTATGTATTCGATGAAACAAATACGGGCTGTCTATACATCTAATGCTCTTGCCTACTTTTCGAATCGTAAAAAAGTTATACGGACATAAAAGTAACAATCTGACAGTTAACCCTTCCGTCACCGCGTAAATAATGTACAAATTATTACCGTGCTATATATCATGAAAAAGTAGTTCGAAGTAATAAGATTTATATTAGTTTTGTACATTTTATTTTTCATAAACCAAACATGACTATAAAAAGAACAACATTTATTTACACTGTAGCTATTTAAATTTAGAATATTGCTTGATATTTTTTTTTATACAAAAGTTTTTTACACATTTTCTTTTTGATAATGAAACTATACTTCAGCCATGTTTCGGAAAGAATGTTTGGAAACAAAAATATTGTGCATTTTTCGTAAATATTCCACAAATACGTTCAGTTAATTTTTGCCTTTGTTGTAAATTTCAGTAAACTTGGACAACGTAAGTCTATTGTTGATGTTCACATATTTATGAGAAAAACAGATCGTTGTTTGCCGCAGGGGTATTAAACCCACCTTCTGCGCCAGAGGTCCCGGGTTCGATCCCCGGACAAGACAAATATTTGTGTGCATAAACTATTTGTCTTGGTCTGGGTGTTAAATATGTATATTATGTTTGTATTTACAAAAAAAATGCATCCATAACACAAGTTCTTCGTGAAACTTAACAAGGGCTAGATAATTAGTGTGATTGTATGCAGTTATTATTGTATGCAATAATTAATATAAAACGGGTAGGTAACAAAAAGTGTTGGCGGTTTGTTTACAAATATTAATTCCGTAAGGTAGCCGAAGAATAAAATATTGTTTTGTTTTAAAATTTATTCTTGACATTAATATTTCAATTTCAAATTTAAATTCCGAATCTTTCATCACATTTGCCAGAAAAGAGGTCAGAAGTTCAAATATTCTTTTTCAAACATGGAAGGAAAAAGTTTGTTTTTGTTTTTAAAGACACGTGTCTTCAAAGAGGTTAATTATTTAATAAGGCAGCAGATGCAGCGTGCAGGCCTAATTCGTCACTTCGATTGGCGGTAAGTTTTCGCGAGCGCGGGGAGGGGGGTCCACGCAGGCGCCACTTCCCGCCATTTTCTCGGGAACGGGGTGGCTGCTCTCAAAATTTTTCCTATTTGAGGGTAAATTATATAATTTTTCGAGTAATTTTTTGTGGGTTTTTTCTTAGATAATTTTGTTTGGATATTTCTTCTTTCGATAACATGCCTAAGTCAAGTACATTATGTATAAGTATGAGTCAAGTACATGATGTCATAAGTACATTATGTGAAGTTTAGTTATAAACACGTTACTGTTACATAAGTTACTGTAACGCAAGAAAAATACCGAATTTAAACTTTCAAGCTAATAATGTTTTTCCTATCAGAAACAACTAGCACAGACAATCCTGTAAAACCCTAAAAAAACGTAAAATCAACACGTATCCTCTGACGCAATCTGAGATAAGTGTTATTCACAAGTTGAAACAGTATCAAAAGTTACCAGCGTGCTACTTTATAAATTGAACCTTTTCTCCCCGCATTTCCCGGAGATTTCCCGGGAAAATCTCACGAGCACGCACGCAACACTTCTCTCCCGACTGGTCAGTCGTTTTGGCGCCGTTGTAGCGAGCGGACGAGCGTCCGTGCCTCCCGCGTCCCGGCATCGAGTGACACAAAAATATGTGTGCTAAAGTGTCAAATGTGTCAGTGAATTTTTGTGAATAAAATTGTGTGACCACCAACCACTGAACATATACTGTAAGTACTTATTTTAAGCCTTATTCCTGTTGTAGATAATAAATATACGTATGTAGGATTGGATGGGATTAGATGAGTTTCGTCTCGTGACCTCTAGAAGACGAGGGTTTTTGACATTGCTAGCAAAAAATATATGTGCCGCCAAAACTAGCGGATACGCTTACAATTAATTACTTATCATAAGTTACTGGTCGAACATTTATTTGATCTGTGTGTGTGTGTCATTTAGGTCCTACTATTTTGAAATTTATTTTGACGTATGTGTAATAACATAAAGTATGCATTACGACGAAGAATAATCCTCCGTTAAAAAGCTATTTTCTCCGTTTTTTTAATATCTAACTGATATTAATGTTGTTCTTTTAGCAAAAAAGGAATGTGTTAGTTGGGTTGTGGTGATTAAATCTCATTAATTATTGAATTAAATTAATTTTTTTAAACAGATGATATTACCAAAAGTACTTTCTGTGAGTGCTATAATTTATAAGTTTCTTAAACGTTATAATGATAATACTTGGGATTTGAAAAAATAATAGGTCAATGGGTCATAAAATGACCGATTTTTTCTGACTGATTTCCGCATTAGGATAATGTATAGAGTACATGTCAGGGTTCTATTATGTGCTGGAATGTCGAATGTCAGATATATGGGTCAAATTCATCTATCGTTGAAATAAAACAATTTTTTACGGATAATTAGCGCACTACATTTCACGAGTAAAAAAACGGTAAATTCGCCGTTTTTTTTAAGGTTTTTCGTTTTCCCGACGTTTTTTCATACTGTGACCACGGTAACTGAAAAGGTACAGAAACGTCGGGAAAACCAAAAACCTTAAAAAACACGTTAAATTCGATATTACACGTGAAATATAGTGCGCTAAATATTCGTAAAAGTTGTTTTATTTCAATGAACGCGTCAAAACTTTACATGCACGTATTTATCTATCCTGTGTCAAGAAATGATATATAAGACTAGAATGTGTAAGGTAATTGTATAATAATCATATTGCAAGCATTATAAATTATGATAATAACTTATTTAATTATTCATTACGTATACATTTGATATAAATTTCTATAAAATTTATTCATATTCATGTGGCTGTATATGCTAGATTTCCGTTAAAAAAAAAACAACAATCAAGTAAAAAAAAAGAAAACATATTGACGACCTGTTTGGCGCAGGGGTACTAACCCCAACTTTTGCGCCAGAGGTCCAGGGTTCGATCCCCGGACAAGAAATATATTTGTTTACATGGACATGTCTATTTGTCTTGGTCTGGGTGTTTAATATGTATATTATATATGTATTTAAAAAAAAAATTAAGTATATAGGTATGGTAAATTTTAAATAGAAAAATATTGGAAAAAATTAACTCGGCCACAAGTATATAGGTATAAGTATATAGGTATGTTTATCCGTTATCTAGTATCCATAACACAACTTCTTCGTGAAACTTAACGTGGGCTAGATAATTGGTGTGATTGTATGGAGATATTTATTTATTTATTATTCATATAATTTTTTTTTTGACGATTGTTGGAAAAGAAATATTAAAAAAATGTACAATTCTATTGGCAAATATAATTTGGAAACATTATTGTGTTTGTTTCTACGTGGTACTGCTTCCTGAGCAACAACTTTTGCTCACATTTGTTTTGACTCATGTATGTACTCACTTATGGAAAACAATAAACGATTGAATTGACGACCTGCCCCCTAATTGTCTAATTTCAAAATCTATCACAATTCCTTTCAAAGGTATTGTGATTGTGATAGTGATCTTGGGAATTGTGTCACTTATAGTCGCAATTCGTTTCGGAATGAATGATGTTTTAAATGTCACTTCTTTTGACATTCTCCATACATTTGAAAGATATTTTCGTCTGTCACTTTGCTTAGACAGTTCAATTTCATACCTTTCAAAACGCGTCCCGATCATAATCCTTAACAAATGTCAAAGTGAAGTATGTAAATATCTTTTAAATGACGAATTGAAATTAATTGCGATTGATTTTAAAATTAGACAATTAGCCACCTGTTTGGCGTAGGGGTACTAAGCCCGCCTTCTGCGCCAGAGGTCCCGGGTTCGATCCCCGGACAAGACAAATATTTGTGTGCATGAACATGTCTATTTGTCTTGGTCGGGGTGTTAAATTGAAAAAAGAAAGAAAGAAAAATAAGTTTATTTTGGACAAACAAAAGACATCCGAATAAAAATAAAAACGTAAAAGACGAAAAACCGTTTGTCCCAAAACGGTCCCGACTCAGCATAATGCATGGCTTTTGGCCAGCGCTGATCTTCCGTCAGTTCCGTCGGATAACTTTAATATTTGGAACGCCAAAATGTCAACAAAAAGTACCATCAAAAATAGTTAAAAAAAGACGGGTTGCACTCCGGGAGTGCCGGCAGAAGTGAAAACTTGATTATTAACGTTGAGCATGTTTGATATTTTGGAATGGTTAGGGAATAATTTTGCACCAATTGCTTTATCAGTATAAAAGTACTATCATTTATGTGGTAGAATACAATATTCATTTATTGCGCTATCGTACACAAACATGACAAACCATATTAAAGTGAACGTTAAGTTAGGTAATAAGATATAAGAAAACATTAGTTATTATAGAGAATCGAAAAATATATATTGACAATAAAACAAGAGACAAGTAAAAGACATTATCAACAGTCTGTCGCTAAGCAACCGAGACCATAGTCAACCTGTCACCTCAACATTCTCCATCCGTCCTACGCTTTTTCGATCAGGTCACGTGTCCTGACGCGAGTTTAAGATTTTATACCCATTACAGAAAAAGTGCTCAACGCCGCTAAAGAAGTTTTCACTTCAAAAAAACAGGTATGTTCAAGGCATAACTTCCATTTCGCTAAAGTGGCTCAGAATTCAATATGGTGCCCGTGATATAATACACTGTTTTATCCCCATTTATTATTGATGCTGAGCGTAGCGGAGCCTCTCTTATGTTGACTCTTTTGAAAGTCATAGCGCCCAGACCGTTTAACCGATACCAATGAAACTTGGCACATACTTAGACATCAACCATACCTAGGAGGTGACAAAAATTCAATGTCCCACCATCACCATAACCTTAGCTTTTGGCGCCAAAGAAAAGCCAAATTCGGTTTTTAGGGTTTTGCTCGAAAAGTATAGACTTTTGTGCATCGCGATACATTACAAATTTTACCAGAATGTAAATGCAACAAACCGCGTCTAAATCCGTCATGTCCTCACAGAGTTATGCCGACATAAAGTTGTAAAAGCTCGCGGCGCTCCGCCTCTCTTGGGCTCCAAAGCGCCCAAAAGCTCCAAAAGTTTGGAGCCGTTCCTAGTTACCTCAAAAGACGGCGATGGGTCTGAGTCTGACCCATAATCAATTCATTTCGTAAGTAGTCATATGATTAATTTATAAATCACTAGCGGCCGCTCGCCGTTTCGCTTGCGTGGTTCCCGTTCCCGTGGGAATATCGGGATACAATGTAGCCTATGTTACTCGGGGATAGTGCAGCTTCCCAACGGTGAAAGAATTTTGCAAATCGGTCCAGTGGTTTCGGAGCCTATTCAATTCAAACAAACAATAAAATCTTTCCTCATGATATTAAGAGCTAGCGCAGACGACGGATAACGGAGGACTTTTTGTCCGCGACACGTCTTTATTGTTAACCAAATAAGATTGAACTTAGATCGCGTATATCCATGTCTTCGTTATATATTCAACTTTATCTTCTAAGTAATAAGGTCGTGTCGCGGACTAAAAGTCCTCCAATGTCCGTCGTCTGTGCAGGCCCTGATATAGAGTATAGAATTATCATACCGTTTTATGATAATTTGACAATATGTCATACTTGGTCATATATGACATAATAGGTTACAACCCGATACTCGGGTTCGTCGACTTTTAATGACACTTTTTAATTGCAGTTTGTGATCATCACGTTTAACATTTTGTATATTTTATAGTTTTCGGAACAAATAGACTCGAGTACCTTTAATTTGATACCTTACTCGGCCGCGTACTACGCGCCAAAGTCCCTATCGAGTCGTCACAAATTTTGCGAACCTGAATTAAGTATATAGATATTTTGTCATTTTCCGATTCGATAATCCCTGGATATAACGAGAAAATGACATGGACTTTATTGTATCAGAAAATAAGTAGGACTTAGTATTTTTATTTGTATTGATTGACCTTAGGAAAAATATATTTAGATAAGTGATTCGATAACTTTCGTTCGTTAACATTCGACGACCTACGTGGTAGAGTGGTATGTAAACCGGTTTCAAGGTGTCTCTTACTCTGAGGTCCCGGGTTCGAATCCCGGTAGGGGCAAATGTTTGTATGATCAATACGAGTATTTGTACCCGAGTCATGGACATTTATATGTATTTCTACATATAAATAGTTATATATGTATAATTATATGTACCTATTTATATCCGTTACCCTAGTATCCCATAACTCAAGCCTTATAGTGTTTTTTGGGGCTAGGTTATTGGTGTAAATGAAAGAAATATTGTTATTTATTTTATTTTTTAACTGTTGTGGATGTTAGTGCGTATGTATTTACCTATACACTATACTTTTTTAATGACTAACAAATCTCAACCATACATTTCGTTCGAGTGGGCATTGTATTAGATGATTTTTTAGTTTTTGCATAACAATGCTATTTTTATAAGCACTTATGATTAATTGTTAATAGAAAAATATTGGAAAAAATCGATTTGGTCACATGTTATTATCAGACAGGACTAAAGGTTTCTATTTAAAAAATATATAATACCTATATAAAAAAGTATAATACCTATGATGTATTATACTTTTCTGTGTAACAGCAGGTTTTGTTTGGCTCGATTTCGTTGCTCCTTTTTTTTATTTATTTTTTATGATCGACGGGGAGACTCTTAGCCTTCATTATGATGAAGGCCAAGGCCAGGTATGCCTGATATTAAGTATTGATAAGGCTGAAGATGGAAGCGAGCCACTCCCGGAATCCTCAATCACTGAGGAACTGGCTATCTTATCATTAACTGCCGGAACACAACAATGCTGAAAACATTGTTGTTACATCGTCACTTAGATTAGATGGTGGTAGCTAGCCAGGCGGACTTACAACAAGTCCTACCGCCAACCAAAAAGTAGCTCCTTAGTAAAAGTTGTTCCTATTGATGGATACTACCTATCATTCTTAAGTTTTTCAGGTAGTCAAAAATTACGTTTTTAATAAGCATTTCAGTCTTTATATGGATCTCGTGCAAGGGTAAATAACAAAAGTTATATAGCTACCATAGAAAATAAACACTTAGATGAATAATTATACGTACATGACATGTAATGTACACGAAATAAAACAACTTTACGAAAAAAAAAAAAAAAACCGGCCAAGTGCGAGTCGGACTCGCGCACTGAGGGTTCCGTACAAACCTGTAGGTAAATAAGTAAAAGTTCACCCATCACGACAATCGAGTCATAGTTATGATATTTTTATTGCAAAATGTAATTTAAAATTTTCAAAAATATTTCTTATTATATGATGTAACAAAAAATTTACGGTTTTCACAACTTTTCCTTTATCTGTACTATAAGACGTTACTTCGTACCAAATTTCAAGATTCTAAGTTCACGGGAAGTACCCTGTAGGTTTTGATTCCCGTGCGAGTTTCGAAAATTTGCGGAAATTTGCGGCATAAACGGCTGTATCTTTTGATTGCTTTGACTTAGAAGTTTGATTTTTTCACAGCTCCAAGGGACAGTAGACCTAAGTATTAGTATAAATTAAAGTTTGATACCTTCATGCGTTCCTGAGAAAAACGGTCTTGACAGACGTACGGACGGACGGACAACGAAGTTGTTCCATAAGGGTTCCGTTTTTTCCTTTTGAGGTACGGAACTCTAAAAACCCTAAAATCCTAAAAATACGCACAATTACAATTAGTTCGTGATACACCGCGTTTGATATCCGTAAAAGTTGTTTTTTTTCACCTCAATAAATTGTTAAGAAATTCACTTAGCAATATAGCGCTAGCGCCCTTTTTAGACCTTATGCACATTTGGTTCGCGCGCTCGGCCTGCGATTGTTGATGTTAAGCAACTTTCGCAATAGTCGGTCACGGGATGGGTGACCAAAAATTTACTATCTCGAGCTCCTCCGTGCTTCGGAAACACGTTATACCGTTAGTCCTGACTGCATTTGCAGTCGTTATAGCCCACCAATCCGCGTGGGCCTGCGTGGTGAGTACTGGCCCGTTCTCCTCATTCATTCATAAGGAAGGCCAGTGCCCCAGCAGTGGGGACATCAAAAATGACTGATGACAAGGTATTTATGGCGTGAGTGTATGTAAAACCATTGCTACATACAGTTCACTTAAACGACACAAGAGAAAGGTGTTATTTCCCTTATTACGTCGATGATTTAATTGTCTCCACCTCAGTGGCGCCGCAGCGCGACTAAATTGAGAAGTAAATGCATTTTCCTCAAGTCTGACTGAGGCCGTGAGAACCAACCACGTGGCTGTTACACCATTCTATTTATAGGAAAAACTTGACAATGCAATTCTTCCTTGTCACAACACATCAACGCATTTAATGACGATCTGTGGGCCTACCATCATCTGTTAAAAAACCATCATGTCATAAGAACGTTTTGTTTGCGTTTTCTTTTTATTGATGTTGTCACATTTTGACACACTTTACAATTATGAGACGATGATCGAGCGTTGACGTCACAAAACTTCCGTCAAAAAACAAGCTTACTTCAAGAGATTCGTAGTATGAAATAGTATGATAAGATTGTAACAATACCGCTAAGAGATGGGGGCAGGCCCCCTGTCTGGCTTAGGAACGAATGCATACCTACCTACCTTCTGCAGAAGAGGTCCCGTCTTCGATTCACGGATAAGTAAAATATTTGTGTGATGAACATTTTCTAGGTCGTCGTCTCAGCCATATCATCATAACACTCACTGCTGGGTATAGGCCTCCCCCAAAAGGGGGGGTTTGCCATAATCGCCACGCTTGGCAGGCGGGTTGGCGATCGCAGTATGGCCAAGATTGTAGGAGACGCTGCTGCCCGTCTCCTGAAGGCCGAGTTCCTTAGTCGCCTTTTACGACACCCACGGGATGAGAGGGGGTAGAGCTATTCTAAGCCGACACTACACAGCTATTTTTTTTAGGTATGTGTGTTTAATATGTATGTAAAAGTAGTGTAGGTATCTAATCAAAAAAATAATTAAAACCGGACAAGTGCGAGTCGGACTCGCTCACCGAGGGTTTTTCTGTACTTGTAGTAAAAGACGACACTACTTGACCAATTTCATAGTTCTAGGTCAACGAAAAGTATCCTATGAATTTTGATTCGCTTGAGAGTGTTGAAGTTCTGCTAATACTGAGCTGAGCACAGTTTTGTCATCACACGTCTGTACGCGTTTCTCTTTGATTGTTATTTTGTTTGTTTTCTTTCTTTTTTGTTTAATTTGTACTTTTTCATGCTTCTATGTAACATGTTTGTGTTACTGTGTACCTTTGTGTGATGTCAAAATAAATATTTTTCTATTTTCTATTTATACGTTTTTGCGGCATAAATGCCCATTATAGCGCTAATTTTGAAGTTGATTTTTTCACAGCTTGAAGAGATTGTTAACGTGAATATATGGTTTTAATATCTTTCAACACCTAAAGTTCCCGAGTTTTTCCCGGAATTCAGTTTCCAAAACTAACGACTATATTTTATGATTAAATTACAAATGTATAGTTTTTTGATTGTTTCCTGTATTCGTAGTAAAAGACGATATTACTTGACAAATTTCATACTTATAGGTCAACGCGAAGTGCCTTATGAATGTTGATTCCCTTGAAAGTGTCGAAATGTACGTTTTTTGCGGCATAAACGGTCCTTCAACAGACTGTTGACCTCAATCTGGTTTTCATTTCAACTCGATACATCCACGCGTTCTCGAGATAAACGAGGACAGATGGACGGACGGACAAACCGACAGCAAAATGATCCAATTCCTTTTTTTAGGGAACCCTAAAAAGATGAACTCTACTTTAAAAACTTTAAAATAAAATAATCCAATTTGGTGTAGGCTTTCTGAAGTTGAAGTTATGTGCGTACGATAACTTCTAAACGAAAACGACGAAATGGATTTCGGCAATTCATTTTTTATTTATATTAGACTTGCGGCCACTCGCAGTTTCACCCGAATGGTGAATATCGGGATAAATAGCCTATAATGTTACTAACCGTCCTTTCAACTAACTCTATGCCAAAAATCAAGTTGATTGGTTGCTTAGTTAGGGCGTGAAGGGAGGACAAACAAACACACTTTCTTTTTATGATTTTGTAATTTTTGCATTTTTCAATGCTATTTTTATACTTATCGTAAATTTTAAATAGAAAAATATTGGGAAAAATTAACTCGGCCACAAGTGAATTCTGAGACGGGAATCGAACCCGCGACCTTTGGAAATCCGGTCCAATGCTCTAACCGCTGAGCTACCGAGAGCAAGTCTCGGTAGTCTGGGTAGCTATTTTTCTATTTAAAATTTACCATAAACACACTTTCGCATTTATTCGAATTAGGATAGAACTGTGAACAATATGCTTCCAGGGATAGAATAATTAGGAAGATTCGGTAGTTATGCGATTACGATTCCTAGCGGGAGCGGGAAATAAAAAAAAAAACATAATCCTAAACACAAAAAAAAAACAATTTCACGTGAAAATTTATAAATTGTGCTCACTGTAAAACCAGTTAACACCTGATGACGACGGTCGCCCATCTGAAATTCGGCCATTTTGAAAAGTATCTGTATTTTAACGTAAAATTTAAACCTCCTTTTACCAATAGTTTAACTAGGATTACAAATTGGAACTATAAATTAGTGTCAGATAAGGGAATAGGTATGCGGGCCGGTTGCACCAAAATTACGAATTATCAACTAAATTGTGCAACTTATGGTACCTATACAGGGGGTCAATTCTGCTATATTTTTGTCATAATCGTCTCTCAGTGGTGTTTCAATAGTAGTGTTTATTTACACTGTTGTAACAAGAACTGTGTAAAACAGCACTACCATTGAAACACCACTGGAATACGATTGTGATTAAGCATTAGCAGAATTGGGCCCCAGAGCCTTTGCCAGCGATATCGATCGCGTCGAGTTGGTTCCTGATATCTAAAACTATGTTCGCTTCTGGGAATACCTACACTTTTATTTCTTTATTATATATACAACCGCCTCTGTGGTCTAGTGGTACAACCACCGGCATCAGACCCAGGAGTCCCGGGTTTGACTCCCAGCGGGGGTACATATTGCATTCGGTTTGGTTGGAGGTAAGACTTGTTGTAAGTCCGCCTGTCTTATCTAATTCTGACGCCATAACAACAATGTTTTCAGCATTGTTGTGTTCCGGCAGTTTGAGATAAGATAGCCAGGTCCTCCGTGATGAGGATTCCGGGAGAGGCTCGCTTCCATCTTCAGCCTAATCAATACTTAACATCAGGTATGATGAAGGCTAAGAGTCTCCGCGTTGTATATAAAAGAAAAATATTTTTTTTACAAATTTTAGAAAAACTTACAGCTTACTTATATATATAATATACCAATTAAGCCCCTAAGTAAGCACTGAAATGCTTGTGCTATGGGATGCTAGGGTAACGGATATAAAAATAAATACATACATGTTATTTAAGTATTTATGTGTAAAAATATATATAACTAAGGTACAAATTCTCGTATTCATCATACAAACATTAGCCCCTATCGGGATTCGAACCCAGGACCTCAGAGTAGCCGACACTTTAAAACCGGTGTACGTACCACAGAGATCATCAAAACGTTTTAAGGAGTAAATAACAATTTTTCACAGATAAACAATTGTAGTTGTAACGCGACGACGACGACGATGCAACAATTAATTAAGATTTCTATCACATATGTAGCTAAATTTGAGCTATATTTTAGATTTCACAATTTAGGCAAGTAACTACAGGTATTTGACATCCTAAAATAAATTATTGAGAAACTGTGGTGTTGAATAAATTCTATGCCACCATTTGAATTTGCCACAATATCAAATGAAAATGCTCAAACAGCAAGTGCTTCTCAAGGTGTTTCCAAATAAAAACATTTAGCAGGTGGAAAAACTATTTCAAAAATTACCATTTTCATTTGCAGAAATGAATACAGCTTGTCATAAAAACGTTTACATTTTCAACAGGACAGAATTTAGAAATTCGGGCGTATTAATTTTTCAGGATTGTCGCATCGGCGGGCGCCGTGGCGCGGCGGTTTTAAAAATGAAAATTGTTTTGCTGCAATGTTGTTGGTTTTCAAAATGGCTTCCAACAGATTTGCGATTTGGCTTAGTTCGCGAGGATCACGGGATTAGGAAGAATAATACCTGTTTAATATTTTTATTGTTGCCGTTTCCTTTTGCTTGCTTTACTTTACTTTAAAGCAAAAACGAATTCTCAAGTTAATCTTTTACATTAAGGAAGAACTTGTTAAAAAACTCAAAACCTCATTCATTAAGCTTTTATAAATCATATTTAAATTTTGCCTTATCAACTTCTTTCTAATCACTCATTGAGTTAGTACAAAAACTACAAGATAACAGTGTAATAGATGATGAAATGTGTTGAGTTTGTTTTATTAGGTACATTAAGTCAATGAGTTTTAAAACTCTGAACAGAACTTAAGCCATGTGGAAAAAGTTTCCCAGCTACCTCCAAAAAGGCGGCGCACATAAATATGGGGTATATATTGGAACGCCTATTTTTTTTTGTCCTAATGGCCTTTGGTACACATATTATAGGCCTAAAATTGTGTGAAAGTCATTTGTGCAGTGATTACAGAGATCAGTGTTTCCAAAAGTACAAACAAACAAAAATGTCTTTTAGCTTTATTACAATTTAAATATAAATGGTCAGTTACACAATTGAAACAATGGACTGTTCTAACAAAAAATAGTACCTATAAATAGGTATCATTAAGTTATATTAGATATCGATTTATTATACCTAACTCGGTGAGTCCATTTATTATTTCGTGGCGCAGACACAATTTGTAATTTCACCATTAAACCGACGTTATCCGTTAAGTGATCGGTGGAACTTGCCCATCAAATTTAACTTCATTTACAAATGATAAAATCATGAGTTTTTCATAATTTATTGAATGTCGACTCATCGTTATTGTAAAGCCTGTAAACCGAATACATTATCAGCTGGTTACTTCTTAAAAGCCAAAATGTTATTTTGTTTAATTTATAGTATACATCGCATACATTAATTCTGAGATAAGTAGGGAAGTAATTTAAATACGTGTCGCGGATATCAGAAACAAGAAATGTATTATAAGAAATAATTCTACGAGTCATACGTAATTGGAGCAGCTCGCTGGTGCAGTGGTTCGCGCATCTGCGATTGTAGTTCCTCCGAGCTTCGGAAGGCACGCTAAACCGTCCTTCCGGCTGTATTTAGAGTCGTTAAAACCTACAAATCTATTTTGGGCCCGCGTGGCGTTCACGCCATTCTTCTTGAAGTACAAACTTAATTGTAGTAAGATAAAAACACCCATACACGATACAAACAGAAATGTTCGTGACATTAAAGTTTCCTTCCAACGACCAAATTGAAGTTGTAAATTTTTTACACACACACACATACTTTTTTTTTACTCACACTTTGAAGGCACAAAACTTCTGTCGGAAAATAAGCTTATTTTAAGAGCGTCGTGGTACGAAATACCATTAGTATGATTGAAACAATACTGCGCTAAGAGATGGCGGTAAGCCACCTGCTAGTTGATTATCTAACACTGTTGCTAACAGATTTTGATTGAAATTGATTGATAGAGGAGTTACATTGCTGCTTTAGTAAGATAGTTGTCACATTTGGTGTTTTTATTTATTATTATGTATAGGTTAGCGCTTGACCGCTATCTCGCCTGATGGTAAGCGATGATGAAATCTAGGATGAAACGCGCTTGCCTAGAAGATACCTATTCACACGTGAAGACCCCCAAATTGTAAGAAACACAGACTCAGGCAAAGCATTCCACTCTCTGGCAGTACAGATGATAAAATTTGACGCAAAACGTTTAGTGCGAATCTTTGGGATCTCAACCATTTACTACAGCAGCAATGTGACTGCACTTTCAATCAAACGTTGATAGAAACAAGTTACATAATCAGGGGGTTGGTCATATTACGTCCTACTATCCGCATATAACTAAACGACAAAGTTTCAATTCCGAATTGCGGTTAATTCGGTGTCGCCACAGAGTTGCTCCGGCATCGGACCGGACGCGTAGCGGGGGCGATACAAACGGGGTGTAATTGACCCCGTATTGCAACTTGGAGCAATACGGGGCAATGTGACATGCACTAAGCCCTGATGGCTTAGTGTATATCACAGTGCAGTAGGTGTATAGGCTAAGCAGCCTGCAACATCTCTTCAAGTAACTGGGTACAGCTTGGCTCAAAACGGCCGGAATGGCGGAACAGGGTAAACGACGGCGCGAAACGCTTTGAAAAAGTTTGTCTGCATGATCTTGACGTCAAATGACATCTTAAGAAGTCCCGACCGTAGCCAACTTATAACTACACTTATAATGCCATCGGACAGCTTTACTGCGAGAGTTGTTATCGCATGTTTAAGACTAAGTTTGGCTTTGCGAGTCACATTCGGGCACACGAGAGACATCATCATCGTATAGGCTGTCTTCGTCATCAGCCATTTTTAATGTCCCCGCTGCAGGGGCACTGGCCTTCCTTATGGGTGGATAAGGAGAATGGGCCATGACCCACCACGCGGGTCCGATGCAGATTGGTGGGTTTTAACGACTGCAAATGCAGCTGGGACCAACGACTTAACGTGCTTTCCGATGCACGGAGGAGCTCGAGATAGTAAATTTTTGGTCACCCATCCCGTGACCGACCATTGCGAAGGTTGCTTAACCTCAACAATATCAGCCGAGTGCAACTGTTTATTATGTTTAGATTGTGGTCTTACTGAGAGCTGAAGTGCGTGGTAGCTTTTGGTTATTTTGTAAGTGGAAGTTGGAAAATCTCCCATGCTGCACTGAGAGTGAAATAACAACATGCAACTG
The DNA here is from genome assembly GCA_910589605.1 of Chrysoteuchia culmella. Lineage (NCBI taxonomy): Eukaryota > Metazoa > Arthropoda > Insecta > Lepidoptera > Crambidae > Chrysoteuchia > Chrysoteuchia culmella. Next base: position 14,694,861 of record OU342664.1, on the reverse strand, counting down.
CTAAATTTCATGCAGAAAGAACTTTACAATGGACAATTGGACAGGGTATATTCGAAAACTAATGTAGGTGTGGTTATGGCCCAGTCTCCTTATCCATTCATAAGGCAAGCCAGTGCCCAGCAGTGGGGACATTAAAGATGGTTGATGACGATAAATGCCAAATGTGGAGTCGTTCATGGAGGAGTGCCTATGAGACTGATGAAATAGGTTTATTTGTCAAAATATTTAGCCCAGGTCATTTACGAAATATTTTTGATTTTAATAAACAGATGACATTGACGTATAATCGGATAGAATCCACAAGCAATAAAAAAAAACAACGGGTTGCACTCCGGAAGTGCCAGCAGAAGTGAAAACCGCTTAAACGAAACAGCAGGAGCAGGCATACATTTTCGCCGAGCGGTAGAAAGAGAGGGGGATAATATTACCTTCTCTACTACGCCGCGCCGGCGCTCTACTCTCCCTCCGTCTTACGAATTTTCGATCAGGGTCACGTGTCCTGACGTGACTTTAACATTTTTTACCCATCCCAAAAATTTTAAACTCTGATATGCACAACGCCGCTAAAGAAGTATTCACTTTAAATATAATTCAATAAACGTTAAATGTAGTGGCGGTACTGTTTCTCATCTTACTGTGGCATAACACCGAACGTAATCCCAAATTATCCACCCATAATAGATTCCATTTCAGTTCTGAACTTGCATCTTAACCTAATATATCTCGTAATATGTACGACTTAAAGTTAAGATTTAATTGTGCGCCGGATTCAAAATGTGTCGTGGAAATTGTGGATGAGAGTTGCCAGCAGCAAATTAAGGCTTTATCAGTCTATTTAATGTTTATGTTCTTATTCCCTTCAATTTTGTTAAGGGCAATGTACTTTTGAGATGTCTTTACTTGTAATTATTAAACGAATGAACAAACTCTTATTGTTTACTAGTTGATGCCAGCGACTTCGATCGCGTGGACTTCATTTATCAGCTTTTGTATCCGTTGACATGGAACGTGATACACTGTTACCGCCTTCACCGCGTGGACGTAATCCTTTTTTTTATGAACAATGAGGAGGATTATGGTAAATTTTAAATAGAAAAATATTGGAAAAAATTAACTCGGCCACAAGTGAATTCTCAGACGGGAATCGAACCCGCAAACTTTGGAAATCCGGTCCAATGCTCTAACCGCTGAGCTACCGAGACTTGCGAACCACCGTCGAAATTCTCCAATACTTTTTATATTTTTAATACGCTGTAGGCCAGCGTTTGTACATCAATGCTAGGAATATCCTTGCATTCGAAAGAAACATCTTTTCAGGTGTTTAACGATCGATTAAGATGCAACTGCCAATAATTTATGATTTTGTAATTTTTGCATTTTTCAATACTATTTTTATACTTATGGTAAATTTTAAATAGAAAAATATTGGAAAAAATTAACTCGGCCACAAGTGAATTCTTGGCCTTCATTATACCTGATGTGAAGTATTGATAAGGCCGAAGATGGAAGCGAGCCTCTCCCGGAATCCTCATCACTGAGGAACTGGCTATCTTATCTCAAACTGCCGGAACACAACAATGTTGAAAACATTGTTGTTATGGCGTCATTCTTAGATAAGATGGTGGTAGGTAGCCAGACGGACTTACACCAAGTCCTACCACCAACCAAACCGAATACACGTACCTCCGCTAGGAATTGAACCCAAGACCCCTGGGTCTGATACCTTTGGTTGTTACCACTAGACCCTAGACAGATGGAAAAAAGTCCCATACCTCTAATTTTTATATGTCAACAGAAAATACAAATCTCTTATAGTTTAGCTGGTCTCTTAGCTTCCTTTATCAAGTTTTAAAGATTTCAAAATAAATTGTACCATATGTTACGGCCAGACCTAGTAGCAAAAAGTTTTCAAGTCCGTTCAGTAGTTTCCGAGATTAGCCTGTACAGACAAACAGACACACAGTAAAACGGACGTTTTTTAAAATAATGGTCTCAAAATATTCTTTTTCTGTTTTTACGTCGTCTCCAATTAGTTTTTGGTAAATACCTTCAATGTACAGAAATTTTGATATTACAGTTTTATTGTACAGGGTGTTAAAAGACCCATACCGAAACCGTAATATATGCATAGTGTACATCAAACTAAATAACATTATGTAAAAATAATTGCTGGGAAACCACTTTTATTTTTGGTAAAAAAATTGGTGTTATTTTTTTACACACAATGGAACGCGTGCAATAACGTTTGCGTGTCTATAGAGTACGAATAGGTGATTGGGGCCCCATATCATTGAGTGGTTTTGAAATTCATTGCGGTTTTGTTACTCTATACGATAATCTTTAAAAAAAAATAATGACTAATCCTTAATAACTCTTTAAGGTGGTACGACTTCCATACGAACAAACATTGCCCATTAATTGCTTCAACATACATTAATAATTCATAAATACATGTGCAACTAACTCGTTTTAGTTATTTGTTTGCGCGAAATTATAAAAAAAATGTACTTTCACACATGAGGTATATAAATGCGATGAGTCACATACACTTACGTAGAATTATTGAAATTATAAGATATTAGTTTATTCGTGATTTATGTATGAAAGTACATTTTTTTATTATTTCGCGCAAACAAATAGCTGAAACGAGTTAGTTGCGCATGTATTTATGAATTATTAAGGTATGATGAAACAACAATTGTGCAATGTTTGTTTGTATGGAAGTCGTACCACCTTATTCCCAGGTTTGGCCCCATACAAGAAAATTATAGTAACGATATACGTGGTTTTCGTTTTCGTTATGGGTCTTTTAACATCCTGTATGTATAGATTATTATAACGAATGAACAAACTCATCTTATTACACACACAACCACACACACATGTGTTTTGTTTATGTTTAATTGTTTTTTTTTCGTTTGTTTGCGTCATTACGTCAGCTACGGTATCATTTTATGGGGCAACAGCACAGATGCAGGATCTCTTTTCATTCTTCAAAAAAAACTTGTCCGTATAATAGCTAATATAGAACAGACTGAAAGTTGCAGACCATACTTTATAAAATATAAAATATTAACCCTACCCAGCTTATATATTTTGGAGATTATGCAAATTTGTTAGAAAATATAAACAATTTTATACCAAACGCGAAGATATACCCTGCAAGTACACGTTACGACATAAAAATAAATGAATATTAACAAATTTCCGATTAAAACTAACATCTTCAAGTACCTTCAGTTCCTCTACTAAAATATATAATAAATTACCCGATATAATAAAAAATGAAAACAGTGATGCTATATTTATACGAAAATTAAAAGAGCTATTTACTAGTAAATGTTACTATAGTGTTAATGAATATTTTATTGATCATACATATATTGGTTCTGCAAAATGATCAAAATCAAAATCAAAATCAATATCATTTATTCAGTCTAGGCTGTTACAAGCACTTATGAACGTCAAAGAAGCTACGCCATCGGTTCACAAACCCTACGGCGGGAGACCTTGTAACGAGAAGAACCGGCAAGAAACTCGTCAAGGGCTGTTTTTTTCTCCCTGTTTTATTTCATACAGAGTCGTCAAATTGAAAAGTGACATTAACATATCAGTAAGGTCAATTTCCATCACAAAAGGAAAATACTAATGAAAATATTACATTTTATGGTTATTGTAAACGTAAACAATTTTTAACTGGCAAAGAAAGACTTGTCTATCATACATTACAACATTTCCCGCACCACAAGACTACTACACTGCAAGTTGTGAGGTACATACAGGTCAGTATCAATTTATTTTAGATAAAAATATTTAGGCTTTAAGCACAGCATTAAGATAAGCAGACTGAGGTAGACCCATTTCCGCTGGCGGCACCCGTTCACGAGCATAATTATAATTATAATTCTAATTATCATCATATAATTTCTCAGATGAAATACGGCCCCTCTCTCTTCTAGCCCTAATTGCGTGCCCAACCGGGTCCATAACACTGGTCTTACATTATTTTATAACATCTATCTACAGGTACATTATGGTTTTGCAATAAACTATTGAGTATTGAGTATCAATAAATATTTTTCTTTCTTTCTAATCCCACAGGCGAGATAGGCAGACCAGGGGGTTACTCTTGACAGAATCGCGTTGAGATCGAGATTGAATGTCAATAATTATTACTGATTTACGACGTTGATTCGACTTTAATTGCTGCCAAAATCGATTACTAGCGTATAAAATTGCTTCATTTACTAATTTCAAGTATTAATTTTCTAGTTTAATTACTTATTTTAAGTTATTATTACTGACGTTTGACATTAATGAGTAAGGGGGCTGAGAGGAATGACCGTTACTTTTCTCTATCCCAACAATATAAAAAACATGCTAAGTGTTGTTTTGAGTCTTAGTTAACTTTAGTTGGTTCCTTAGTTAGGGCGTGAAGGAAGGACAAACAAACACACTTTCGCATTTATAATATTAGTTAGGATTAGGATTTTCGATAACTTTACATTTTATAAACACTAACTATTCCATTTTTTGTGTGCTGACAGGATCCTGTCATGTACTTTTTGATATTAAACTATAAGATGGTTAGAGATGTTACAAATCAGGTAAAAATATATACTCGTACATTTCTTCATACCTTTATCTAGATGTGTAATGTACCAGAAACAAGATTCTAATATTTTACCTCGACACTTTTTCTTTTCGAAATGACCCCCTATATAAATTTGATAGAAATACGAAAATTCAAGATTATTCTCAAATGGGGTTACATATACTATTGGAAATTGGTTTAATTAGTGGACACCAATAATATTTAGCATCGTGTTAACATTTCTCTTTTATCGCTATAGTTATTTAGTACGAAGTGATTTCGTACTTTTTCACCTAATCTACAAAATCGGACTCGCTTTCGCGCGCGTCCTTTTCTTATTACTATCTCGCTTCGTATAGCGTCTTAATAAAGTTCATTTTTGATTGGCCGGAAAAGTAAACTTAATGTACCCTCGATATAACATCGAATAGGTGCCGTGTGGTGACGGCCAAAGAATACAAGTGTCACCACTCCCTTACATGCCTGGGATGTCGTAAGGGTCGACTAAGAGGCCCGACGCATTGAACACCTGTGCGAGAGAAGGAACACTTGAAACAAACCCTCTACCAACCCGTCTGGCCAGCGTGGTAGCAGTAGGCTAATAGCCTCCTATGAACGCCACAATAGGCTGAGCTAGGAGAGCATTGGACGTTCACAGGCTGATGATGGATGGAATTATTCCGGAGAAACATTACATTATTTATAACGAAATAGCAATGTATTTTTATCGTTAATTTACGCCGCTTGCGGAGTTCGTGAGTGAATTCTCTCATCCCTGTCCATTTTTGAACCCTTTTTGAGAAATTTGCATAACCATAAGCTCGCCAAAGCTTTTAAAATCAAAATATTTCACCATCGTTTGCCCGACTGACCTAAATACCGAAGCTTACTTAATTGTAGGCAATTTTTCGTGGTCTTCACCGGACGGGAAATTCTAATAAAGAAATGCACCCTAAATTGAAAAGTTTCTTGTTAGATAAAGTGTAAAAGTTTTTCGTTTTTATAAGTGGAGGTAGTGGAGGAACATGGAGGTTACGAATTTATTTATTTATTTATTTGATTCGCCAACGTCTGTACACACCAATACACTTTTCATATTACTAGCTTACAATCTAGGTGAAACAAACACTTAAAGGCAAATACCGCATGCTCAAGTACTTCTAATTAATTAAAATTAAATTAGTACCTACATAACCCATAACTTAAATGGACCAAGGGGTCCTTAACAGTTTATTAGTGTGGTAAGCTAAACTTACCAAAAAAATAATAATATATATAACGTACAACAGAAAAAATAAAAAGGAAAGAATAAATAACAATTTCCCAAACTACTGCCTTCTAGGTCACTTCTTCACAATGGTATGAATCTTTCTAGGTGGATCAGAGTTAAAATCGAAACGGTCACTATACTCATTCATCAGTTTGCATAATCTGGGAATGGGTGAACATGAGCCAAACACAGATTTTCGAAGTGGTACGCAGAGAAAGAATGGGTAATATAATCTTCAATTTCATATATAGAATAAAGATACAACACAGAACATCATGTACAAAATTTATTGCAGATGCTACCAATAAACACACACAGTTAATTGCTAATAAAATTGTGTAACATTTATAATAGCTTAGACACGACCATCTCGGAAGCGAACGAAACGTTCTAATCGAACTTTAGTACCTACTCCTAAAGATTATGTTAGAAAAGAAAGATTTTTTCAAATTGTACTTACTTTTGTTAAAAAAAATATGTTAGACTAGCGGCCGTAGAAAAGTAGCGTATGCTATTATCCGTCCTTTCAACTAACTCTCTGCCAAAAATCAAGTGGATCGGTTGCTTAGTTAGAGCGTGAAGAAAGACAAACAAACATACTTTGTAGCAGGAATAATTTAGCTTTTTATTAGTGAAAGAATTTTCAAAATCAGTTTAGTAGTTGTAGTTCCAGAGATTACTTTGTATAAACAAACTATTAAGCTTCACCTCTTTATAATAATATAAGAATAGCAGTACCCCCTCTCATCCTATGGGTGTCGTAAAAGGCTACTAAGGGACTAAGCCTTCAGGAGATGGGCAACAGCGTCTCCTACGTACTTGGCCATACTGCGATTACCAACCCGCCTGCAAAGCGTGGCGATCATGGCAAACCCTCCCTTTTGGGGGAGGCATATACAGTGGGTGTTATATTGCTGAGACGACGACGACGACGAAGAACAAAATGCTTTGTATAAATAATGAACGCCAAAATAGGCGTGAGCTAGGAGAGGCTTATGAGGCTGATGATGGATATCGAATAGACCGCACTTCATTTTATCATAAATTGTAGACCATACCAACATCATCCACCTTACAAACTTTACCTACGCGGCTTCAAAATAAAGATAAGAACGATTAAAAATTCAAAGTCCATTGTGCAGGGCAATACCATAAAGAGAGCCGGTAATGCATTTACACTAATCCAGATTTATCCGGAACGGCTGGAGGGCTAATCCGATCGACTGACCGAGCCGATCCGATCTTTAGTCGACGTCGATTGGTCTAATGGGGTCTTCCGATTAATCTCTTTCTGTTTTAACGTGATACCATTTGACCCTTTGCTATCATCATTCGTCCCTCTAAAATTTGCCTTTAGATTTGTAGCGAAAAGTTTGGGGACTAACTTTACAATTTTGTGTAAAATCCTGTTTCTTTTATGTTGCTATAAAAGCTTGTTAAGCGACGTATTTGTGATACAATAAGTTATAATAATAATTCGGATTCAGATTCAGATTACTTTCGGCTCGGTTTTAATTTAATATCTAAGATTTTATTGTGCATTTGACGCGATGCTTTACACTGCTCTTGATATATGTCATTTTTTTCATGAAATAAGTTCTAAAATTTATCCGAGTAAGCCCTCTATAAGTACTCCTTAGGTTTATATTTTATGTTAGTAGATAGGATTTTTATTGAACCACTCCGTGTGGATCCGGATCTTAAAGTATCTGAACACTTTAGCACTTTGTCGTACTAACTATAACATTTGTTTTGTGACTTACAACCTCACAACTTGAATGCAGTATACTGTGGCACATATCCTGTGTTATTTGACCAAGGTAAAAGAATCACCGAGAAAGTTCTCTTCGACTCATTCTTGATAAAAGTTTAATTATTCTTATTGCAGCTAGGGCTGCCCGCCAATAAATATTAGCTATTTCCACACGCTTACTGCGTACAAAACTTTCACAGCGTGCGTTCGTCACCACCGCGGCGTATTCGAGATTGTTTGCCGAGATCTTGCCGAACCGAGCCGCGTCGGGTATATCGTAATACAGGGTGACATGGTAACTCGACCTATTCCTTGAAAAGGGTTATACAAGAGGTCATTAGCAACGAATTAAGTCCAGTCAACCAGGGGTCAACACTGGATAGTTACCGAGTTGTGACGGTTCTTCGATTTTTTAGAATTGTTACCAAAAACCATTAATTGTTAATAAACTTAGTCCACTCTAAACATTGAATTGATACTTTTCTGAAAGCTGAAATGTTAGTGATCAGCAGGTAGATTTCAGCTTTCAGAAAAGTATAAATAAATAAATAAAATTAATAAATATTTCTTACACTCACACCAATAACCTAGCCCCAAAGTAAGCACTTTAAGGCTTGTGTTATGGGATACTAGGGTAACGGATATAAATAATAATAAATACATATAATTATACATATTTATGTGTAGAAATACATATAAACGTCCATGATTCAGGTGCAAATGCTCGTATTCATCATACAAACACCCCTACCGGGATTCGAACCCGGGACCTCAGAGAACACACCTTGAACACACCAGGCGACACCTCGAAACCGGTGTAACGTACCACTCTACCACGGAGGTCGTCAGTATCAATTCAAGGTTTAAGACTTTTTTAAGAATTAAGAAGATGAAGAAAATTAAGAATTTCAATTTAAAAATCGAAGAACTGTCACAACTTGGTAAATATCCAGTGTTGACCCCTGGTTGACAGGATTTAATTCGTTGTAATGACCTCTACTTCCTTTCAAGGAATAGGTTGAGTTTCCATGTCACCCTGTATAACTCGCGAACCGACCTTTAGTGGGATGACAGAATACTGCGTATCTTCATACTATGGATAGACTCTGGTACCAAGTATCATAATGTAAAAGCTCAGTTTATTAGACAACAATGGCGTTTGGTAGCCAGTAATATAATGCCCTCTTTATCCGACCTAGTTGCACTCCATCAAATCACGGATATATCGGTTTACGGCGCCATCTTTGTAGCGATTCTTAAATTGTATCGTAGTGGTCAGTTGTATGGAGAAAGGTCAATGTACTTTTAACCGATTTCAAAAAAGAGATTAGCATGAAATTGCGCTATATTTAAGGTTTCTATTATAATTTAAACCATCTTTAATAAGTGAAGGTATACATGATTCGTCATCAGCCATTTTTAATGTCCCACTGCTGGGGCACTGCGTTTTCTTATGGATGGACGAGGAGAAGGGGCCGGTCATGGCCCATTCACCACGCGGAGCCAATGCGGATTGGTGAGTTTTAACGACTGCAAATGCAGCCGGAACCAACGGCTTTACGTGCCTTCCGACGCAAGGAGAAGCTCGACATGCAACATTTTTGGTCACCCATCCCGTGACCGACCATTGCGAAAGTTGCTTAACTTCGACAATCGCAAGTCGAGCGCGCGAAGCACTACGCCGCCACCGACCTCCTCATGATTAAATATACATGGTCATTAATGAGTCGATATTCACAATTAATAATTTTAATTAAAATTACCAATATTGGGCATGCTTCAGTTAAAATGTCGTCGGTAATCAGCAGGCCTACCGCCATCTTTTAGAAACCGTCATGTCGTAAGAACGTTTTGTTTTCCTTTTGTTTCAATACTGTTTAAATAGCAAACTTGACTTTATTTGACCTAAGACGTCGTAGTAGCTTTGATTGATAAAAATCTTGTTTGAGTGAATGATTGAGCGATGACGCCACAAAACTTCCGTCAAAAGACAAGCTTGTTTTAAGAGGTTCGCGGTACGATATGACATATAACAACATTGCGACGATACAAACTGACATTAAACAATATTGCGTTAAGAGATGGCGGTAGGCCCCCTGTTTCCATAAGAAAGAAATAGTATTGAAGTTAATGCCAAAAGTTTTTAAGAACATACAGTCAGCAGCTCAACAGCTCAAAAATATTGTAATTTGTACCGCTTTCGCTGCTCTCTGTTTCTCTGAAGGTTGACTGGTAGAGAATACTTTTAGTATTAAGTCCGCCCAATGCTCTAACCGATGAGATACCGAGACTTGCGGACCACCGTCGAAATTTTCCAATACTTTTATATTTTTAATACGCTGTAGGCCAGCGTTGTCACATCAATGCTAGGAATATCCTTGCATTCGAAAGAAACATCTTCTCAGGTGTTTAACGATCGATTAAGATGAGACAGCAATTAATTTATGATTTTTTATTTTTGCATTTTTAAATTTTTATACTTATGAATTCCAAAGGTCGTGGGTTCGGGTCCCATCTGAAAAATCACTTGTGGCCGATGGCCGACCGGATTTTTTCCAATATGTTTCTATTTAAAATTTATCGGTACAAAAATAGCATTGAAAAATGCAAAAATTCAAAATAAAACAGATAAACAATTCAAACAAAATTCTGTTGTCCAGTTCCAGTATCTACAAAAGATTTACATTGAGAATCAGATTTGATAAAGCACTATAAATAGGATTTAGCGATATCTTATAAACTCGCTTTGGCCATTCCCCGTCAATAAATATAAATCAGTTGATTCAGAGTATTGTGAGAACTATTTCGAGAGTTTACCGAGTCGTTTCTCTATATTTAACTAGCCGAGTTTTGTTTGTATATTATGGCCGTCAAATGTACAGCGGGCCTACTATCATCTATTAGAAACCATGATGCAATAAGAATGTTCTGCTTGCGTTTTTTGAAGTGAAAACTTCTTTAGCGGCGTTGAGCACTTTTTCTGTAATGGGTATAAAATCTTAAACTCGCGTCAGGACACGTGACCTGATCGAAAAAGCGTAGGACGGATGGAGAGTAGACAGCTATCCCCTCTCTACGGCGCGGCGAAAATGTATGCCTGGGCCAACTGTTTCGTTTAGGCTTTTAATAAATTTAATAAATTTGTTTATTATTATTATTATTATTATTATTATTATTATTTATTATTATTATTTATTATTATTATTATTATTATTATTATTATTTATTAATAATAATTTATTAATAATAATATGCAAAATTATTCCCTAACCATTCCAAAATATCAAACATGCTCAACGTTAATAATCAAGTTTTCACTTCTGCCGGCACTCCCGGAGTGCAACCCGTCTTTTTTTTATTTGAAAACTTCTTTAGCGGCGTTGTGCACATCAGATTTTGAAATTTTTGGGAAGTCGTCGGTAATCAGTTTCCTTAATAGCATTAAAAAATGCAAAAAAAAATTAAAGTCGCGTCACGACACGTGACCTGATCGAAAATTCGTAAGACGGAGGGAGAGTAAACCGCCGGCTCGGCGTAGGAGAGGAAGTAATATCTCCCTCTCTTTCTACCGCGCGGCGATAATGTATGCCTGTATTTGATAGAATCAGGCGTTACTTGGCGGAAATCCATATCTTAGTAGAAAACGAAAAATATGTCGCGTAATTCCGCAAGAAAAATTCAGATGCAGCCCAGTGACACACCTTGCACCTTCACCGACTACTCTACACGTGTTTCGCCCACACACGGAGCATCCTCAGGAGTTGTTAGACCGTGCCAATCTCAGCACCGAGTCGACTCGGTGCTGAGATTGGCACGGTCTTACACGTCTTACGGTCTTCTCACGGAATTACGCGACATATTTTTCGTTTTCTACTAATGTATGCCTGCTACTGCTGTTTCATTTAAGCGGTTTTCACTTCTGCCGGCACTCCCTGAGTTTTTTTTTTATCAACGACAGGCAGACTCTTAGCCTTCATCATACCTGATGTTAAGTATTGATAAGACTGAAGATGGAAGCGAGCCTCTCCCGGAATCCTCAATCACTGAGGACTGGCTATCTTGTGCTTTGTTTTTGTTTTTATTGAAGTTGTCACATTTTCACACACTTAACACTTTGGAGGCGATAATTGAGCGAAGACGTCACAAAACTCCCGTCAAAAAACAAGCTTACTTTAAATTCGTAGTAAAAATGGCATGGTAAGATTGAAAAAATACTTAAGTCCTACCACCAACCAAACCGAATACATTATGTACCCTCGCTGAGAATCGAACCCGGGACCCCTGGGTCTGATACCGGTGGTTGTACCATTAGACCACAGAGGCGGTTAAAACATTTAATTCAATTTAGCGCTTGACTGGTTCACGCACGAAAAATGTTCGAAAGCTCGCATGCGTGCACGAACTTAAGGCGATATACGATTGAAGTAAGTAGCAATGAGAATACTACGCGCGTGGGAGCGAGACCGATTTTGCAGATTAGGAGAAACACCACGAAATGACTTCGTAGTAAATAAATATGTATAGCGATTAAAAGAGAAATAAAATTACACGATGTTAAATATTATTGGTGTCCACCAATTAAACTTAATTAAACAATTTCCAATGGTATAAGTATGTAACCCCATTTCAGAATAATATTGAATTTTGGGTCTTTACGAAAAGAAAAAGTGTCGAAGCAAAATCATAAAATCGTTTTTCTGGTACATTACAAATCTAGATAAAGGTATGAAGAAATGTACTGTACTTACTGAAAAATGCAAATATTAAAAAATCATTGATGTGACAACGCTGGCCTACAGCGTATTAAAAATTTAAAGTATTAGAGAATTTCGACGGTGGTTCGCAAGTCTCGGTAGCTCAGTGGTTAGAGCATTGGGCCGGATTTCCAAAGGTCGCGGGTTCGTGTCCCATCTGAGAATTCACTTGTAGATTTTTTCCAATATTATTCTATTTAAAAAAATATCATAACTATAAAAATAGCATTGAAAAAGGCAAAAATACAAAAACCCAATTGTATGTTTTTTTTTATACGGCGAAGTCATCTGAGTCACTCGATTTTGTTGGCCTAAATATAGAAAGTGTGGCAGGTGGCACGATTATAAATTGATACATTTTATGGATCATAATAATATCGGTCTGGTCCAAAAAAGCTGAAGCATTAGTACATGTAAAGTAAACACGGCAATCAGTGTAAAAATAAGCACTTGACTAATTTGGGTTGACTGAAGGTAGAGTCAACCCGTAACCACGGCAACTGAAAAGGTGCCGAAACATCAGGAAACCAAAAAACCGTAAATAAATCGAAAAACTTAATATAGTATAGTCCGCAAGGTCTATGCTGAGCTTTGTGTGAGTGTGAGTGCACATAGATAGTTTGTAGGTATCGTGTAAAAAAAAAAAAAGAAAAAAACCGGCTAAGTGCGAGTCGGACTCGCGCACCGAGGGTTCCGTAAAATATTTCTTATTATAATGATATAACAAAAAATTTACGGTTTTCGCAATTTCTCCTTTATCTGTACTATAAGACGTTACTTCGTACCAAATTTCAAGATTCTAAGTTCACGGGAAGTACCCTGTAGGTTTTGATTCCCGTGCGAGTTTCGAAAATTTGCGGAAATTTGCGGCATAAACGGCTGTATCTTTTGATTGCCTTGGCTTAGAAGTTTGAGTTTTTCACAGCTCCAAGGGAAAGTAGACCTGAGTATTAGATATAAATTTCAATTTGATACCTCCACGCGTTCCTGAGAAAAACGGTCTTGACAGACGGACGGACGAACGGACGGACAACGAAGTGATCCTATGAGGGTTCCGTTATTTCCTTTTGAGGTACGGAACCCTAAAAACCTTAAAGAAACCGAAAAACTATTGTATAGTCTAAGCTGAGCTTTGTGTTTGTGTGAGTGCACATAGATAGTTTGTAGGTATCTTGTAAAAAACAAGAAACAAAAAAGCAACAGGTGTTTCTACTAGTACATCTATGTGCACTCACATAAATGCAAAGCTCAGCTTAGACCTCGCGGACTGTACCAAATATATATTTCGGGTAAATAAATCGCACTAAATACTCCGCAAAAGTTGTTTTATTTCAATTAAAAATTCGAAATTTTATTAAAAAAATTACCTACTTAGTTATCTATAAGTCAAAAATATTTGACTTTGACTTTGACATTATGAGTGCACGAAGAAACTTAAGATGTCATTACTTGACAATTTTTTTAAAACGTTTTGTTTGCGTTTTGTTTTTATCACATTTTGATACAATTCACACTTTGGAGGCGATGATTCAGCGAAGATGTCACAAAACTTACATCAGAAAACTACTTTAAGATATTCATAGTACGTCATGTCTTGGTAAGATTGAAACAATGCTGCGCCAAGAGTTTACGGTAGGACCCCAGATTTAAAACGATTCTAGACCTAAAAACTCCCGAAAGCCTAACTTATACCATTTGTAACTTTGAGAACTTTATTTTTTATTACCCACCTTTAACACTTCTGCAGAAAAATAAAAAGAGGACTCTGTATATTCTTTTTAATAGCACGCGTTCTCATTTCATATTTACAATTGCTTCTTTAAAGTGTCATCGTAAATTCCGAAGTCACTCGGCAACTTCGGAACTTTTTAAATTTGGCTGTAACAAGATAACCTTTTGGTGTTATTAATTTTTTTTCCCGTACCCAAGGATTATTTGCATTTGGGAAATTTAATATTTTCGCCGCTTTAGTGGCTGAATTTGAGGGAAGGAATAAAAGTTGTGGGCTAGAGCTCTTTAGGTAACTGAGGAATGGAAGTTTCAATGGGAAATTTAGATTTTAGTCAGTTTCTCTAAAGGGGTTTGAACATTTTTGTATGCAGGCTGGCGTCGTCTCAGTTTGCAGTATGAGACGCCATTTTGTTTTGTTTTTTCTAATTGACGTCGCATAATACCTATATAAATGAACAAGGGACACACAGGAGAACATAAAACTCCTTCAATATCATCTTTGTATCTTTATTTACCTGACACTTTAGGGCCCTATGTTAAATGACATTTTTTGTTCAAAAATTACGTTCCCTTTCCATTTATATAACTTTAATCGTGCGACGCCATTTTGAAAATTTATTAAAATGGTAGACGATGGATGAGGCCAAGAAGTCCAAACAGGAGCAGCAGACTTTTCACTTGCACCACGAAAACCGCTACTATGACGCATAATAACAAATGCGAAAGTCTATTTGTTACCTTTTGCCACCTAAAACGCTGAACTAATTTTGATATATTTGGCCAAGAGAGTTGGCGTTTAGTCTTTGAAGAAGAGCATAGGCTAATTATCTGATGAAATCATTTAAACGTTAATACATCAGGTTTACGAGTATTACCAAGTTAGTACCATTGTTTGAAATCATTTTAATACTTAGTTTTCGGCTGCCTTGGCTGGCACCGACTTCAAAAAGCTTATTTTTTGCTTTTTAGTTTTTTGAGGTCCTCATAAATTAACTCGTTTTTTGACGGAAGTTTTGTGACGTCTTCGCTCAATCATCGCGTCCAAAGTAAGACGTGTGTGAAGATGTGACAACTTCAATAAAAACAAAGCGCAAACAAAACTTTTTATGGCATGATTGTTTCTAATATACGATGGTAGGTCCGCTGGGGGCTTACTGCCATCTCTTAGCGCAATAATGTTTCAATCTTAGCAATGCTATTTCGTATGACGACCGTCTTAAAATAAGCTTTTTTTTTCTTCTTTCTTAATTAATGGCTTCCTCGCGATAAATTCGCGAATTTTGCCAATGTTAAGTAAATATATTTTCTAATATTTATAGAAATTGTACGGTAGATTGAGTTAAAAATGGAGCCTCACAACACGTGTTATTACGAAAAGAACTCGGGTGAAACTCTAAGCTTATTTTCCGACAGAAGTTTTGTGAATTCAAAGTGTGAAGTGTGTCAAAATTTGACAACTTCAATTTGTTCGTTGGCAGAAACAATGAATATAGAAGTACATGGATCTGAGATAATTGTCTTTAGAAACTTACATTATACAAAC
Organism: Chrysoteuchia culmella; assembly: GCA_910589605.1. Taxonomy (NCBI): domain Eukaryota; kingdom Metazoa; phylum Arthropoda; class Insecta; order Lepidoptera; family Crambidae; genus Chrysoteuchia; species Chrysoteuchia culmella. The sequence goes on along the minus strand of OU342664.1, from coordinate 14,679,216 downwards.
ATATCATAAGTATTTCGATATTGATTTTTTTTTTCTTGCGAATGTTCAATAGCTGCCTAGTTAAGTCCGACAATACAAAGTAGCATCGAGTGTAGACAAGCACGTTTTTTTGTAGTTATTTCATATCCATAGATATATCTCAATGGGCAGTGCTTGCGCTTCCCATTCTTTCCCACATCCTCAATTCCCAACAAACTGTATTGAATCAGCCGCGGCACGCCCCACTCATCTCCGCGTTGAGAAATATAATTTAAGAAGAAAAACTGCCAAACTGTGGGAGCCGGCTCCAAAGAAAGTGTTCATGAACATTAATTCAAGTGAATGCAAGTACCGTTTATCAAGAGTTGCCCAAGAAGCGGCCGTTGGTATATTCACGGCAGTTCGGCTTCGGCAGATATAAACCAAGCCAGCCACACACCTGAGTCCTTGTCAACCCTTCGTGTGGAGAAATCAAGGAGAGAATCACTCAATTCAACCTCTTACAGGCAGGAATAACAAAATTTTACTTTGTGGAGGTCATCATGGTACGAATTTGAAGAGTACTGAACACAAAACGCAAACAAAACGTTCTTATGACATGATGGATTCTAAAAGATGACAGTAGGCCCCCTGAGATTTTAAAATATAGCTTAACAAGTGAGCTTACGGAAGTTGTGGAAGTAAATTTAAGGTCACCCATCCCGTGACTGACCGTTGCAAAAGTCGCTTACTGCGCTACTGCACTTCTTTTAACGTATTACCATTATATTAAGTTTAATACTATTTCTTCGTACAACCTTTGTTCCTAAAACATTTGTATTAAATGGGGATGTTAATTAGTAAACAATTAGGGTGTAGGGTTTTAATAGCTATTGTGGCATCCATACAACAACAATGGTGTATGGAATTTGTGTATCATCCCGAGGGTTACTACGATGAGTAAGGTAATATTTTAAGTAAGGTCTTAACAAATTAGTATTATGATTCAGTACTTTATAGCGATTAAGGTAACTGTAGAAGTCATTACAATTTGAGGAATTGAGGGAAATGTGGGTAAGTTATGTTAACTTAAAAGATAAACAATCAGTAGGATTAGCACGAGAAACTATCGAAATGGTGTTGAGTTAAGTATCGAGCACGTAATGTCAAAAAATGTATAGGAAAATGTAGTTCCGTTTACGTCCGGTAGGAACGCTGCTATCTCATACATTTTTTTACTTTACTTCCTCGATACTTACTCGAAAGTTATTTGTGCTAGGCCTACTGAACAGAAGAACGTCATCGGCTGGTTTTAAAATAGATAAGTTCTAAATAGGTTAATTGGCAGATAAGTTGACAGTTGTAATATGAAAAAGTTCCCGTTCCCGTGGAAATATAAAAAAATATTTTCTTAGTGCTAATCTTCCTACATCGTTAAAATTTCATCTTAATCGGATCAGTCGTATGGGCTGTGCGTTGTCTGTCAGTCAGTCACGGTATTGTTTTATCCGTATATACGTATTATATGTCAAATTATCTTCCTAGTAAACTGTCCAGAAAATATCAGTCGGGTGTGAAATCGGCCCGAAAAGTTGTAGGTTGACTTTTTATTTTCTTCTGTGATCTCTTCAATTAAATATATCTCTTTATTAAAAACATCAGTTTAAAAGAAAATTAACTGGGTATTGTATTGCATAAAATAAACGGAACTAAAACTAAGTCAACTAAAAGAGGTATGGACATTTATTTATTTATTCTCAGGACTTACAGTTTTACCCAAGACGTCATGGAGAATAGTAATAATATACAATAATTCAGAACAAAACACAACATTCAATTATATTTAAGAATAATATTAACATTCAATAATAAAAAAGAAACAAAAGAATCAGTTTAAACTTGTATAACTAATAATAAAAATAAAATAAAATCCAATTTCATACAATCACACCAATTATCTAGCCCATGTAATATAATAATAATAATAATCGTACAATGTAAATCATATTAAAATCTTCAAATCAAATTATATTACCATTGAAAACTGATAAGGCTTGTCTGAAAAGATATCAGCATGTAGTACTTGACTTAGGAACCTATTGATCAGAGTCACGGCCCGTATTGTAGGACAATTCTGTGTATAGCGTGTGCGTGTCTGGCGTCGGTAGAAAATAATTAAAAGTAGCCATAATTTATTCTCGCAGCAGAGTCGCATTTTAATTCGCGTTTAACTAAAATTTAAAGTTCCGGCAATATATCAGAGGACGCTGTTAAAATATTATTTTTATCTGAGAGGATGCCCATGGAATTTATAATGAAACCGAACTCTATTTAGCTAAAGTGTAGTCACTAATAAATAATATTATAACGTTATTTAACTTACGCTACTAAAATTGCAAAACGTAATTGTTGATTTATTTTAAAACTTTTTTTTGAATAAATAAATAATAATAAATAATAAAAAATATTTTTCTCATCACAAACTTATGTAAATTTACAAAACATTATTGCTGTTGCATATTTAGTTTGTGTGAGACTGATGCCTGAGCTAGATATAAAATATCTGTGTTACAGGTCATCAGGCTCCCACTACCTCGAGACACTAACTAGAAGAATGAAATGATTAGTAACAGCCAATATTGTCATTAACATTTTTTTTTATTTATATATATATATATATAATTTATAACTAAGTACATCATAACAAAATAAAAAAAATTTAAATGAGTGTGTGTGTTAGTGTGTGTGTATGTGTGTGTGTGTGTGTGTTAGTGTGTGTGTACACAAAACACAAACACAAACTTTAAAAACAAAAAGATCTAGCCAATAGTAATTTATGTTACTTCCGCTAACTTCCGCAAGAAAACATGCAAGAAACACAACCTGATTCATCGGGTAAGGGTACACTACACGTGAACCCCACACGATCCGAACCCACATGGAGCATCCTCAGAAGTTGCTATGGCCAGTGCGAGGCTGCCTCGCCAGGCATCATTAAATCTCTCTTCTTAATCGGTCCCTCATAACTGAGGATCGTGATCACTGGCCTCTTTTACAATTTGTCTCCCTCGGTCTCGGTCCCGTTTAGCTCTCACCGCTTGGTGGAATTTGCTCGAGGAGGTTGCTGCTTTTACTTGGTCAGACCATCTGGTTGGCGAATGACCACGGGCTCTCTTGCCTTCTATTCTACCAACCACGACCAGCTTTTCGAGACTCTCATCTCCTTTTCGGATTATGTGACCAAAGTATGAGAGCACGCGCTGTAGTCAAATAGTGGACAGCCGAGTCTTCATGTTTAGTTGTGAAAGAATACTCGTAGATGCATTTGTGTGTTTGGCTGTCGATCTCACTATACGTAATTGTTCTTAGTTTTCCCTGTCGTGATTGCGCGAGGCTATACACATGCGGAGCGCCCTTTCAGCATCGCCACCGGACAGCGAGCCGAGCGACGCTCGCGTGTTGCCAGACTTGCCGAAAGTTGCCGAACTTAAAAATTGGCTCGTGAGGCAGCCTCGCACTGTGGATACACGTCACTAGACACCATGACGTGTATCGACACGTCACGGTGTCACCGTTTAACCGCCTCTGTGATCTAGTGGTACAAACACCGGTATCAGACCCAGGGGTCCCGGGTTCGATTCCCAGCGGGGGTACATATTGTATTCGGTTTGGTTGGTGGGAGGACTTGTAGTAAGTCCGTCTGGCTAGCTACCACCATCTTATCTAAGTCTGACGCCATAACAACAATGTTTTTAGCATTGTTGTGTTCCGGTAGTTAGAGATAAGATAGCCAGCTCCTCAGTGATTGAGGATTCCGGGAGAGGCTCGCTTCCATCTTTAGCCTAATCAATATTTAACATCAGGTATGATGAAGGCTAAGAGTCTCCCCGTCGTAGATAAAAAAAAATTAAAAAAAAATTGCAGAACGTGCAATTTCAAGCAGCGACGGAGCTGACTCAACCGAGCGACCGAGCCGACACAAAGTCAAAGTAATTTTTTTCTAGAAAGTAAAAAGGAGATCAGTTACTTTGGACCAAAAAGCAATAGCAAAGTTTTATGAAAATCTCGTGTTTTACACAGTATAACCCCACTGGAAATCTAACTGATATCGGTAGTGTTACTATTCGACCACAGAGACAGCTAAATGCGGCGGGTTCTTCCTAAATCATAGAAAACAATGAGACCCATTGAGATTCAACCGTATTCAATGTTTTGACATAAAATAACATTCACTTCCTCCGAACTCGGAGGAAATTCTTTGATATTGATACATATCCGCGTTGCGTAAAAAAGGGGGGTGTATAGGGGAGATATTGCTGACTGGCAGTTTAGGGTGAAAGATCGAGATCCTGTACTAGATGCGAAATTGTTTATGGTTGTCGGAAAATGCCACCAACAAGGTTATACAGAAAAAGTTATTTGAATCGTTGAAGACATTCTTTATTGGCTCGTTTCAGTAAATATTTGATGCTTCTAAAACATTTTTAAAATTTTAATAAATTAACTACTACACTTTTTCAGATCTTAGCAACTTTCAACTTTCTTAGTCCAATCTTTCTGTACTTCTATCAAAACTCATTGCAAGTAGATAAGTAGTTCTACACAGATTAAGTTATAGTACATTATTGCAAAGGCCGTGAAATAGGCAATTGCAGGTCGAGTATGAGTTTGAAGGCCGAGCCGTAGGCGAGGACTTCACTAATACGAGACAGGCAATTGCCATTTCCGCCGAGGCATATATAGTGCTTTTCTCAAAAGAATGCAGGGAAATAAAACATACTTTTTATATTATACATTTAATAATTACTAAAAGAAAATCAAATTCATTGCAGGAGCGTCTGTTTGAATTTGGAACATTACAGCGCTCCAGCAATGTTGTATGAAACGGCGTGCTGGAGTTGTTAAATACTCTTTGTAATGTTCCAAATTCAAAAAACGCTCCTGCAATGAATTTCATTTTCTTTGTCCGTAAATTCGATACTTCGCGTGTACTTTTTTCGAAAATAATGACAACATTTCCATGCATGTTTGAGAAAAAACAATTAAGATATTATATTTATGTTAGGACATAATTATTAATTTACTACTCCTTTGGCACAATATCAACCTAAATGAGTCTTGACCTCCAACACAAAAGATCGCCACTTCCTTCTATCCTGCTACTATTTATACATTTTACCCAAAAATGCATTTAATTATAAAACATGTATTTCCGGTCTTCAAACATTTCTAACAAATTATAAATTAAAGAGTCATAATTTCTCATCAGCGATTTTAAATAGCCTTCCTTATGGATTTGGGGGATTAAATTATAATTAGCTGAAATCATTAACGAAGAAAAGAGGAAATACGCTTAATAATAAAATGTAATTAATGTACATCACATTTTTTGTAAAAAAAAAAATGTTGAATGGCTTCGCGCTAGATCCTAGTCTAGCCAGGATCTCGGTGGAGCAAGCTAACTCAAAAGGTGGCCATTCACTCTTGCTTTAATTTTCTTACAAAATATTTTATGAAATGAAATACGTACGGGGAGTGTCTTAGCCTTCATCATACCTGTTGTTAAGTATTGATAAGGCTGAAGATGGAAGCGAGCCTCTCCCGGAATCCCCAATCACTGAGGAACTGGCTATCTTATCTTTAACTGCCGGAACACAACAATGCTGCAAACATTGCTGTTATGGCGTCAGACTTAGATAAGATGGTGGTAGCTAGCCAGGCAAACTTACAACAAGTCCTACCACCAACCAAACCGAATAAATATGTACCCGAACGAACCCGGGACCCCTGGGTCTGATACCGGTGGTTGTACCACTAGACCACAGAGGCGGTTATATCATCATCGTAATATCATCAAAACCGACTTTTCCAGTGAGTATTCGAAAAAAACAGCTAAATCGGTCCAAACATATTCGTGTGATTGTAAACGCGGTAAAAAATGGGTTTCAATTCGTTTCCGAGGGGAATTTCCGGGATAATATTAACTAGACTTTTTCATTTACCAAATTGGTCAAAATTGATTCACAGAATCAGTCCTGTTCGCGCTTAAAATATTAATTTGTATTCACAGAAAAAAGGAATATTGTGTACAATAAACACAGTTTCAGAATTTGTTAAACTCTAACACCATACCCATAAGGGCTGTTATGTAAATAATTGTTGTGTAATGTTTTAGCAAGATTTGGCGTTGATTCGACGACCTGTTTGGCGCAGGGGTACTAAGCCCGACTTCTGCGCTAGAGGTCCCGGGTTTGATCCCCGGACAAGACAAATATTTGTGTGCATGAACATGTCTATTTGTCTTGGTCTGGGTGTTTAATATGTATATTATTTATGTATTAAAAAAAAGTATATAGGTATGTTTATCCGTTTTCTAGTGTCCATAACACAAGTTCTTCATGAAACTTAACGTGGGCTAGATAATTGGTGTATTTGTTTATTATTATTTATTTATTTATTAATTATTTATTTAAGCTTGCGCTTTACCACGGCATAACGAAACATACAGTATTGTCTTAGACTCTTTCTTGATGTAAGTTAATTATTATTTCTCAAACGTGCTTGGAAATTGGAACATTATGTTGACAACCTTCTTTAAGATAAATCAAAATTGCTGTACTGGCCAAATATATGCAAGCAGCGGCCGCCAAAAGTTGTATATAAATCCATATCTGTCGGGGTTTAGAGGCCAAATAAATTACATAGTTAACTCATATCTGTCGTGTAACTTAAAAATGTAACTATCTTTTACTCCGAAACATGGCAACCAAGGAGGTAACTTAATGAACGCTTTAACGCTGGAAAATTATCGTTGTTCGTCATCGATTTTGAAAAGTAATATAAAATTGTATTTCTTAATGTCTGCGCATTATTTGAGAAAAGCTATACAAGCCTTGGCCATGGACTCACGTATGTGAGACATTTCCACTTTATCCACCAATGCCTCTTTTGCTGGCCGCTGCAGTAAAGTACTATTATTGCAGCCGCGCGGTACGCAGATATGGCTGCCCGGCAACATACATTAGCCATTACCCTTGGACGAATTAGGCGCATTCCCATTCGAGACTGAGACGCTTGCTAAGCTCTCACCGATACGAGACGAGGCGCGTCGGGTATAGGTATAGATATATATACTCACGAGCAGACTTTTTACAGGAAGATAAAATACTGTATGTCTCTTTATACTGTGGCTTTACCTCCATCATATAAGATATATGGGTTCACGTCAACTACTCAAAAGAAACTATGTATATTAATTAATGTGTGCAAGTGATAAATTATGAGTTGTTTAATACAAGTTTATGTGGCTATTGCGTGTGTAAGGGTAGTCCATCATTTGTGATAAGCGATTCATTGGTATAATAATGAATTAAACAGTCCCATCTAGACTAGCAGGTACCTTAGTCATTCTGTCAGTTAAAAAAAAACTATCGTAACACGTTGGCTGCAAGATCGATTTACACGTTTGTTATTTTGGTGCGTTAATAGGTCCAAAGAGCCCCTACACTACTTAAAGTTCAGTGATGCATAAGGTCCATTGTGCCCCACCGCGCAGGGATAAATTTTTGCTCGCCAGTAAAAGTCTTAAGGACATTACTTCTCACGTTGCGTTGTCATTAAATTATGTCCTACGAACGGCCCCCTTTTGGTTGTTTTCGGACACGTAACATCTTTTGACACCGTCATCAGAATACGATGGAGATAATTTTAAACGTCTCCTTAAAAGAGGACCTCACGATGCGCGGGTAGGCCACGCCACCCTGTCCTCAACGACATCGTACAGAAGGCACTCACGTCAGCTGGCATCCCTTCTGTGCTCGAGCCAGGTCTTAATCACACCGATGGCAAACGACCTCATGGCCTGACTTTGGTGCCATCGGAGAAGGGGCGGCTTTTGGTTTAGGATGCGACGTGCGTCAGCACCTTCGTCATTACACACATCGGATGTACCAAATCGTTCGTCACGCGAGGCCGGGGCAGCGGCAGAGTACCAGGCGGCGACGAAGCGCCAGAAGTACTCCCCGCTGGAACATAATTACATTTTTGTACCCTTGGCGGTTGAATCGGCGGGTTATTGGGAGGCGGATGCATTAACTTTATAAAAAGTTTGGGGCGTCAGCTCAACCAGAAAACTGGAAACCTCCGCTCCGGACTGGTGCAAAGGTTGTCCATTTCCATTCTGCGTGGCACTGCGGTCAATAAAGCATACATTAACGTATTTACACTGAAAATACACATTTTGAACAATTTTACGTGAGATAAGAAGGAGAGGGGGAGGGGGTCGAGCCAAATCTCTCTCTCTCTCTCTCACTAAAGGTCATGCACGTGGTTAATTCGTCCAAGTCATGCACTGATAGCCGTTCAAGGCATTTTGCTCGGCAAGTGGACTAACGAGAACTTTCTTTTAATTGGACAGTAATTATACTAAAAACCTGATGATACAAAATAATGTGGTTTCAAAAGCCTTCCTATCCGCTACTTCGCGTGTTTTTCTTAGATAAAATAAAATATTTAAATTTTTCGTGTAGTCAAGCAAAGCAGTGACAAACGCTTTGCTGACACATTTCTAATGCGAACCGCTAAAGAATGGAATGCGCTGCCTGCTTATGTGTTCCCCAAGGTTGTGATTCCTACAACCTTGGTCTCTTCAAGGTGAGAGTGAATAGACATTTCCTGGGCAAGCATGTTACACCTTAGACCACATGCTGTTTACTAAGCACGATGGTGGACAAATGCCTGCCCAGTTACTTGTAAAAAAAAACAGTCTCCAATATGTATAGTCGCTGCCCTCACAAACTGGACCTAAACATAAAGAAGTAACTTAACCCTTTTTCTACCTAATTACCTACGCTTCATTGGAGCGAGGGTTGGCAGTGTTGCCAGTCACCCCCGGGTAAAGATTGAACCCACGACCCCTCAGCTCAGGATATAGGATTCACTGCGCCACTGGGCGTGACCGCGGTACTAAACAAGCGCAAATATTTAGAGAAATTTTGATGTCGAACAATAAAATTAACTAATTACACCCTGCACAATAACAGGACCGAAATGTAATTTTTTGTTTTATCTCAGAATAAAGTTTTTTTTATTAAATCAAATTCAACTGATTATGACAACCTCTGTGGTAGAGTGGTACGTACGCCGGATTCAAGGCGTCGCTAACTCTGAGGTCTTGGGTTCAAATTCCGGTAGGCGCAAATGTTTGTATGTTGAATACGAGAATTTGTACCTGAGTCTTGGACGTTTATATGTATTTCTACACATAAATATTTATATATATATTAATTATAATGTATTTATATCAGTTACCCTAGTATCCCATAATATAAGCCTTACAGTGCTAACTTTGGGGCTAGGTTAATTGGAGTGAGTGTAAGAAATATTTAAAACTGTAAATTTAGCAAACTAAGCATAACAAAGTTGAAGTAGGTATGTCAATTATAAAATTACGTTTAAGTTTTTATGGTGTAATTTGAAACAATTTATTACAATAGTAAAACCGCCGTCTATGTAAGCTGTTTTTTTATAGTCAGAGTAGTTTCATAAATATACAAGTACTAAGTAACAAAATGTAAACGTCTATAGGTACTATAGATATAATTAGTAAGATGAGACCAAGTGGTGGGGACCGACATGCGATAGCAAACCATAAATTTAGCAAATTGATAGTTATAACATGTTATAAGATACACTAACCATTAACTCTTGAGTAGGTTTATCACGGATAGTATTCACGTTGAAATACCGTATTGGTATAGTAAAAGATAGAAGTGAAACAATTTTTTTTCTTTTTGTGTACGATGGGGAGACTCTTAGCCTTCATCATACCTGATGTTAAGTATTGATAAGGCTGAAGATGGAAGCGAGCCTCTCCCGGAATCCTCAATCACTGAGGAGCTGGCTATCTTATCTTTACTGCCGGAACACAACAATACTGAAAACATTTTTGTCAACGCGTCAGACTTAGATAAGATGGTGGTAGCTAGCCAGACGGACTTACAACAAGTCCTACCATCAACCAAACCGAATACAATATGTACCTCCGCTGGGAATCGAACCCGGGACCCCTGGGTCTCATAACGGTGGTTGTTACCACTAGACCACAGAGGCGGTTAAATTTTCAAATATTTTATACCTATGTCGTAGGATATAGGTACAGGGTGTGAAAAGACCCATACCGTAGCCGTAATATATGCGTAGTGTACATCAAAGTAAATAAGAATATGTACTTTTATTTTTCGTTTTCAAAAAATGCGTGTTACTTTCACACGAAAAAAAACGCGTCCAAGAAAGTGTGCGTGTGTCTAGAGTGAGTAGACGGCCGGGATCCAGTTTCTTTGATTGGTTTGATATTCATTGCGATTTTAGACTTAAAAAAAATACGACGATATAAATATTGACTTTGATCCTCAATAACTCCTTAACTATCAGGTTTCCAGATTTGGCCCCATACAAGAAGATGATAGTAACGATATGGGGAGAATACGTAGTTTTTATGGGTCAGTTATGGGTAGTTATGGGTGGTATAGAAAGGTGAATATACTGGAAAAATTCGACGAGTTCTCATAGGTCTCTGTAGCATAATTGGTTAGTGCATTGGGCCGGGACTCCCAAGGATGCGGGTTCGAATCCCGTCAGGGCGACATGTGAGACAAGTTTATTATTATTTAAGGATCTAGGGGCTTTGCAGCCCTGTTGAGGGCTGTTGTCACTGTGACCTAAGAGATCTATTGTAACTCGCCACCTATTTATAGTAGTACCTCTTTTAGCCCGGTTGCTTCCAGAAAGTCAAGAATCTTCCTAGCTTTTAGAGATTTTAGTTCCTCTGGGTCGATAATGTGTCGAGCCAGGTGAATAATGCGTTTTTGCATAAATGGCCCGCAGTCACACAGAAGGTGCTTTGGTGTCTCCCTCTCCTGTTTACAGTAGCGGCAAATATCAGTATCACTCAACTTCATGTAAAATTGGTGCCTGTTTAATTTGCAGTGTCCGGTTAAGGCTCTGACAATCGCACAGATGTTCGTCCTCTAAAAGTTCTGCAGTTCGCTTTAGCGAGTATCCTTCTATAAGGGACTTGGCGTGCAGTAATCCCGGTTGGTTAAGCCAGTATTTGTTTGCTTCGTCAAGAAGGTTGTCCTTAAGCAGTTGCATGGCCTGGTTCTTTGAGATGCCACAGAAAGGTTCTGGGCCCATCTGTAGTCCCTGAGCCCCCTTCGTTGCAAGTTCATCAGCTTTTTCATTGCCAACGACTCCCGAATGATCTGGTACCCATTTCAGAATAACTTTATTCCTTTGACCCAGTTCATTTAATTTATTGACGCAGTCTTTCACCAGTTTCGAATTTATGGTATTCGAGTTTATGGCGTTAAGCGCTGCTTGACTATCTGAGAAAATAAAGATAGATTGGTTTATGTAGTTTCGTTGACGGTTGAGTTGACTTCCGCACATTCTATAATGGCGTAAACCTCCGCTTGGAATATTGTGGCGTGTTTGCCTAGATTGACAAGTTGCTTTTTTATACTATAGGTATTTTCTTGGTTGATAGGAATAACAAATATTTAAGATGGCTAAATAGCACAATCAGAAAAGGAAATTACTTTAAAAGTAACAAAAGTACTCCTGTCATGTAATGCCTGATGTGCCTTTCGTCGTCGTAATCAGCCATTTTTAATGTCCCCACTGCTGGGGCACTGGCCTTCCTTATGGATGGATAAGGAGGACGGGCCATGACCCACCACGCGAGCCTTAACGTGCCTTCCGAAGCACAGAGGAGCTCGAGATAGTAAATTTTTGGTCACCCATCCCATGACCGACCATTCCGAAAGTTGCTTGACCTCAACAATCGCAAGCCGAGCGCGAGAACCAATACCTCCTCTGCCTTTGACTGTACATAACTTGGCTACTATCTTACTACACATAGTCGTATGTATAGAAGAATTGATTTGAATGCAACGTTTCACATTTTCTATCCGAATTTAAATTGTACTTTATTCCACCACTTTGGTATACTCGCAGCGACGCGACTTCCCAAATCGGTACGTGCTCCGCTTAAAAGGCAAGTACACATGCGTTCAAAATAAACTGTCACACGTAATAATTGGCTGAAGCAACACATTTTTAAATAAGTATTTTACCCGATTGTCGCTCTGGATGAATGCCAACATTTATCTTTACAATTTGGGACACGAAATTGGACAACTTATTTGTTTGTTTTTACTTTTTAAATCGTGTTTTGAATCTTGTAACATTGGATTTGATTTTATACTTTTGAGTTGAATTTGATCCGCATCCCGGACAAATATTTATGTAATGTGCATAAAATATTTTAAAATAACAATGTTTGTGGGCCAGTCAACAATACCTACGATAAAACATTGATTATTGATTTTTTTAATGTGTTTTTCTGCTGTCTGATATAAGGATATTTTGCGTGTAGTGGTATCTTATTACTTGTGTCAACAATTAAGCGGAACAGACACTGTCAGTAGTAATGACATTGCTTGAATTGTAATGTCATTATTAATAATATGAAACTTTTTGTTGTCGTGTAATCTTTCAGTAACGCAAAATCTTATGTGTACAACGATATTAAAAGTTTAAACGTAGGTAAGCCTAAGGCTTTAATTTCAGTAGGCAAGTGGTTGAATATATTGATACCATAACTAAAAGCACTTTTAAAATAAATTTGGTTGTTGTTCCTCGGTACAACAATATCAAACTTATATCTATGACGAAGATTTGAAAGCCTAGAAGCTTTATTTATAAAATATTCACTGAAATAACTATATTTTCCAGTCAATTCCGGGAAAAGGGCTTATGCGTTGAAATGGGAACGGGTCAGCAAGTATCAAATAACTTTCACACCTACATGTAAAATTCACTAAAATAATAATGAAACTTCCATTTTACCACGTACTCGAGTTGAATGTTGTGTCGAACAAGTCTGAATAGTTTGTTGTTTGTTATAATGTTGTGTTTTAATTGCGAAGGTTCTCTCTGGCGTACTGTATACACATTTTAGTGGCCTGCACTGTACAGTAAACATACTTTAATTTTAATTTGTCACTTTAGTAAGTTTGCTGGTTGATGTGTTTACTTTGTATTCAGTGTTTTGTAGTGGTGATAATGATTGTAATTTACCCAATTGTTATTGTTACTACCGTCGTTTAAAAACAACGCACGAGGACAACAATATTTATAAAATATTTAAGAAAATGTGGATATACTAGATTTTACTAGCGTTGCTTATAAACAACACAAATTTTCCAGATTTCCACTAGGAAAATACTTTTTTGAAGTGAACATTTCTTTAGCTGCGTTGTGAACATCAAAGTTTTAAGTTTTTGGGATGGTTAAAAATGTTAAAGACGCGTCAGGACATGTGACCTGGGGGTCAATTCTGCTAATTTTTTGTCAAAATCGTCTCTCAGTGGTGTTTCAATAGTAGTGTTTATTTACACTGTTGTAATAAGAACTGTGTAAAACAGGACTACCATTGAAACACCATTGGAAATTGTGACTAAGCATTGTTAGAATTGGGTCCCTGATCGAAAATTCGTAAGACGGAATTTAAGGAGCGTAGACCGCTGGCGCATCGTAGGAGAGGAGGTAATATATATCTCTAAAATGTAAGCCTGCTCCTGCTGTTTCGCTTAAGCGGTTTTCACTTCTGCCGGCACTCCCGGAGTGCAACCCGTTGTTTTTTATTATTTTTCCAACGTCATTTATAAATGATAAATCATTAAAATATTAAATTCAAATGCAATATTTTAAGTCCGGAACATTTGTGTTATAAGGAAAAGGGCTTCAATTTCCCCGTGCATTATCCATGTTATTAACCGATTTCACAAAAAAGAACGAGGTTATCAATTATTATTGCTTATGGATTTTGTTATTGCGACTTAATATTTTTTAAATTTATTTTCTAATATTTATTTTAAGAAAGATTCAATGTAGTTTTTTAAATTTGATATAAACATAAATACACCCCTTTCATGCCCCCTCGTTAAAATTCTTTAAAAATAACAAACATGAAGAAATAGGCTCAAAACCAAACTGCAATCTATTCCTAAACTAAAATTCATGAAATTTTGACACATTTTAAATAAGTATTAACCGTAACATTCTAAACTTTTTTGCTAACGCTACGTAATAAGTAATTTTCTATTTTGTTCGACAAGGTTTTTAAAAAAAAAAAATGATAATAAAAGTAAATAAATAAATAATAAATAATTGCATACAACACACCAATTATCTAGCCCACTTTAAGTTTCATGAATAACTTCTGTTATGGATACTAGATAACGGATAAACATACGTATATACTTTTTTCTAAATACATACAAAATATACATATTAAACACCCAGACCAAGACAAATAGACATGTTCATGCACACAAATATTTGTCTTGTACGGGGATCGAACCCGGGACCTCTGGCGCAGAAGGTGGGTTTAGTACCCCTGCGCCAAACAGTCCAATAAGTAAATTGTACGCGCGAATATCAGACCATATTGTACTGAATTTTCTTTATGGAAGTAGTATGTACAGTCGGGGACTTTCCCGGTTGATCAGTAGAGTTTTTTCAAGGAGCTTTATTTAAAAAAGTAAAAGATATATAGAAAACGTTTATATCACAAATAATAGACAATAAAGAAGTACATGAGACTAGTTGCTTTTTTCTAGTATATTTTCTTGTTTAATATTTATCACATAAAAATAGCATTGTAAAATGCAAAATTAAAAAGTTATAAATAAAGAAGTATTTTATTTGAATAATAAATTATTTCTTTAACCTTAGTACTTTCGAGAAAATGTTTCTCAAAAAACTCTACTGATCAACCGGGAAAGTCCCCGACTCTACGTATATATCTAGCAAACGAAGTGGGTGGCGGAAGCTAGTCAATTCCAATATTAATGACTACCACTTGCTACTGACCTTTGGGGATTGCGGTGAGACAGATTGCGTCTATTCGTCTCTTTCTTCGACAACCTGTTTTAATTAGGGAAGGATCTTTCTTGGAGTCGGTATTGCCAACACGATGCTTTACTTACATTTGATAAAGCTGGTAAGTTTTTTTGCGACCGTTTTTTTGCGACTGTTTTTTTGCGACCGTTTTTTTGCGACAGTTTTTTTGCGACCGTTTTTTCTTGTCATCTAAAAGAGTCTAAAACGGGTGGTAGCGCAAAACTGACTTTTCAAAAATGCTTGTAATATGCTCAATTGAATAAAGAATATTTTCATTTTCATTTTCATTTATCATTTAATAAAATAGGTACCTAGGCACTAAGCATATCTTTAATTTTTGCGCGCACTGCGCATAGAAATAAAACAACTATGACTATAGTGTCGAAAGATGGGGACACCCAAAAAAAAACTAATAAATGTGTTACCAGTTAAATAAGTAGTGCGAGAAACATATATAGAAAACTGCCTCTGTGGTCTAGTGGTAACAACCACCGGTGTCATACCCCCCCTGGGTCCCAGGTTCGATTCCCAGCGGGGGTAAATATTGTATTCGGTTTGGTTGGTGTTAGGACTTGTTGTGAGTCCGCCTGGCTAGCTACCACCATCTTATCTAAGTCTGACGCCATAACAACATTATTTTCAGCATTGTTTTGTTCCGGCAGTTAGAGATAAGATAGCCAGTTCCTCAGTTGTTGAGGATTCCGGGAGAGGCTCGCTTCCATCTTCAGCCTTTACTTAACATCAGGTATGATGATGGCTAAGAGTCTCCTCGTTGTGAATTAAAAAAAAACTGACATGTTTGTTTACTTGGATACACGCTAGGCGCCTAGCAAGGTGCCAAGCGTGCAGTGCGGCCGATCGCGAGAATTATAGAACGTTCGTTTTACCTAGTTACCTCTCAAACGGGTATTTACCTAAATTTTTAAGCAAGAGGGCCCTGGTGACCTGTGGCACAGGTTCTACTTGATACCTATATCAGGCACCAGTCTCTCACAATGCAGGTCTGATAATATTGTAACCATCTACTTAAGAGTATTTAAGTACCTATTGTGGAGAGAAAATAAATAGTTTTTTTTCTATTATAATGCAAGTATCTATAAACAAAGATCCATGTAAAGCTTTATTCATTGTTCCTGCCAACGAACGAATTTAAGTTGTCATACTAAGCCACACTTCGCACAAAACCTCCGTCAAAAAATTATTTTGTTTTAAGAGGTTCGCGGTACGAAGTGACATATAAAAATAATGCGCCGATAATCTTTGACAGAAATAGTTATTTTCACCTCACACGCTCGGGAGAGGAGGTTTTGTCATCGTAGAAAATCGCTTTTTGCGGCCTAGCGCGGTGAAGTACTTTCTAAATTTAATACCTGAAAATATGTCATAATGTGTTCCGAATTATTGACTTTTTTGTTACATTTTATTCTTATTTTAAATAGCTTTGAATTAATTACAATACTCCGTTTTGATTTTATTATATTATTTTAGTTCATTGAATCATAAAAACAATACCAATAACATTAAACTATTTGTTATAAGAATTTTAAATTAGGCTGGGTGAGATTTCACAACCTATGATTGTGGATTTCGGAACGTGACATAAATCTTTATTTTTAAATTGTCTTTGTCTTGTCCTCATGTCAGTGTCAACATTAACGGAATCGTTTTTATTCTTACTAAAAGTACCAATATATTCCCACTTTAAATAACTTTGAATTAACTATAATACTCCCTCTTTTATTATTTTAGATTTTTATATCATTAAAACAACACGAATAAGGTATATTTAGATTAATCTTTATATTTAAAGATTTTTTTAACGGAAGTTGACCGCGGAAACAACCATAAAATGTTTAATCTTATTGTTATTGTTTTTATGATTCAATGAACTAAATAATATAATAAAACCAAAACGGATTATTATAATTAATTCAAAGCTATTTAAAATAAAAATAAAATGTAACAAAAAAGTCAATAGTGCGATTCGGAACGCTTTATGACATATTTTTTGGTATTAAATTAAAAAAGTACTTTGCCGCGCTAGGCCGCAAAAAGCGATTTTCTACGCATAAACTGATTGACAAAACCACCTTTTCAAAGCCGAGCGTTTGAGGTAAAAACAATATTGCGCTAAGAGATGGCGGTAGGCCAGAAGGTCCCAAGCAACAATGAAAAAAAAAGATGCGAGGAAAAATAAATACGGCCATTTAGGAATGAAGTCCGTAATTTCTACTCAAATTACATATTTTTTCGAATCAGTAATCAATTTAAATAAGCATTTGCATAACAAAGGTTGTGCAATTTGGTGTTTAACTTCAACCGACTTCCCCCCCCCCATTCCGCAATATTTTGGATCTCCCCTCGTATGAAAGTCTTATTATTCATAGCTAAAGAATTAATGATAGTAATTTTCCTATGTCAAATTCAAAATAAGTAAGGTTAAATAAAGGCAAACTAGTCTAGATTTCAAATTTTCAAAGAATCTATTTTCTTCTTCTTACAAAAGACTAGAACGAAACAAGTATAACTGGCAATCCAGACACACCTCTTTCCATACATTTTTTTTAATCAAACATTATCGCAAAAGGCTAACTTGTCAAAATAATTATTTATATTTGTGCACAATGGCATATTTATCACAGTGTGGTAAGTAATTATTAAATATGTTAATACCTTGCTATATTGTATTATGATATTTGACTTAAGTTATGATTGTTATAAATAATAGGAAAATTCGTACACAGAAACATGAGACTATATATTTTCTAAAATATGGTTGAGCGAAGCGATGGCTGGTTCATGCGTCATGCTCGTGAAGGGGTTGCCGCCAGTGAAAATGGGTCTACTTCAGTCTGCTTATCTTAATGTTGTGCTTAAAGCTTACATATTTTTATTTAAAATAAATTAATACTGACATGTATGTTCCTCACAATTTGCAGTACAGTAATCTTGTTGCGAAGATGCGAGAAATGTTGTAATGTGTGATAGATAAGTCTTTCTTTGCCAGTTGAAAATTGTTTACGGTTACAATTACCATAAAATGTAATATTATAATTAGTATTTTCTTTTTGTGATGGAAAATGACATAACTGATATGTTAAGGTCATTTTTAAATTTGACGACTCTGTATGAAATAAAACAGGGAGAAAAAAACAGCCCTTGACGAGTTTCTTGCCGGTTCTTCTTGTTACAAGGTCTCCCGCCGTAGTGTTTGTGAACCGATGACGTAGCTTCTTTGACGTTCATAAGTGCTTGTAACAGCCTAAACTGAATAAAGGATATTGAATTTTGAATTTCAACATCAAAAAGAACACACAAAAAAACTTAAAAAAGCACAAGCTATTATTAGCTTTTCCTACTAAATTGCCGATATTTTTCTTACACTTCTAGAGATCCTCACTAATTCTATAATTAAAATGTACAGCAATGATTTTTTAATAAATAAAGATCATAAACAGTCAAAAAATAGTAACCTTTAGATTATTCTTTTCATTTCTTAAACGATAAAAAAATCTCGAACGGTACTATTTTTTTGTTACCAAAAATGACCATTCTCTAAGATATTCATTATTTTTCAAATAAAAACATAGCATTAGATTGCTTAGACTTCATACAATGCTTGTACATAAATAAAAACGGGTTGCACTACGGGAGTGCCGGCAGAAGTGAAAACCGCTTAAACGAAACAGCAGGCATACATTTTCGCCACACGGTAGAAAGAGATGGAGATATTACTTCCTCTCCTACGCCGCGCCGGCGGCGGCGTCTACTCTCCCTCCGTCTTACGAATTTTTGATCAGGTCACGTGTCCTGACGCGACTTTCACATTTTTTACCTATCCCAAAAATTTTAAACTCTGATGTGCACAACGCCGCTAAAGAAGTTTTCACTTCAAAAATTGTAGCAATAGCATTTGCAGTAGAAATTATAACAAAACCTGTTATTTTATAAAACGAACTTCTTTGAGATTCTTCATACAAATCGGCAATTTCATAAGGCCTAATATTTCAAAGTATAAGTCGGTATTGCACATTGTTCCCAAGTGTAAAGTATGACATATACCGTATTCTATAAGTACTGTGGAGATCGTATATGTCTCCGCACTACAACGAGGCCGCTACACCGCCGTTGCTGGCTGGTATTGTTTATAAAATTAAAAAAGAGAGGCCCGTCGTGCGTAAACATGGATGGTCGCCTTGTTAAATAGATTATTATAATTACTGAATATAAAAACAGTATCGAATTAAACATAGTTTTAATTCAATATCGAGCCGCCCCCTATATAGTACAAAAAAAAATACAAATACAAAATCTTTATTTCTTTAAAAAGGTATACAATCTTAAGCTAGAAATTGGATACTCCTTTTAAGTACCTATGTATTATATCTGTGCCAGGAGTATCCGCTCCTCCATACCTTACATTACATAATTACCAATTTATAAAACAAATTAATTACAAGTGTGTACGTGCGTGTGTGTGTGTGTGTGTGTGTGTGTGTGTGTGTGTATGTGCGTTTGTGTGAGCGTGTGTGGGTGCGTGTGTGCGAGTGTTAGCAAGATTTATATAGCATTTCTCAGTAAACTCTCAGTTTCATCGTAGCTTAATGATTTTAACCTTTATATTATACACTGCATGATCTAGTTTTGCGATAGTCTTCCCGAGGACTAAATAATAATTTTCTGGCGCCATTGTTAGGGCGCCTGCACTTTGTGTCAGCTTTGTGTCAGACAGGCTTTAGTCTGGATTGCGCGCGGTGGCGCGAAGAGTGGCTTTTCTCCGAGAATGGAGAAATGGTTGGTGGTAGGACTTGTTGTAAGTCCGCCTGGCTAGCTACCACCATCTTATCTGACGTTATACCAACAATGTTTTCAGCATTGTTGTGTTCCGGCAGTTAAAGATTAGATAGCCAGTTCCTCAGTGATCGAGGATTCCGGGAGAGGCTCGCTTCCATCTTCAGCCTTATCAATACTTAACATCAGGTATGATGAAGGCTAAGAGCTTCCCCGTCGCTCATAAAAAAAAACATTGGGCTATGCGCAGTATGCTCAAACAATATTCTTGTGATATTTATCTTTTGGAAAACAGATAAACTTATAAATATCTTTATCATAAATCGACACCTGCATGCAAGAACATGGTAACTCAGTTTTTGGCATTTTACAGGAGAGCACAACAAAGATTTTAAAAAATCTTAGCAATTTCGGATAAGTCCTAATGCCAATCGATCTTGACCATATAAGTAAACGTGGTAAGACCTAAGCTCTTGTATCAT
Organism: Chrysoteuchia culmella; assembly: GCA_910589605.1. Taxonomy (NCBI): domain Eukaryota; kingdom Metazoa; phylum Arthropoda; class Insecta; order Lepidoptera; family Crambidae; genus Chrysoteuchia; species Chrysoteuchia culmella. Next base: position 14,659,018 of record OU342664.1, on the reverse strand, counting down.
TTTGATGCCATATATGTATATATTTAATTATTAATTGTATATAATTAGTGAGTTACAATAAAATTCTTCCTCATATACTTTGTAAAATTACATTGTAACTCCGAAATACAATCAATATTGTATGAAACTGTTATGTTCGGTAAATTTGAAATTGTTGAATAAAATAATTGTATGTCTGAGATACAATGTTTTTAAGACGTTTTACAGGCTGTAGATTTTAAATTATAACGAGTTTAAATACGATGATAAGTGTAAAAAAATCCGCATTTTTTGCTTAGTATGAATATCATCTTAACTCAATACTGCCTAAAACTGAGTTACAATGTTCTTGCTTGCAGGTGTCGAAATGGTAGGTGTCGCTTACGTAATTTAACAGATTCGCAAAAAGTATAACGTAATTTGCTTGTCAACGTTGTTAAAATGTATGAAATTTAAAGGAATTAGCAAGCGGATTACGAATTATAGATTATAATGTAATTTGCTGGATAACTAATTCGTAAAATGTAAAAAATGAAACGGTTTATTGATCAACGTCATCACATTACATACAAAAGTAAATTTAACATTTGTGTTATATCAGAATCATCGGAAACTGCTTACTAATTCACTGGATAAAACAAAACACAAGCACCGCTCATGTACGTAACTTAATTTCGGTCTATCTGCGCTCACATCTACATATTTCCTCCCTCGAGAGTTCGCGCCATTCGTTTTGGCGCCAACTTTATTGCGTCACGCGTAACTCCTATTTACACAGAAAATGGCGGAAGAAAACATAACCTCAAAAATAACCAAAGCCCGTATTCATTCATTAGGAAGCACACAAAAAGTTATAGAACCATAAAAGGGTTTCTTAATTCCCTTTGCAAGCGTTAGTCGCCGTTTGATAGTCCTCGTAAGGAACCTTTCCCGGTTTACGGTAATCCTGTAGGAAAAAAACGGGTTTGGCTCTAATTTAGAGCGAGATTATCTCCCGAGGGACGATTGCCAGTTTGCTTTTCTGCGAGTAAAGCAAAAATTATAAGCGGAAAAACCTACTTGGGCGAGCTCGGTGGCTTAAATTGATGAATGGTTATAAATAAACTATATTTACCCCGTTCTTTTTAGGATTAGATATCGTACCAGATGCTGGTAAGGGGCAGAAGAATCAAGCAGGCTGATCACAGACCTACGAGTATGTCGAGATAGTCGTAAAGAGCTAGCGTGTCGAATCGAATTTTTCGTACCTACTATGACGTCACGAGCGAGATTTAGTGATGTGTAAATGCTATTGACGAGCTCTTGCAAGAATGCGCTGCACAAATAACCATTTTCGTTTCTGAGTGATGCATATTTTCATGGCAATGGTCTCAAGCGGACTGACCTAGGCCGTGAAACTTTGACCGTGGATCAAACTTTTGGCACGCACTCTTTTACTGTCTGTCTCGATAAAGGTCTGTGAGGCTGATTATTTAACAGAAAGTCTGTTCAGTTTCAGATTCGTTCTGTCATTATGGTCACGCTTAAAAAGCGAAGCGCTCGTGGCCGCGCTTCACAGACTGATCGTAATCAATCACGTTTGTTAAGCAACGTTCGGTCCGGTCAGATGTCGGATGGGTGACCGTAAAGTGTCATTACAACTGAGCGCTTCCTTGCTTCGGAGGGTACGTTAAAGCGTTCGGTCCCGGCTGTGGTCATCTGATAACAGTCTTTAAGCCTTTTAGGCGGCATGATAAACTCTGACACCAGAGGTGGCCACTAATCCTCATACGATAAGAAGAAGATTGAACTAAAAAACTTGAACTGAATCGAGTTTCCGTTAGATAATCAGTCCTAAGTTCGTGCAGTTCCATCGCGCTCTCTCCATGGTAGAAATATAAATAATTTATTTTCCTTTAAATGCGATTACTGCGCCGCAATGGCATAATGCTGAGGCAGGGTCCTGATTGGCTTGTCACACCACAAATTTCATTTGTATTTAGGCTAAGTATATAATTAAGAAAATTTTTGTTGTCTTATGTAGTTCGGTTAAAATTTTTGTTTTTTTTTTCCTTTTTTGCTTTATTTTTAACTTCTGTATTCAATATGTCATGTGTGTGTGTGTTTGTTAGGTCAATAAAAGATTTTCTATTCTATTCTAAATGAAGAGAGAGACTTAGAGACTGGAGACCTTAAACTAGTAGGCTCAGCTCATTTCGCCATCCGAAATAGCATGCAAATACACATATTTAATTAATAATTATGATTAACAAATTCAAGTTCTACATATAACATTAATTTGTGGTACTTTTAACCTGCCCTTTAAACTCGCATTTTACCCAAATATATTTCGTAGAAAATTTTGAATCCTATTACGTTTACCGTATTAATTCGGTGTTGGGACTCGACATCGGTCCCGTGCACTTTTGTTTATCGCTCGCGTCCAATAAACGAGTCGGCTCAATTCGCTGGATTGAGTCAATAAAAGTCGATTCAGAACGCATTACAACCGTATTGACACAGATTTCGAGTGTACGTGGATTTTTGAGCGTTCGTATTTTTTCGGGGATTAACTTTTTTTAGCAATGGAAATTTAAATTGTTCGCGCATACTGTTCGTCGTCTCAGCCACATGACACCCACTGCTGGGTATAGGCCTCCCGCAAGGATCTCCACAACGATCGGTCCTACGCAGTCCGCATCCAGCGGCTTCCCGCGACCTTCACCAGATCGTCGGTCCACCTTGTCGGTGGCCTACCCACGGAGCGTCAGCCCAACGTAGCCTGGTGATTCTTCGCACCCCCTGCCATGCCGTTACCATGGCCGCTGTCATAGCAGGGCTGCTGGGAACTGGGGGGCGATTTTTATTGTGTCCTTTCATAATGGGGCATTTGCCATAATCACCACCCTTGGCAAGCTGGTTGGCGATCGCAGTATGGCCAAGTTTGTAGGAAACGCTGCTGCCCGTCTCCTGAAGGCTGAGTCCCTTAGTCGCCTTTTACGACACCCACGGGATGAAAGGGGGTAGTGCTATTCTAAGCCGACACTACATAGCTACTACATCATACTGTTCACTGCGTTAAAATAAGAGAATTTTAGCGCCGTGTTAAAGTTAACAATCTGCTAGGCGAAATTGTGATAAGAACGTCATTGTTCTCTATTTTTCTTTCTTACATTGTCACCCCTTGAAATGTAGCCATTTTTTCCACGAGATTCTTTTAACTCTCCATCCGTCATCGTTCATATTCATCACTCTTCTATCAACATGCTTTCAGAACTCTTCGAATTAACTATTCCACTGGCTACACCCCTGTTTGCAGCATAAGCGATGTTTCACGATATTCATGCTTCACATCTCAGCGGCTCCGCGAGGTCTATGCTGAGCTTTGCATTTGTGTGAGTGCACATAGATAGTTTGTAGATATCGTGTAACAAACAATAAACAAAAAAGCAACAGGTGATGCTACTAGTACATCTATGTGCACTCACACAAATGCTAAGCTCAGCTTAGACCTCGCGGACTCTACCTTAGTAAAGAGAGCATTATGCATCATTATCATATACCGTGGTATACGGTTATACTAGGGGGGGCTGGTGGTATGGAAGATCTAAAAGTATACCACTGAGAAAATAATGTTAATAAACGAAGCGTCCTTACAATATCCGATCCGACATGTCACTATACGATTTCTACAGATAACATTCGACAAAAAGCTCCAAAGTATTTAATATGTCACACTTGCTCGTCCCAACATTTCGTTAAAACACACACCTTTTAGTTTAAGGTCCTAAATACCGCCGCGTCACCACTCAACTGCGGTTCCCCATTACACAGAATAGTTGTTCAGATTTCAATGAAAACTTTTATCGTGCCACGATCCAAATCATTCTAGTTTAATTAAACCCGTCGATATACGTCCCAGGACCATTAATTTGGGCTAAAATAAACGCTTCCTCATTACTTCCAGCAATTTGTCACCGTCGCAAGGGCTTTGCGGCTTTCCCGCCGAAAAATGTCCTTTGGCGCGTTTTTTTCTCCGCCATATTGATGGATTGGCGCGCAAGTTTGAGACTGATTTCAAGATGGCGATCGAAACATGGCGGTTGAATTTTAAATTAGCTAATCAGTAAGTTTGAAACTTGTCTTGGGATTTGGGTTGATGTATTGGTTGGATTTGTAGATTTGCTGTCTCGTACATTCAATTAAACGTGTTTTGAACAAAAAAAAATTAAAAGCGTCATGTTGTTTTTATTAAATAAGTATTATTTTTTTAATATGACGATGTAGCTTAAATAGTGTTGTTATATTATATGCCACTTAAATACGTGTGGCACTCGGGGACTGCCGCGGTAAAGCTATTGCATAGTATTTTTATCATAGATTTTGGTTGCTTAGTTACGATTGTGAATAACAAAATGGTCAATGATGAAAAAAACTGTATGAAAATTTGTGTGAAAATATAATTTAAAAAGAAATTATATTTGACCATTTTGTTATTCACATCGTAACTAAGCAACCAAAATCTATCACACAGAGTGGGGGGTGTTAGGTTTTTTCGTTAAGGAATTTCTTGATTCGGTCGCCGCGCTCAAAGCCTGCGATAAAAGCTATGCAATAGCTTATAACGATTTTACTTTATCTTATTTCATATTATTTTATCAGTATTTCTATTCATAAATGAGTTAAATTGCCAGTTTTAATTGAACTGCATATTCCATTAGGCATCCTTGTACCATTCCTACACGTCTAAATAAAAAAGGTCCACCACATTACCCAAAATGGAATCCGAACCGAACCATAATAAGATCCTAAACCTACCATTTTTATCTTAACCCAACAATACTGATACGGTGCGAAATATCCAGGGCCGTTGAAATTAATGAAAAAAGCATTTTCCGAGCACAATGCGTTATTTTCCGTCTCGTTCTAACGCCTACAATAGTTGCGGTTGTCTTTGTCTGTCGTAGGTCCGAAAACAACACTTGATTCATTCTTTTGTTGGCCATTAGATTGTGGTACCCTTTCACTTTGACAGTTTGGTGACGTGAAAAATTGAGACTGCGTTGTGGGAAGCAGGGTGTTGCTCGAGATAAAGCTGTGGCAAGTCAACGGTAATTTGATTTGTTTTTACTAGCTAACGCTTGCGACTTTGTTCGCGTTAACTACGAGTCGTGAAGTGGTATAATGACTCTACCTAGCCCGAGAATGCTTGTATACATAACGTCAATGAGTAAGTGCGAGAAATCGCTCTTTATTATGTCCCCTAGTATAAACACCGCTATATCACGCGATATGAAAAAGACCTATGGTAAATATCAAACAAGAAAATATATTGGAAAAAACAACTAGTCTCATGTCGCCCTGACGGGATTCGAACCCGCATCCTTGGGAATCCGGCCCAATGCACTAACCAATTATGCTACAGAGACCTATGACGACACGACGAATTTTTCTAGTATATTCACCCGGTGTTGGCCACCGTCGTTTCATCAATGAGAGAAATATCCTCGCATTCGAAAGAAACATCTTTACAGATGTTTGACTATCGATTAAGATGAAACAGCCATTTAATAATAAATTTTTAATTTTGCATTTTACAATGCTATTTTTGTGTGATAAATATCAAACAAGAAAATATACTGGAAAAAACAACTAGTCTCATGTCGCCCTGACGGGATTTGAACCCGCATCCTTGGGAATCCGGCCTAATGCACTAGACCTATGGTACTTTTTGTAATTAGGTCGGAATAAATGACTCTACCTCTACCTGATGTTCAGTGGTAGTACAGTCCAGACGTGAAGATAGCTGGTGCAGCAGTTCAAACTGCTACATCAGCCACCCTCACCTTGCCTGCATGCTAAATGCTTCTTCACGCCTCGTTTAAAGGACCCCGGGTTGTAGGAAGGAGGGTACACGTGCGCAGGCAAGCAATTTCATTTGCGGATAGTGCGACAAAGAAGTGAGTCACCGAATTTCTGTGATCGCGTTGGAATCGCTGCCACATAAACCGGTGGCAACGCAGGCCAGCGTGCGTGGCCCTATGAAGGAAAGGAGAAGGTGATTTCCCAATTTCCAATACTATTTGACTTATGTCACATTGCATTACACATTGAGCTTATGTCACATTCAGTCTTGACAACAGCGTCGATGTTTGTTTAGAGAATAACCCTCCAGCTGAGTCTCAAGTGTCATGACAATATCGTCGGTGTCTTGCTTAGAGCATAGCATAGCTGAGTACTTTTTGGGTGCCTGCGGCCTAGCGTATGCGTATTAAAATTAGCTCACTAATTTGAAAGTATTTGATCCCTGGGTATTTGAGATTCAAGGACGTTTAATTTACCGAAACTACAATAGGAAACACCCACTTATACAATTTTTCTCTTATATTAAATATATTTCAAAATTGTAAATTTGTGCTTGGCAACAACATGTTCCATTGTAAATGTTGTTGTTTCTGTTAAAGCTGATAAGTTTCTTGCGGCCGTTCTTCTTATCAGTTAAAAGATGCCCTGAATGGCTGGTAGGGAAAAAAATAAATTTTGGACTATTCGAAAGTACTTATCTATAAGTCTATTTGAATAAAAATCTTTGACTTTGACTTTGACTTAAAGTCGCGGGTGTAAGCTAGCAACTTAGGCGGCAAATCATTTGAAATTTTTTGTTCATCATCATCAGCATTATATTCAGCCACTTGTGTAAAATTTCCTTCTATCATTAGCTTTAGCCCTTTAAGTTCTGTTTATCGAAAGTAATTAAATTCTCTGTGTTTTTATACCTCTTTAAGGTTATAAATTGCAAATTTTTTGGCTAAATGTAAACACTAAATATTATTTATAACTTTTTAATTTTGCATTTTACAATGCTATTTTTATGTGATAAATATTAAACAAGATATCCCGTCAGGGCGACATGAGACTAGTTACTAAATATTATGTTCAACTTATTCCCCTTCAGGGGGGGGGGAGAGTACTGGTGTCCTAAGATTCAGGCTTGACGCTCAGTTCAGGCACCAGTCTCTCACAATATATATTAGTTGTATAAAGATTGTGGAAGAGAAAATTATGAAATTACTAGCGGATCCTCGCGGTTTTACCCGCGTGGTGCCCGTTCCCGTGGGAATATCGGGATAAAATATAGCCTATGTCACTCGGGAGAAATGTAGCTTTCTAATGGTCTAAGAATTTTCTAAATCTGTCCAGTAGTTCCTGAGATTAGCGCGTTTAAACAAACAAACTCTTCAGCTTTATAATATAAGTATAGATTTATTTATCATCTGAGGGAGAGCTGATTTATCTAACGGAATATATATTGATAAGGCTGAAGATGGAAGCGAGCCTCTCCCGGAATCACCAGCCACTGAGGAACTCGGTTCAGTTTCCGTTTCGTCACTGTCGTGGCTGTCAAACAGAATGAAAATGTGACAGTAATGACAGTGACGAAACTGAAACTGTAAAAGTGTGCATAGTAGTTGGTTCAAACTACTATGCACACTTTTACAAGTACCTATACCTAACCTCAATACAATATTATAATATAAAAAGGAAAAGCAAATATTAAAAAATGAACTCTTTTTTTACCCCATAAGACAAAAGTGGGTAAGTTTGAAAGGTTTTATATTTTTTTTATCTGTCGGCCAAGCGAGACGGACGTCGCTTGATAACGTTATCAGGGACCGGAAGCTCCGTGGTTTTGTTTACGCTAAATGTAACATTTATCTCATCTCTTTCAGTTTTTCGCGGAATTGTTTCTTGTTCGGAAAAAGAAAATTGACGTAATTTCCGTCTATATAGGTACCTAGGTAGTTACTTTTTTGTGGAATTGAGGCCTATAATTGTTTATTTTTACGAACAACGACTTTTAGCCTTCATCATACCTGACGTTAAGTATTGATAAGGCTGAAGATGGAAGCCAGCCTCTCCCGGAATCACCAGCCGCTGAGGAACTGGCTATCTTATCTCTAACTGTTGAAACACAATAACGCTGAAAACATTGTTGTTATAGCGTTAGACTAAGATAAGATGGTGGTAGCTTCAGGGGATGAAATAGGGGTAAAATGCAAGGGGTAGGACAACTGAAAAATAATGATCTCAGTAATTTTTTTTTTTTATGAATGACGGGGAGACTCTTAGCCTTCATCATACATGATGTTAAGTATTGATAAGGCTGAAGATGGAAGCGAGCCTCTCCCGGAATCCTCAACCACTGAGGAACTGGCTATCTTATCTCGAACTGCCGGAACACAACAATGCTGAAAACATTGTTGTTATGGCGTCAGGCTTAGATAAGATAGTGGTAGCTAGCCAGGCGGGCTTACAACAAGTCCTACCACCAACCAAACCGAATACAATATGTACACCCCCGCTGGGAATCGAACCCGGGACCCCTGGGTCTGGTACCGGTGGTTGTACTACTAGACTACAGAGGCGGTTAAATGTAGATAATGTTTTAGCTTGTCAGTTTCACGTAGATATTGAAATATGTTTTATCTCTTAAATATTTGGAAACACAAACGCTCGATTATTATTTCGATATTTCAATACAAAGAAACACAACAGATAAATTATCTCAACAGACATAAATACAAAACTATTTCCGAAAGAAGAAAAGTACAAAAGGTTCTGCGTATCTTATCTTGTTTATATAATACCCGTGAAATTTTCTACCGTACTATTATACGCAAGGGGATATCAAAAGATTAAATATTAATATGGAGCAGGTACCGTAGGGCTGGCAAAATTCTTCTTGGTTTTTTTCCTTACGAATCAAACGTAGGAAAAATAAAAAAATAGGTATTCGTGGAAGTAGAGAAAAAGTTTTTTATTAGACATTTTTTACTCATTCAAAACTAAACTATAAATCGTCATACATGTATAAATCTAAGTACTGGCACTTGAGAGAAATAGATAGATACAACACGGCGAACGTTATTTATTACGGTATTTCTATGTACTAAAATAAACCTTTCACACATTGAGATTTTAAACTTTGTGTTTAAAGAGTATGTATTTTATAAATATGTTTTATCATTGTTAATAAGTTTTTGTATCTTTGCCACGAAATTACTAGCATGCTACTAAATAAGTAGTAAAAGTTTTTTTGTTTATCTTGTTTTTTAAATGATTTTCTTTTAAATTACCATACAGAAAATATCTCAATAAGCAAAAAAACTTTATAATATTTCTTGAAAAGAAAACCAGAAGTCTAGTATAAATATAAATATTTCGTACGGTTGGCAGCCCTTGCACGGCTCTGTAGGAAATGGTAACAGCGTACATTTTTCGCCAAGCCTTTGTAGTGTTTCTGTGAGGTCAAGAGTGTGATTCTGATAGGGCCTTATGATGTTTTTTTGTAGATACTATCTTGGTGTGTTTGTGACTATTATGGGACAGTTATTGTAATGCCTTAAAGCGAGGTACAGACAGTAGCATAGCAAGGTTACATTTGTATTACTACAACAGCTTTTATGAAGAAAAAAATATAGAATTTGCGTTAGTTTTTAAAGAAACACGTTAAAACTATTTGCGGTATTTAAGGAGGTACCTTAAATACCTTAAAATTGTATACAATCACACCAATTATCTAGCCCACGTTAACTTTCATGAAGAACTTGTGTTATGGATAACGGATAAACATACTTATATACATTTTTGTTTGTAAATACAATGCATAATACACATATGGAACACCCAGACCAAGACAAATAGACATAGTTCATGCACACAAATATGTCCTGTCCGGGGATCGAACCCGGGACCTCTGGCCCAGAAGCAGGTTGAGTACCCCTGCGCCAAACACGTCGTATTGTATTGACAAATTATTATTTAGATACTTTTATATGTAACCGCCTCTGTGGTCTAGTAGTACTTCGATTAACAGCGGGGGTACATATTGTATTCGGTTTGGTTGGTGGTAGGACTTGTTGTAAGTCCGCGTGGCTTGCTATCATCATCTAAGTCTGACGCCATAACAACAACGTTTTCAGCATTGTTTTGTTCCGGCAGTTAAAGATAAGATAGCCAGAGAGGTGCGCTTCCATGTTCAGTCTTATCAATACTTAACAGCAGGTATGATGAAGGCTAAGAGTCTCACCGTCATTCGTAAAAAAAAAACTGTTCGTGGACATTTTCCCAGGTTAAGGTCAAGTCCAGAAGTGGTAGTAATTTAAACTTTAACCCCTTATTTTTAATGTTTTCTATAAATCTATTACTTTTTTAAATAACGCTCCCTAAGAAAACTCTACTGGTCGACCGGGAAGTTACCCGACTGTACGTACTGCTTGTCCATATTTGCACTTAACATCGTCAAAATTAGTTAATTAGTTAAAATTAGTTAAGTAATTCAGGCTTGTAAAGTGACAAACATAAAAATGTATTTTATAATTATAATATTGGAATAGAGTTCTTAGTATATATTTTCTGAATGCACTTTTAGTATCGCGAAGATTAATGAAATAAATAAGGAATCTTAGAATTCACCTTGAACTTGGCAGAATCCACGGGATACTCCTAGTATACAACATTGGAATACTAAATAGGGCTGGCACAAAACAATACATATTCACGTTTTCTTCGTTCTCACCTGAAACGAATAGCTAAATAAACCTCGTTATAGCTAGGCCCATAAATTATGTAAGAGGTAAATGTTTACATTTTATTTAACAAGGGACTGCGAAGGTTCAATTAGAGTACCACCTGGGCATACCCGGGTATACCCGGGTATAATTAGTTATAGCGCCAGTGATGTACCCAGGATCAAATGGCGTAAAGTGTACGTGATAGAGAATTTATCAAACTTTTAGTAATTAAAACAATGTAAACACAAAATTGCTGAAATTGTTGTGTTCCGGCAATAAAAGATTTTTTATTTATTTATTTAATTGTTCTAATTATAACGCCAAGTAGTGCCACTTACAGTAACTAGTACACAACAGAAATGATAGTACGGAAATTAAAATAATAATACAAAATAAAAATTACACACATGTGGATTTAGGTTCAGATTTCCCACAAATTCAAAAGCAAACATTTGAGATAAATCTCAATTCATCCATAAACACATCAAACTAGCCAGTTCCTCAGTGGCTGAGGATTCCGGGAGAGGCTCGCTTCCATCTTCAGCCTTATCAATACTTAACATCAGGTATGATGAAGAAAAGCATTCTCCCCGTTGTTCACAAAAATACATTTTATTTAACAAGGGACTGCTAAAGTTCAATTAGAGTACCACCTGGGCATACGCGGGTATCATCATCATCATCATTCAGCCTATTGCAGTCTACTCCGCCTTTTCCATCCAGCCACTACCCGCAACCTTTCTCAGGTCGTCGGTCCATCTAGCAGGGGGGTGTCATACACTACGTTTACCGAGACGTGGTCTCCATTCGTGAACCCATCTGCTTCTACGCTCGTCGGTTCTACGACTGATGTGACCAGCCCATTGCCACTTCAGCTTGCTACATTGACGGACAATGTCGGTCACTTTGGTCTTCTGCCGGATGACCTCGTTTCAGATTTTATCCCTTAACGAGATCCCTAGCATCGACCTTTCCATAGCTTTCCAAACGCGAGTATACCCGGGTATAATTAGTTACAGCGCCAGTGATGTACCCAGGATCAAATGGAGTATCTAACTACGAGATAAATAATTTAAACATACTTTTAGTAATTACAATTTTTTTATTCTTGCATTTACAATGCTTTTTTTCGTGATATACTAGCGACCGCTCGCTGTTTTACTCGCTTGGTTCCTATCCCATTTTTATTTTCTCTTTTTTTCGTCACTATAAGACCTGTATACGTCCCTGTAGCGATAATAACTTAGGCAAAGCTTAAAAATTCTCCGAATTAATCTTTGTTTGAACAGAAGGTATTAATTTCAGTAATGAGGGAATACTGAAATGGTCTTCCTACTTTGTTTATATCTCCTTATTCTGAATATTAATTCCTTATGAACAATATTCTCACTGTGATGTATATATTTGGAACTTTTGACTTCAAGTTTAACATTTTTTACTGCTGAATAAAAGTGAATGTTATTCTGCCTGTGACAGTTTATCTGATTTTATAAATGCGTAAGCGTGTTTCTATGTCCCTCTTTCACGTCCTAACTAAGCAACTGATCGACTTGATTTTTTGCATAGAGTTAGTTTAAAGAACGGAGATTAATATAGGCAGTACATAAAAAACGTATTTTATCCCGATATTGCAACAGGAACGGAAACCACGCGGGTGAACCCGCGGCCGGAAGCTAGTCATACTATAAATGTGATAGTGTAGGGCTTTAGGTACTCAATAAAAGAATATATATGTCGTAGAAGGATTTGATAAATAGAATTTTCGCTAAAATCCTAAGATGCAAAAACACGTATAATTAGACATTTCTCAATCTTACTGGAAAAAGATATGGTTTTTGCAAAAATACGGATTGCTTTAGTAACATTGGATATTCTTTACTCTGATTGGCTTAATTTTTGCTTGCTTGCTAACTCTTATTCTGATTGGTTCACAGAAAGTTTACTACACGTGAGAGAATGGATTGACATTTGAAACGTCAACTGGTCAACCAATCAGAGAAGATGTTGTGTTGGACGGTCCGACCAGCCAATCAGTGTTCTTATTTCATTATAGTCAGGGATTCTTTTCGAAATCTTAGTAAAACAACCAGTTTTTCCGCAAAAATCCTATCGTTTTTCAGTAGGAATGACAACACCATTGTCTAATTATCCGTGTTTTCGTAATATCCCTATGATTTACGAAAAAAGTCAATTTATCTAATTATCCTGCGATATATAAACTTACGCGAAAAGAAGCGACACTTGAGCATGTGTACTCGTTAAATCTCCCGTAGCTATGTATGCGTGTGTAGGGGACGAGCACGGGTGGAAGGGCGTGGAGCCAACATCTTCTTACTTGTTTATCTGACAGGGCTGCGTCTGTGCCACCTCACCACACGCAGCAAGGACTTTGTTTTAGTTAAAGATAATAATAATAATTACTTACAAAAAGGAACCGAAAACCCTTCTAATATGCGAGTTTAGTAGGCAATTTTTATTTCTTATGAAAACAATATTTATTGTACCTATATATTTTTTCAAGTGCTTTCACGAAGTTTTTGAATGACTTTGGTGGTATTATCAGCCCCACCGAGACGCCCATAAGGCGTAATTCTTTATATAATATGTAAACAATGATTGAAAGCTTCTTGTTGCATCATACCTATTAAAATAATCAATCATTGTCACGAACCCATTCGTCTGAACTTTTCTAATGATAAATAATAATAACACCTTATTTATAGTTAAATTTTAAATGTTGTTACATCTGGCAGTTTTCTTGGGCCCGCTCTTCTTGTCAGTTGAAAAAGTCTTAACGGGCGTAAGGAAAATTAAGACGATTCAAAAGCTTAATAAGTACTAAGTCTATTTGTATAGTTATATTATTATCATAATTCAATATTAAAAAACAAACCAACTTACAACATGTCTTTGGCGCAAGTCAAAATTTCATTTCAGTATCAACCCTAGCGTCTACATGGTTCGGCTACTCGCCACTGGAGCCATTGGCGCTGGTGGCGCTCAAACTCATACGTACAGTGAAGTGTCTAACACTGACTCAATCACGCAAAAACAGCTGAACGGATTTAGATGATATTTGGCACACATAATAGTACATTCTTTAGCTTTTTTTTATGAACAACGATGAGACGCGTAGTCTTCATCATACCTGATGTTTAAGGCTGAAGGTGGAAGCCAACTCTCTAGAACAGCTTGAAGTGCTGAAAAAAAATATTGTTATCTTGTCAGACTTAGATAAGATGGTGGTAGCTAGCCAGGTGAACTTATAACAAGTCCTACCACCAACCAAAGCGAATACAATATTATGTACCCCAGCTGGGAATCGTCCGTGTTCTATTCCCAGAAGACCTCTGGGTCTGATACAGGTGGTTATTACCACTTGACCACTGAGGCGGTTGCCTGGCTGAAACTTGATTTTCCGAATGCGAATGACGTCGCGTGCGCTAGCAAGGTTAATAAATAAAGATCTTTTAAAATGTCAATTGTGCTGTGTCTATTATTATGTCAAGCGTGATTAAAGATGAAGGGTGCGTGATACCGACGTCAATACCTAATCGATTAGGTATTAAAAGAATCGATTAATTTCATTGTTCATAAATCGTCACGGATATAATAGCTGTCGCGAAGGCTGTTTGTTGTGTCAACTATTAAAAATGATTGAGTTGAGTTTCCATTTGTGTTTTAGATTTTTACAATCGCAGCGTGTACTAGGGTTTCCAACTTTTTTTAAGAATATAGGGTGTTAGTTTTTCAAGTGCCGATCGAACAGGGGCTACTCATGTCAACGATTTATAACACAATTTTGTTAAATTTTTATTTTGTTTTATTCAATTTTCTGATTTCGACCGCCGACTCAAATAGATAAGTCACACATTTTCTTGATTACTTCCCTAAAACAAATTTTGTTTTACGTTTGTTTCTGCTTATGCTGAATATTCAATAGATATATAATGTACGTACATCTTATGTTTTGGCGCGCACTGTTCATTGAAATAAAACAACTTTTACGGATATCAAACGCGCTATATTTCCACGAACTAAGTTGTAATTGTCCGTAATTTTTAGGTTTTTTAGGGGTTTTTTGATTTTCCCGACGTTTCGGCACCTTTACAGCTGCCGTGACCACGGCAGCAGCTGTAAAGGTGCCCGAAACGTCGGAAATATAGCGCGTTTGATATCCGTAAAAGTTGTTTTATTTCAAAGATATATAATGCTTAAAATATTTATGTTAAATAATTTATTCATTTTTTTTATATTTTTTAGGGTTCCGTACCTCAAAAGGAAAAAACGGAACCCTTATAGGATCACTTCGTTGTCCGTCCGTCCGTCCGTCTGTCAAGACCGTTTTTTTCAGGAACGCGTGGAGGTATCAAACTGAAATTTATATCTAATACTCAGGTCAGTAGACCTGAGTATTAGATATAAATTTAATACTTGTTTGGTTTTTTCACAGCTCCAAGCTCCAAGCTGTGAAAAAACCAAACTTCTAAGC
This sequence comes from Chrysoteuchia culmella, assembly GCA_910589605.1. Taxonomy (NCBI): domain Eukaryota; kingdom Metazoa; phylum Arthropoda; class Insecta; order Lepidoptera; family Crambidae; genus Chrysoteuchia; species Chrysoteuchia culmella. The sequence goes on along the minus strand of OU342664.1, from coordinate 14,643,994 downwards.
CAAAGCAATCAAAAGATACAGCCGTTTATGCCGCAAATTTCCGCAAATTTTCGAAACTTGCACGGGAATCAAAACTTACAGGGTACTTCCCGTGAACTTAGAATCTTGAAATTTGGTACGAAGTAACGTCTTATAGTACAGATAAAGGAAAAATTGCGAAAACCGTAAATTTTTAGTTACATCATATAATAAAAATATGTTTGAAAATTTTAAATATCATTTTGCAATAAAAATACCATAACTATGACTTGATTGTCGTGATAGGTGAACTTTTACTTATATACCTACAGGTTTATACGGAACCCTCGGTGCGCGAGTCCGACTCGCACTTGGCCGGCTTTTTTTGGGTACATTATGTTCTAGTTGTTGTGGATCTGAGGAGCCCCTGCTCGGTCGGCACTTGATAAAATAACACCTTATATAGAGTATGTCTTCTCTATGAGTATGAGGACGTATCGAAGACGTATCGCCAAAAAATGTATAGGAAAATGTAGTTCGGTTTACGACCGGTAGGAACGCTGCTCAATATGTCAAATTTTTTTTAACGGAGTGTCCTGGATACTAAAGTTTAACTATTTATAACAACTTTTTGTCATTTTTAAAAAGCTTTTAATGTCAGTTCGCGTAATATGCGTATTTTATCTTACTTTATTAGAATTATAGATATATTAAAAAAAACTGATTTTTAAGCAAGAAAACCTATTTGGTCAGCAAGTAGTAGGTAAGCCAAGGAGAGATGCTGACCAAATTGATATTTAGCTGAACAAAATAAATAAGTAAGTATGTAAACTTTGATACATTTTACATGTATCAGAAGTTTTAAAGTTGAAAAGAAAACTGCTGCTTTTCAATTGTTTCCTTAAGTAAGTAACTAGTACCTCAGTCAGACTTTTCAGTTTTACCTTGAGAGCACCTTTCATCATCATCATAGCCCATCATCGTCCACTGCTGGATATACCTAGGCCTCTCCAAGCGCACGTCATCCGCGGCTACTTCCATCCAGCTCTTGCCAACCACCTTGGAAGATCGCATCTAAAAACGCCATTATTTTGCTCTTAATGCCCGATTTATACAGGTCAAGTACAGTCGAGAGTGGCGAGCGCCTGGACAGTGAAACAAAAGACAGCGTCCGAATTTGTATACCTAGATCTACTGTCAAGTGTCAAATTGACTCGCCACCTTTCACTCATCATCATACTTACTCACTGTGTACTTACCAACTTGGCTAAAGTCTTGAAAAACGGGCATAATAGCAGCGATTTTCTTACTGCAATTGTAAATCCTGACACCCTGTTGACTGTACATCAAAATCCAATTTTTTCTTCAATACCCACAGATACAAGAGACGCATTAATCCCTGACAGATATCGATAAGGGTTGGCATGCCGACGTATCGGTCGTCCCATCATCCCTTTGAACCCACAAAGACACGGAATAATAATTAATAGATTATTTATTAACCGAACCCTGCAGGCGAGTAACGAGTAGTGCTGTTTATCGATAGAACCGGAAACTATCGATATAATCGACGGTGGCTTAATGTAAACAGTATTGCAAATTCATTATGCTGTAAATCAAATCTGGGTAACTACTTAGACTATTAATGAAGCGTACACATATATAACTTCTTTAGCGACTTTGTGCACATCAGAGTTTGAAATTTTTGGGATGGGTAAAAAATGTTAAAGTCGCGTCAGGACACGTGACTTGATCGAAAATTCGTAAGACGGAGGGAGAGTAGACCACTGGCGCGGCGTAGGAGAGGAAGTAATATCCCCTCTCTTTCTACCGCGCGGCGAACATGTATGCCTGCTCCTGCTGTTTCGTTTAAGCGGTTTTCACTTCTGCCGGCACTACCGGAGCGCAACCCGTTGTTTTTTTACAAATATAAATGTATGTAAATGTCTCTCCTTTTTTCCATCTCTTTTTTTCATCGGGCTTCGCTCCGCCTTCTCCTTTTTTCTTCTCCTCCTCCTCTTTTATCATGCGAACAGCCAAGGAGTGGAATGTCCTGCCGGCATCTGTTCATATGTCCTGCCGGCATCTGTTCATATGTCCTGCCGGCATCTGTTCATATGTCCTGCCGGCATCTGTTCATATGTCCTGCCGGCATCTGTTCATACAACCACAGAATACTTAATAGTAGGTTTCAATGTAGAAGTGAACAGGCTTCTTCTGGGCGAACTCGCTCCATCTTATACCTCATCTACGGTCCTCGGCCAGATTGAGGTCAAGAGTAAGCCCATTGAATATATAAACAAAAGTTTTTTTTTTATTTAAAAGACGACTTGTCGTTACTGTAGTTATTTTGATTTGTAACTCTTTTACTATTTGTCATAATACTGTCCGTAGCACAAGAGTTAATTTAACCGAGCATTAAGTTTAGTTAAAGTGAAATAAACTTCTAACAAACCATAATTGAAAACTATTACTTTTTTATAAAGTTAACTCTAAACGAAGCAGCTCCCGTAGACAAAGTGACATCGTTATGTAGCGAAACGATAATTCGATTCATTATCTATACTAATATTATAAAGCTAAAGAGTTTATTTGTTTGAACGCGCTAATCTCAGGAACTACTGGACCGATTTAGAAAATTCTTAGACCATTAGAAAGCTACATTTCTCCCGAGTGACATAGGCTATATTTTATCCCGATATTCCCACGGGATCGAGCACCACGCGGGTAAAACCGCGAGGATCCGCTAGTTGTCTATATTCGCCAATTAACTTGCGGTAACACCACGTGATTTAGCGCGGCTTATGCCAATCCGCCAATCCTATACATTTATTTCTTTTCGAACTTCGTTATCGTTTTTGAATTGATACTTTGGCTAGGGTCCCTGAGCTATTTATATTCGTGTGGGTACCGAACTCATGATGTCATGATCTACAGTCCAACATTTGAACCAAAACACAACAGACGTCCCCATATTTTCTTAAAAACTAGCAAATGTTTCGAATTATTCCGCCTTCATAAGTTTTGACAATAAATTACTGAAATAGGATTTTAAACCCTATTTGCTACCAAAGATAGAATGGAAGCCATCAAATTTCATTGAAATCCATTCAACCGTGGCGCCTTGATTAAGTAACTTACGAACTTTAGCACTTATTACAATGGGGCTATGACATAAAGTCGATCAAAACAATGACAACGTATCCAACTTCTGGGCTACTTTAAATTAATTTAATAGGAAAACTTCAAAGAAAATGTAGGGGTTCGATGCTGATTGTTTAAAATGTTTCAATGCTTTTAGTATGATTTATTTACGCGGCTTTACGTTCTTTGTTTTCGTTGCACAATCGCTTCTAGATAAAATTTAACATCAGTAGGTTATTAATTAAAACAACGGGACTAAAACGCGACATTTGTTATGTAGTACAACTATGTACATACAGCTTGACTTTTCGGCTATGTTGCTATAAAAAATCATAATTTGGTAGAATAGCGGCCATTATTGTTTAATTTGATTATATGTAGGTAAATCTATCAATCTATGACCAGTGTGTGTTGCCAGTGATGACTTACGGTAGTGAAACGTGGTCACTAACTATGGGTCTGATAAGAAAGCTCAAGGTCACCCAGCGTGCAATGGAGAGGGCTACGCTAGGCGTTTCCCTCCGTGATCGAATCAGTAATGAGGATCCGTAGGAGAACTAAAGTAACTGACATCGCTCGAAGGATTGCTCAGCTGAAGTGGCAGTGGGCGGGACACATAGCGAGAAGAACCGATAGCCGTTGGCCGGTAAGGTTCTGGAATGGCGACCGCGCACAGGTCTGACGTGGGTAGGACCCCGACAAGGTGAACCCACGATCTGGTGAAGGTCGCGGGAAGCCGCGGGATGCGGACTGCGCAGGATCGATCGTTGTGGAGATCCTTGGGCCTATACCCTAGCCTATACCCAGCAGTGGGTGTCATGTGGCTGAGACGACGACGAATCTATCAATATGTGTAAACAAAGCAAATAGAAGAGGCACAATTTTGTAGTGTCTTTTGACGACGTTCGGTACCGTGAATTGTGTACAAGTTGTAGGAAGTTATTAGGTGCCACTTTAAATGTTTCGTCTAAATATATTCAAATCCAACCGCCATTTGTTATGTTTTCAACCGCCTCTGTGGTCTAGTGGTAACAACCACCGGTATCAGACGCTGGGGTCCCGGGTTCGATTCCCAGCGGGGGTACATATTGTATTCGTTTGGTTGATGGTAGGACTTGTAAGTCCGCCTGGCTAGCTACCACCATCTTATCTAAGTCTGACGCCATAACAACATTGTTTTCAGCATTGCTGTGTTCCGGCAGTTAAAGAAGAAAGAAAGACAGAAAGACTTCCATCTTCAGCCTTATCAATACTTAACATCAGGTATGATAAAGGCTAAGAGTCTCCCCGTTGTTCATAAAAAAAACCCATCTGCCGAAATCTACATGTTCTTTACTAGCGGCCCCCCGCGATTTCACCCGCGTGGTTCCCGTTCCCGTAGGAATATCGGGATCAAAAGTAGCCTATGTTCCAATCCAGGCTATCTTCTATTCTGTTTCTGTTGCCAAATATTCAAATCGCTGTAGTAGTTTTTCGTGATCGAGTAATAAACATCCTCACAAACTTTGTGATTTTTGAATTTTTCAATGCTATGTTTATATGTACTTATGATTAATTTTAAATAGAAAAATATTGGAAAAAATTAACTCAGCCACAAGTGGATTTTCAGATGGGACTCGAACCCATGACCTTTGGATATCCGGCCCAATGGTCTTCCGGATCCTCTTCGGATTTCCAAAGGTCATGGATTCGAGTCCCATCTGAGAATTCACTTGTGGCCCAGTTAATTTTTCCCAATATTGTTCTATTTAAAATTTAAGTATTCTCATGAACTTTCGTATTTATACTATTAAGTAGGATAGGATAGCAAGTATTTGCCACCTAAACTTTAAAATGAGAAACCGGCACCTCCAGTCTTTATAATAATGTGATGAAGATGGAGAAGATGGAGAACACAATGATAAGGTTTTTAGCATTTTTTTAATATTAGATAGGTAAAGCGCGTGAACGCTATCTTGCCTGATGGAAAGCGAAGATGCGATATAGGATATAACACGCTTGCCTCTTCTCTCGTGATTTGAAGACCCCTCAAATTGTAAATGTCAGGAAACACAGACTCAGGCAACGAGTTCCACACTTTGGCGGTACGCATGATTAAAACGCTTAGTGCGACGCTTAGTTTGTTGTATTCCGGCAGTTAAAAAGAAGATATCAAGATTGCTAGTAAAAGTACCAATGTTACGCGACGACATTTAAAAGATATGCTGATAAAACTAACATATTTAAAACAACTTAAAAACAACCGAAACCTAAGGGCGCCTACCACCAATACTGTCACATTAACAAAAGTAAACACATTAAGCGCTAAATATTTTTAAAATGAATGAATGAATGAATGAATGAAAAAAGTTTATTAGGTACCAAACATTAAACAAAAACAGAGAATACGAAACAAATAGAAGAATAATAAAAAAACCGTTAACAAAAAATCCAAAATTAAACAATACTTAGAGATATGTACCGAATAGGCCTCTGCTCTGTATAATCCGCGAGACAACGCGAACGTGTGTCACCGTGGCACTGATATTCTGCAGATACCTGCTGAGAAAAAGGCGCGTGACATTGCATTTCATTCGTTTGAAGTAAATAGTGACAGAGCGATGTTATATTAAGTATATACTCTAGCGCTAAACATTTTTTATTCAGTTGTTGAAAGTCTGCAAAAGTGTTTATCAATAGCCACAAATTGTGTTGCTGCTTCACCAAAAAGTGTTGCAGCAACACTCTTAGTCTGAAAATTCAATATCATTTATTCAGTCTAGGCTGTTACAAGCACTGATGAACGTCAAAGAAGCTACGCTATCGGTTCACATACCCTACGGCGGGAGACCTTGTACCGATAATAACCAACAAGAAACTCGTCAAGGGCTTTTTTTCTCCCTGTTTTATTTCATACAGAGTCGTCAAATTGAAAAGTGACACTGACATATCAGTAAGGTCAATTTCCATCACAAAAAGAAAAAATTTATTATAATATTACATAATTAGTATTTTGTTTTTTCACCTTACTGATATAAGAAAGAAAGAAGAAAGCTAGGCTAAGCTTAGCTAAGCTAAGAAAGCTTATGAATCGCCGATCATCGATAAAAAGGTAAAATCGATACGTCCCTATAGTTCGCTGATATGTCTCTATTTCTGTTACATCTTTAAAGGCGCCCCATTGAGGATAGAAGCTCCACCTTTCGCAACGCTCATTAATAATGTGTCACCCAGATCAGGCCACTTAATCTATCAGACAACTGAATTAGGAAGGAAATAGAAAATATAATTGAAATAACTACCTAGTTGTTACCGTAGATTAAGGTCATCATCAGCCATTTAAGGTTTAAAATTTAAAACTGACGGCCCGCCTTCTGCGCCAGAGGTTCCGGGTCTTGGTCCTTGGTCTGGGTTTTTAATTTGTATATTTTCTCAAACATGCTTGGAAATATGAGCATTATTTTGACAACCTTCTTCGAGATAAATCGATATTGCTGTACTGGCCACATACATGCGAGCAGCGGCCGGCAAACGTATGAAAATCCATATCTGTCGTGTTTAGCGGCCAAATAATTTACATAGTAAACTGATATCTGTCGTGTAATTTAAAAATTGAACGATCATTTACTCCAAAATATGACAACCAAGGAGGTAACTTATCAAAGGTTTTATTAAAATTAAGAACTGGCTTGCCGATAGAAAGCTGTTTAAAAAAAAAAACAACAAATTATCACTTTAACGCGAGAATAAAATATTGTTGTTCGTTGTTCGTCTGATTTCGAAAAGTAGTTTTAATTTCCGCGCATTATTTGAAAAAAGTACTATACAAGCCTTGGCCACAACTAGGCATTGATGGACTTACGTGTGTGTACCTTGGCTTCGCCTCGGCCCAAATGTGGGCCGACCGTCAGGGCCAACACGTTCGTCCATCAATGCCTCTTTTGCTGGTCGCTGCAGTAATGTACTATATGTATGTATTTAAAAGAATGTATATAAAATTTTATGATTTTTGAATTTTTGCATTTTTTAATGCTATTTTTATACTTATGATACATTTTAAATAGAAAAATATTGGAAAAAAATAACTCGGCCACAAGTTAATTGTCAGATGGGAATCGAACCCACGACCTTTGGAAATCCGGTCCAATGCTCGGTCAAGAGCCAAATCCAATATTTTTCTATTTAAAATTTATCATATGTATATAAGTATAAATAAATATTATAAATATAAATATTTCCATACAATCACACCAATTATCTAGCCCACTTTAAGTATCATAAAGAACTTGTGTTATGGATACTAGATAACGGATAAACATACTTATATACTTCTTTTTTTTTGTAAATACATACATAATATACATATTAAACACCCAGACCAAGACAAATAGACATGTTCATGCACACAAAGATTTGTCTTGTCCGGGGATCGAACCCGGGACCTCTGGCGCAGAAGGTGGGGTTAGTACCCCTGCGCCAAACAGGTCGTCAAATGAATTCTTCATTTGTATGCTATTATTTATTTAATTTTATTATTACTATGTTGCCTATGGCCTGGGTGATAATTTAAATTATGTTTAAAAAAATAAGCCTTCCGGACTCGGAGGAGAATACATTAATGGTCTCTTAACATAAGACCGACAATTGTGAAAATCGTTTAACGAATTGATTGTAAACGCTCATACCACCTTGCCACCGAAACAGTCTTCATAACTTTTTGTCTATGCTTAAGATGATATAAAGTTCAAAACATTAAATTTTCTGGTACTTTGCTGTTGCTATAAGATCCTATCTGACATAGTTTTTCTGTTTTCACTAACTTTTGTAATTAGATTTTATGTAAGTTATAGTTGTGATACGTTGTGTTTTGTTCGCATGTGCTGTACCTACTTTGTTTTTTGTTAACTCTGTTATTGTTTTGTTTGGCACTTAGGCTTCACAAATTTTATATAATGTTTTGTTTGTTTGGCTTTCTCTATAGTTGTTGTACCTACCACAGTACAGCACAGATTAATGTAGCAAGCAAGCTATACACTCAATCAGTTGTCTTGTCTGACACTTAATTAATGTTACCATAGACTGGTCACACAGACTATTATACAATACTCTCAAAGTATATTTTTTTCATGTTGGTGCCCCTGTGTGATCAGTCATAAAGGTTATGTTTATATTTGTTTTATTTGTAGTATTTTGTTGTAATGTCTCGGTTAGCATACATAGCATAGCTCTCAGCCCCACCAAAACAGTACCGACGGAAGACCATCGCTGGCCAAAAGGCCAAGGCCGAGTCGGTACCGTTTTGGGACAAACTGTGTTTTTTTCTTTCTGTACTACTTTGATGTGTCTTATTGTCGTGTTTGTCCCAAATAAAAATAATTTTCTTTCTTTCTTTCTTTCAAATATTATGTATTTACTTTTACATTTGACTGTTCTCCAATAATTGCTATATTTCTTCCAAAGTAAATGTATCTTGTAACACGAATAAGATACTAAATCTTCGCCGTAGTGCTTGCAATGGTATCATAAGTACCGGATCTATCAGTTCCAGTTCCTGTATATCGGTTTTTTTATATCGATATTGCATCTGAAAAGTAGCGGTGGGCTTTCAGGGCAAAATATATTTAGCTTTTTTTCTAAAAAACACTATTATTATTTATTTAATTATAGTATTTCTATTAACACAAGACTGTATGTTTATGGAACTAGACGTCTACAAGAATTTGATTGCACGAGACTGAATACCGAAATCAATCGACCGCTTATAGGGTCTAGCTGCAACACCATCTGTTAGGGCATCTAACATAACTTGATTGATGAATAAAAAATGAGACTAGCTTTGAAAAAATATAATGAAATGTAAAAATGTTTGGTACATGAAAATTGGTTGACAGTTTCGTTCGCGTAGCAGAGCAAAGTGACGGCTCGATTGGCGCCAATCGGTGACGTCTATCTATCAAAGGCGCGGCGTTTCGTTCACGCATTGGAGGTGTGAACACCATCGCTATTTAATCCAGAGGTGACGGCTATTCTCAGAGAGATACATAAATAGAAGAACTTTTTCTAAATCCGCCTGCCTTGGTTAGCTTCCCCATATTATCCGAACCTTTCGTCACAATGATAACGTTTTTAGCATTTTTTTTTAATATTAGATAGGTAAAGCGCATGACCGCTATCTTGCCTGATGGAAAGCGAAGATGCGCTAGAGGATGTAACACGCTCGCCTCTTCTCTCGTGACTTGAAGACCCCTCAAATTGTAAATGTCAGAAAACACAGACTCAGGCAAGGAGTTCCACTCTTTGGCGGTACGCATGATTAAAACGCTTAGTGCGTCGCTTAGTTTGTTGTATTCCGGCAGTTAAAAATAAGATAGCAAGTTTGTTAGTAGTTAAGGATTCCGGGAAGAGTGCGATTCCAGTTTCGGCCTATTACAGTAATATCAGGTATTACAGATAGCTAAGGGTTTCCCCGTAGTTGAAAAAAAAAATGTAATGACAAATTTTCGGTACCGGTGTTTCAAATTATTACCGGTACTTGAATAAGGTAACGGATCTTACGTATACCGGTATTCCTGCCCTGCTTAGCCTAATTAAAACGAATATTTGCGTAATGAGTTTATGATTGATTAGGCTCCTACTTGAGTACCTATTCGAGATAAGGTTCAGAAACTCCAGATGAATGGCTGAAAGAATCCCGAGGTGGATATGGTGTGTATTTTGAAAGGGATATTTGGAAGCTTATTATTTAGGTAATTAGGTTTAAGATGACAGACATTTTAATTTATTTCAAATGAATAAAATTGAAGTTTATTCACGGCATAGTGCTGATAAATTCTTTTAAGCCAAGGGTCTCGTGTTTTCCCGGGACAAATATTATTAGATGAAAGATGGTGTAAGATCTGTTATATATCTGATACATGCTATCTTTTTATTTATTTATTTATATAAAATACTTTCGTTGATATTGGTAACCTGACTTTTTGTAAACTGTTTCTGGGATATTAAATAACTTCACGGATAAAAACGGGTTAGACGCTAGCTAGTACGCATGGAACATTTCATGAATAGCATGTGAAAAATCATATGAAACGATTTTCCTTAATCACACCATTTCATATCTACTGCTTAACTTTCACACTATGAAAATCGCAAATCATTTTGTTTCATTGTTCAAATAATCGGGTGAAATTCTTAAGTGCAAGCGAGCGAGTATGATTTGTGCGCTTAATGAATGTTAGAAAAACACGAACATATTCCACCAAAAGTGTCTAGGGATCAATTAATTTGTTTACTATAAAAAGTTTAGTTAAGTTGTAGTCTTTCAGACTGGCTTCTTACTTTAATTCTTTTATTTATTAAAATTGTGAAATTTACAAAAAACTAATTTATAAGGAACCAAAAAAAAACCAACAATAATCTTGATCCCTTGATACTTTTGATGTGTGTAGTTACGTTTCATTACGCGCTGGTGAGTACAAAAAAAAATGAAAATCTTACGATAAAGTAATATTTCATTTATGAACATTGTATATTTCATTACCAAGTGAGAAATTAATCCAGTGTGGAACAAAAATCACAGCCTGTGAAATTTCACAAATTGTAAGAACAAAGGCCTCTTAACTATTAACTTTGATTCACAAAACAAAAATGCAGTTTCTAAATATGCGTGACATTAGAGAAAATACACATAAAAACCTTCCTAGCTAGAAAATTCTTATAAAAATCTTAAGTATAAAAGTGTCTCTGAAACCATAAGGAAATGTAAAAAGCATGTTAACTTTTTAAACAGCAACGTCGACGCACTACAACGGCAAACTCAACCCCAAGTTGAATCTTTATTTTAATGAAAAAGAACTCCAACATAGCGATGGTCCAACCAGGGTGGCCATGAATACATAGTTATGGAAGAGGTCTTTAAAAAAACTCGATACGGAGTCCAATCAACAATTAACATTTTAGGACTTTGGAAGACATTGATTTGTAATCAAATAGATAGATAAATAGCCCTTAATTTGCACACATTAGTGAATACAGTGGCGCCAGCACGAAAAGCTATCGAATAGTATCGAGGACCTAATGTCAAAAAATGTAGATTTTGTCAAACGGTTTGACACAATCAAACCGAAAAAAAATACAGTTTTTTCAAGATTTCCTAAAAACGTATATACAGATTTCTAAATTTTAAAAAATGGGATCAACTAGGGAGTGTTATAACATTTGAATAATTTCAATCAACAATGAAAGGTTTGTCCCTACATTTTCTATTTCATGGTCACCCACAGGACCAAGTTTTAACAATGTCCCACTCCTTTCGCTGGGAATTTTCTTCTTCCCTGCAATTACCAGTAATAAGTTTTTCACTCGGCTCGCCTGCGAGCCACCATTGGTTTTACGTAATTAATGTAAAGTTTTAGAATCTTCGTCCTTTTAACCGTTTTAAAAAGGAGGATAGCATCCCTTCTGTCTGGAGATTTCTGGGCAAATGCATTTCATATCTTTTGAGCGGGCCTACCATCATCTATTAGAAACCATCATGTCATGAATGTTTGTTTTCGTTGAAGTTGTCACTTTTTGACACATTTCACACTTTGAAGGCGACGATTGAGCGAAGATGAAACAAAAATTCCGTCAAAAAATAAGCTACGTAAGATTGAAACAATGCTGCGCTAAGAGTATTCTTAGCGTAGTATTGTTTTGCAGGCCCCCTGGAGATTACTGGTCAAAAGCATTTCAGATCTTTTCAGGGATCTCTGAAAAAATGCCGAAACGTCAGGAAATTCAAAATCCATGAAATAACACAAAATTTCAACACTTAATATTAAATAAAAAGCGCACTGCACTTTGCTTAACATTTAAACATTTATTATTTCGTCACCATTTTAATGTCCCCACTGCTGGGACACCTTCCTTATGGATGGACAAGAAGAATGGGCCATGACCGACGCGGGCCCAATGCGAATTAGTGGGGTTTTAATGACTGCAAATGCAGCCGTGACCAATGGTTTAACGTGCCTTCTGAAGCACGAAGCAGCTCGAGATACGGAGATAGTAAACTTTGGTCAGCCATACCGGGACCGACCATTGCGAAAGTTGTTTAACCTCAACAATCTCAGGCCGTGCACGCAAACTACAGCGCCACGGGCTCCTCAATTTTCCTTATTGGTTACCTATTATTATTCAAATATCATGTATGTACTTATGTTACTAATATCATCGCTGCTATAAACAGCTAAGAAGTACTCATATTTAATTAAATTGTTTTTTTTTTATGAACGACGCGGAGTCTCTTAGCCTTCATCATACCTGATGTTAAGTATTGATAAGGCTGAAGATGGAAGCGAGCCTCTCCCGGAATCTACAACCACTGAGGAACCGGCTCTCTAATCTCTAACTGCCGGAACACAACAGTGCTGAAAACATTGTTGTTATGGCGTCAGACATAGTTAAAATGGTGGTAGCTAGCCAGGCGGACTTACAACAAGTCCTACCACCAACCAAACCGAATACAATATGTACCCCCGCTGGGAATCGAACCCGGGACCCCTGGGTCTGATACCGGTGGTTGTACCACTAGACCACAGAGGCGGTTATAAAGAAAAGATAAATAATTGTTCTATTAACTTAAAATTTAATTAGTCTACACATATTCACATACGCATTGTTTGCTTTAATTCTATGACTGGAAAACGTACGATTTTATGATGTTTAGACCCATAAGATTTAAAATTAAATAGCCAAGTTCATCATGTAAAAAAACCGTCTACAGAAAATCAGTTAGCGCTTTCAGTAAGTACTCAATTATTTGAGATCCAGCCATTATGTCCTTTGTGCTCTTTTTACCGTCTTTCAGCCGAGGAATGGGGAAAAATTTGAATTCTGCTCTTCTACAGGAAATTAGGTTTTCTCCAACAAAACGGTAACCTTCTGCAAGCGAGGGATAATAGGGGAACAGTCAGGAAATGTAGGGTCACAGGTTAAATATTTACGAGCGGATTTTGTTAAATTTAGTTTAGTTATTTCACTTTTTAGGTAAACAACTTTTAAGGACTTTTGCGGATTCAAAAAATTTGGGTGCTTGTGACTTTATGGTTTTTTTAGCCATCACTATGGCATTTTGAAAGGTTTCGAAATATCGCGTCGGGAGTAAAAATATATTAAATTACAGCCAAATATAAATGCAAATTTGTATACAAATTTGATTACCTATGCCTATGTCCCTCAGGAGAAATGTAGCTTTCTAATGGTCTAAGAATTTTCTAAATCGGTCCAGTAGTTCCTGAGATTAGCGCGTTCAAACGAACAAACTCTTCAGCTTTATAATATTACTAGCATTGAAATAAATCAAGTTTTAAGGATTTCACGAGTTAAGTTTAATTTTTCCGTGTTTTTAAAGATTTTTTGGTTTTCCCAAACGTTTCGGCGATTGTCATCCCGTGACCACGGCAGTTGAAAAGGTGCCGAAACGTCGAGAAAACCAAAAATTTGGTTAAAACCCCCGGAAAATTTGATCTTAACCCGTAAAATACAATCCGTAAAACTTGTTTTATTTTATCATTTCGTTTAGAAAGACAGACAAAGATTTTGTGTTTATTTTTCTTGTATATTTAGTTCAATAAATTCTCTCTATCTATCGAATACCCAATCATGCCAGTCAATAGAGAAAGCGATTCTGAAGATGTTAATTTACACAATTAGGCCAGTGTCTGAATCTAAGTTGGTATAGTGATCCATTACCAGCGACCCAAGTTATTATAACAATGGATCCATTATGCTATCGAAGATCTAAATTGACTGTGTCGAAACATAAAGGTTCTGTGATTGCACGTTGAACATGATTATTCGGAGATGAGATATTAATAGGACTTATCGTTGAGGTGTTATTATCATGCTGGGTGTGGTATTTGTAGTTTATGTGTAGTTATTTATTTGTGGTTGTTGTTTAGAAAGTTTCGTTTGTCTATAGTTATATATTTCATTCTGTGTTAGCTGTTTGACTAAATAGATGAGATATCATTAAACTATCTATACTTATCTATACTATATCTATACTAATATTATAAAGCTGAAGAGTTTGTTTGTTTGAACGCGCTAATCTCAGGAACTACTGGACCGATTTAGAAAATTCTTAAACCATTAGAAAGCTACATTTCTCCCGAGTGACATAGGCTATATTTTATCCCGATATTCCCACGAGAACGGGCACCACGCGGGTAAAACCGCGAGGGTCCCCTATTTTTTAAATATTTCGCGCGGTTATTAGGCAAAATGGCTGACGATTATTAACCCTTGGAGCGTCTATACCGGGACTACCGGGAGTAGCCGGATCAATTTTTTTTTACCTATCATACTTTAGGTTTATGAATTTTGTCTTATTAAATTATGTTTTCATTAATATAATTTTTGTTTGACATATTCATTCGTAAATGACGTTGCCTATGTTAAAGCTGATTTAAGTTTATTGCGCTCGTCTCTTTTGGCTGGAAATAAGTGATATGAATTTGTTTTTAATATAATCAGACGTCACTTCGTTTAGTCAATCAAATACTAATTATTACTCGGCCATTACTAAAAGAAAACAACAAAACTATTAAAAAAAACTTTAAAATTTCGCGTGTTCTGTTAACACGAAAAACTATCGTTTATCAAGTTAGTATCGAGCACGTAATGTCAAAAAATATATAGGAAAATATCTCATACACTCTCTTTACTTCCTCGATACTTATTCTAAAGTTATTAAGTTATTCGTGCTAAGTCTACTGTGCGCGGCGAAACTTAATATGTACGAAATAATAGAAATTAATGTTTTTTTTTCTCTCTTGCTATCTTTCTTTACGACTGTTATACAAATACATTTATGTATGTGTATGTATATATATATATATATATATATATATATATATATATATATATATTATATCTATAATGTTATATATATTAATGTTATATACAGGATGGAAAATTAAGTCGGGTCAGTAAGGGCAGATATTAAACCGTTGTAGCTACAAGAAAAAGTTCTTAAGAAACCATCCATTTTGAACTGTTTTCACAGATTTGAAAAATGAGCAGTTCTCAAAAAATATTTTTTTCACCTCACACGCTCTGAAAAGGTGGATTTTCCAATCAGTTTAGGCGTAGAAAATAGCTTTTTGCGGCCTAGCGCGGCAAAAAACTTTTTTTAATTTAATACTTAAAAATATGTCATAATGCGTTTCGAATCGCACTATTGACTTTTTTGTTTCATTTTATTCTTATTTTAAATAGCTTTAAATTCATTATAATACTCCGTTTATATCCTATTTGTTATAAAAAAAAAAATTAGGCTGGGTGAGTTTACACAACCTATGATTGTATTTCGGAACGTGACATAAATCTTTATTTTTAAATTGTCTTTATCTTGTACCTCATGTCAGTGTCAACATTTACGGAATCCTTTTTATTGTTATTTATAAGTAACAAATATATTCCTACTTTAAATAACTTTGACTTAACTATAATACTCCCTTTTTTATTATTTTAGTTTTTTATATCATTAAAATAACAAGAATAAGGTATATTTAGATTAAACTTTATGTTTAAAGAATTTTTTACCGGAAGTTGACCGCGGAAACAACCATAAAATGTTCCTCGCTGTTGTGAGGTGAAAAATTGTGTGTTGCGCTCGGCAGAAAAGTTATTAGCATCTTGCACCTTTGAAATCCTCGCTTCGCTCAGGATTTAATCTTTGATCCACTCGCTACGCTCGTGGTTCAATCCTAGAATCCTTCACTTGCTCAGCTTTCAATAGAGGTAACTTGCCGCTAAATATTCAACTTTCCGGCCTTGCATAACAAATGGATTCGCGATTTCTAACTTTTCTAGTACTCACACCGCAGTAGGTATCTCATAGTGCTTTGATCCTCATAAGAAAGAGGATCGATAAGCATCAAAATTTGTTTTTGAAAACTGATTTTTTTTCTTCTGATTGTATTTTTTTTCTTTAAAATGGGTCAATGCAGTTCAAGAATTCTCAAAAAATTAAGGATGCTTTTTGCCCCGTTTCGAATTTTCACCCTGTATATATGTGTAACAACCAACATTATACAGCTACCTTCCATAAAAAATATGCCAACACATTGAAAAACTACGGGTTTTAATGAGGTTTCCCCATAAACGTAACATGTGACACGTGATAGTCGAAAAATAACAACATGATTTTCTAGTCCACCATGTTACCATAACGAACGTGTTACGATCGAGAGAGTGGCGTTACCTATTTGTAATAGAAAACAGAGGGTCTAAAAATGCCGCTAAAGCAATATTGCTAAGTGAATTGCCTGAAAATTTATTTCTTTTTTTATTTACTTTTGAATTTACTTTTAGTAAGTTTTCTTGCCTAAAAAAAATTCAACAGTGCCGCGTGGTGACTTCCTAAGAATACAAGTGCCACCACTCCTTTACATGCCTGGGATGTCGTAAGACTCGACTAAGAGGCTCGATACATTGAACACCTGTGCGAGAGAAAGAAAACTTGAAACAAACCCTCTACCAACCCGTCTCACCAGCGTGGTAGCAGTAGGCTAATAGCCTCCTATGAACGCCACAATAGGCGTGAGCTAGGAGAGCCTTATGTCCAGCAGTGGACGTCCACAGGCTGATAATGAAAAAAAATTAAAAGTAAATTCTGCTACACTGACATTGGTCGAAAAATGTATAGGAAACCAACACCACCGACGGTGGCCAACACCGTAGAAAGGTGAATATACTGGAAAAATTCGACGTGTCTTCATAGGTCTCTGTAGCATAATTGGTTAGTGCATTGGGACGGATTCCCAAGAATGCGAATTCGAATCCCATCAGGGCGACATGAAACAACTTGTTTTTTTCTAGTATATTTTCTTGTTTAATATTTATCACTTAAAAATGTATAGGATTTGACAGTTTTGACGGTCATAAATCGGTTAAAGATAGCTGTTGCAACTCAGCCTAAATAATTTTTTGGGGAATTCACTTTTCAATATTGCGTTACCGCCCTTTTTAGACTCTTCGTCCACAGACCGTTATGGACGTCTTTGATAATAGAAATACGGCAAAGAAAACAGATTCATTAATAATATACTATAGAAAATATCGACTTGTTATATCGCACCGGCGGGTATTTAATCTGCAACCTTTGGGAGTCCGGCCCAATGCTCGAACCATTGAGCTACCGGGACTTATTCAAAGTTAGAATTGGGACATCTTTGGCATTGAAAGATGCCCAATTGTATGGGTCATGACCAGGTCCACGTACGTACGTAGGTACATATGCGTCAAAATATATATTAATTAACATAAACAGTTAAATATATATTAATTAACATAACACCTTATGTTTTGGCGCGCATTGAAATGAAACAACTTATACGGATATCAAACGCGCTATAATTCACGAACTAAGTTGTAATTGTTCGTATTTTTAGGTTTAGGGGTTTTTTTATTTTCTCGACGTTTCGGCACCTTTTCAGCTGCCGTGGTCACGGGATAACTGACCACGGCAGCTGAAAAGTCACGGGAGTCATCCCGTGACCACGGCAGCTGAAAAGGTGAATAAAGCGTGTTTGATATCCGTAAAAGTTGTTTTATTTCAGTTATTAAATAACATTATGTAAATAAAATATATTATACAAACTAAAATTTTGAAACGTCACCCGCGTGTTTCCCGTTCCCGTGGGAATATCAGGATAAAAAATGTTCATAACCTATCTACTATCTGTGTACCAAATTTCATCCAAATCCGTTCAGTAGTTTCGGAGCCTATTCAATGCAAACAAACAAACAATCAAATCTTTCCTCTTATAATATTAGTATTTAAAGCTATTGCGTTGTTAATAAGTTATTTAAAAAACTATTGTGTGCTTTTGAACAAAACAGTCAGCATTGTTTTTCTCTCATAACAATAAAGTATTTAGCTTCAGTGAAAACCCTTTGGTGCGCAAAATCTACCCGTTTTTGTTAAAAAAAAGTTTTTGGCTAATACAATTTAGAGCATAACTCTAATACCTACTTGGTCTGGAATCTGGATGCTGCTAATGTTAATATAATTATTGTTTCAAAGCTAATAGTTTTTGTGGGTCAAAAGGTATTTCTTTTGAGTAAAACATAACATAATTTATAAATATATAATAATTCATAAAATAATTTAGTTGTTTGTTTGATTTACGTTCATTTTTTTTTATTAACAAGTATTTATTAGTCTTCGCATGTATTTTTCACAGTTGGAAACTCATTTTGGCCAATGTAATATTAGGTGTTATAACTGTATGATAAGTATTATAAGTGCTGTTTGTTTCCTTTCCTTCAATAAAAAAAATAAAATGCTGAAAGTGAATAAAGAAAAACATAGAATGTGGCTGCGTAAATGTCCAGTGCAAATGGTAAAACCTGTAAATGGACAGGGTATATTTGAAAACATTTGTAAGCGATGTGCGGGCTTACAACTGTTTATATTGTTGTCGGACACCAATGCCAAGGTTGAGCGAAACGATGGCTGATTCATGCGTCATGCTCGTGAACGGGTGCCGCCAGCGGAAATGGGTCTACTTCAGTCTGCTTATCTTTATGTTGTGTTTAAAGCTTAAATATTTTACCTCATAACATGCAGTACAGTAATCTTGTAATGCGAGAAATGTTGTAATATATGATAGTCTTTCTTTGCCAGTTGAAAATTGTTTACGGTTAAAATAACCATAAATAGTAGATTATTAACCAAGGGGATAAAGCAGTGTCTTCTGTCGCGGGTGACGATTTAAATCGCGAGCGTAACGAAGGACTCGAGTTTTACTCCCGAGCGTAGCGAGGGTGTTAAAAACTTAAATCACGAGCGAAGCGAGGGATTTAAGACGAGTCCTGAGTGAAGCGAGGGATTTAAGTTCACCCATGACTAAGACAGCTTTATCACCTAGGAAAATACTCTACTATTCGTACCATTTGCGAAAAAATTAACACAAAAATAATATGAGATGTATTTGAAGAAAAAAAAACGCGGCAAATTCCTAGACTAATATTTTTTTGTCGGAAAAGCAAAGGCATCAAGCTCATACGGCCTCGTCTGTTTTCGTAAATAATCATAACTGCATAATAAATGCGTATTCCTTTTTCAAAAAGATGTGTAATGCTTTATATACAAACACAATGGTGTTAACACAGATGTAGTTCAGTATAAATTTCGGAAGTATTCCAAATTTAAATCACATTCTCCCCCTAGAGGATGAATGAAATTCAGTACAATTTTCCCTGTTTTTAACAGATTAAAAATGACTATTGTTATGTTCGTTTTTTGTGGCATAGAATGTCACTTTTTTGAGCAAGTGGTACGAAAATGTAATATTATAATTAGTATTTTCTTTTTGTGACGGAAATTGACCTTACTGATATGTTATGGTCACTTTTCAATTTGACAACTCTGTATGAAATAAAACAGGGAGAAAACAGCCCCTGACGAGGTTTTGAACCGATGGCGTAGCTTCTTTGACGTTCATAAGTGCTTGTCTGTTACATGATTGAATAATTAATGATATTGACATTGAATTTAAATAAATAAATAAATAATAAATAATTGCATACAATCACACCAATAATCTAGCCCACGTTAAGTTTCACGAAAAACTTGTTTTATGGTACTAGATAACGGATAAATCCGGCCGGATTTACCGACGCAAGAAAAACAGTTAGAGAGTAATGAAATATCAAGTGGCACTAATCAAAAAGGGACTATCAAGCAACCAAGACCAAGGAAAGCATTCCAGAATAATTTTATCATCATGTCTTTATTATTTCTGCTGTCTATCATTTCCGCAAGCCTGCAACAATCATTGAACATAGCGCAAATCAATAACACAAATTCGCTTTATTTTGATAAAACTGCCGATATGCAAATTATTAAAGACAAATGGACTACGATTGTTTATTACAACATGACTGGTTATTGGCAGAGTATTGAAAGCCTGGATGCTTACATAAAAAAATTACGCAGCTACTGTGACGAAACAGACGAAAAGGACATATGTTCCACTTTAATAACACAATATGACCACGATCTTAACGAAATCAAGCATTACAACGAAATACTTCTTTTTTCTCACTATCATCGTACAAAAAGAGCATTATTGAACGCTGTCGGAAACGTCGCCAACTTCTTATTTGGGGTATTGGATGACAAGTTTGCAGAACAATACCAACAGGATATTGAAATGATAACGCACAATGAAGCCCACCTTCTACAATTATTAAAAAATCAAACATCAGTCGTTGAAGCTCACAACAATATTTTACATAGACACGCACAACATATGGATCAACAGTTTGGAAACATCAATAAACAACTTTACAATATTTCTCAAGATACGAACATTATCAGAAAATCCCTTCACATATTATCAAATGGACTCTCACTAAACATACTGATATCAAACATAAGAAGAATCCAGGAGAGCCTTATAAACACGGTAACCGACATATACCAAGGACGCATTGATATCCACATATTATCACCCGATCAGCTAAAGGAACAGTTGAATATTATCTCCGGACAGTTAAATAGAGAATTAACTGTGCCCGTCAAACCTGAAAATATTAAACATTTATATGAAATACTCCAAGTGAAGGCAAAGATCAAAGGAAACTATCTTATTATGGAAATCAAAATACCACTAACTACGAGTGAAAACTATGAGATAAATCACGTGATAAGCCTGCCGCAAGTAACAGATAACAAAACAATATACGCTATACCTATCACTGAATTTATAGCATTCAACATGAGAAAGGATACCTTTATTCCTATGACGCAGACAGACTTATTATCATGTACAAAATTTCATCAAGATAGATATTTGTGTGGCTTGAATGAACCAATCTACGAACTAAAAGTTGATCATTCAATATGTGATATAAAAATAATTACGAACGGCAGCAATCAAACATTCTGTAAAATAAAAATAATTCAATGCACAGACGTATGGATCAAATTACATTCCAGCGACGCGTGGCTCTACTCATGTTGCGAAGAGTGTCCCGTGCGCGTTATGTGTCCGGCGAGCCTGACGTCACGCAGACTACGCGGCTGTGGCATCATTACCATAGGTCAAGACTGTGTTGTGAAAGGAGACACCTTCACACTGATCGGACACCATGACTATAGAAATCAATTAGAAGTACAATCACCGACACCGAAAATAGAGATTCCTCTCACATCCAGACTGAACGAGTTTATCAACACATCTGTACCTATTCATCTCATAGAAATGGACAAAGAGGATGAGATCAAGATAAAGAAACAGATCCAAAGTCTGAAAGAAGCTACCATTGATGACGTATCAATTCATGACAAACATCATTACGTCATGATATACACTTTGTTGTTCATCAGCATTTTACTAATCATTTGTATTGTTTGTTTGTTTATTTGTTTCAGGCGGCAAGGGCAGTCCAAAGACAGAGTAAGCGTTGTGCCGCCACCAAAGCCAGTGCGGTTGTACACAGCACCCCCTGGCGACAACACCTCCTCATCAAATGACTTCCCACTCTACGCGAAACCATCGTGTGGGTCCTCATGCCATACACGGGATCAGACTATGACGAAAACAATAGAATTTAAAGACATTCAGTTTAATGAATAATTATAGTCAATTTAATTTATTTCTATTGCAATGTTTACATAAGTTATATTTACCTAAGCATTTTTACATTTTATACACCTTTATATTACTTACTTTATCATTGTTAAATTTTAATTATTGTTTATCATTTTTTCTTGTTTTTTTTTGGATTGGCAAGATGTACGAGTCATCGTACGTGATTGTTTACATTGCTTACTTTGCAATACGTGCAATAATTATTTTTATATTTATAGCAATAAAATCAGTGCTAATTAAGCATTCGTTGGAATTGGTTGTTATCATTTTTAACCTTTCCTTCTATCAAGCAAATCTTATCATTTATCGTAATATCATATCAATTTCTTATCATTATCATCTAAAGTGTAGGTAAAGCACCCTACACATACTTATATACTTTTTTTTTGTAAATACATACATAACATACATATCATACACCCAGACCAAGACAAATAGACATGTTCATGCACACAAATATTTGTCTTGCCCGGGAATCGAACCCGGGACCTCTGGCGCAGAAGGTGGGCTTAGTATCCCTGCGCCAAACAGGTCGTCAAATTTGACTTTGGAATGCCAAATGTAGCGTTGACGTCGAAATGATTTATGTATGTCGTAATTTGTATGTATTTATGTAATATGCAAAAAATAATGGCCTTAATCTTGAAAATAAATATTTCCTTAATAAATAAATATGAAAGGGTAAGAAATAGTATAATTTATCATGGGAAAGTAAAAAATATTCGTGCAGATAAAGTCGTAGATATAATAATACATGAACAGATAATTTACACCCAGACACAGAACAAACAAAAAGTCCATCACGAAAATATGAGTGGATTAAAGCTTACTCTTGGCTGTATTTTAAATAATTCAATTAATTAAGGAGTTAAAAGTTTTTTCAATACTTGTTTACACAAGTGGCTAATTTGTATAATCTAAAACAAATACCTCCCTTAACTGAACCGTTAGGGTTGGTACACACAGAAGCGAGTTGGAATTTGCTCGGTTTCTCAATTGAGAATTTCGAGATGAGAACGTTTTAATCTCAAGTCATAGCAAAATGTTATAGAAATCATACATGAAAAAATATTTGTGGTGATAGAGACGTTGTTTGTGTCGCCAAGCTGACCGACTATGAAATAGTATGTCGTATGATTGTAATCAGCCTGTGGACGTCCACTGCTGGACATAAGCCTCTCCTAGCTCACGCCTATTGTGGCGTATATAGGAGGCTATTAGCCTACTGCTACCACGCTGGCTAGACGGGTTGGTAGAGGGTTTGTTTCAAGATTTCCTTCTCTCGCACAGGTTTTCAATGCCTCGAGCCTCTTAGTCGACTCTTACGACATCCCAGACATGTAAGGGAGTGGTGACACTTGTATTCTTAGGCCGTCACCACACGGCATTTGTAACGTGACGCCCTTATACAAAACGGCGCATTTGAAAATTTTAGTTCATGACATCAAAAATGGCGTCACAGTTGGGAAAGCTATTACAACAAAGTGAATTAAATATTAAAATTAGAAGTGCAAATGGTAATAAAATCAGTGAAAATAGTCAGTTAAAATATAATTTTAATAATTGTGATCTTAATAAATTTAATAGTGTATAGTCCGAAAATCGTTTGCCATTCGAACCGTTTTGCCGATGATATAGTCCTTATGGCTGAGACCTTGGAGGACCTGAACACAATGCTCGAAGATCTCCGTAGTGCTTCCCAAAGAGTGGGTCGTAGAATGAACATGGATAAGACGAAAATCATGTCAAATTCCCATGTTGCACCCACTTCAGTTCACGTTGGGAACACTACACTCGAAGTTGTTTACCACTACGTTTACCTTGGACAGACAATCCAGTTAGGTAAGTCCAACTTTGAGAAAGAGATCTCCCGTAGAATCCAACTCGGTTTGGCAGCATTCGGGAAGCTCCGTAAAAACTTCGCGTCCAACTTACCACAGCGTCTCAAGACGAAAGTCTAAGACCAGTGTGTATTGCCAGTGATGACTTACGGTAGTGAAACGTGGTCACTAACTATGGGTTTGATAAGAAAGCTCAAGGTCACCCAGCGTGCAATGGAGAGGGCTATGCTCGGCGTTTCCCTACGTGATCGAATCAGAAATGAGGAGATCCGTAGGAGAACTAAAGTAACCGACATCGCTCGAAGCAAACAATATTTTGACTTATTGTTGTAACGGTATTGTTTTATTAGTAGGTATAGATTGGTAAATTAGTTTTTATCGTGTGCCGGTATATGCCAGTCCGCATAAGTGTGCAGCAACCTTTACTGCCCAAATGTCGTTAGCCAAGCTAAGTGGCCAACGGATTGAGGGGATTTACAAGTTTTTGGTTTCATTTGAATATCTCGAAGTTTGGGGTGAATTAATTAGAACTAGCTTTCCGTACGCGGCTTCGTTCGTCTAGGAATCAGTTTTATGGCGCTGCTTAGGGGTTTCAACAACTTTTGTTTAGTAACTTGGGTTAGAAAATATAGGTAAAGTACAGACATTGTTGTTCAATCCATATCTGGCTAATTCTAAGTGCACGTGATGAACACTTGTGTTCTGTGACTTCGCAAAGCATCAAAGATGCAGCTTCAGCTTTACGATGGTTTTTTTTATGAACGACCTAGACTCTTAGTTTTCATCATACCTGATGTTAAGTATTGATAAGCGTGTAGCGCTGTGTATTAGGGCTAACATGCTTTCCCGCACGTGGTAACATACAAGTTAAAATAACGCTTTTCAAAACGTATTGCCAGTTCTTGTACATATGCAGGGCCCTTCGCACCCCATATAACAATGCCTTTAGGAGGCTTTTGGGGCTGCTTCGCAACTGCAGTGCGTCAGGTATGTTAGCTGAAGCGAAGGTGGACAGCTTTTCAGCTCTTATAAGAAAACGCATTGCGTCCTTGATCCATCGTGTGCGGAGCAGCTCCAATAGTCTCTTGCGGACAGTAGCTGAGAGGCTGGACGTGGATAGTGCAACTATGCCACACTGGACACGAGTCCATCTCTTGAAAGACATATCAGCTGTTCTATAATAATTATATAAAAAATAACAGTTAATTTTACTATAGCTTTTAAAGATCCATTGTTACTAACATTATGGGTACATCTTGCATGACATAAATGATTTCATTTTTTATTTATTTATAAGGCTGAAGATGGAAGAGAGCCTCTCCCGAAATCCACAGTCACTGAGGAACTGGCTATCTTATCTCTAACTGCCGAAACACAACAATGCTGAAAACATTGTTGGTAAGGCGTCAGACTTAGATAAGATGGTGGTAGCTAGCCAGGACTTATAATAAGTCCTACCACCAACCAAACAATACAATATGTACCCCCGCTGGGAATCGAACCCGGGACCCCTGGGTCTGATACCGGTGGTTGTACCACTAGACCACAGAGGCGGTATAATGAAATGCAGTGAAATAATTATTTATTCAAATGAGCTCATTACAAGCATTTTTTATGTGGTAAGAAAAAATAGACGCAAAAAGCTTATAAGCTTTATGAATATATTGACACACCTTCACAACCACACCTTAACGACCCCATACTTAGCAAAAGGAAAGTATCGAGGCCCAACTGTTCGGTGTTGGAATCCTAACTAATATTTTATATGCGAAAGTGTGTTTGTTTGTCCTTCCTTCACGCCTAAACTGCAACCAATCGACTTGATATTTGGCACGAGTAAGTTGAAGGCCGTTGGGGCGGAAAGGTTCTGGAATGGCGACCGCGCACAGGACGACGCTCCGTGGGTAGGCCCCGACAAGGTGGACCGACGATCTGGTGAAGGTCGTGGGAAGCCGCTGGATGCGGGCAGCGCAGGACCGATCAAATCAAATCAAATCAATATCATTTATGCAGTCTAGGCTGTTACAAGCACTTATGAACGTCAAAGAAGCTACGCCATCGGTTCACAAACCCTACGGCGGGAGACCTTGTAACGAGAAGAACCGGCAAGAAACTCGTCAAGGGCTATTTTTTTCTCCCTGTTTTATTTCATACAGAGACGTCAAATTGAAAAGTGAGCTTAACATATCAGTAAGCTCAATTTCCATCACAAAAGAAAATACTAATTATAATATTACATTTTATGGTTATCCTAACCGTAAACAATTTTCAACTCGTAAGGAAGGACTTACATTTAACATTTCTCGCATTACAAGGTTACTGTACTGCAAGTTGTGACATACATACAGGTCGATAGCAATTTATTTTAGATGAAAATATTTAATCTCTAAGCGTCAATATCGTTGTGGAGATCCATGGGGGAGGCCTATACCCAGCAATGTGTGTTATGTGGCTTAGACGACGACGAAGTTGAAAGAACGGAGAGAGAGTAATATAGGCTACTTTTTATCACGATAGTCCCACAGGAATGAGAATAGCGGTTAAAACCGCAAGCGGCCGTTAGTTTGTATAATAATAAAATTGCAGCGACCTGATGAACTTTGTAAGCAAGCGCAATTCATATTTCCATATAAATTCTTCGCTGCTGTCTTGGCGTAGCTTTGACGTCAGTCTTGCCCGTCGTGTTTACAATCGTACTTTTCGCTGATCCTGCATTTTTTCGATATTCAATGTATTCACTTAAGTGTTGATGTCTGCGCGTCGTTACAACACCATTAAGGGGTAAGGGGTAGGTATGTTATGACGTCACAGAGTGTCATCGGAAAGAAAATGTTTCAGGCAGACAAACAAGACAAACCCATTTGCTCCTCCCTTTTTAATTTCAGTAGAAAAAATGTGACATATTTTTCTTTGAAATTAATATTTATGGTGGTGGCCTAAATGAAAAGTGGCGTACGCAAAAACAGACAGTTTGAGATTTATTATTTTTTTCGGTTTAGAATGCTGAAAATCCCGTAAGCTATTTTTAATTACTAAACCATTTGGAAAAATTCTATCGCCATCTCATAGCGCGTGTTTCAATCTTACCATGCTATTTCGTTTTACGAAACTCAAAGCTTATTTTTTGGCGGAAGTTTTGTGACGTCTTCGCTCAATCATTGCCTCCAAAGTGTGAAGTGTGTCAAAATGTGACAAATTCAATAAAACTAAAATGCAAACAAAATGTTTTTATGACATGATGGTTTCTAATAGATGATGGCAGGCGCGCAGGTTAACGAAACATCTATTTTATGAAGGTTTTACCACGAAAAAGGCGCATATCACGTACTCGATATATCGACATGATAAACTAATCGTGTTTTCAACTGATACATAATCTAATAAATTACGCTACTAATTATTAAGCTACGCATGCTAGCTAGGAATTATTGGAACAAAACTAAAGTCAATGATACGAACGATGACGATTCAGGGAAATGCAACAATATGCATAAATTGCATAATGAAACTTGCCAAATGAACAGCGTCCGAATTCAGCTTGTTTGCGCCACAGTCAGAATACATAGAGGCAATCACCAATCAAGTTCTGTTATATATGAAATAGCGTTAATTTAAACGCTATTTTATTTTTATAACTTTTTAATTTTGAATTTTATTTTTGTGTGATAGTAATAGTAACCAAGAAAATATACTAGAAAAAAGCAACTAGTCTCATGTCAACCATGACGGGATTCGAACCCGCATCACTGGGAATACGACCCAATGCACTACCCAATTATGCTACAGAGACCTATGAGGAGGCGGCTATTTTATATATACATAATCGAACGGTGAAAAGTAGGTACTTTCAATAGTTTTTTTTCCAGTCTTCGTCTTCTTATCTTATGAGGATTAGTGGCCACCTCTAATGTCAGAGTTTATCAGGCCGCCTATAAGGCCTCTGACTTGGCTTAACGACTGTTATCAGATGACAACAGCCGGGACCGACGGTTTAACGTGCCCTCCGAAGCACGGAAGCGCTCAGCTATAATGCCACTTTACGGTCACCCATCCGACACCGGACCGGGCCGAACGTTGCTTAACGAACGTGATCGAATACGATCGGTCTGTCAAGCGCGGCCATGAGCGCTTCTTTTTTTTCCAAGTACTTTTAACCGATTCAGAGTTTTGACTGCAGCATATTTTTACGTGACAGAACACAAGAGTGCGACATGAGACTAGTTCCGTCAGGGCGACATGAGACTAGTTGCTTTTTTCTAGTATATTTTCTTGTTTAATATTTAGTTTCTTGGTTAAAATCACGATAACCATTAAGTTCTGAAAGATGTGTCATCTCTAAAACCAGACTTTGGGACTTCAGGATCTAATCCTAGAGGGAACAAATATATAAATATATATAAACACATTAAACCATGAACCTTTGGAGAGGCGGAGTGACAAGCGGTCGCAAGTAAACAAATCAAATTAGAAAAGCAACCGACGTTTTTTAGTCTGTGGTCGCACCAAGCCCCAGAAAATTGAATAATGCGATAAACAGGAAAATACAAAGGTTCTATTTAATGTGACCGGAGGCTCCTGATTATAATTGCTAATTCCGGGAATCGTGTTGGCCGCCAGATTGAATTATTCGAGAGTTTCGAGTGCTCACCACTGGGTGTTTTACCCTGCTTTGCATTGTCTGTGTGTTTCGAAGTAATGTTTTTACGTTTAAAGTATTGTGTAATATGAATTGTAGTAACACTGTAATTTAGGCACATCTTAAATTTTTGCGTTCATTAAGGCGACGTATTGGTATTGTTGGCGGTAGGGATCTCGATTTTTCTCAGCAATTATAAAACTTATGAAAGTGACATTTGATATCCTGATAATAATGTGGTAAACAGGAAATTACAAAGGTTCTACTTAATGTGACCGGAGGTTCCTGATTGTAATTGCTAATTCTGGGAATTGTGTTGGCCGCCGATTGAATTATGCGGAAGTTTCGAGTGCCCACCACTGGGTGTTTTACCCTGCTTTGCATTGTCTGTGTGTTACTAAGGAATGTTTTAAAGTATTGTGTAATAGGAAAAACAGATTTAGTATCATTTTAATTTAGGCGCATCTTAAATTTTAGCGTTCATATAAATTTACAACTTTTACGAATTGAAAACGTACCGCTAGCAAATTTCTTTTGGATTTCGTGTTATTTTAAAGAATTTTGGGCTAGATATATATTTTTTCTTATGAACGACGGGGAGACTCGTAACCTTTATCATACCTGATGTAAGTATTGATAAGGCTGAAGATGGAAGCGAGCCTCTCCCGGAATCCTCAATCACTGAGTAACTGGCTATCTTATCTTAACTGACGGAACACAACAATGCTGAAGACATTGTTGTTATGACGTCAGATTTTGATAAGATGGTGGTAGCTAGCCAGGTGGACTCACAACGAGTCCCCCAAGCAAACCGAATACAGGTACCCGCGCTGGGAATCGAACCCGAGACCCCTGGGGTCTGATAACGGTGGTTGTACCACTAGACCACAGAGGCGGTTATAATTTATGTGTGTGGAGTGCTGTAAGAAAAAATATAAGGTAGGTATCATTTTTACTTTTTTTTTCCTGTAAAATGCCAATTTGTTGATTCCCATTTTTAGACCAGTAGATTTGTTGATGGATACCTTGCACGTCTTATTTTTGCGGAAAACCACCTAGATATTTCGGTATCTTAGTTAAATATGAGTTTGTTCCATCTTCGAATACACTCGTGGTAAACCAGTTTCCTCGCATCAGAGTGATTCTGCCCGAACTTCATCGACTCCGTTTTCGGTCTAAATAATTTATAATCCGCCCGGTCGAATAACCAATCACATTTCTACAGCTCGTGGATCGCTGCAAGCAAATATCCCGAGGTCTATTTACCACGTTCGCAAACTCTAGCTAAACTATTGCTATATAATAATAGCTGTTATCGTGCTATTGCTGTTAACAAGAAAACGCCGTCCAACTCGCAGCCGCGTGGCATAGTACCGAGAACACTGGCGCTGTTGTCCCGCTGAATACATAGACTTATGAAAAAATTAAAATACCTAATTAGGTACTTAAAGATTATGTTTCTAATTTGAAAGTCTTAGCGAAACAGTCATATGGGTAAAGATGCTATAAGCTGAAGAGGGAGGCGAATTTGTAAAATGTTCGTTCAGTATAATGACTGCCGCTCTGCCTCCCAAGGCTACTGCAAACAGTAAATTTCGAGATTTCAAAGTTACTAAAATAGGGACGGTTAAAATGTTTAATTAAGTGAAGTATTCTCTACAGGATTGTCATTGTGGAATCCGAACACGGGCCCTAACGCGTAAAAAATATGGATATGGACATGGGCTTCATTTGACAGTTAAATGACCATATAAGGTAATTTTATGAGCTTCAACTGTCAAATGAAGGCCATATCCATATCCATATTTTTTATGCGGTAGGGCCCGTGTTCGGATTCCACAATGACAATCCTGTAGAGAAAGAAGAGAGAAAAACAAAAGCTCTGTGGTGCTATGATGGATCAGTGGGAACATAAAATAACTGCTGATGATAATCTCATGACTGACTGTTTTTGAATTTGAAAGTCACATGAAGGATTTCTTGCTTAGTAAATGTTGTTATAGTATACATGAACTTCACAATGTTAGATCCAAGTGATACAACTAGATGGCGCTATAAATCGCAGCGAAAAAATACTTTTCAAAGTACTACTAAAACCCTGTGGCTATCATGTAAATCAGTTTGTCGCTGGAAATCAAATAAACGCAACGCAAACAAAACTTAACCTAGCCGCGGCGACCGCATTTATCAACAAAATCCCTTAAAGAATAAATAGTTTTCCGTTCCTTAAGGCGATTTGTTACTTCAAAGAGGGTGGCTCCATCATATCAATGCATCAGATACAGTAAAATGAGACACAATAAGTATTTTATTGTTGTGAGGACTCGATGAGGCCACGTAGGATTTAACAGTTTAATTAATAGATGTTATACAGACACACTTACAGGTCACCTAACTTTAAACCGACAACTATTCATCATGAATGCGACGGACAGCCCCCTATGTGGGGGATGCCTGGACGCAGTGGAAACAGCCGCCCACGTAATCCTGGAGTGCGTCGGTTTGGCCGCAAAACGGGCAGAAATCCTCAAAGACGTGAGGTCGCTCCTAGAAGCCTGTGAACGCCCCAGGAGGCTTCTGCGCTTCTGGAAGGAGCTTGGATGGCTTGACTAGCCATACCGATGCTGTGTTCACGCATAACGGACCAAATGAGAGTCTAAATGCGGAGAAAAGAGCCCATCACCAAAATCACCAATAGATGTTATAAAAATCCGTAATGTATAAGATAAATCAGTAGGTATGGGCTCATTAGCTTAGTGGTTAGCGTATCGTGGTTGCGGTGGTTAAGCTACTTTTGCGTGTATGAGTGACCAAGAATTGGCAGTTTCTAGCTTCTCCCTTCTTTTTAAGGCATGCTAAGGTATTGGTCCTGGCTACATTTAAAATAGTTAAAACCCTTTAATAGAATCTAGGTCTGCATAGTGGGCTATAGTTATGGATGCATAAGGGGGATAAGCCTCCTCATCCTTACAGAGGACTTGTTCGTTCTCCAACAGGTGGGCAGATAAGCGGCGTACGATGAGGCCTACGTAATATACTACTTAGTTTGTATAGTAAAGTTTTTAAAGATACTTTTCTCAATACTCGTTTTAGAATTTCATTCCTTAAATCTTGCTGCACAAAATTCAGATTAATTCACACGGATTTTTCACATATATTTTTGCCGCAAGTACGGCTTTTTATATTTTTGTTAACGTCACTAATCGCCATAAATGTTTATGTTAATTTAAACGGATTTTTCAAACTTTAAATTATCTTTGTTATAAATACGGATTTTTTGCAAAGTTACTTATCCCCTTAACTGTATGTAACATGTTTCGTTTTCATGTACATGTGTTAGTGGAAGTTTCGTCGAGTGCTCATTCGTCTTGTGTTCCTTTTGCTTCTGACAGCCAAATCCAAACCGCGGCCGCGGTAAGCTGGAATAAATGAGAGGAAGTGTGCTGAGAGTAGCGGAGCGGTCAGCGGGTTAACTCGCTCTCGCATAAAAGTCAATTTTTAGCCGACTTCAAAAAAGAAAGAGATTATTAAATCGTCCCGTAGGTATATATTTAAATATTTTTTTATTTAACTCGTCTCTATTACTACTACTAATAGTTTAAAATTTTGCAATGGTCGGTCAAGGGATGGGTGACCTAACAGCGCTCGGAAGGCACTTTAGGTCTTCATTGACACCCTCTTTCTTATCCGTAAGAGGGAGAGGATCACTGGCCATTCTCTTCTTCCAACCAAAGGTAAGACGTGTACTGACCTGACCTGACCCTAGTGCCCTAGCATTGAGGACATTAAAATGGCTGATGAAAGTGCTGATGAAGCTTATCTTTGTTTTTAAGAATTTAATGGCTACAATAGTGTTTGTTACCCTAAACATGAGGATATTTCGGGATATGTTTTTGATGTCATTATTGAAGATTTCAAACCCATCTCCAACACACTTGATTCTCAGGATACCATTATTTTTTGTTTAATGATTCTGCTTTTTAGTTTTAAAAGACGAAGAGACAGACTATCACTGCATTAAATCACGTTGTTTCCTGGTAGATAATGTCGAGATAAAATGTATGTTTAATCCAGTAGAAACCTTTCTTTCACGTTAATAATCTGCAACTTCTCGGCCTGAACCTGTCTTCCAACCTGAACTTTGGCAAGTACATACACTCCATTGCGAAGTGTGCTGCAAAGAAACTGGGCGTCCTCTCTAAGGCTAGGCGATACTTCTCTCCGAATCAGCTGCTCCTTTTATAAAAAGCGCAGATTCGGCCGTCTATGGAGTACTGCTGTCACCTGTGGGATGGTTCTGCTAAGTATCAGCTAGAGCTTCTGGAATCGATTGAAAACCATGCCAGGAAACTCATTGGAAACTCAGCATTAGCCACGGCGGAAATTCAGAGCCTTAGTCACCGTCGCAAAGTTGCATGTCTATCGGTCTTTTATAGGATACATTTTGGAGAGTGTGCAAGAGAATTGCACGACCTTGTTCCTCCAGCCGCTTTCCAACATTTGGGTACCAGACGCAGGTTAGCTTACCACCCGTACGTCGTTGACATTCCAACAGTCCGTACCAAGCACTTTGCTGACACATTTCTTATGCAAACCGCTTAAGAATGGAATGCGCTGCCTGCTCATGTGTTCCCCGATTCCTACAACCTTGGACTCTTCATGGCGAGAGTGAATAGGCATTTCCTGGGCAAGCATGCAACACCTTAGACCACATCCTATTTATTGAGCACGATGGTGGTGAAATGCCTGCCCGCATATAATATAAAAAAAAATCATTGCTTACAAACTTTACTTTTCCTAATTTAATTT
Source organism: Chrysoteuchia culmella (assembly GCA_910589605.1). Lineage (NCBI taxonomy): Eukaryota > Metazoa > Arthropoda > Insecta > Lepidoptera > Crambidae > Chrysoteuchia > Chrysoteuchia culmella. The sequence continues at coordinate 14,610,980 of OU342664.1, read as the reverse complement.
ACAATCCACAATGATATTATAAAGTGTGTACTTGAAACAGATACGAGCTCGTATTGTGAAACATTGAAAAGACCCTTTATGGGGTCCGATTCAATTTGCTGTCTATTTAATTTCCGTGCTTTTTCGTATCTTTTGTCCTACTTGTCGATTGTCAAAGTGTACAGTCTTCTTCTTCTTATCGAGTGAGGATTAGTGGCCACCTCTGGTGTAAGAGTTTATCAAGCCGCCTCTAAGACCTCTGACTTGGCTTAACGATTGTAATCAAATGACAACAGGTTTAACGTGCCCTCCGAAGCACGCAAGCGCTCAGTTATAATACCACTTTACGGTCACCCATCCGAAACCTGACCGGGCCGAATTTTGCTTAACAGTCTGCGTCACAGATTTCAACGCAAATTACTGTAAAGGTGACATATATGTTATAAAACATAATTGCCTATCAATAGTTCCTTCTTACAATGTAGTAATTGTAGCCATCTCCTAACACTGCCTATACATTGCACTAACTTACGACGAAACCGACGCTGTTTTGTTATTTATAGTGAGTGCGAGAATGCCAATATTAGTTCACGTTTGTACGGTTGTTATCGGGAAATAAGGGAACAGGGAAGAAAAAGGTTAAATACAACGAGAAAGTTCGAAGCCTAGTGCGAAATACGATGGCTGTAAGCTGTGTTCGATTTCAAAGGTCTTACCATAAGATGTTAGAGTAATCCCACTAATAATATAGAGGTGAAAGTTTGGATTGTTTGTGAAAAATGACGCGGTTACTAGTAAAATTTGGGCATCTTTGGACATGGATGTATTCTACATGAATAAAAAAAATACGAATTTAAAAACACTTTTCAGATAAATATATTTGAGTAGAAAGTTCGAGGCCTACTGCAAAATACGATGGCTATAAGCTGTGTTCGATTTCAGGCGCCTTACTATAAGATGTTGGAATAATCCTACTAATAATATAGGATGTGAATGTTTGGATTGTTTGTTAAAAATCACGTGAACATGCTTTTGAGGGACCCAACCACTACATCAGGTTTGATAAGCCACAGATCCTCGCCAGGGAACAAAAATCGTCCCCAGAATGCTACGCGAAGCTATTGAAATCACCAAATATCCAAATTTTAATAGAGATGATGGTTGGAATTAAAAAACTGGTTAAGAGTGAGTCGGACTCGTGCACCGAGAGTTCCGTACCATCATAATATATTTTCCCTACACATAGACATACCAAACCAAAAGCAAATAAGTCTAAAACCTCTTTGATTTCTAAATAAGTATGCTGTTTAGAGATATTGTTTATTTTTTTCTGTGATCTTTCATGTAGAATAACTTCAGATTTTTCTTTATGTAAACTTCGGAGATAAGGGAGGGGGGCGGTATTTTTTTTGAAATTTTCATCAAAAGTCGAAAACTACGCGGCCTAAAAACAAAAATAAAATTTTTCAGAATGTGCAAGCAGCGTTCTTTCATATGATACCCATATGATACATGCCCTTGTAGCCACACTTTGAATTTTTAAGACCTCTATCAGTCCCTCTTGTAAAAAAAAAGTATTTATAACTTTTAAATTTTGCATTTTACAATCCCGTCAGGGCGAAATGAGACTGGTTGTTTATTTCTAGTATATTTTCTTGTTTAATATTTATCACTTAAAAAATGAATATTTATTTCTCTCTTCATTGCAAAATAATTTGGTCCAACGTCATCTAAAACTGTTCCAAATTTCAAGTTGATAGCATTAGTAGTTCTTGATATATCCAGCTGTGACAGACAGACTAAGTCTCACCATAAGGGCTCCTTATTACCATTTTGGTACGGAACCCTGTTAAAAAAGGGGTAAAAAAACGCGCATATAAAAAAATCAAGATGTTTATAAAAGTGCGTTTTTAATCCGTATGTGTGTACAGTCGGGGATCTTCCCGGTGGACCAGTAGTTTTTTTAGGGAGGTTTATTTAAAAAAGAAACAGATATACGTAATATATAGATGTATATATATAAGGTGTTAATTTAGTAAACGCCGATCGAGCAGGGGCTGCCCCGCACCCCGACCGTCTAATGGTATAGCTCGTGCTATCGCTATAGCTATCAAACTTCAAACTGCCATAAAACCCTTCAACGATAGGGGTTTTGTCTAATTCCTACATATTTCTATTCATCTATTGGATTCACTATAACATTGCAATTTTAGTATGAAAGTGCGTCAGCGAGAGCCCTTGTAGGGGGTTTGAAAAATCGTTAGCTATAGCGATAGGAGAAGCTATACCGTTAGGCGGTCGGGGTGCTGGTCAAGGAGATAGAACACAATTTTAGCAAAAAAAAAAATTTTTTTTATTTCGATCGCTTACTCAGATAGCTAAATCACCTTTTAACAATTTCCTTGGTTACTTACTTAAAACAAATTTGGCTTTACGTTTCGTTTTGCTTATGTTTAATATTCAATAGGTATCTAATGTTTAAATATGAAAGTTGTAATAAATTATAAAATTTAACAAAAAAAAAAAATTTTTTTTTTTGCCTATGTTCAAAGTCAATATCATTTATTCAGTCTAGGCTGTTACAAGCACTTATGAACGTCAAAAAAGCTACACCATCGGTTCACAAACCCTACGGCGGGAGACCTTGTAACGAGAAGAACCGGCAAGAAACTCGTCAAGGTCTGTTTTCTCCCTGTTTTATTTCATACAGAGTTGTCAAATTGAAAAGTGACCTTAACATATCAGTAAGGTCAATTTCCATCGCAAAAGGAAAATACTAATTAAAATATTACATTTTATGGTTACTGTAACCGTAAACAATTTTTAACTGGCAAAGAAAGACTTGTCTATTGTATGTTGTATTCTATATCGTTGACCTGGACCTCTATTTTGAATCACTCGTCGAGCGAGTGGCGAGGCGAACGAGGAGGCGATCAGGCGAATAGCCACCTTTCTTGCGTGGACATAGCACGCTTTTCGCTTTGCCCGTCGCGTGCTCGCTTTGGGAGGCGGTACTACAGGCGAAGAGCGAAGCTATGTATATACGGGTAAGGTCGCTATTACGGAAACTCAAACGTCGCACGAAAAGCAGTAGAATCCTCCAGACGAGTGAATCAAAAATAGAGCCCCTGAGCAGCCCCTGTTCGATCGGCACTTATTAATTAACATCTTAAATTAATTAATTAATCAGTGGGAGTGTAACAAAATGACACGTCAGTGGTTGAGGGTTAACCTTAGTACCTACTTAAGCGCTCATGGCCGCGCTTGACAGACTGATCGTATTCGATCACGTTTGTTAAGCAAAGTTTGGCCCGGTCAGGTGTCGGATGGGTGACCGTAAAGTGGCATTACAACTGAACTGGGCGCTTCCGTGTTCCGGAGGGCACGTTAAACCGTCAGTCCCGGCTCTTGTCATTTGATTACAGTCAGAGGCCTTATAGGCGGCTTGATAAACTCTGACACCAGAGGTGGCCACTAATCCTCATTCGATAAGGAGAAGAAGAAGATGTACCTACTTTCCGAGAAAACGTTTCCCAAAAAACTCTACTGAGGAACCGGGAAGTTCCCCGAGTGTACCTGAGAAAAGGTGCGCGTATGTGTTCTTTCTATTTACTAACGCTGACTTTAGATTCAAAGCGAAACCAGAGAGAAGTAGTACAATCAAATAACTGCCGCAAATAACTTTCCGAACACGTCACGTCCCGACTGAGAGTTTATTAATCATGACTTAAACGTATTTACCGAAATAACTCAAAATAATCGTAACGGTTTAACCAGCCGTCATATTATTACTCAAAATTATAGTACCGGTAATGAGCTTTAACTGAACGTATGATTTCGCGTACGAATCTTAAATTACGAAATCCCTCGAGTTTACGTTCGTAATGAATGGTGTAATATACTGTAGTAGATTAGAGAACGACTAGACATGGCAATCAATATTATAGAGGTGTTATTGTGATTATATGTTTGTAATCACAATGATATTTTATCATCCCTTGTATACCAGAAAAAACAACTTGCTCCTTTTTAGTAAAAATATAAAGCCTTTTTAAATATAAAAAAAAACACTTTATTGCACACAAAGAGAAACAATAAAGAAATGACAAAAACAGACAGAAAGCATTCAAAAGGCGGCCTTATTGCTACTCAATCAATCTCTTCCAGGAATGTTTTGTATGAACAATATAAAAATTAATAACACTAGCTCTTAAGATTAAAATTGTTATTAACACTTAATGGACAAATAGTCTGAAACCAAAGTTTAATTATAATAATAATAATAATAATATTGAACGACTACATTTCAAAACAATTAAATCTCGTATAAAAAAAATAAGTCATGTGACTGCAAAATTAAATTAATTATTATAAGTTATTTCTTGTTTTTTGCTGATAGTTGATTTAAACTAAGAGACTGAACTGAAAAATAAGGTTATGTTTATTCATGACTAGCTTCTGTTCACGGCTCACGTTCCCAATGGGAATATGGGGATAAAAAGTAGCTTATGTTACTCTCTGTCCCTTTAACTAAATCTATGCCAAAAATCAAGTCGATTGGTTGCTTAATTTGGGCGTGAAGAAAGGACAAACAAACACACTTTCGCATTTATAATATTAGTTAAGATTTATAGTTTGAAAGAATATTTCAAAACACTAATAGTAAGGACTTTTTTGAAAACAAATGAACCAAAGGGTTCGTAACTTAGCAATATGTGCGTATCAACAAAAGCTAAAGTTAGGCTCTTTAATTTTTTTTACACATTACATGGAAAGCCATGTACTGTGTGATGCAGCGACATTCCTTATTTAAGTCAACGGGAAATATCTCCAAAAACAGGTATTCTTTCCCTCTCTAAAAATAGGAAACATCATTTTTTTATTGATAGTATGAGAAGTAATAAATATATACACCATTTAACTTGTTTGTTCACTATTGCAGTCAATCACAAAATGTACAATAGCCAAAGTAAAATAAATTATTTTACAGCTGGTTAGTCTATCGTCGATACTGTTAGTCGTTCTATGGTTCGCTCGGTAGGCAGATATTATTGTTTCCGTAGATTTGTTACGGCTATTTACTATTATTTGGTAGCGTTTATGAAACTAATACAATTATATTGCTATTTCCGTACAGGATTGTTTTGAATTCGAGATAAGTTATTAGAATTGTGGTGGAGCGAAGTTTGAGGATAATTAAGACTTTAGTTAGGCTGACAAAGCCATGAAATGAGTTGGTAATAAAATGATCTACTAAAATACTTAGTGAGAATTAAATGGATAACCTCTTTTTTGAAGTCGATCAATTATCATCTAAATCAATACCCAATAAGAAAACGATCGTTCAGTATTTTTTACATTTTCCCAGAAACTACTGAACCGATTTCAAAGTTTCGAAAAATGAACCTACTTGGAATCAATGCTCATTGTTGAATCACTTCAATCAGTTCAGCCGTTTTCAAGTAATCAGTGTACTACATACAAAAAAGAATATTTTAAGTCGATTAAAACAGCGCTTAGGCAATTTCAGAAACAGATATAAATCAATCTGTATAAATTATATAATATATATGTTTAAACATTACGTAAGCTTGTTTAATAGTTAATAATTATAAATTACTCACGTACTCGTCCAATAACGTAAACCAATTTACAAAATAATTAATATACACCTCTGAAAGAGAATCGTTCAGTGAAATTACATGACATTTCATACATTTTATTGGTATGTAATGTGGTTTCTACTGTAAATTGAATTATTGGCAATCCACCATTTAATCATAGTGCGTACAATAATATTTCAATATTGCTATTGCTAGTGTTTAGTTTAAGTAACACATTAGGTTGGCGTGTTATCGGTTTATTTTCAACTAGCGCTCGCGGTTTCACCTCCGTTATTTCCGTTCCCGTGGGAATATCGGGATAAAAAGTATCCTATGTTCAAAACCAGGCTATCTACTATCTGTGTACCAAATTTCATCAAAATCCGTTAAGTACTTTTTGAGTTTATTCGTTACAAATAAACAAACAATACATTCTTTCCTCTTTATAATATTTTTATTTGTTTTTATTTTTATTTATAAACAACGGGGACAGTCTTACTCCCATATTCTAAGTCGTTCCTCCAAAACTTACTCGTCCTCGACTTAACGAAACCTCACTGAAAACCTCTTCGAAATACTCCACGAAATCGGTATTCTAAGTCGTAACTCTGTAATTATTACACTCAAGTGAGGAAGTATTTGTGTGGAGGAGATTTTTTGCAACTATGAGTACCAAATTTGTCGAATGAGTTGGAGTGGAGTGTAAAAAATTTTGGAGGAACGGCTTAGAATATGGGGGTTAGCCTCCATCATATCTGATGTTAAGTATTGATAAGGCCGAAGATGGAAGTGAGCCTCTCCCGGAATCCTTATCACTGAGGAACTGGCTATCTTATCTCTAACTGCCGGATATTAGTAGAGGTGTAGATAGATATTTCTGTTAATGAATTTAGTAATTACGATGCTCTGCTGGGAGGGAAAGAAAAACATAGAATGTACCAGTAGGATGCTTTCCAGGGCAGATAAGTGCCTACCGGATTCGAAAATGAATTATAGGGGATGGACTGGAAACCTGGCACTGCTGTTTCTGGTTAACATCTCAAATGCAACCAATGCCAAATGTGGCGTCGTTGAGGTGTCAAAGTGAAAGTCAATATCATTTATTCAGTCTAGGCTGTTACAAGCACTTATGAACGTCAAAGAAGCTACGCCATCGGTTCACATACCCTACGGCGGGAGACCGCGTAACGAGAAGAACCGGCAAGAAACACGTCAAGGCCTGTTCTTTTCTCCCTGTTTTATTTCGTACAGAGTCGTCAAATTGAAAAGTGACCTTAACATATCAGTTAGGTAAATTTCCATCACAAAAAGAAAATACTAATTATAATATTACATTTTATGGTTATTGTAACCGTAAACAATTTTCAACTGGCAAAGAAAGACTTATCAATCATATATTACAACATTTCTAAAATTACAAGATTACTGTAATGTGAGCTTATAAATATGTGTAGATTATAGTTCATTTAATGGCAGCCCCCGACGGATAATAAAGTCGGGGGTTTTTTAATTATTGTATTCTTTTTCAATGAAATTTTAAGCGTCATGGTTTTTTGAAGTGAAAACTTCTTTAGCGGCGTTGAGCACTTTTTCTGTAATGGGTATAAAATCTTAAACTCGCGTCAGGACACGTGACCTGATCGAAAAAGCGTAGGACGGATGGAGAATGTTGAGGTGACAGGTTGACTATGGTCTCGGTTGCTTAGCGACAGACTGTTGATAATGTCTTTTACTTGTCTCTTGTTTTATTGTCAATATATATTTTTCGATTCTCTATAATAACTAATGTTTTCTTATATCTTATTACCTAACTTAACGTTCACTTTAATATGGTTTGTCATGTTTGTGTACGATAGCGCAATAAATGAATATTGTATTCTACCACATAAATGATAGTACTTTTATACTGATAAAGCAATTGGTGCAAAATTATTCCCTAACCATTCCAAAATATCAAACATGCTCAACGTTAATAATCAAGTTTTCACTTCTGCCGGCACTCCCGGAGTGCAACCCGTCTTTTTTTTTTCAAAATTTTGATTTTGCTTTTTATTTAAATCTTTTTTGCGAGCATAGATATTATGTACACTGTACTACATCAAACCCATAACTGAAAATCGCATCAAAATCGGACTAGTAGTTTTGGAGATACATGGTAACATTGGTTCGCACAAACATACAAACAAACAACCTCTCACCGTCTCCGTACCGTCGTTGGTAAAAATACGAAAATTCAACAATAATCTCAAACTTTACTGTAACTTGTACTATTTGGAAATGGGTTTAATTAGTGGACACCAATTGTAATATTTTGCATCGTGTAATTTCATTTTCTCTTTAATCACTATAGTTATTTACTAGTGATTTCATGGTTTTTTCGCCTAATCTGCAAAATCGGCCTCGCTTCCGCGCGCGTCCTGTACGCTTAGCACGACTAACTTTCGAGTAAGTATCGAGAAAGTAAAGTAAAAAAATGTATGAGACATTAAGCAGCGTTCCTATCGGACGTAAACGGAACTACATTTTCCTATACATATACTATGAAAATGAATGAAAAAAATTAAAACATGTTTATTACAACAAATATCCTAGTATTACAAATATGTTAAAGCCCTGACTTCTAAGGTAAGTAAACTTGTGTTTTAGAAGTCAGTACCTTCCCAAGTTGACACAGTAAATTAGATATTGTTGAAATATACAAGTTCTAAAATGAAAAAATTAGTTATAATCACTGAAAAAAGTTTTTTTTTTAATAAAACATTATTACATACGTATCAGTCTGTGGCAAATTTAACTATATATAGTTATTCGTGCTAACCCTGCGGTTCTTATCACAATCTCACTTCAGTCGTATAGCACCTTAAAATGGCTGATGGCTAACTGACATATACCTACCTATACTTATAGTTAGGCTCGAGTTCACCCACTGAATAACTAACCGATTAACGCTAAACGCCATTTAAATATCATTGGGTAAGTCATTTGTTTGTGACTAACTGGACGCTGTTTTGAACAACAAATTATTATAAAATAGACAATTGGTAAACTTGGCTCTTAAAGTTGCAAAACAACAATAATAATACTTTATCCATCGGCATCAAATGATATCAAACTATAGGATATTACTGGCCGACCCTCAAAGCTTTAAGCTACGGCTTTCGTGGGTTGGTCCGAAGGCGGAAATATTTTGTTAAAAGCCTTTATACGGAACATGTTAGGATATTCTATTATTACAAACAATGTTAGTCGTCTATGGATTTTGGACGTCAATGGAGATTGAGGAGTGATTGACATGGATCTTTGAAGATTGATTTATCCGTATATCATTCGAATCTTTGTGGTTTGAAGTGGGTTTTTGCATGGAAAATGCTTGAATAGACAAAAGTATAAGTTTTCTTTTTGACCATTTTGGACTGATAAAAACATTTTTTCGGTTAAATTTTTTTATATAAAATGTTTTTATTTTAGATTTTTTTCATGTGCCGTTACTTACACTAAAAATCAGTCCATACACAACAATGTCATCTAGGTAAACGACTACTTGCCAAAAGGTGATTTATATTTTTCAAGATTATGAAAAAACTACTAGCTAGATCTTCGTAAAAATTATATGGGACCACACATAAACCATTTTCTTTCAGATAAAAAAAGAATTATAAAAATCTGTTAACAACTGGCGAAGTTATAGACCGATAGGGATAGGTTTTGAGGTTTCAAAAATATTAAAGTTCTTGATTTTTGGTATACAGTTCCAGGACCGTTTACTTAACCTAATATATGATTTTGTGTCATCTTAGGTGCAGGGATAAGTATATATTGGCGTTTTTGTCTTTTCTGACATTATCGGCCGGAAAGAAAATTAGAGACGATAATTTTACTTTCATGGGGATTAGAAAGTCGTAAACGATGTACACGAGGTTTTTGTGTCATCTCTCTCCACGGGAATACTGTTATTTAACCATTACCTAAGATGTCGCCTCAGTAGCTCAAAAGAATATTAGAGTTGGTGAAATAAGTGTTATAAGTTTTAGATCAATGGTATCTTTTGTTTATAATGTTTTGTGTCAGATTCCTCCATGGCATTTTCAGAAACTTTCCTTTGTTTGTTCAAAACGCTGTAAAAGTCACAAAAGAAAATTCAAGTTATTAGAGTTTATGTTTTTATTATCTTTATGATATAACGAAACACTATTCAAAATTTGTGTCGTTTTTATCCATGGAATCTTATAGTATTAGATTCAGTTTAAATCCGGAACATTTTGAAATTTGCCGCTAAGAGCAAGCGCATGGGACGCGACGCGACACGCGAGCGGTGTGTGTGACCTTGAGAGCGCCCTTACGTCGCTCGTCGGTGGTTTTCGTAGTGCAAATGTAAAGCCGTACGTGCTGTTGACCGTACCTACATTGCTAGTCAAGAAGGTACCTACTTAATTATTTTTAAGTAAGTTGATGACCAGAGTAAGATGTTTTTTAGTAGGTAAACATTAAATAAAAAACAAAAAAAGAAAACAGGATTTATATCTGATCTAGGCAAGTAAGTAAGTATAATTTGTTTTTACTTTATACCACCTCAAGTGCCACTATTATAAATGACAGCCTTTCTGATTGTTAAAATTGAAATTAGAAATCATTCACCCACTGTCAATCACTCGTTAAATACATTTTGTTTTATAGTTTTGCATTTCTAACCCATTCATTATTATTAATGAGAACCAAGAATACTGGTTCTTCTATACGATGGTACCTCTGTCAGTTAATTTGCGTCAGTACTGCGAATCCCGGGAAAAAAATTGAACTTTGAATTCCCGGTACTTTTCCCTATCTCGAACTCATTCATTTAAATATATTTATATTGAAGTTTACTATTAATGGGAACCGGTTCTGCGATACCATGTTAAAACCGGTGCCAGTTAATGTGCCCCAGTAAGTACCGTATCGGGAATCTCGGGAAAATTCGAAACCAGGAGTTCCTAGGACTATGCCCTAGCATTATTTATCGATGTTATATAAACATTATCTGACTTCTGACCTTTCCTTTGGCTAGCCATATTTGCATTGCAATCTCCTGAGATCGGAAACTTTCCGGTTTTGGGGGGATTGTGGAGACAGGTTCATTTGCCCAGGCTACTAATTAAGCATATTATCGTTGTTCACAAGTATGGAGAAAATTGAATATCGGGTCATCATTCAATGCCTTCCTAGCAAAGAAAATCCAGTATCCAGCCGTAGGGTTTGTGAGCCGATGGCGAAGCTTCTTTGACGTTCATAAGTGCTTGTAACAGCATAGACTGAATAAATGATATTGAATTTGAATTTAAATTTGATGCACGAGCCCCTACTGAACTGGTTCATGAACCTGTCTCCGCAGGCAGACTCTTAATAGAGCAATACAACTCTGCCCCCTTGTCATGTAACCCAAAAAGCTTCAGTTGACGACCGAGCAAGTCTATAGCTTTTATTGATATAGATGTAGAATCGTTAAATTTTTTCGCCCTGGCCTTTAGTGAAATAGCCAAGCCAATGCTAACTTACATCTTGTCCCTAATTCCCTAATTCGGTTGTCCACTGAGGCTGTAAGATTAACAGGATAACAGGTCAGTCCTTTCAACCTGAATCCTACTTTCCGAGGGATATGCTTGCTGATCATGCGTGTCATTTTCATTAAGTTTCAATTTCATTAAAATTTTAATTAGCATGAAAAAAGCTTTGCTTTACTGGCAAAGGTTTTTTACGCTGAAATGGTTCCTCCAACTATACCAAACGCAAACTCAGTTGTTTTCGAGAGTCATAACGAGTCGTCTAGCTCGCAGGTTCGACGACTTCCTCACGAACAAGCCGGGTTCTGAAAAGGCTTTAGCACCAAAGACCACATCCATACGCTTCGGCAGGTTATACAGAAGACCGAGGAGTATAATTTGCTACTTTGCTTGGCGTTTGCGGACTATAAGAAAGCCTTCGATACGATAGAGACCTGGGCGGTGCTACATTCTCTCCAGTGGTGCCAAGTGGACTATAGGTATTTCTAGGTGTTGAGGTACTTATACGAACATGCCACCATGTCGGACCGATTACAGAACCAGAACACAAATCCCATTCAACTTCAGCGAGGTGTGAGACAGGGAGTCGTCATTTCTCGGAAACTGTTCACAGCTGTGTCGAAGGATATCTTTAAGCTCTTGGACTCGAAAGGACTCGGCATCAACATTAATGGCCAGTATCTGTCCTTGCGGCTGAGACCTTGGAAGATCTGAACACAATGCTCGAAGATCTCCGTAGTGCTTCCCAAACATTGGGTCTTAAGGTGAACATGGAAAAGGCGAAAATCATGTCAAATTCCCATGTTATACCCACTTCAGTTCACGTTGGGAACCCTACACTCGAAATGTTGACCACTACGTTTACCTTGGACAGACAATCCAGTTAGGTAAGTCCAACTTCGAGAAAGAGATCTCCCGTCGAATCCAACTCGGATGGACAGCATTCAGGAAGCTCCGTAAAATCATCGCGTCCAACTTACCGGAGTGTCTGAAGACGAAAGTCTATGACCAGTGTGTGTTGTCAGTGATGACTTACGGTAGTGAATCGTGGTCGCTAACTATGAGTATGCTCGGCGTTTCCCTACGTGATCGAATCTGATATAAGGAGATCCGTAGGAGAACTAAACTGATCAAAGCAACTGACATCGCTCGAAGGATTACTCGGCTGATATGGCTGTGGGCGGGGCACATAGAGAAGAACCGATGGCCGCTGGGGCGGAAAGGTTCTGGAATGGCGACCGCGCACGGGACGACGCTACGTGGGTAGGCCTCCAACAAGGTGGACCGACGGTCTGGTGAAGGTCAGGGGAAGCCGCTGGATGTGGGCAGCGCAGGACCGATCGTTGTGGAGATCCTTGGGGGAGTCTTATACCCAGCAGTGGGTGTCATGTGGCTTAGACGATGACTACGACTTGATGATCGAAGTTTAGATCCAAATATTTTTCCTTTTGGGCACGGACGGTCGTTTGTTTCCATACAAAGCGCGCGGTGCGGTTACAGTGCGGCGTCGGTATCTATCTATTTTTGTGGCGGTACCGACGCCGCACAAAATATATTTTTGTTATAAGCTTGAACGCAAACTCCTTGAGCAGAGACAGAAAGTAGCGTTGTTGCGAGCTTAACGCTTTATTATCTGATATATTTCGGTCAGTGTCCATCTGAAATGGACAGCTATACTCTTCCCCTGCCATTAGACAAGCATAAATACGAATATGTACTTCATAATATATTCCAAAGACTGGCGTTCAATGCGTCGAAATCGGCTAAGCGTTTTGATTCTTTTATCTTCTGTACCGCGCTAGAGTGTAACTTCTTCTGTTCTTGTTTCCGAATACTTACAAACCCGGGGATTCTAAATCCCTAATGAATACCTTCTAGGCTCATCGTTGATTGTATGATACTCCTAGCTTACCATTAGGCGGTATAACAGGGCAGTGACCTATTTATCAGAGTGAGACAGCAATAGCCAGACAGTAATATGACCGGTAATATGAGCGTATTTCAATAGTACGTTATAGTATAAAAGCTGAATTTTGTGTGTGTTACGCGGAGAACTACCAAAAAATAGTTTCACAGCAGCAGCACTTTCTATGGTTCTTTCATCTTGCGTCTAACATTTTCATTTATGCACACATTTTAAAAAGCTCAATAATACAAAAAAACTTTAGGGGTTTCTCAGTACCGGGAGTAGCGATATTCCCGGTTCTCTTAACGGAGTATCGGACCCGGTTCCTGTAAACCTACGACTATGCCGTATTTAGTAAGTACAAACTATAAATGTTGTTTTGCTGACTCTACTTAAAGCAGAATACTTTTATTTATATGATAAATAAAAAAATAAAAACTACCGAAAAGCGATAGGTAGATAGGATACCTGTAAGTAAAAGTGAAAATCTACTAAATAACTCATATAGGTATAATATCTGCTCTGCTATGCGACCGACGACCCTGACAGGGACACCCTGTCATTCTTTCACTTGCATTAAGTAACAGTATTGAAAATAAGATTTGACCTGCGTCTGCATAGTAGACTAACGCTTAATATACTGACTGTGATCATAATCTCTACATAACCGAACGACGGCGTGTGTTCTTTCGTTCATCAATTCAATCCTACCTAATCTGATCTAATCACGGGATAATCTAATCACCTATTATAGGAGGTACCGAATATAACCCGACTGAGACGGACGCCGCGATGTCACACGGTCCACGCGTATAGGTAGGTCGACCGCGCCGGGCTTGCCGCTTGCGCTTTGTTCGCATCGCGCGCTATGTACCTACTAACTTCGTGCGCTTTTTTGTATTTTTTTTCTTAATTAATAATGCCGTGCATTAATATGACACAAATTCACACTGTCCATCAATCATGCATTTTTAATATCAAATAAGTAAATTCTAATAATTGTAATATTTTTTTAAAGCACTTATAGCTCGGACAAACAAAAAAATTGAAAATACTAAAATCCCATGTCTGAATCTGGCACAAATTTATTTCATGGGTTTATTTAAGTAATCTGCAGATTATGGTACTAGTTATTTAAACTTGAATTTTTTTTTGCCTTAGTTATTAATGTACTGACTTTAAATCACTTTCCCCTGGACGAATGCGACACAAACTAGGTTTGTACACTACGCAGGCTATCTTAAATTCAATACCATTGCGTTTTTTAACTTGAAATCAATTTTGTAAGTTTTATTTTGAATGATTTATATCCACCACAAATATTCGAATTTCTATAGATGCATAGGCAAGATATGACACAAAATGCAAAAATAAGCTTTTTATATGCAAATACATCCACAGGCAAGTTTTTATAAACTTTAGAATTTTTGAAGGTTTTGCCTACAAAATAACTCGGCGCGATCGGTCTATTATGGTAAAACATACATAAAAAAAACCGTCGAATTGAGAACCTCCTCCTTTTTTGAAGTCGGTTAAAAAGAATAAAAGTAGATAAAAATATATATTTACAACACCTAGATATTACAAGTCCCCTGTACTGGCAAACAAACATATTATTTATAACAATAAAAATTATATTGTCTCTCGTTCATTGCTAGCGAAAGGTATAATACATGAATGGAAAAAATACATTAACGGCCGGTTTCACCGCTTACTGATAAGTTCTGAATAGTTTATCTGGCAAATAATTTGGCATATTAAGTATTTATATAATTTTCATACTATCAAATGGTCTGTCATATCCTATTATATATAATTCTGTTATCTGTCATATGTTATTTCTCTATGACCACTTACGGCCGGAATTAATAACCTATCTGTAGATATGGATAGGGCTACCTAAGATAGTTGCCTAGGCTTTGCTGCCTAGCAACCGCCGTTATTTTGGTCATATAACAAAAATATCCTAGGCAACTATCTCAGATAGCCCAATCCATATCTACAGATAGGTTATTAATTAATAGCGTTAATGATTCCTTGCTCAAAGCACGCCAATCTCGTACTTGTTTTCAACATTTACAAAATACGTTTTCTCTACGACACTTACAAATTTAAAGTATTTTTACTTCTTCAATAACTATACAGTTTGTAACTATCATGTACTTGTACAATACTCTCTAAATTGTACAATCTATATACTTAATTCAGGTTCGCAAAATTTGTGACGACTCGATAGGGACTTTGGCGCGTAGTACGCGGCCGAGTAAGGTATCAAATTAAAGGTACTCGAGTCTATTTGTTCCGAAAACTATAAAATATACAAAATGTTAAACATGATCACAAACTGCAATTAAAGATTTTCGCATAATTTGGAATTTTTCGTCGATCGTCGAACCCGAGTATCGGGTTGTAACCGCCCTAGTACTCTCTAAATTGTGTGTATCATGGAAAAAACTAATTTTGAAAATGTTAAAACCAAGTACGACATCGGCGTGGTTTGAGGAAGGAGTCGCTAAGTGGTAATAGTGAATAAGGGCCTGGTGGTGATAACGACCCTAAAACGACAAAGAAGATCAACATTTAAGACATACTTAACTTAGTAGAAAACGAAAAATATGTAGCATAGTTCCGCAAGAAAAACTTACATGTAAGAAGCACCACCCGCCGAATGCAGATGCAACACAGTGACACACCTTGCACCTTCACCGACTACTCTACACGTTTTTCGCCCACACACGGAGCATCCTCAGGAGTTGTTAGACCGTGCAATACCAGCACCAAGCTAAAATATGGATTTCCGCCAAGTAACGCCTGATTCTATCACATACTTAACTTACACAAAAGTAGGGCCAAGGTATGTGGCTTTCGCTGGTCAGTATAACACCTATTTTCAGCCATAACCGTGAGATGTAACGCGGGAACCAGTAGCTGGCAGCGGGACTGCCAATCATGTCATGTGTGAATTCGACTCCCAGGTTAGAAAACTTATTTATCACAGTGTAGATACGAAATATGTGAACAGCACTACTAAATGAAATACCATTGAAATACTGGCTGAGAGCCAGCCGTGAGGTTAACAGAAAAAGTTTATAACACAAATTATTAGAACATTAATGAATATATAATTAAATTATTGCTTTAACCCTATTATGTACTTACCCTACTGGTCGACCGGGAAGTTCCTCGATTTTACCTACATCATTAGGTGTTTGAACTGTACAACGTCCCAAACTTGTCAAGACACCACCATTATTCAAGCCAGTACCTCCTTATTGTTGGTCCATAAATCTCTGAGGCCTATTCCGCAGTTGGTCCATAAAGGCTGGCTCACATTAGGCGGCACTGGTTTTATCGCTTATATGCGGAATTTAATATTGTATGCGAATGCCATCAAATTGTATAGAAAACCGCGTTGTCCATCACACCGAAACCGCGCCGCGGCGCGACAGCGCGGTCCTCTAGCGGATTCCGCCGCTCCTATCTATCTGAGGAGCTATCTGTCAGAGAGTCGTATTATTGAAACTATCGAATAAATGCTTTTGAATAATACTGCATTCGCATGCAATCTTGCGATTCCAAATGCGAAAAGTATTTCAATTGTGTCAAAAATACAACTCTTGCTTCTCCGTCACCACGCGAGTCATCCGCTGCTCTGCGGGCGCCGCTGCGGGTAGCGGTGCCGGTGGGTGAATCGCCTTAGGGTGGCGACTCATCTGTAACATTTCGTAGTAACGTAACGTTACGTTACGACGAAATGTCAAGGTGGGTCCAGATACCTGTATCTTACCTCCGTTTCATATAAGCGTCGCGATCAAGAACGCTACTTTGGACGCCCGTTTGATACGGTACGGTGGTACGGCGTCTTGATACGGATACAGGTACGCTCCAATCCATCGCGAGTCGGCTTTTGCCCGTTCAAAGGAAATAATCGCTCGATGAACGCAGCTACGAACTTTGCGTTATTGCATCTCGACGCTGATACGTAACGGAGGTACGGTACGGACAAAAGAACATATTTGGATCCACCTTTACAGATTAGTAAATAGCTATTTCGTAAGTACAGCGAGCCGGGCCGCTCGCTGCGAACTCCGATTACTCCACCCGATTGTCGATATTTTGGCGAATCCCTTTGGGTGTTACGTTACGCTTTAATTTTAGGTCAGTACCACCCCAAGCATCACCACAGTACCCAGACATTTCGATTACAAATGTGGAATATAGTTGAGCACAGTGCTCGTGCACGAAAAAGACAGGTCAGTCAGGTAATACCGGTGTCGTAACGTAACATGCTCACCTCAAATATTAGATATGTACGTTACGCAAAAATGGCATTAAAAGTCGCCGACTTTAGGGCGGGCACCACAATTGACATTTTAAGGCACATTTTTACAAAGTAAAATTAGCACCTGTCAGGTTACTCCAGTCAATTAACTTTTTTATGGAGACGGGGGACTCTTAGCCTTCATTATACCTGATGTAGTATTGATAAGACTGAAGATAGAAGCAAGCCTCTCCCGGAATCCTCAATTACTGAGGAACTGGCTGTCTTATCTCTAACTGACGGAATACTACAATGCTGAACTATCAACCAAACCGAATACAATATGTACCCCCGCTGGGAATAGAACCCGGGACCTCTGGGTCTGATACCAGACCACAGAGGCAGTTACAAATAATTGGTATAATATTGTACTGTACTTGTTTCTCTGTTTCGCTGGATTCTGGCAGGGCCTGTTGGGACGCGGTGCGCCTGTATTTAATAAAGATAAGTAAAAGAGTTATGAAATATTAATAAAAAACTACAAAAACAACAAAGTAAAGACAAAACAAGGAGAAATGCAAATGAAAAAATAAAATGTAAAACGGTTAGTAGGTATACAAACATAAATTTGATAAGTGTGCTATGACCTTTATTGTTGGTTCATAAATCTCGTGGCCTATTCCGCAGTTGTTCTATAAACCTGCCAATGGAGGCCATGATGGACGATGGATCAAACAAGACGGATGGCCGAATTTAAAGGTAATGAGATGGATTTTAAAATGGATTATGGATTAATTTGTCGCGAAAATGAAGCAGGGAAGGGACGGTGATGTCTCAATTATTGTTAGGAGAAACGGGATCTTTACTATGCAAGCAGAAGATTTAAAATTGTTTTTTTTATTTATGGTAAGTAAACTTTATCATTTAAATAGGAATAAAACCACTTTTGCGGAGTATTTAGTGCGTTTTATTTACCCGAAATATATGTTTGGTACTATTTATCTGTGGAAGTTTGTAATTAGCTTTTAAGTGCTTGCTTATTTACCTAATTTGTAAATACTGCTGTAAACTTCCCAAAGAAAAAAAAAAAAAAAAAACGGTTTTTTGGTTTCCCGCCGTTTCGGCACCTTTTCAGTTGCCGTGGTCACGGGTTGACTAGCTACTTAAAGTCTACCTTTACGAAGTTGATTTATTATTACGTTCGGATACGGTTAGATAATTACTAATAAAAAGTTAATAATTGTTACTATGGCACAATTATGGCCTGCGCAGACGACGGACATTGAAAGACTTTTTGTCCGCGACACGACCTTATTACTAAGAACATAAAGTTGAATAAATAACGAGGACTATCGCGTACTTTTCTTGGATATACGCGATCTAAGTTGAATCTTATTTGGTTAACAATAAAGACGTGTCGCGGACAAAAATTTCCTCCGTTATCCGTCGTCTGCGCTAGCTCTTAGTGAGTTGTTTTATTTCAATTATAATGCACGAAGAAACTTAAGATGTGCTTATATATGATAGGATTTTAAGTGTTAAAAAATAACTCGTAGGTACTTAAGTAAATATTCAATAAAAAGTAAACCTAATTTAAAACATTTTTTAGGGATCCAGTTAAAAATCAGCGTCAGCCTTATCGCTGACTCAATGCTGAACTGGAAACTAATTTGGTACTGACGTGGGACACTAAATTCCTTGTACTTTTAAATCTTTAATTGTTTCATGTTTTTGTACCGCATGTCTTTGTTAACCTAGGAGTAAAATATAATGTTAATTTGTAAAATGTCCTGTCCTTGGTACCAAATAAAAAAGTTTTTCTTTGTATTTGTATAATTGTAAACTTGACACAGCTTAACCTACTACGCGCATTAAATAAAACCAATGATTTTATATGTGTGCCAGGCGGATTTACAATAAGTCCTACCACCAATCAATATTCGGTTTGGTACAATATGTACCTCCCTCCTGGGAATCGAACCCGGTGGTTGTACCACTAGACTACAGAGGCGATTGTAACTGTCCTATTTGTCAATGGTCAATGTGTGCAGTCTGCGTCACAGATTTCAATACAAACTACAATGAAAGTAACTTATCTATTACAAACATCATTAAATAAAACTAACTAATTTCAAGAATTAAAACTCGCCTTTTAGAGGCGATTCACTAGCTTTCAAATCGATAATCGTCGTTTAAAACATCGTTTTTGATAGAATCAGGCGTTACTTGGCAGAAATCCATATTATTATCTTATATTGATTTTCGTGCAATACCAGCACCGACTCGGTGCTGGTATTGCACGAAAATCTAAAAAGCACGGTCTAAGTCCATGTGCGGGCGAAACACGTGTAGAGTAGTCGATGAAGGTGCAAGGTGTGTCACTGTGTTGCATCTGCATTTATTTGCGGGCGGGCAGGCGGTGCATCTTGCATGTAAGTTTTTCTTGCGGAATTATGCTACATATACTTATGGTAAATTTTAAATAGAATAATATTGGAAAAAATTAACTCGGCCACAAGTGAGTTCTCAGACGGGAATCGAACCCGCGACCTTTGGAAATCCGGTCCAATGCTTTTTTTTCCAATATTATTCTATTTAAAATTTACCATAAGTATAAAAATAGCATTGAAAAATGCAAAAATTACAAAATCATAAATTATGCTACATATTTTTCGTTTTTTACTAAAACATCGTTCTCTCTCTTTAAACTTCAAATAAACGACTGAATTGCAATGTAATGATCAATCTTAATCCTTACTAATATTATAAATACAAAAATGTGTTTGTTTGTCGTTCCTTGACCTTGAACTAAGTAACCAATCAACTTGATTTTAGCATACAGTTAGTTGAAAAGACGATGTAACATAGGCTAATTCTTACTCTGATGTTCCCACGGGCACGGGAACGCAGGTGAAACCGCGGGCAGAAGCTAGTAGATCGTATAAAAATATACGAAAGTGATGTCGAAGCATTTTTGTTAAACGAAGCGGTGCGGCCTTAATATGCGTCAGTCCTAATTCTTGAAAATGAACTCAATCTGTATTAGTATAACTATGCTATAGACTATAGTTCCGAATTCACTGACCGATTAATTGTAGGGCGAAGGGCGTAATCTTTAACCTCAATCCAAGATCGAGGTAAGATCCAAGATTGATAGATGATCCCGAAAGTGGACACTTCACTTTTGTAAACAACGATCGTAAGTTAGACTTTCGTTACATTTTTATTGGATAAAAGCTTTTTGTGACAAATTACAATAATGGGTATGAAGTATCGACGACAATAATAACTCAATATCTTAAGAAGGCTCAAAAACGGTTCTTCAATCATTGAGGACTCCGGAAAAGGCTCGATTCCACCTCCAGCCTTATCATAGATTGACACAGGTATGTTGACAACTGAGCGTTTCCTCATTGTAAGTAAAATAAAAAAACAAATGACTAAAGCAATGATAAAATATAACATCATACAAGCAATCATAACTACCAATTTCTACTTATTTTTAAACTATTTTTGGTTGCCTGGTAGACATTGATTTTAGACTTCTAAACTCTAAAGTTTAGAAAAGTCTTATAATCCCTCTCTGTCCGTCCGTACGTACGTACGTATGTATGTACGCATCGAGATCTCAGAAACCATAAGAGATAGAGACAAACGGTCAACGGGAATGAGTTTAGGACACCTTGGACATGTGTCAAATGTACTTTTTTAGTTTCTACACTACAAAACAATAACAACTGTCACGTGGTTTAGAAGTCTATTTTGTGCCTGCTAACTAGCAGGCGCTGCTAACTTGTTTTGAATTGATAAGGCCGCCAATTGTTATTCTATTAAAATTATACTGTGAAAATTACCATAGTGAATATTTTTTTAAGTTGTTTAACAACTTACTTCACTTTCAATTAGGTATAACCTAATTTGCTATTATACCTACTTATCGCGGCGTCCAGCCTCCTTTGACTGACTGACTGGCTGACGAGTGACAGACTTACATATTACGAATGACAGACACCTATGACAGACGACAGAACAGACAGATGACGATCTACGACCTGACGAGAACGGTGTTTTACCAAGCTCCTCGACCTGACTCCAAGACGACCAGACAAAGTGGTAACACACCAATTTAGTAACGTTTTTCATTTTCAGAAAGTTTTTCATTTTCAGAAAGACGCCGAAGGAGAAGCGCATTTTTCAATATTATTAGTATCTTTATTACAAAAAACGACTACGAGTCAACATAACTTAATTTAAACATCTATTATGTTATGAAATATCTTAGAAAATGCCGGGGCGTAATATTTTTTTCTGGTACAGTCAACGCCGAATACTGAGACAGCTATTATGCACATAACTTTAAAGAGATTTTTTTTATGTACAACGGAGAGACTCTTAGCCTTCATATACCTGATGTTAAGTATTGATAAGGCTAAAGATGGTAGCGAGCCTCTCCCGGAATCCTCATCACTTAGGAACTGGCTATCTTATCTCTAACTGCCGGAACACAACAATGCTGAAAACATTGTTGTTATGGCGTCAGGCTTAGATAAGATGGCGGCAGCTAACCAGGCTGACTTACAACAAGTCCTACCACCAACCAAACAGAATACATTATGAACCCCCGCTGGGAATCAAACCTGGGACCCCTGGGTCTGATACCGTTGGTTGTTACCACTAAACCACAGTGGTGGATAAAATTTTAAAGTAATTTCCCACTTACACCTGCGGGTTTTGTTTGCGTTTTGTTTTTATTGAAGTTGTCACATTTTGACACACTTCATACTTAGGAGGCGATGATTGAGCGTAGACGTCACTAAACTTCCATCAAAAAAGCATTAAGAGATTCGCAGTAAGTAATAGCATGATAAGATTGAAATAATACTGCGCTAAGAGATGGCGGTAGTACCTGTTCGCAGGGGTATTATACCCGCCTTCTGCGCCACTTCTATCACCGCACTACTGTTTTTATGTAATTAATTAGCGCTACAGTGATTAACTGATTGATTACCGTTTCTTGAAATTTTGGTCTTTTACTAGATATTTTAAGCTTTTCTCAGCTGTTATGCGCCTGATTGTCTTGGTCAGATAGTATTTATTTGCGGGTATTATTTAATCGATCAGCAAAAAAACTCTAACCTAACCTAACCAATAATTGATTGTTCAGCAAGAAAACCTATTTGGTCAGCAAGTACTAGGTAAGCCAAAGAGAGTTGCTGACCAAATTGATATTTAGCTGATCAAAATATTTATTCCTTTTATTTGCTTTTTTTCCTTATTGCTATCGACTATTTTTATCTGCATCGGGGCAACGCTTACAGCCGGTTGCTCCAATTTGTCGAATTCCTAAAAGGTACATATTATCATTGAAAAATATTTGAAAAAAATCACAAGTGAATTCTCAGATGGGATTCGAACCCACGACCTTTGGAAATCCGGTCCAATGCTCCCATCTGAGAATTCACTTGTGGCCGAGTTGATTTTTTCAAATATTTTTCTATTCAAAATGTATCATAAGTATAAAAATAGCATTGAAAAATGCTAAAATTCAAAATACGAAACTTGTAAAATACTATTACGATTATTCCTAGCATTGATGTGACAACGCTGGCCTACAGCGTATTAAAAATATAAAAGTATTGGAGAATTTCGACGGTGGTCCGCAAGTCTCGGTAGCTTAGTGGTTAGAGCATTGGACCGGATCTCCAAAGGTCGGGGGTTCGAGTCCCATCTGAGAATTCACTTGTGGCCGAGTTGATTATTTCCAATACTTTTCTATTGAAAATTTATCATACCCATAAAATACTTTCACATTTATAATATTAGCAAGATTGCGAAAAACCATTGACCTTGGCGAGTGAAACTCTTTCAATTAGTTTTCCTCTCCACAAAAAAACAGGTTGATTTAAAATGTTGTTAACATGCTGAAGAGCCTGTGGCGCAATGGTTCGCGCGCTTTTGACTGCCATTGCTGAGGTCAAGCAACTTTCGCAATGATCGATCACGGGATGGGTGACCATAAATTTACTATACAAATACAAATACAAATTTTTATTGCAAACTAAGTGTGTACAGGTGTTATAATCTAGAAGGAACTTAAAAACTTAGTCGCCCTTTACGGACACAGCAATTTATAAGAGGGCTGCCTATTTTATTAAGTTACAAAGAATAAAACAGAAAATAATAAAAAATAAACAACGATAGAAGTTTACAATTTGGATTGGATGTTTAATTTGGATTGATCGTCATACTATCTCGAGCTCCTCCGTGTTTCGGAAGGTACGTTAAGCCGTTGGTCCCGGCTGCATTTGCAGTCGTTAAAACCCATCAATCCGCATTGGAGCCGCGTGGTGGGGCATGGTCCGTTCTCCTTATCCATCCTTAGGGAAGGCCAGGGCCCCAGCAGAATGGCTGATGACGTTGTTAACATCGTGTTCACGTTTAATCCTAGAAAATAACTATTTACAAAAAAATCCATGCGTATTCATATCAGTCAGACGAGAGTCAAACCCCTTGGAAATCCAGCCCCAGCAATGCTCTAGCCATTGATATGAAAAAAAAACCTAATTGTGTTCAAGCTACATTTACCATTCTTATTTATTTATTTAATTGTTGAGGCACACAAAATGTACAGAGGCGGACTTAAGGCCTTAGGCATTTTCTACCAGTCAACCTTAGGGTGATGAGGAAACGAGTGCGAGGGAGTGAGGCAGACAAAATGTACAGAGGCGGACTTAATGCCTTAGGTATTTTCTACCAGTCAACCTTAGGGTGATGTGGAAACGAGTGCGAGGGAGTGTGCAGTACCAATATAAAAATAAACATCAAAGGATATAAGTAATAAGTAATCTAATTAATTCATCAAAATCAATTGCAACAAAATTACAAAAGGTTTCATAGACTTACAAATTAGTTTTTACGGACACTTCTAACTGTCTTTTCAGATATGTCGTCTACCGTACCGACAAAGGCCTGATAAAGTGCGTGACGTCACCGCCACCCCTTGCCCTCCCGGCTTCCATCTTTATTTTTGGCACAAGTGATAAATGTTGGCGAGGTTCTACAAAAAAGAGAAAGATTTCAGAAAAAAAATAGCTTTTGGTGACCTACGACGCGCCATTTAAGATTCGATAAACAATTCCACTTCGCAAATTGGATTTCCTTTCTTATTTTTGATGTTACTTGAAGCTATGATGGATAGATTTGGATATGTTTATGTCAGTCTTGGGTTTGTTTTGAATAGCTAACAATATGCTATTATAGTGCTTCAGAATATTTAAATGATAATAATTTAAATTTTTGATATGTATTGTGTTTGATAAGTAATTGTGAAAAAAATAAGTAACCCCCATATTCTAAGTTGTTCCTCCAAAACTTTTTACACTCCACTCAACCTCGTCGTGGGTAAAAATGGTAGTGTGCGCTAGACCTAACACGGAGTGGCTACGTACTCTTTGGCTCCTCCAGATCCTTACGGAGTTATGACTTAGAATACCGATTTCGAGGAGTATTTCGAAGAGGTTTTCAATGAGGTTTCATTAAGTTGAGGACGAGTAAGTTTTGGAGGAACGACTTAGAATATGGGTGTAATTCTCTCTAAATATTTAATTGCTGTGCCTTAATAGGGTCAAAATGTACTTACTTTTTTTTTTTTTTTTTTTTCAATGCTATTTTTATACTTATGGTAAATTTTAAATAGAAAAATATTGGAAAAAATTAACTAATAATAATATTTTTCTATTTAAAATTTACCATAAATGTACTTACTTGTTTATTTTACCATTTTGTTACAATTTGCAATAAAGTTGAAATTGAAATCAAAGTATTTTAAAGCATTATCAGTCAACATCAGCCCCCTGATTATGTAACTTGTTTCTATCAACGTTTGATTGAAAGTGCAGTCACATTGCTGCTTCAGTAAAAATCAACGTGACAACTATATAACTAAAGCAGCAATGTAACTACTTTCAATCAATTTCAATCAAAATCTGTTACCAACAGAGTTAGATAATCAAGTAGCAGGTTTAATAGTTGCTGTCAAACTTTAAAGTTCGATCTGCTGCCGTGTGCACTTTTATTCAACGTCATTTAAATACTGGAATTCCAGCTGATAATATTCAAAGTCAAAGTCAAAGATTTTTATACAAATAGACTTTTATATAAGTGCTTTCGAATCGTTAAATTTTTTTCCCTAACAGCCATTCAGGACATCTTTTAATTGAATAGAAGAACGGCCGCAAGAAACTTCTCAGCTTGAACAGAAGCAACAACATTTACAATGGAACATGTTGCCAAACACAAAATCTACAATTTTGAAACATATTTAATATAAGAGGAAAATTTTTTCATACTTTATATTAATTCGTCACCCAGAAGAGCACCTCTGACCTCTTGCATAGTAAGCATTATCAATACCATTTTGGTATCGAGCCACTCAAATAACAAATTCAATCATTTGATAGAATCCGGCGTTACTTGGAGGAAATCCATATCTTAGTAGAAAACGAAAAACACCAGCACCGACTGCGCAGTGCTGGTATTGCACGGTCTAACAACTCCTGAGAATGCTCCGTGTGTGGGTGAAACACGTGTAGAGTAGTCGGTGAAGGTGCAAGGTGTGTCACTGTGTTGCATCTGCATTTATTTGCGGGCGGGCAGGCGGTGCATCTTGCATGTAAGTTTTTCTAGCGGAATTATGCTACATATTTTTCGTTTTCTACTTTCTATTCAATCATATCATCATATTATATAATTATATACGAGATTAATAAGTAAGTTTTATGTAAATTACATTGTCTTTAGATACTTAAAAAACATAAATTTTGCTTGTTACTGGTACACCACCTCTCGCTTTCTCTTTGTTTATCCTATGCCTCAAAGGTTGTCTGGAAGAGATCGCTCCTAGCAATAATACCGCCTTTGCCCACATATGTACCACCTTATTTCTTTTTGAATTAAAACAACTTTTACGGATATCAAACGCGCTATATTTCACGAACTAAGTCCGTATTATTAGGGGTTTTTTTATTTTCCTGACCTTTCGGCACCTTTTCAGCTGCCGTGATCACGGGATGACTTTTTTCTTTATTTTTTCTTGTGCTCTGTATGTACTGTATCTTTGTGTGTGCAATAAAGCGTTTCATCTGTGTATATATCAATCTAAGTATTAAATGTTGTAAGGATTACTCACACCTAGTTCTTTTTATCACCGATCCTTGGACCACATTTACGGAATGCCAAGACCCACTCCTCCGTCCGATATTAAAAATGATAAGTATTCAGTCGAACCGTAATATAACCTCGCCTTATTGGTACAGATTCGGACGGATTAAAAAAAATCTCTTAGGCAACTGTTCTAAGGTACCTTTTGTTCGATAACAAAAAGCACAATTAAATTTTGACCTCTCCCTTTTGTTATTATTTTGGTAACTGGTTGTCTTTAGACTGATACTGATTTGCTGGTGTAATAGGGATATTATATTTATCTATGGAAAACAGCTTCTCTTATACGTACATCTTATGTTTTGGCGCGCACTGTTCATTGAAATAAAACAACTTTTACGGATATCAAACGTGCTATATTTCCACGAACTAAGTTGTAATTGTCCGTATTTTTAGGTTTTTTAGGGGTTAGTCATCCCGTGACCACGGCAGCTGTAAAGGTGCCGAAACGTCGGGAAAATCAAAAAACCCCTAAAACAGCTTCTCTTATATTAATAAAACCGGCAAAGTGCGAGTCGGACTCCCGCACAAAGGGTTCCGTACCATTTATCTATACAACATTAGACACTAAGTATATTATTATTATAATCATTGTTTTAGTCTTTCCCCCTGCAAAAATTACGTTTTTTGCATGGGAGCCCCACTTTAATATTAATTTTATTTTGTTTTTAGTATTTGCTGTTATAGCAGCAACAGAAATACGTCATCTGTGAAATTTTCAACTATCTAGCTATTACGGTTCATGAGATACAACCTGCCCCCTAATTGTCTAATTTAAAATCTATCACAATCCCTTTCAGAGATATTGTGATTGTGATATTTTCGTCTGTCATATTGCTTAGAGATGTGGTGTTGGAGAAGAATCGAAGGAATTAGCTGGACTGAAAAGAAGACCAATGAGGATGTACTGACCATGGTTGGGGAGGGAAGAAATTTACTTAGGGAGATTGGGAATAGAAGGGGAAAGATGCTGGGCCACCTGTTACGACATGACAGTTTCATTATAAACATACTGGAAGGGAAAATGGAGGGAAGGAGAGGGAGAGGTAGACCTAGAATGAGCTATATTTCACAAATAAAGGAGAAAGTTAATGTTGTGTCGTACCAGGAGGTGAAGTCATTGGCAGGAAAAAGACAGGAATGGAAAATACTCCACCGACAAGAGCGCAGCTCTTAAATTTAAGAAGAAGAAGAAGATATTGCTTAGACAGTTCAATTTCTTTTATTCCATACCTTTTAAAACGCGTCCCGATCACAATCCCTTTTAAATGTCAAATAGTGACGGCCTGAATATCTTTCAAATTACGAATTTAAAATGATTGCGATAGATTTAAAATTAGACAATTAGCCCCCTGGTGTCACACAGACAGACGGGCAGTGGAGTCTTAGTAATAGGGTCCCGTTTTTACACTAGTACTACGAAAACCGCCACTATTAAGAGCGACATAAGGGTCAAGGTCAAACTGATAAGTTTGACGATGTTATTTGTAGTTTTCATTAAATTTTGTCTTCGTAATATTATAAATGCGCAAATATTTTTTTGCTGTTAAAATGGCAGTATTACATGCCACTGCTGACCATAGTTGTGACTTACACCAATATTCTAAGTCGTTCCTCCAAAACTTACTCGTCCTCGACTTAACGAAACCTCATTGAAAACCTCTTCAAAATACTCCTCGAAATCGGTATTCTAAGTTATAACTTCGTAAGGACCTGGAGGAGCCAAAGAGTACGTAGCCACTCCGTGTTGGGCCTAGCGCACACTACCATTTTTACCCACGACGAGGTTGAGTGGAGTGTAAAAAGTTTTGGAGGAACGACTTAGAATATGGGGTTATTTTCATATTTTTTGGTTTTGTAAGACTTTAACGGATATCAAACGCGCTATATTTCACGAACTAAGTTGTAATAATGTCCGTATTTTTAGGCTTTTTAGGGGTTTTTCGATTTTCCCGACGTTTCGGCACCTTTTCAGCTGCCGTGGTCACGGTGGTCACGGCAGATGAAAAGGTGCCGATTTGATATCCGTAAAAGTTGTTTTATTTCAATGAACAGTGCGCGCCAAAACATAAGATGTAGGTACGTATGTAAGTATATTGTTTTTAATAAATTTGATTTTGGCCTTTCACAGAAAGAAATATTAAAATGTTTAAGATAACTCATTCTAGGTTTATCAGAGTGTCATACAAACACATCTGCACAGCCATCTGACTGAACATTTTTGGCGATTAATATCGGATGTATAAAGCTTATCAGTAAGAAATATCAATACGAGATATTTTAACAAATTGATTACCATACCTAGGTTCAGAGGACGCAAGCTTTTCGATAATATTTGCCAGAAAAACTATTACATTTAACTGAAAATATTTTTGTTGAATAAATAACTTTTACGGATTAAAACAACCACAAACACAATCCGTGATGGTGTTAAAGGGGACTCCTGGGAATGAAGGCTATATTGCCTATTCCAGAGGCTGTAGATACCGACCCGCGTTTTAATCCGTGAAAAAGTGGTTTTATTTCAATGAAAAGTACATTTGAACATACCTACATACTCGTATTTAGTAAACCATAAATACTTTGCGCTGTTGGCTGACCATCGAAGGTGCAGTAGAGTGAAATGTATAAATGTCGTAGGATAATTTGATAAATTGAATTTTCTCCAAAGTTCTAGGGATATTGCGAATACCCTGATAATCATCGGATACCCTCTTAAGTGACCAATGGTGACTACAGTCATCAGAGATACATCAATTTAATCACAGTAAATATAAGTACGTACAGTACGTTATCTTAGCCTTTTTCTTGATAAAAGTTAATTATTATTATTGCAGCCGGCGGCGGTACGCAATACGCGATAGGGCTGCCCGCCAACACGCCACACGCTTACTGCGTAAAGAACATTCACAGGCGCATTCGAGACTCTTGCCGAGCTCTCGCCGAGACGAGACGCGTCTGGTATTACTCGCGAACAGACCTTTTGTATGAAGTTAAAATATTGTTGAGAGTAGGTATTTCCGTTCCATGAAGGCTGAAATCCCATCAAGCTGCGGAGCACATTTTATCTACGCTCAGTCTGAAAATTGCGGGTTGTTCGGCTATTTCCAGAAACAAAGGAAACACTGATATCACGTTGGGTACTGTTTTATGCTTTATTTTTCCCTCTTTTCTGTATATTGTTTCGATTTAAATGTGGTAACTTTTTGTGTTTTTGTATTGAAGTACATTATGTCTTATTAGTGAAAGGTTTAAGGTAATATTATCGATGTACACAAGTTTCAAAATCTAAAAATTACAATATGAATGAATAAAATTTAAAAACATCAATACAAGTAAAAATATGTGATCAAGCAGAAAACGACCACTGCCTGGTTCGCGTTTTATCGTATACTAGCGGATCCTCGCGGTTTACCCGCGTGGTGCCCGTTCCCGTGGGAATATCGGGATAAAATATAGCCTATGTCACTCGGGAGAAATGTAGCTTTCTAATGGTCTAAGAATTTTCTAAATCGGTCCAGTAGTTGCTGAGATTAGCGCGTTCAAACAAACAAACTCTTCAGCTTTATAATATTAATATAGATTAAAAGTGGCGTTAGTATACAGGATGGAAAAAATCTACGGGTCCATCAATCCTTTAGTTAGCTCATTTTACTGAAAGAAACATTCCATTTTTTTTTAAATAAGTTAACTGCATTCAAAGATTTTTGATGAGTCACTCACGTGTACCGGGAATCGAACCGGCTTAAATGGAAAAAAAATACATCCTGTACTTTTATGGTAACAATCGATAGTCTTAAGTATGAAGATCAATTTACATTAGGAAACTTCGTCTTAAATTAAATACAAATCCTGAAAAGCTTGTTCAAATAACTATACTGACACATGCATACTTTCATCCATTGAACTCGCGTCTCGTCGCCTTTTATGGTTAATATTCATTAATTAATTAGTCCAAAAATTTTAATTACCTAAAAAAATTAAATCCGTGTATTGTTGCTCACATTTCGATCAACATAAAGTTAAGAATTTAATTTTTTTGCGTTCCATACCTCAAAAGCAAAATTAGAACCCTTAAAGGATCATTTTGTTGTCCGTCTGTTCGTCCGTCCGTCTTTATTTATCTCGGGATCGCGTGGAGGTATAGTTGAAATCAACTATACCTCCACGCGATCCCGAGATAAACTTATTAAATAATAAAACATTTATTCAGGTCAACCGTTTCCTGAAGCTGTAAAAAAATAAAACCTGTAAATTAGCGTAGATAGGACCGTTTATGACTCCCACATCAGATGCCCTCAGGGCTAGATCATACATATGTGCTTGTAAGTATTTGATAGAATACGGCGTTACTTGGCGGAAATCCATATCTTAGTAGTAAACGAAAAATATGTAACATAATTCCGCAAGAAAAACTTACGTGCAAGATGCACCGCCCGCTCAACCGCAAATAAATGCAGTTTCTCGGTGCTGGGATTGCACGGTCTAACAACTCCTGAGGATGCTCCGTGTGTGGGCGAAACACGTGTAGAGTAGTCGGTGAAGGTGCAATGTGTGCCACTGTGTTGCATCTGCATTTATTTGCGGGCGGGCGGTGCATCTTGCATGTAAGTTTTTCTTGCGGAATTATGCTACATATTTTTCGTTTTCTACTAATAAGTGCTTGTCTCTCTCTTTGGTTTTTGACACATTCCATCAACGAGTGTTGCACATTCTCCACTTTACCACGTCACAGGGGATTCAGTCTTTCTCATTAAAATGCGCAAACTTGTTGCATGGAATGTGTCCGGGCCACAGTCTGTGTTAAAGTATTTTAACAACTTTTTACAATAAAGAATTAAAAAAAAATAATTAAACCTTAGAAAGATATCCCAATAGAGGATATCTTTCTAAGGTCCCATACATCAACCCCAGTGATCGATCAGTGTAATAAAGCGGATGTTCTTTCAAAATAAGCTGAGGTAAAGATGGTGGCCGAGACAATTGCACCACATTACAGGGGTCGGGCGATATGGCCGACATTTGTCGCGGGATGAGTTGTGAAGTGAGGAAGATGGGATGAAAATTGTGCGGTCAATGGTTTTGGGTTGACTGATGAGGGCTTACTTTATTATGAAATGCTGTGGAATTTTTTAAATCTATACTTAGGTGTATTGGAAAGAGAAAAGATTTGTAATGTTGTATGTTTGTAACGAATAAATTCAAAAACTACTAAACGGATTTGGATGAAATTTGGTACACTGACAGTAAATAGCCTGGATTAGAACATAAGATATTTCTTATCCCGATATTCATACGGGAACGGAAACCTATTTCTTTCAAAATAAGCAAGCTTAGGCAAAGACGGTGGCCGAGACAATCGCACCACATTACAGGGGTCGTGCGATATGGCTGACATTTATCGCGGGATGTGTTGTGAAGTGAGGAACATGGGATGAAATTTGTGCGGTCAATGGTTTTGGGTTGACTCCCAACGTTTCTGCTCCTTTCAGGTCACATCTGGGGACCTACCGCCATCTCTTAGCGCAGTATTGTTTCCATCTTACCTACCATACTACCAATCTCTTAAAGTAAGCTTGTTTTTTTGACGGAAGTTTTGTGACGCCTTCGTTCAATCATCACCTCCAAAGTAAGTGAATATTATTCTTTGTCAAAAGTGTGAAGTGTGTCAAAATGTGACAACTTCAGTACAATCAAAACTCAAACAAAAGGTTCTTAAGACGTGATGTTTTAGGCAGGTTAGGTCTATTCGAAAAGTTTACCTGCACGTCAGACGTACTTTGACGGAACATCTTCGAACGTTTTCGGCTGAAAAAAATACTTTTTTTTGTAATGAACGACGGTGAGACTCTTAACCTTCATCATACCTGATGTTAAGTATTAATAAGGCTAAAGATGGAAGCGAGCCTCTCCCGGAAACCTCAGCCACTGAGGAACTGGCTATCTTATCTCAAACTGCCGGAACACAACAATGCTGAAAACATTCTTGTTATGGCGTCAGGCTTAAATAAGATGGTGGTAGCTAGCCAGGCGGACTTACAACAAGTCCTACCACCAACCAAACCGAATACAATATGTACCCCCGCTGGGAATCGAACCCGGGACACCTGGGTCTGATACTGGTGGTTATACCACTAGACCACAGAGGCGGTTAAATAAATATGAACACATACGTACATCTTATGTTTTGGCGCGCACTGTTCATTGAAATAAAACAACTTTTACGGATATAAAACGCGCTATATTTCCACGAACTAAGTTGTACGTTTCGGCACCTTTACAGGCGCCGTGACTACGGCAGCTGTAAAGGTGAAGGTGAAGCTGAAAAAAGCTGTAAAAAACCTAAAAATACGGACAATTACAGCTTAGTTCGTGGAAATATAGCGCGTTTTATATCCGTCAAAGTTGTTTTATTTCAGATATGAACACACTCATGTGATAATGACATATTATGCGCTCAAAACTCGATCTTAAGTGATCATTTTTATTCAATTACTATGGATGCGTTACAGTTAACTCCTAACTATCAGATCTTTTACCCCCAATCGTCACTGACATAAAGATCCCCCTAATTTGGGCTTCAAACTAACAATGTCCAGAAATAGCTGTTCGTACAAATGTTTCGACGGAAATCGAACCCGAGACCGGTAGGAAATGGCGCTTGCAGATCGCCAATAGAAACAATTTACATTACGACGCATTTAGTGAGACCCTAGTAGGGTTGGTAGTTCGAGAAATACGGAGGAAATGAAGCTAAGATTCCGTTGGGTTTTTTTTTTATTAAAGAGGGAAAGAAGGAAGTAGAAAGTAATTATTTTCCTCCTGACCTACCTTTTTAAATATAGAGTACGTATTTGTTTTTTGTAACAATAATAATTAAACAAAAAATATACTAGTGATTCGATTAGCGGCCGATTCGATCGACGGCTCATTGGGCCGGATTCCCAAGGATGCTGGTTCGAATTCCGTCAGGGCGACATGAGACAAGTTATTTTTTTCTAATATATTTTCTTGTTTAATATTTATCACATAAAAATAGCATTGTAAAACGCAAATTAAAAAAACTGCGTTAAAAAAACCGACTTCAAAACTAAAAAGCAAAAAATAAGCCTTTTGGAGTCGGCGGCAGCCAAGACATTCTACTTTAAGCTCCTTTTCTTTTATTTTTCTTGCCTTGGCTGGCACCGACTCCAAAAGGCTTATTTTTTGCTTTTAAGTTTTTGAAGTCGGTTTTTTTAACGCAGTTACTTTTTTTATTTTTTAGTGTCTGTAATAGGCTGTTTTGTTAACTACAGCAGGGTTCTTCTAGATTAGATAAGGTTTCATGTACATTATAAACAAAATTATCGTAAATACTACATCGTCCAAGTCAACAATGAAATGAAATATATAAAAATGCTCATAACATAAAAAGTACTGGGTCAAACGAAACCAAATTTTTATGGGACCAATTGGCAACTATTCTGCATCGAACAAAAAATAATCATGGAAATCAGTTCAGAAATCTCGGCGTAATCGGTGTACATACATAAAAAAAAAAAAATATACCAACCGAATTGAAAACCTCCTCCTTTTTTGAAGTCGGTTAAAAAGTCTTCTTCTTCTTATCGAGTGAGGATTAGTGGCCACCTCTGGTGTCAGAGTTAATCAAGCCGCCTTTAGGCCTCTGACTTGACTTAACGACGGTAATCAAATGACAACAGCCCTGACCAACGGTTTAACGTGCCCTCCGAAGCACGGAAGCGCTCAGTTATAATGTCACTTTACGGTCACCCATTCGACACCTGACCGGGCCGAACGTTGCTTAACAAACGTGATCAAATACGATCAGTCTGTCAATCGCGGCCATGAGCGCTTAATTAAAAAGTGCAAATAATTATATAAGCTATGTGTGGTGTCGGTTTAGAATAGCACTACCCCCTCTCATCCCGTGGGTGTCGTAAAAGGCGACTAAGGGACTCAGCCTTCAGGAGACGGGCAGCAGCGTCTCCTTCAAACTGGGCCATACTGCGATCGTCAACTCGCCTGCCAAGCTTGGCGATTATGGCACCCCCCCCCCCCCCCCCCTTTTGAGGGACGCCTATACCCAGCAGTGGGTGTTGTGGCTGAGACGGTGTGTTAGAAATTGCTCCCGATACTTCCTCTATACTCAATCCTATCCTATCCTACTAATATTATAAATGTAAAAGTTTATGTTTGTATGTTTGTTACTCTATCAGGCAAAAACTACTGAAGCGATTTGGATCCTTAAGCCTGGATTACTTAAAAAATAGCATGGGATACTTTTTATCCCGGTATTCCCACGGGAACGGATGCCAGCCGCTCGTTAATTATAATAAGATGAATTATGTGTTGATAGTACCTAAATGAATTACAAATTGATAATAAACTTTTTATTTATCTTGATATTCAATAAAAGACATATTTATAAACTCTTTTTTAATAGGATGTTATAGGTAAAATAATTTTGTTTGCTGTATTTCAGTTTTAATTTACAGTGACTACTGATATTTTTATCTCAATCTATTTATTTATTTTGTACACACACAACATTACAGGAAACACAATTAGACAGAATTATTGTACAGGAGCACGGCTTATTTCACATTGAAATTTCTTCCAGCTGTCCCGAGAAAGAAAAGGACATTGAGAAGGGCAGACAGTCTATAAGTAGTTTCAAAGTATAAAAAGTATTTAAAGAATGACAAGCATTTGACAAACACGATAAAGCTTTCCCAGCTTCTTTAAAATAATTTTATTTTTTAAGTAAAAATCAACCCTAAAACTGACAACCCTACCAGACAAGGACGGAACAGAGTGAGCGAGACTTCCGACCTTCGAAGAGACAGTCGCGCACAAAAGACTTGAAGGAGATAAATTAGTACAGTCAGCCGTACCCGGTTGTCCTTAATTTATCATCACGCGATGTGATAATTAAGGGGAATCTTTTGGCTGAGATGTACCTCCAATATGGTGACTTAAAATTTATGATTTCATACTTGCGTTCGCGAATTCTGGAATACGATGACTTTATGAAAACATAAAAAAATAAGATTTTTTGGTGTTTTCTAATGGCCGCACGCGCGTGTGCACCGATTTATCAAGATGTAGTGGCCTAATGGTTCAGAACCCTTTATAGACAATTATATCGGTGATGTGAATTGTGATCACGCCGAATTCCTCAAGAAACTGCAACAGCCAACTGCAGGGACGCCCCAGGCTACAACCAGCTCTAAGCAGCACCACGAGGCGGTCAAAGTATCGTGCGCTTCCTTGTATATAATTGTCTAGTTGATTATGCATTGATTTTAAATATAATTACATTGCATCGTATAAAATTAAGGAATTTATGACATTCATGATATTTATGAAATAATGATTTTGATTTGTAACTTATATATTTTTATTAGAGTGACATTAATTAATTAATTAACTTATTAGCTCTTTTAATTTATTTGTTATCAAATAAACAGCTGTATGTGCCTACTGTAATAGCTTCTTAATACATAGATCGTAAGTTATGTTATGACTAGTTAACTAAGCACTTGAACATGGAATGACCTATCCAATATATGACTGAATCCTAGTTTGTCCTACTTAAGATTAAAATTTAATTCTTCTATTGTAACGCTATGACATGCCAAATGTAACGTTTTATGTTATAATATGGTCAAATAAATAAATAAATAAATGTATTTTGTTCATCCGCAATACAGTCCATAAAATTTGAAAAGCCCGCACAACCATTTTTTGCCTTTTACAGTCCATTATTTTGGTCCCTTGCCTAGCGCATTTTCGAAGTTCAGTACCTACATCAGATGGTTGGCCACATTCGTCGTAAATCGACTATTTGTCATTCTGAATTCAGTATGACAGTCGTCAGAATAAAAAACATATTATAAATCCTAACAAGGAGAACTTCTATTTAAAAGTCAAATGTTCCATAAGATTTTTCAGAGTGTCCTCGCGAAAGAAGTCGCGAGCGAAGGTTAGTATTATTATAAAGCTTTCTTCCGTCTCCAGTTATCGGCACTGCAACAGTCGCTCGGAGCTCGTATGCGACGAAGCTAAGTATTCGGAACAAAAGTGCAGAATCAGCTTTGCTCACGTCTGTAATGCTTACTGAATTCAAAATAATTGCCGCCTTCCCGTAGACACGTAGTGATGTTCTGATACGTTTCAATTAGGATTGCCTTTGCTACTTTACATTATGATTTCTGATTTGTATGTTCCAATAACTGGATGGAATACTTAAACTGGACGTAGTAACTAAATTCATGTATTAGTGACTTCTTGGCACTTATTAGTACTATTTGTTTGACAAGATATAAGAATAATCTAATGAAGTTAAAAAAAATCTTCTAAAGCTAATGCTTTATATAATCGCTTCATAGGAATAAGAGGCAAGACATTTTACTACGACAACGAATTATTATAAAGTCTCATAATCACTCACTAACTAATGATTATTTAAGTTTTTTACCAATTGTATTAAACTATTATAATTATGATTATTTGTATTTAATTTTAAAAAAATATAAAAAAAACATTATTATCATTGTACCCATTTTCAATAATTGTACCAAGTTTTAAACAAATAAAGATTTATTATACTTAATGATTTATAATTTTCATCTCAGCTCTAATCGATAACTTCGTCGGATCCGTACATCCCCAGTGTAACACGGGTGGCCGGGCAAAAATGCCGGCTCTATCAATTAAAAACGAAAGTCGGCCACTGCGGCTAGTGATGTACCGGACAATCACCTGTTTTTTCATTTCCGGTTCGCCAGATACGAACTGTTTTCAGATTGCATTTTTTTAGTGGTTTGAAAAAGAACGTATATTTCTAGATAATAATAATAATAAATAATAATAAATATTTTATTCAATCACACCAATTATCTAGGCCACATTAAGTATCGTGAAGAACTTGTGTTAAGGATACTAGATAACGGAAAACATACTTGTATACTTTTTTTTTTTAAATACATACATCATATACATATTAAACACCCAGACCAAGACAAATACACATGTTCATGCACACAAATATTTGTCTTGTCCGGGGATCGAACACGGGACCCCTGGCGCAGAAGAAGAAGAAGATAAAGCAGTGGAGGTAAAGAAACGCAAAAAAATTGATTAATTACGCTGTAATTTTACTTACGTTGACCTATGAAACTTTTTGTTGACTCTTCGTCATTATCATATGAATGTATATAGGCAAATTTTTAACGAATAAACTGGTATTAAAAGGAATTGACTAATTCTGAACTTTAGGGATTTAGCACTTGAATATTATAAATACGGCTTCGTATTGAGAAGTATTTTGACTTAGGACTGAAAATTATCCTTTAAGTCTTTTACACAATAATAATAATAATTCATAATAATTCATATATTTTTACAGGACATAGTAAATATATTCAGATCTTATAAATAAAAAAATAGTAACAGCAAATAGTATACACACTTTTAGCTCCTATCTGCAAGTTTATTTAAAGGACGAGTTGTTAAAAACTTTTTTGATGGATCCGATGATGGCTACTCCGCCACTTGTCGTGGATTCGATCCCCACCGGACAAATATTTATGTAATGAACATGAATGTTTGTTCTGTGTTTAGATAGCTAGATAAGTGCTCTTGCTTATAATTAATGTTTAATTTTGTGGTTGGTTTATAATATTTAATTTTATAATGTTTAATTTAATTTTAATGTTAAATATTTACTGATTTCCACGCCGAACTAAGGCAGAATATGCCGAACTTATATAATTTATCAGCTTAAATTTTATACCATATTCTGGGAAATAAAGATTATGATTATGATGAAGAAACTTTAATGTAAGAAACATCAATTTGTACCATATTCTGACAAATAAAGAATTTGCAATTTATAACTTACACGCGTCGATTTTGAAATAAATAAATATTTCTTTCACGAATTTAATTACTTATCATATATAAATACGCATATAAATACATATACATACTTATATATGTTTATATAATTATATGTATTTATATGCGTTACCTTATCATCACATCTTTGCTAGGTTAGTTGGTGTGAGTGAAAGAAATATTTATTTATTTCAAAATCGACGCGTCTCTCTATTTTTCTCTCTTATCGTATGAGGATTAGTGGTTACCTAGCTGTCAGAGTTTATCAGGCGATCGATACGTGTGATGTCGTCTAAAAATAACTAAAAAAACATATCGTGATTAGTGTGGAGATTAAACCGGTACGTACCGGTACTAATATCGGAAACCCTCATCCCTTTTCAATCAACGTTTCGAACGTGCACCCGACGAGAGTCAGCCGGACGACTCAGTCAATTAATTAGTCAATAGTTCAGTGAACCTATTTACTTGATCATTCCAAGCTGTTATACTGCTCAAACGTCAGTGTTTTTGTGAATGTTTTTCGAGATACAGAGATGTGCCTTTTATTGCACGTTAGTTTCTCTTTTCTGGTCGTTTTTGACAGTACAATTACTACCAAAAGTATGTTTGTCATCCCGTGACCACGGCAGCTGTAAAGGTGCCGAAACGTCGGGAAAATCAAAAAACACCTAAAACCAAAAAATACGGACAATTACAACTTTGTTCGTGAAAATATAGCGCGTTTGATATCCGTAAAAGTTGTTTTATTTCAAAGTATGTAGATTGGTTTTTCTAATCGTTGTCATCAGCCATTTTAGTGTCCCCACAGCTGGGGCTCTGGTCTTCCTTATGGACGCATAAGGAGAACCACCACGCTTAATGCGTATGTGTAGGTTTTAACGACTGCATATACAGCCATAGCCTTCCAAAGCACGGAGGTAAATTACGGCACGGAGGATAGTAAATTTTTGATCACCCACTCTGTGACCGACCGTTGCGAAAGTTGCTTAACAGGTACGATTGCAGGTACGTACGGGTGTTTTTTTTAGCATGTTAGTTTTTCTAGCCATGTGGCGACGGCCTAAGAATACAAGTGTGACCACTGTGAACCACCACCACATGCCTGGGATGTCGTTAGAGTCGACTAAGAGGCTCGACGCATTGAACACCTGTGCAAGAGAAATAAAACTTGAAACAAACCCTCTACCAACTGGTCTGGCCAGCGTGGTAGCAGTGGTGGCAGATATTACTAACACAATTGTTGTTTGATAAAGGAGTTTGAATATATTTGTATAGAGCCTGGTATACATACCGTTTCTCCATTTTGTTTTTTTTTTAAAAATCGCGGCCACGTTTAAGATCTTTTAAATCGAATTTTTATATCTATACAAACCATGGAATCATAAGTACTACAGGAATGAACTCAATGTCGTAGTTATTAACTGTACGTTTTTAAAATAATCATAGATAAAAGACGAAACGTGTCCAAGAGAGACCGACTTTATTTTTCTGTGTCCCTTTGACTCCATTGTGACGCTAAGAAATGCCTATTTGTTAAGTGGATTTGAACAACATGATTAAGTGTGAAGGCAAACAAGCGTAGTTTTGCGAATCGTGATTGACACGCGTATTAGTCACAGACTATAGGATGCTTATCGTCTTCGTCTTCTCAGCCATATAACACCCACTGCTGGGTATAGGCCTCCACTAAAAGGGGTGGTTTGCCATAATCGCCACGCTTGGCAGGCGGGTTGGCGATCGCAGTATGGCCAAGTTTGTAGGAGACGCTGCTGCCCGTCTCCTGAAGGCCGAGTCCCTTAGTCGCCTTTTACGACACCCACGGGATGAGAGGGGAGTAGTAGGGATTCGAGAGTTCTAACACAGTGTCAGAACTCCCATCCCCCCTCCACCCGTCTCCCCCCTCATTGCCCTTCCACAACCCATCCTCGGGTCGTCCAAAACTAAAAAAAAAAAAAAAAAAAAAAAAAAAAAAAAATGAAAACACCCCCATTTGAATCGATTGCGCTGGGTCCCGGAATGATATCTCTAACCCTTTCTGAGATACGTTTTTCTTAAATTCAGCCCTACTTGATTAACTAATTAATCCTCGGGCCTCGAGCTTCGCTAATGACACGTTCTATGTTAATTACACCTCAGTCTTTTTCACAATGCCGCTCATTACTTAACTATCCCTTAACGATTTAATAAAATCATTCATATTTGTTGCATAACTACGATCCGTACCTATGCATGTTTTCGAACAAAACAACGCCTCACCTAGTCTACCTACCTACCCAGGCAACACACACAGTTTGTTGAAGCTGGAGCTTAGCGGAGTTTTTAACACACCTACTATTTATCGTTCTCATGTGAACACCATATTTCTCTTCTACAATCTTAATTTGGTTCATTAATTTCTCATTTATTTGCTTCCACTACCATAACAAGTTTTACAAGTACTTTTATTATTTGATTCGACAAATAACTTTGCTCATTAAATTATCAACTATTTGCTTTCACTATAATAACAAGTTTTATTCAAATTCTCAGTTGTTTTTTGAACATTTTGATTGAGAAACACATCATAATGTTACGATCTGACTTAGTATAAGAACAACCACAACTTAACTTTTCCTAACAAAATATTATTCGCCCTCATTGAAGACATAGACTACTTCTTCAGAGTCAAGACAACAAATATGGAAGTGAGTATTTTATTTTATTAAGTTACATGATGTTGATTTATATTTACTGTTGTACTTATTATTCTTTGTTCTCATTGTTATTGCTCATATCTTACCTCGATAATAACACTACCACCAACTAGGAGGAAAACACTTATAAATATTACTTTCCGATGTCTGATGATGAGGACACATCTTCGAGCCCATACCCTTAAGAAGAGAAATAGCAGCAGCGAGCCGAGCAGCGATTCTCTGAAGGAATTCTTTGAACAACCCACGTAGAAGTAAAAAGCAAAAGTTCAGTCGTCTATTGTAGGCAGAGTAACAAACGACGGGGTCTCATATATTTCTACAAATGATGATAATGGATCAAAAGCGAATCACCTAATAAAGATCG
Organism: Chrysoteuchia culmella; assembly: GCA_910589605.1. Taxonomy (NCBI): domain Eukaryota; kingdom Metazoa; phylum Arthropoda; class Insecta; order Lepidoptera; family Crambidae; genus Chrysoteuchia; species Chrysoteuchia culmella. The sequence goes on along the minus strand of OU342664.1, from coordinate 14,569,508 downwards.
AGATCTATGAATTTAAAAAATTGGCGAACGTCTCGCTATCGGATCACTGGAAACATGTGGACGTACGAGTGAAGTACTACAATAAACAAAACACTAACCACCACCAACGAACACGGCAGCTGATATATAACATTACAAAAGAAATTTCAAGTGCATCTGACTGCAAGAAATATACATTTAAACATAAAGATTGAATAAAATCATCCATACTGACGTTGATTTATAATGCATCATATTATAAAATGTATGAAATAAGGTTGAAATTTGACACCTGAATAAACGATTTATTCTGTTAATATTCCCTTCTTTTCCTTCATTTCAAGGTTTTTAAAATAAAGATCAAAATGAAATTGAATACCCAACCTAAAATACCCTTGGCGAAGCAGTCTTGTCAGAACTTGTTATTTAACTACATGTGAACACCATATTTTTCATTCATTATCGAAAAACTTTATTTACTACTTTCAATAAAGTTTCAACTAACTTCTTCTCTTCATTATTTAAGTATCAAATGTTTGCTTACAAAAGCATAACAAGTTTATTTAAGTCTTATCCTTTGAATTAGTTTACTTTGTTTTATCAGTGATTGTCAAACACATTAGAATCTAATGATATGAACTAGTATAAAAACGATCACATTCGCTTTCCATTTCCTAACAAAGTGCCCTAAAAGACGACATTGACTACTGGTTGAGAAACAGGCTATCTAAAACGGATGTAAGTATTGTATTTTAAATACTTCTTTGTGCCTGATATTTGCTAATTGTTCGTAACTATCGACCTCCTCGTCTGTTACATGATGTTGGTTTATATTTATTGTTGTACTTACAATTTTTTGTACTCATTATTACAACCCACATCCTGCTTTAGTGACAGCACTACCATTGGTTACGAAGCAAACACATCTTTGACACAACACCTACTCTATCAAGAAGATAAACAGACCAAACAGCGAACCTCTAAGAAGCAAGTTTTTTTGAATAGCCCTTATAGGAGACACGAGCTAAACTATAGTAGATCAGTCTACTGTGGGGCGTGCAACAAAGGATGGGATCAAAAGCAACTCATCTAATAAATGTAATTTTTTCTTTATGTCTTAAAAATTTGCAAGCGTCCTGACATCTGATGTAGGCGTTTTCGAGTGAATTACCACCTACAACAAGCAAAAGTATAACCACAACAAATAAATTCGACAGTCAATTTATACTTATAATAATATCAGAAAGCTATTTGAAATGCATCTGAACGCAAGAAATATACGTTAAAACGTAAATATTGAATTTGCATAAAATCATTGATCAACACAATCTCATTAACAAATTATTTTGCCATAAAGAAACTATCATGAATATCGTTACAATAGTGGTGGATCTGCAATGGTTCAAAGATTTAAAAAATAAATTCATTATAAAGGAATTGGCAACCGCTACTAAAGATTACACTCTAATATTTTTTATAAAATCACCTTATTCTTTTGAAAACTTTATGAAATGATGAACAAAAGCATATACGTTGGTTGGAGAAAAACCGTGGGTTGACTTGGATTGAAGAAATCATTGATCACCAAGAATTTCAACGAATTTTAGTACCTACCTTATTTAATTGACAAAAAAGTATTAGTCAAAGATTTGGAGAAAATAATGTGGCTTAGAGAGTTCTATTTACAATGTGAAATAATAGAATTAGGTGAAAAAGGTAGTCATAATGGCTTTAAGTTACTTAATGATTGCAACAACAATGAAAAAAAGTTTTGGAGTTGTGTTCATCAAAAAAATATCTGTGCATTAAAAAATGTAATGTGTCTCAAGATGTGGTACTGTGATAATTATATCTTTCATTTATATTAATTTAGAATAACAAATTAAATTGTAAACTATTTTTAATGTATCATTTTATTAATCAAATAAAATATATTTGGGGATATACATACACCGTTCCTTTTTTTGAATTGGATCAAGTAACTTATCATCTTTTCAGATTGCGAAAATTTTAAAAACATAATAAACTTAAACTTCTGTAGGATTTAAAAAAGTAATCGTTATTTGTACATAACTTGTTGTAATAATAACGGACACAAAAAAATATACTGTTTGGTTTTTTAACAATTCTATATATCAATATAAACCTTGTTAATATCATGAAGAAACTGTCATGAATACCTAATTTTCAAAATATAAATTATTACTATGACAGAGGGAAGAAACCACATGCAACAAGCAAAATTATAACTACAATCAACGAACTGGACACTCGATTTATAATAAAAGATTTTTCAAATGCATCCAGGACCTCTATTTTTGAATCACTTGTCGTGCGAGTGGCGAGGCGAATGAGGAGGCGATCACGCGATTAGCAATCTAATATGCGTAGACATAGCACGCTTTTCGCTTTGCCCCTCGCGCGCTCGCGTTGGGAGGCGGTACTACAGGCGAAAAGCGTAGTTATGTTACGTGCAAGGTCGCTTTTACGGAATACGGAAACTCAAACGTCGCTCGCACGAAAATCAGTAGAAACCTCGAGACGAGAGAATCAAAAAAATAGAGCTCCTGGACACAAGAAATATTAACAACTACAACAAAAATATTCTTCCGTAAGAAACTATCATGAAAATCGATGCAATACTTAGTCGTGGATTTACAAGGGTTCAAAGATTTAAAAAATAAATTCACTATAAAGGAATTGCCAATTGCTAATAAAGATTTCACTCTGACATTTTTTGATAAAATTGCCTTTCTTTTAAAACTTTATTAAATGATGAACAAAAGAATATGCGTTAGGTTGGAAAATAAAACCGTGGGTTGACTTCGAGCGAATGATTAAGTAATTGATCATTAAGAATTTCAACGAATTCTGGTACCTTATTTATTTAGACAAAAAAAAAAAAATAGGTTTGTAGAAAATAATGCGGCTTCGAGAGTTATATTAAGAATATGAAATAATAGAATTAGGTGAAACAGGTTGTTCTAATTTTTGTAAGTTATATAATGAATACTACAAGAAATACAACATGTTTTGGAATGGAGTTCATCACAAAAAATATTTGTGCAATAATTTTTTTTTATGTGAATCAAGATGTGGTATTGTGATAATTATATCTCTGATTTCTTTTAATTTAGAATAACAAATATTGAATTGTAAACTATTTTTGAATGTATCATTTTATTATTCAAATAAAATATCTTTGGGAGTATACATACACCGTTTTCTTTTTGAATTGGATCAAGCAGACAAAATCATTCATTTATTTATCTACAATTATATTCTCCGATGCGAAAATTTTAAAACTCCTGCAGAATAAAAAAATAATTGAACATTTGAACAAAACATGTTGTGGAAATAACGAACACAAAGAAAAAATGCTTAGGTAATGTTTGGTTTTGAACAATTCTATATTTCAAAACAAACTTTGTTAATATCATGAAGAAACTATCAGGAATACCTGTCGATCAAATAGAAATTATGATTATGACAGAAGGAACAAGTTCTCGAATTGTGTACATCATAAAAATATGATCACATTAAAAGAAACTATTTATGAAATATTGAATATTATTATTAATTTTACTGTATAATTGTTTTCTTTCAAAGACTAAAAGACTATAACATTAAATTGATAAAATAATTTTACAGTTTTTTTATGAATGCATTAGTAAACATACGATATCTTTTTAAGTCTTCTAATTTTCCTTATCTTGTTCGACAATGTTTGTTAATATCATGAAGAAATTAACAAGTATATATCGATGAAAATGCTCGTGGATCCAAAATTCTATAAAATAATTTAATTATAAGGAACAAAATTAATCAATATTAAAAATGATATTCTAACATTTCAATAAGTAAAACGTCATTTTTTTTACTTTTATCAAATGGAGAGCAGAAGTAAGTGTATTGCTTAGGTAAAAAAAGAAATCAATGTTTGACTTAGAGGAAGAGATTCATTGATCATCGAGAATTTGAACATTTTTCATACATAATGTGACTTCGAGAGGTAGCTCTCAACAATGTGAAATATTAGAATTTTTGGTGGAATTGGACAATGCTAAATTTTTAAGTTAGTTAATGATGAGTATGAAGACGGAACAAATTTTCGAATTGTGAACATAATAAATAGATGTACATAATTGCATAAAAAAATCTTAATATTGAATTGTTAAATATTATTTACTGTATCATTTTATTAGTTATAAAATTTCGTTGTGGGTAAGCATTGTTTTCTTTCAAAGACGATAACAGTAAATTCTTTTAAAAAATGCAGTTTATATTAATAATATTAAAAAACATTATTATATGAATGCTAAAGAAAACATTTCTTCTCTAAAAGTATGCCTTCTGTTTATACAAATAAAAAAGAAATCAATTAGTACCTATTTACTTGCAAGAAATACAAATGTAGGTTGCGTATGCGTATAAGAGGGTGTGTTAATTATTTAAGACATCTAAAAAAATATTGTAGTTGTGAATAGCAGTGTGAACTAGTTTATTAGCATAATATCTAAACTAATATTAAGATCCATTTTGTAGATGCATATTACCTACGAACGATTTAGGTAATAATAAATAATAACTTCACTTTTATTACGAATATTTAAGAATTTGGTTTTTTTTAATAATTGTATTTTTTTTATTTGCAGCATAAGAAGCATTCGAGTAATATATCAATAAAAATAAGAAAGTGAATTCCATGTCTTCAAATTGTAACTTATTTGCAAACTTTAACCAGGTTTACTACACGGTAGGAGGAGCACCATTTGGATAATTCTATTTTAGATTTGAGATTAAGTTACCACTATTAAGTATCAGTTGGCAATGTTCAAACCAAAACTTAGGTTCAGTGTTCTAAAATCTATACCATGCATGCATGTCAGCGATTGTAATTAATCACCTCACAACCAACTTCACGTAGGCTGCTTTACCCCTAAAGTGTAATTCTAGCCAGCAGCGCTGCAGAGGGGCTAGGCAGCCCGCATGCTTATTGTTGCAGATGGTTTCAAAGCAAATTGCGGTTGAGGCAGGCCGGCGGAGCCGGCCTGCCTCAGCTGCGGTTTGTGAGCTTTGAAACCATCTGCAACGATAAGCATGCATGCTGCCTCACCCCTCTGCACCAATGCGGATCTGAATAAGACTTTAGAGGTAAAGCAGACTACGTGAAGTTGATTGTGAGGTGATTCATTACAATCGCTGACATGCAAGCATGTTATAGATTTTAGAACACTGAACCTAAGTTTTGGTTTGAACATTGCCAACTGATACTTAATAGTGGTAACTTAATCTCAAATCTAAAATAGAATTATCCAAATGGTGCTCCTCCTACCGTGTAGTAAACCTGGTTAAAGTTTGCAAATAAGTTACAATTTGAAGACATGGAATTCACTTTCTTATTTTTATTGATATATTACTCGAATGCTTCTTATGCTGCAAATAAAAAAAATACAATTATTAAAAAAAACCAAATTCTTAAATATTCGTAATAAAAGTGAAGTTATTATTTATTATTACCTAAATCGTTCGTAGGTAATATGCATCTACAAAATGGATCTTAATATTAGTTTAGATATTATGCTAATAAACTAGTTCACACTGCTATTCACAACTACAATATTTTTTTAGATGTCTTAAATAATTAACACACCCTCTTATACGCATACGCAACCTACATTTGTATTTCTTGCAAGTAAATAGGTACTAATTGATGTCTTTTTTATTTGTATAAACAGAAGGCATACTTTTAGAGAAGAAATGTTTTCTTTAGCATTCATATAATAATGTTTTTTAATATTATTAATATAAACTGCATTTTTTAAAAGAATTTACTGTTATCGTCTTTGAAAGAAAACAATGCTTACCCACAACGAAATTTTATAACTAATAAAATGATACAGTAAATAATATTTAACAATTCAATATTAAGATTTTTTTATGCAATTATGTACATCTATTTATTATGTTCACAATTCGAAAATTTGTTCCGTCTTCATACTCATCATTAACTAACTTAAAAATTTAGCATTGTCCAATTCCACCAAAAATTCTAATATTTCACATTGTTGAGAGCTACCTCTCGAAGTCACATTATGTATGAAAAATGTTCAAATTCTCGATGATCAATGAATCTCTTCCTCTAAGTCAAACATTGATTTCTTTTTTTACCTAAGCAATACACTTACTTCTGCTCTCCATTTGATAAAAGTAAAAAAAATGACGTTTTACTTATTGAAATGTTAGAATATCATTTTTAATATTGATTAATTTTGTTCCTTATAATTAAATTATTTTATAGAATTTTGGATCCACGAGCATTTTCATCGATATATACTTGTTAATTTCTTCATGATATTAACAAACATTGTCGAACAAGATAAGGAAAATTAGAAGACTTAAAAAGATATCGTATGTTTACTAATGCATTCATAAAAAAACTGTAAAATTATTTTATCAATTTAATGTTATAGTCTTTTAGTCTTTGAAAGAAAACAATTATACAGTAAAATTAATAATAATATTCAATATTTCATAAATAGTTTCTTTTAATGTGATCATATTTTTATGATGTACACAATTCGAGAACTTGTTCCTTCTGTCATAATCATAATTTCTATTTGATCGACAGGTATTCCTGATAGTTTCTTCATGATATTAACAAAGTTTGTTTTGAAATATAGAATTGTTCAAAACCAAACATTACCTAAGCATTTTTTCTTTGTGTTCGTTATTTCCACAACATGTTTTGTTCAAATGTTCAATTATTTTTTTATTCTGCAGGAGTTTTAAAATTTTCGCATCGGAGAATATAATTGTAGATAAATAAATGAATGATTTTGTCTGCTTGATCCAATTCAAAAAGAAAACGGTGTATGTATACTCCCAAAGATATTTTATTTGAATAATAAAATGATACATTCAAAAATAGTTTACAATTCAATATTTGTTATTCTAAATTAAAAGAAATCAGAGATATAATTATCACAATACCACATCTTGATTCACATAAAAAAAATTATTGCACAAATATTTTTTGTGATGAACTCCATTCCAAAACATGTTGTATTTCTTGTAGTATTCATTATATAACTTACAAAAATTAGAACAACCTGTTTCACCTAATTCTATTATTTCATATTCTTAATATAACTCTCGAAGCCGCATTATTTTCTACAAACCTATTTTTTTTTTTGTCTAAATAAATAAGGTACCAGAATTCGTTGAAATTCTTAATGATCAATTACTTAATCATTCGCTCGAAGTCAACCCACGGTTTTATTTTCCAACCTAACGCATATTCTTTTGTTCATCATTTAATAAAGTTTTAAAAGAAAGGCAACTTTATCAAAAAATGTCAGAGTGAAATCTTTATTAGCAATTGGCAATTCCTTTATAGTGAATTTATTTTTTAAATCTTTGAACCCTTGTAAATCCACGACTAAGTATTGCATCGATTTTCATGATAGTTTCTTACGGAAGAATATTTTTGTTGTAGTTGTTAATATTTCTTGTGTCCAGGAGCTCTATTTTTTTGATTCTCTCGTCTCGAGGTTTCTACTGATTTTCGTGCGAGCGACGTTTGAGTTTCCGTATTCCGTAAAAGCGACCTTGCACGTAACATAACTACGCTTTTCGCCTGTAGTACCGCCTCCCAACGCGAGCGCGCGAGGGGCAAAGCGAAAAGCGTGCTATGTCTACGCATATTAGATTGCTAATCGCGTGATCGCCTCCTCATTCGCCTCGCCACTCGCACGACAAGTGATTCAAAAATAGAGGTCCTGGATGCATTTGAAAAATCTTTTATTATAAATCGAGTGTCCAGTTCGTTGATTGTAGTTATAATTTTGCTTGTTGCATGTGGTTTCTTCCCTCTGTCATAGTAATAATTTATATTTTGAAAATTAGGTATTCATGACAGTTTCTTCATGATATTAACAAGGTTTATATTGATATATAGAATTGTTAAAAAACCAAACAGTATATTTTTTTGTGTCCGTTATTATTACAACAAGTTATGTACAAATAACGATTACTTTTTTAAATCCTACAGAAGTTTAAGTTTATTATGTTTTTAAAATTTTCGCAATCTGAAAAGATGATAAGTTACTTGATCCAATTCAAAAAAAGGAACGGTGTATGTATATCCCCAAATATATTTTATTTGATTAATAAAATGATACATTAAAAATAGTTTACAATTTAATTTGTTATTCTAAATTAATATAAATGAAAGATATAATTATCACAGTACCACATCTTGAGACACATTACATTTTTTAATGCACAGATATTTTTTTGATGAACACAACTCCAAAACTTTTTTTCATTGTTGTTGCAATCATTAAGTAACTTAAAGCCATTATGACCACCTTTTTCACCTAATTCTATTATTTCACATTGTAAATAGAACTCTCTAAGCCACATTATTTTCTCCAAATCTTTGACTAATACTTTTTTAAAGGTGCCGAAACGTCGGGAAAATCAAAAATCCCCTAAAAAACCTAAAAATTACGGACAATTACAACTTAGTTCGTGGAAATATAGCGCGTTTGATATCCGTAAAAGTTGTTTTATTTCAATGAACAGTGCGCGCCAAAACATAAGATGTACGTATAATACTTTTTTGTCAATTAAATAAGGTAGGTACTAAAATTCGTTGAAATTCTTGGTGATCAATGATTTCTTCAATCCAAGTCAACCCACGGTTTTTCTCCAACCAACGTATATGCTTTTGTTCATCATTTCATAAAGTTTTCAAAAGAATAAGGTGATTTTATAAAAAATATTAGAGTGTAATCTTTAGTAGCGGTTGCCAATTCCTTTATAATGAATTTATTTTTTAAATCTTTGAACCATTGCAGATCCACCACTATTGTAACGATATTCATGATAGTTTCTTTATGGCAAAATAATTTGTTAATGAGATTGTGTTGATCAATGATTTTATGCAAATTCAATATTTACGTTTTAACGTATATTTCTTGCGTTCAGATGCATTTCAAATAGCTTTCTGATATTATTATAAGTATAAATTGACTGTCGAATTTATTTGTTGTGGTTATACTTTTGCTTGTTGTAGGTGGTAATTCACTCGAAAACGCCTACATCAGATGTCAGGACGCTTGCAAATTTTTAAGACATAAAGAAAAAATTACATTTATTAGATGAGTTGCTTTTGATCCCATCCTTTGTTGCACGCCCCACAGTAGACTAATCTACTATAGTTTAGCTCGTGTCTCCTATAAGGGCTATTCAAAAAAACTTGCTTCTTAGAGGTTCGCTGTTTGGTCTGTTTATCTTCTTGATAGAGTAGGTGTTGTGTCAAAGATGTGTTTGCTTCGTAACCAATGGTAGTGCTGTCACTAAAGCAGGATGTGGGTTGTAATAATGAGTACAAAAAATTGTAAGTACAACAATAAATATAAACCAACATCATGTAACAGACGAGGAGGTCGATAGTTACGAACAATTAGCAAATATCAGGCACAAAGAAGTATTTAAAATACAATACTTACATCCGTTTTAGATAGCCTGTTTCTCAACCAGTAGTCAATGTCGTCTTTTAGGGCACTTTGTTAGGAAATGGAAAGCGAATGTGATCGTTTTTATACTAGTTCATATCATTAGATTCTAATGTGTTTGACAATCACTGATAAAACAAAGTAAACTAATTCAAAGGATAAGACTTAAATAAACTTGTTATGCTTTTGTAAGCAAACATTTGATACTTAAATAATGAAGAGAAGAAGTTAGTTGAAACTTTATTGAAAGTAGTAAATAAAGTTTTTCGATAATGAATGAAAAATATGGTGTTCACATGTAGTTAAATAACAAGTTCTGACAAGACTGCTTCGCCAAGGGTATTTTAGGTTGGGTATTCAATTTCATTTTGATCTTTATTTTAAAAACCTTGAAATGAAGGAAAAGAAGGGAATATTAACAGAATAAATCGTTTATTCAGGTGTCAAATTTCAACCTTATTTCATACATTTTATAATATGATGCATTATAAATCAACGTCAGTATGGATGATTTTATTCAATCTTTATGTTTAAATGTATATTTCTTGCAGTCAGATGCACTTGAAATTTCTTTTGTAATGTTATATATCAGCTGCCGTGTTCGTTGGTGGTGGTTAGTGTTTTGTTTATTGTAGTACTTCACTCGTACGTCCACATGTTTCCAGTGATCCGATAGCGAGACGTTCGCCAATTTTTTAAATTCATAGATCTCGATCTTTATTAGGTGATTCGCTTTTGATCCATTATCATCATTTGTAGAAATATATGAGACCCCGTCGTTTGTTACTCTGCCTACAATAGACGACTGAACTTTTGCTTTTTACTTCTACGTGGGTTGTTCAAAGAATTCCTTCAGAGAATCGCTGCTCGGCTCGCTGCTGCTATTTCTCTTCTTAAGGGTATGGGCTCGAAGATGTGTCCTCATCATCAGACATCGGAAAGTAATATTTATAAGTGTTTTCCTCCTAGTTGGTGGTAGTGTTATTATCGAGGTAAGATATGAGCAATAACAATGAGAACAAAGAATAATAAGTACAACAGTAAATATAAATCAACATCATGTAACTTAATAAAATAAAATACTCACTTCCATATTTGTTGTCTTGACTCTGAAGAAGTAGTCTATGTCTTCAATGAGGGCGAATAATATTTTGTTAGGAAAAGTTAAGTTGTGGTTGTTCTTATACTAAGTCAGATCGTAACATTATGATGTGTTTCTCAATCAAAATGTTCAAAAAACAACTGAGAATTTGAATAAAACTTGTTATTATAGTGAAAGCAAATAGTTGATAATTTAATGAGCAAAGTTATTTGTCGAATCAAATAATAAAAGTACTTGTAAAACTTGTTATGGTAGTGGAAGCAAATAAATGAGAAATTAATGAACCAAATTAAGATTGTAGAAGAGAAATATGGTGTTCACATGAGAACGATAAATAGTAGGTGTGTTAAAAACTCCGCTAAGCTCCAGCTTCAACAAACTGTGTGTGTTGCCTGGGTAGGTAGGTAGACTAGGTGAGGCGTTGTTTTGTTCGAAAACATGCATAGGTACGGATCGTAGTTATGCAACAAATATGAATGATTTTATTAAATCGTTAAGGGATAGTTAAGTAATGAGCGGCATTGTGAAAAAGACTGAGGTGTAATTAACATAGAACGTGTCATTAGCGAAGCTCGAGGCCCGAGGATTAATTAGTTAATCAAGTAGGGCTGAATTTAAGAAAAACGTATCTCAGAAAGGGTTAGAGATATCATTCCGGGACCCAGCGCAATCGATTCAAATGGGGGTGTTTTCATTTTTTTTTTTTTTTTTTTTTTTTTTTTTTTTTTAGTTTTGGACGACCCGAGGATGGGTTGTGGAAGGGCAATGAGGGGGGAGACGGGTGGAGGGGGGATGGGAGTTCTGACACTGTGTTAGAACTCTCGAATCCCTACTACTGAGGGGGTAGTGCTGTTCTAAGCCGACACTACACAGCTAGCACACTAGGATGCTAATAATCCTTTCTTAGTGCACCCCCTACATCGTTATCCTGTATGCTAGATGAGATCATTCTTTTTGGGGCGTTTTCTGAAAGACCGGCAAAAAAAATGGTACGTATGGTTAGTATGACACAAAAGTTGTAGGATCACTCTTACTCAAGGTATAAATTAAATATAAAATAGTATAAAAATAGTATATTAAAGATTAGCCATTATAACTTTTTAATTTTGCATTTTACAATGCTATTTTTATGTGATAAATATTAAACAAGAAAATATACTAGAAAAAAGCAACTAGTCTTTTTTCTCTCTAAACATTTTAGCTTCTTATAACAAAAGCAAGCACGATCCCTCAGTATACACACACCATCACATAAAAGCACTTACAACTACATGTATGCAACTCTCACAAACATACGCATAAACATTCACACACACGCACACACACACACTCACACAAACACACACACTCACACACACACACACGCACAGACACACACACACACATAGATAATTTAAGTAAAAAATGTCTGTTAATATAAAATAATCTAAGAACTTGTTTAATTTACATACATAGAAACTTTTGTTATGGGAGAGCGGGGCCACCTAACACAGGTATTACAAATACTTACTAGGTTGGTCTCAACCTCGGATTATTGTTTGTACTGAATTATTATGAAATAAACATTTTTTCATTTCATTTTTCATTTTCTTGTTTAATATTAATCAAGATTAGCCATTTTCACATTTTACTTTATTTCTAAAATGCAAAAAAAAAAAAACCTACTGCTAAAACTGATGATCCGAAGTCATAGCGAGACAGAACGAATTAGTAGCCCATAGCTACAGTGATACGGGATTAGCAAAAAAATATTTTTTTTACTCTTACGTAACTTTTATGTTTGTTGCAGGGATATTGTTAGATGTTCTTTTCGATCATATAATTGACTCACTGCGTAAATCATTTTAGGTTATTTTTAGGTTGAGAGCGCGGGATGCTGTCATACGGCGCGTATAGCGACGTCTCACTCTTACTACCTTCAATGAATCGCATACCCCCAATATGGTAGCCCCAGGTATGAAAACTACGAAGCTTTGAACTTGTTTAACTTTAGTTAGAGTAATCCTACAACTTGTGTGCCATATCAACTATTGCTCTAAATTACCAGTTCTAACAATACGTACCATTTTTTTGTTGGCGGGCAATTTCAGGTAATGGCCCATAAATTTATGGAGCCTGAATGATCTCCTTTCAGCTTAATCATTTCAATCGTTTGGGCTATGCGCGGTATGTGTTATACTAATACTAGCGGATCCTCGCGGTTTTACCCGCATGGTGCCCGTTCCTGTGGGAATATCGGGAGAAATGTAGCTTTCTAATGGTCTAACAATTTTCTAAATCGGTCCAGTAGTTCCTGAGATTAGCACGTTCAAACAAACAAGCTCACGTTCAATTAGTATAGATAATAATTACTGTGTACGTACTTTTAAACTTTACATATGAGCAAAAACATTTATACATTTTTTGCAACTTGCAAGCAAAATGGTTTTTTGCACGTAAGTGTTTTCATTTCTTTCTGTGTATGAAATTCATATCATTGTTCATAATAATAATAATAATAGTTACAATTGCATACAAACACAACTTTTCTTTAACCAAACGCCTTCGGATAGTGCGTGCCGAGATTGCGGAAGGGTTGTTTTCGCCAAGATATTCTTTGCCCAGCTCATTAGACCCTTTAAAGGCATATTGTTTTGACAAACGAACGATATTTTGATTGTCTCGTCGAGTCTTTAACCGCCACTGTGGTCTAGTGGTACAACCAACCGGTATCAGACCCAGGGGTCCCGGGTTAGATTCCCAACGGAGGTACATTTGTATTCGGTTTGGTTGGTGTCTGCCGCCATAACAACAATGTATTCAGCATTGTTGTGTTCCGGCAGTTAAAAATAAGATAGCCAGTTCCTCAATGAATGAGGATTCCGGGAGAGGCTCGCTTCCATCTCCAGCCTTATCAATACTTAACAGCAGGTGTGATGAAGACTAAGAGCATCACCGTCGTTCCCAAATAGGAAGTTACAACCAAAGAGCAACAAGAGTATTTTTTATTTACATTTAAATAATAAAAAAAAGGCTAAGTGTCAATTTTCAAAAATATATTTTATTATATGATGTAACTAAAAATGTACGGTTTTCGCAATGTTTCCTTTATCTGTACTATAAGACGTTACTTCTTACCAATTTCAAGATTTTAAGTTCACGGGAAGTACCCTGTAGGTTTTTGATTTCCGTGCGAGTTTCGAAAATTTGCGGAAATTTGCGGCATAAACGGCTGTATCTTTTGATTGCTTTGGCTTAGAAGTTTGATTTTTTCACAGCTCCAAGGGACAGACCTGAGTATTAGATATAAATTTCAGTCTGATACCTCCACGCGTTCCTGAGAAGAACGGTCTTGACAGACGGACAACGAAGTGATCCTATAAGGGTTCCGTTTTTTCCTTTTGAGGTACGGAACCCTAATAAAACTTTCCAGCGTTCTTAAATAAGTGATCAGCCAGAATGTAGTTAGTATAGGTACAAATATAATGTATAAAGTTGTCGTCTCAGCCACATAGGCATAGAGATAAGATGGCCAGTTCCTCAGTGATTGAGGATCCGGAAGGCTGGCTACCATCTTCAGCCTTATCAATACTTAACATCAGGTATGATGAAGGTTATAAGAGACTCCCGGTCTAAAAAAAATAATATAATAAATAAATAAAAAATAACACCCACTGCTGGGTATAGGCCTCCCCCAAGGATCTCCACAACGATCGGTCTGTCGCGCTGTCCGCATTATCGTCGGTCGACCTTGTCGGAGGCCTACCCACGGAGCGTCGTCCTGTGCGCGGTCGGTTGCCATTCCAGAACCTCTCCGCCCCAACGGCCATCGGATCTTCTCGCTATGTGTCCCGCCCACTGCCACTTCAGCTGAGCAATCCTTCGAGTGATGTCAGTTACTTTAGTTCTCCTACGGATCTCCTCATTTCTGATTCGATCACGGAGGGAAACGCCGAGCATAGCCTTCTCCATTGCACGCTGGGTGACCTTGAGTTTTCATAACAGACCAATAGTTAGCGACCACGTTTCACTACCGTAAGTCATCACTGGCAACACACACTGAGACTTTCAAAGTCTCAGGTTAGTAGTAGTAAAACTTCGAAAATTTTATCTTATTATTGGATTTCTTTACATTCGCAGAAAGATACTTAGATTCGTATTATCGCTTTAAACTATGACGACCTGTTTGGCGCAGGGGTACTAACCCCGCCTTCTGCGCCAGAGGTCCCGGGTTCGATCCCCGGACAAGACAAATATTTGTGTGCATGAACATGTCTATTTATCTTGGTCTGGGTGTTTAGTATGTATATTAAGTATGTATTTACAAAAAAAAGTATATAAGTATGTTTATCCGTTATCTAGTATCCATAACACAAGTTCTTCATGAAACTTAACGTGGGACTAGATAATTGGTGTGATTGTATGCGATTTTTTTTTTTTTTAACTTGAACTAATAATAATCAATACAATTCAACATTAATCATATGTAAAAATCTACGATTCATGATCTATAATTTCAGACTCAGAAGCTCTCGGGATTTTCATAAAGAAATTATGAAAATACAAAAGCAACATTAATTCACAATAGATATATAAAAGCTAAATCAAACCCAACTTTAAAGTCATGTTTATAAAAAAAATTAAGTTATTATTGTTTGCTATTGTTATTATTAATAGCGTCATCGAACCTTCAATCAACATCAACGTAAGTTAAATTGCCTAATAATTGTTATTAATTTATTTTTCTTAAATTATTGTCATTGCAAATTGGAAACGGAAACTCATTACCAATACTAATTTGTCGATATCGGTAAACGATGAAAACCAATTAATTAGGTACACTTACAGTTTATCATAAATAGGGTTGTGCATAAAACCGGTAATAGTTTCCTGTGAAAAATTAACCGGTTCCATGTATCGACGCGTTTGCGGTTGAGTCCGGAAATTAATTAGTCAACTGGCTACCGGGAACGCTCCCCTTTATTTATCGCTGTGTGTTAGTGATTTACTTCAGCGTTTACCGCAAAACCGGGAAAATTTTATACGAGATGATTTTTTATCATCCGCTTTGGGGTGTGGTTTTAACTAATTAAATACTAGTTTCCAGTTGAGTTATTGACTTTATGGCTTAATACGTGCACTTTTTGTTATTATAATATTATGATGAAAGCAATACAATTTCTGCGTGCAAAATCGCATTTTGAATTAGAACCTCTCTATTCAAAGGTACGTTCCAAATCATCACTATTGTCTTTTTATGTTACATTTTATTCTTATTTTAAATAACTTTGAATGAACTATAATACTCCCTTTTTTCTTTCACTTCCTTAAATCATAAAAACTACAAGAATAAGGTATATTTAGATTAAACTATTAGTTAAAAGATTTTTTTACAAGTAGTTGCCCGCGAAAATAACCAAAAAAAAATCCTCGCTGTTGTGAGGTGAAAAATTGTGTGTTTCGCTCGGCAGCAAAGTTTTTAGTGTCTCGTACCTTTGAAACCCTCGCTATGCTCAGAATTCAATCTTTGAACCACGAGCGTAGCGAGTCCTCTGCTTGCTCAGGTTTCAATAGAACTAACTCGCCGCCAAATACAACTTTAAAGCCTTGCATAGAAAATAACAATTTATTTATCTATCATTCTAGAATTTAATTTAATCTATTATTCAGAAATGCACATGTATCAAAAATGTTATGTGCATTTGTGTAGCTAGGTGATTTCTTTTCCTTTTTTATCGTAGATGGGTAATCACTTGACCGCTATCTTGCCTGATTGCAAGCGATTATGCTATCTAGGATGTGATGTGACGCGCTTGCCTAGAAGATTGTATGTGTCAGGAATCGGAATATTTTTTAATATTGCTCCATTTACTATAATTCTAACATATGTAATTATAGCGACTGAGCAGTCCATGACTTACTTTGATGTATTCATGAAACTTAAAAGTTAATTACAAGCTCTCTCAAATAAACATTTAACGATATAAATGTCACGTTTGTAATTATTCTCTACTTTTTTTTATTTACGACGGGAAACTCTAACACCCATATTCTAAGTCGTTCCTCCAAAACTTACTCGTCCTCGACTTAACGAAACCTCATTGAAAACCTCTTCGAAATACTCCTCGAAATCGGTATTCTAAGTCATAACTCCTGGAGGAGCTAAAGAGTACGTAGCCACTCCGTGTTAGGCCTAGCGCACACTACCATTTTTACCCACGACGAGGTTGAGTGGAGTGTAAAAAGTTTTGGAGGAACGACTTAGAATATGGGGGTTAGCCTTCATCATACCTGATGTTAAGGCTAAGATAAGGCTGAAGATGGAAGCGAGCCTCTCCCGGAACCCTCAACCACTGAGGGACTGGGCTATCTTATCTCTAACTGCCGGAACACAACAATGCTGAAAACATTGTTGTTATGGCGTCAGACTTAGATAAGATGGTGGTAGTTAGCCAGTAGTTAGCCATTACAACAAGTCCTACCCGAAAAAGCAGCCTAAGCAAACCGAATACAATAGGTAACCCCGCTGGGAATCGAACCCGGGACCCGGGTCTGATACCGGTGGTTGTTACCACTAGACCACAGAGGCGGTTAAATATATTAATATATAACATATCACAAGCAGTCTGTCCGTGCGTTTGATGAGAGGTTGTGCAAGCCTAATTGGTGTAGCTTGTTAAGACACATCTCTACTTCTAAAGAATGCCCGACACTTGAAGGTGGAAGCAAGGTTAAACTTTCATGGCCCCTCGCATATGAACACATTGGAATTTGCAGTTTTTTTTAAAGATTTAAGGTTCATTTTCCTTTGCTTCCAATCTAAGTATAGCTGTTGTAAGACAGAAGTGTAAACTGAATGACATGCCTATATTTATTACAGCAAAAATGTGATGTAAAATTGGTATATGTAATACTAGCTCCCGCCTGCGGTTTCACCCGCGTGGTTCTTGTTCCTGTGGAAATATCGAGATAAAAAGTAATCTATGTTACTCTCCGTCTTTTCAACTAACTCTATGCCGAAAATCAAGTCAATTGGTTGCGTAGTTAGGGCGTGAAGAAGGACAAACAAATACACTTTCTCATTTATGATTTAGTTATAGCTAGCGCAGACGACGGATAACGGAGGACTTTTTGTCCGCGACACGTTTTTATTGTTAACCAAATAAGATTGAAATTAGACCGCGTATATCCGTGAAAAGTACGCGATAGTTCTCATTATATATTCAACTTTATGTTCTTATTTTTTTTTATGATATTGTAATTTTTTGCATTTTTCAATGCTATTTTTATACTTATGGTACATTTTAAATAGAAAAATATTGGAAAAAATTAACTCGGCCACAAGTGAATTCTCAGACGGGAATCGAACCCGCGACCTTTGGAAATCCGGTCCAATGCTCTAACCGCTGAGCTACCGAGACTTAGTTATAAGGTCGTGTCGCGGACAAAAAGTCCTCCAATGTCCGTCGTCTGCGCAGGCCCTTAGGATTACGATTTACTGGTATGCACGCATAAAACTCTTTACAAATAAGCATATATTATTAAATTATTATCTGAAGAATCTAAAAGCTTTATAATATTTAAAAAGCTTTTATGGAAACTGATCTTATTTCACCTTGTTATGGAACTTATCCGTTTAGTCCCAGAACGGTTTTGTATAAAAATAAGAGTATATTAACCAAGTTAAAGAGGAAACTTTTGTGTTTTTCTTTTTAATTCAAAGGGTTTAACTTTGTAAAACTCGGAATTTACTTCTGTAATTTAAACAATTTTTGTTCACTTGTAAAATGGTCTTTCGAAACAATTTGGTTCCATCATAATATTTCTCTAATTTATTGTTGCGTGACCGATATATACTTGTAGTGTTTATAAAAACTCAAACTTAGTATCTTTTATTCAGTCTCGGCTGTTACAGACACTTGTGAATATTAAAGAAGCTACGCCATCGGTTCACAAATCCTTGTTGACAACCGAAGGGGTTTTTAGAAAAACCGCCAATGTCAAAAAAATACTCAATCGAGATTTTGTTATCTATAGATTGGTCAAGCTCGAACCCCTCATGTTATTGACAGTAAAACACACCCTTAACAGTAGATATTCCTTGAGAAATTTGTTCGGTATTTGGAGAAAGAACCAAAGTCAAGATTATTAAAACCAATAGAAAAACATTGTGGAAAAAAGTGCACATGTCAAAATAATTGTTATATTTTATTGAAAAACTGCCAATGTCAAAGTGTTTTTTAATGTTTTTCTAATATTAATAAAGGTATAAATGTGACTTTTGCGATTTTACTGTGTTGGTTTCTCTTACTTTTAACTTGGATAACTATTTAAAGTCTTATGATAAATTTTAAATATTGGGAAAAAAAATATCAACTCGGCCACAAGTAAATTTTTTGTTCCATTTTTTTTTTTATATTTTTCTATTTAATGTTTATCATAAGACTTTAAATTGTTCTGCAATCAAAAATGCAAAAATTCATAAATCATATAGTTAATGTCTGTTGGACAATAATTGATATCATAAACGTTTTTTTTCTCCTGTAAAATTTGCTTAAACTGACTAGGATTAATTTGAAATTACACTATAAAGAAGCTGTCCTATGAATCATGTATATGATACAAATGACGCATAAATATATTATTATTGCATTTCATAAATTAATTTAAATTCCTGCAGAAGAACTCTGTAAACAGTTTTGCGTGACTGTGTGAAATTATAAAAAATGTTAATGTATCTGATTTATATGATAAAAAAGGACAAGCTTTTTTAACTTATTAAAGTTAAATATGAGAGCTAAATAAAAATTGTATTCATTAGAGTCAGTATGCTGTTCTGCTATACGATCCGAATTTTTCCTAAACTTTCGATATTACCGGAAAATATTTCGAAGAAAATTTAGAATATCTCCAGGCGATTTTATATCCCTCAATCTCGTTGTGAGCTTTTGAAAAATTCATAATAACACCAACTGCGGAAAAAAGGACGTTAAATCAATAAAAACGATACAAAGTTTTAAATTCCACCATTCGTATTCTTAACACGAAAAAATGTCGATGGCTCGCAATGATCCGGGAGGCTCTTCGAAACTTTTGTAATTAAATATTCGAATTGGGATCGAGTAATCCGCGAGTAATGAGCGAAACTTTCGACTCGAAAAGAAAGTAATGCCTCTCTCGATTAATAGCGAGGAGTTTCGAACGCTCTCGGCTACTTTCGAAGTCGATTGTGATGATACCGGGACTTTTGTGGGTTAGCCTTTTTATTCCTTTTCTTCGATTTTTGACCTGCGACAGGCGGACGTCTTATGTAACTTTGTTATAGATTTTGTTTTTCTGTGATTGCGTCATTACATTGGTGAAGTTATCATACGAATTTTTATCAGATATTTACTTTCCAATATTACATATTACATACAACTGTTACGGATATCAAACGCATTATAATTCAAGAACTAATTCGTACTTGTCCGTATTTTTAGGTTTTTTAGAGAAACCCCAAAAAAACCTAAAATATAATAAAAGTTGTTTTATTTCAATGAACAGTGCGCGATAAAACATAAGATGTACATATATTTTTATTTATTCATAAAGTTATACCAACAGCTCCACTTATTACAACACAACAAGTTCTGCGGGCTTCCATCATCATCATCTATTAGGAACCATCATGTCTTATGAACGTTTTGTTTGCGTTTTGTTTTTATTGAAGTTGTCAAATTTTGACATATTTCACATTTTGGAGGCGATGATTGAGCAAAGACGTCACTAAACTTCTGTTACAACAAGCTTACTTTAAGAAATTCGTAGTACAAAATAACTTGGTAAGATTGAAACAATACTGCACTAAGAGATGGCAGTGGGCTTGCTACATATGGTCGCCTATTGTACAAGTACACGTGATAAACAAATGAATGAAAACATCATGGCGATATAAAATAGTAGATATACTTTGTTAAGAAACTAAATAAACTGATACTCTTTATTTTGGGTTATTTACAAATAATACCCGCCAAGAATATCTGCTAAATTAATGCAATTGGCGTGAAATATATAACATTCTTGAGAAACCCGTGGCGAAGTGGCACTTGGCCTGCAATTGTTGAGGTTAAGCAACTTTCGCAATGGTCGGGCACATGGGTGACGAAAAATGTATTATCTCGAGCTCCTCCGTGCTTCGGAAGGCAGGTTAAGCCGTTGGTCCCGGCTGTATTTGCAGTCGTTAATGGCCCGTTTTCCTTATCCATCCATGACGACGATTGCGACCTGTTTGGTGCAGAGGTACTATACCCGCCTTCTGCGCCAGAGGTTGGTCTGGGTGTTGTATAGTATGCATGTATTTGCAAAAAAAGTATATAAGTAGGTATGTTTATCCGTTATATAGTATCCATAACACAAGTTCTTCATGAAACTTCATGAACGTGATTGTATGCAATTATTTATTTACTAATCCTTAAGGGAAGCCAGTGCCCCATCAGTGAGGACATTAAAACTGGCTGATGACGATGACGACGATATAATATTCTTAAGAACATGAAAAATGGATACAAATGACCACTATTCATAAGCTATAATTCCATACCATCGATTTTTGCAAACCAGGAAACAGCGGAGTATAAATAACGCAAAAACTCCGTGCCGCACAATAATTACCGGCTTCCAACTTAATAACTTAACATGTGCAATTTTCTTGTTACAGGTACTGTGACGTCACCGACGCCTAAGAAATAACAGCTCTTTACAGACGCACGCAAACTTTGATTACAATACATAAACTAATGGCTACCGATTAGAGAAACGGTCACGAAGGCTAAATGACATGATGACACCTCCATGAAAATGTAATAAAAAATGTGATGGACGCGACAACAATCAACATGTTCGCTAAAACAGACCGTTTCTGGGATAGGAGAAAGGGAAAAACCGCACGATGACGTCGAAATACCGGTTCAGCGACTGTATCAAGTAATCGGTATTAATACCGGAAAATAATTTAGTGTTCGCTTCACTAGTAAAATTAGGATTGCTTTTTTGTGTGTTGCGGAGTCGAAAGGTAATTTTGTTTTGCGAGTTGGTTTCAGTTTCGGTATTATTTCTATAGAGTTAAAAACGTTTTTCGGTATTATTTCGCGCTATTCAGAAGCAATATTAGATAAGAGGCCTTGGTATAATGCACGCGATTTTTAATTGATGCAACAATAATTTTTAATATAAATTGTAAATAACGTTTGAATATTCGTCTAGGAAATTTGTTATCTGAAATAGGGTAGTGTTGTATTATTAAAATTATGTATCTTCAATCGAATATTATGCTTGGATATTAGTCTTCGCGTATAGTTCGGAAAAACGGGTATTAATTAATTGTAATAAAAATATAGAAATCTCTTGTAAAATAATAGTGTAAATTTTTAATATTACGCGATATAATATTCCGTTCCTATAGGCAATACGATTTTTAAATTGTTTCAAACCGCATGAATGTTTTCGTACTAACAATACGGGGCCAAATAAAATTTCAATTCCAACACTTTTTTTTTATAAACAACATAAATTAATAAAGCGGTAGTTAGTGCAATTTTATAAACCTGGCGTCGAAACGGTCTGGTGTTGGGAAAATAGCGGAGGATACCGATACCAAGATGGTACCGAACGCGACGTTGCTAGCGAAGACTACGATGAGCACGCCGTTCAACGCTACTCTCTTAAATTCTACGTTTCTGGTGCCAACATACATAAGCCAAGAGGAGTTTCTTGCTCTGCAAATGACGAATAGCTCCGACGCGAACACGACAGTCGCGCCGAACGATACCACGATCAACCAAGTGGTATTAAAAACTTGGTATCCGAGCGGGTATTCGCCTGCCCACATAATAATGGCTTCAGTGGTTGTGACAGTATTAATGATAATGATTGTAGTGGGGAATATGTTGGTTATAATAGCTATAGTGACGGAGAAAGCTCTGAAGAATATACAGAATTGGTTTATAGCGTCCTTAGCAGTGTCAGACTTTTTTTTAGGGTTAGTGATAATGCCATTTTCGCTCGCGAATGAGCTGATGGGGTATTGGATTTTCGGGTTCTGGTGGTGTGAAATACATTCCGCGATGGATGTGTTGTTATGTACTGCGTCTATTATGAATCTGTGTCTTATATCGCTGGATCGCTACTGGAGTATAACTCAGGTAAGTCTTTTTTTACTTATAAAAAACGTATATAGAGGACTTAGACAAAGAAAAAATTAAAATATACGAAGTTTTAAAAGAATAACATGTATGGGATTGACATAAGCCGCGCTAAATCTAAGGTCAATTGTCATCATTACAGCACAGCATTTTTATAGGCGGCCTATGTACCGGCCTAACATGCCTGCACAAACCGGTTTGCGCAGGCAAGATGCAGGCAAGATGGAGCGTGTATCCGGGACCATCCGGTACGTCTTACCAGCGCAAACCGGTTTTTGCAGGCAAGCTCTCAGGTATGACGGATCGTGTAGCCGGGACGTTAGAGACGGTGACGAATTTAGATATCGATATAAACGATGTTACTTTGTCTAAGCCAACTACTTTGCCTCTGTTATAGAAATAAGATTTTTTGCAGAAAACTTCATGTTCTATTTCAGGTGTCTAATAAAAGAAAAACGATAAAATAACTGAATTAGTTACGGTAAATCAAAGACGAAGTTTAAGTCGGTTTATAAGTTCCTGAACTCTTTGTGGGTTTCATATTGCACCATTCACTTTACTGAAACCATATAGGGAAAATAATTCATATGCAACTTCACCTTTAGGGGGTATTTCCAATGAGCCATAGTGGAGTGAAAGAGTGTTTTCATACATTCGACTGGCCCCTATGGCACAGCAGTGGTACAAATCCTAGCTTAGGTTAGCGAGGAGAAAAATAAACGGGAGAAAAACGTGACTGTACCGATGCACTGTATGACTGTATTTAGGTCGTCATCAGCCATTTTTAATGTCCCCACTGCTGGGGCACTGGCCTTCCTTATGGATGGATAAGGAGGACGGTGATGTTAAGTATTGATATTAAGCCTTATCAATACTTAACATCAGGTATGATGAAAGCTAAGAGGCTCCCCGTACTTCATAAAAAAAAGAGCCTCATTTAGCATTTGCCGACCGTTGCCGTCAACGAAATGTGTCTATATCACAGTAGAGTCGCCTCTTCGCAATTTGTCAGTGATTGTAGCGGTTAAGCAACTTTCGCAATGATCGGTCACGGGATGGGAGACCAAAAATGTAGTATCTCAATTCCATCGTGCTTCAAACACAGATCAGGTGATCTGTGTTCAAAAGACTCGTAGCCAGTCCCAGCCGTATTTGCAGTCGTTAAAACGCCAGTGTGTGCAGCCCAGCAGTGTGGACATTAAAAATGGGCGATAAATATAATCGGTGTTGTTATTTACACAGACCTATATCGAGATAGACGAAAAGAGCGCTTCAAACTGTATGAGAACCTAGCGTGTCGAATTTTTCGTACCTACGATGACGTCACGAGCGAGATTTAGTGATGTGGAAATGTTATTGACGAGCTCTTGCAAGAAATCACGGCACAATTAACCATTTTAGTTTCTGAGTGACTCGTGTGTTCATGGCAGTGGTCTCAAGCGGACTGACTTAGGTCTTAAAACTTTGACCGTGGATCAAACTTTTGACACGCAAGGTAGGTACATTTTTAACGTATATTTATTTGTTTATTTATTTGATAAGGCTTACCAACTAAATACATAAATGCAAATTACATTAGGTTTACAGCACTTAGCAAAATTCCTATTTTATATGCATTTAACTTAAAGGTGTGCACAACATTGTTATAGGTACAAGACGCTTTTTGTGTTTTATTGTTAGACTAATCAATAATAATACTGAGAGAGAAAAAAAATAAGGTAAGTAATGAAAAAATACAATGCAAAAATAAAAAATTATTCATACAACAATCCAAAATTGATTTTATAAAGTAGGCTTTAGATTCAAAAAAACATATCTAAATAACTAAATTATCTATTTCGATATATGTCTGTACAACTTTTATCATCGGAAATAAACTTAAGTCTGCTTAGTTTAAAAAGTGCCTCATTTAGCATTCTCGCCGACCGTTGTCGTTGACACAATGTGTCTGTATCGCAGCAGAGTCGTCTCGTATTCGCAATTTGCAGTCACAATTAGTTCTCTTGTTGGAATCTCACTCGCTTGTCTAACGAGAACATATCTACGTGAGGCTCAGAATGGTGAGAATCAACCGGTTGGAAGCAGGCATTACTCTGAAAAGAATAAAATAAAATTAAGAAACGCATTGTTTTTTTCAAAGTGCCTGTTTATAATTGCTAACATAACATAATCCATCCATCATCAGCCTGTGGACGTCCACTGCTGGACATAGGCCTCTACTAGCTCACGCCTATTGTGGCGTTCATAGGAGGCTATTAGCCCACTGCTACCACGCCGGCCAGACGGGTTGGTAGAGGGTTTGTTTCAAGTTTTCCTTCTATCGCACAGGTTTTCAATGCGTCGAGCCTCTTAGTCGACTCTTACGACATCCCAGGCATGTAAGGGAGTGGTGACACTTGTATTCTTAGGCCGTCACCACACGGCAGGTTAACATAACATAGGCTACGTTTTATCCCGATATTCCCAAGAGAACAGGAACCACGCGGGTGAAACCGCCGGTGGCCACTAGTATTTCAATATCACAAAACAACAAGTTTAAAATAACATCAAAACCAAAAGAAACACATTCTTGCGGACTTGCACTCTCATAGTTCGTATTGTAACAAAATAGATCAATGGAATTTATTAGCGAAACCTGCCAATTTAGTTCGTAACCGAAATCCATTGTCAAACTTCGGGTCTCGAGTATTAATCAGTCATTCGATAGTCAGACTCGGCTTGTACAACTCGTTGAAAGATGAAAATTGTATAGACATTTCGAATCAAATCAAAATCAAATCAATATCATTGATTCAGTCTAGGCTGTTACAAGCACTTATGAACGTCAAGAAGCTACGCCATCGGTTCACAAACCCTACGGCGGGAGACCTTGTAACGAGCTTGTAACTTTCTAATCGAACTATCGATAGCACGAGTAGGTAGATATATAAGTATTTTTAATTCAAAAAGTGGTAATAAAATATTAGACAATATCGTACACATTGATCTGAGAATCTATATAGGGCGCTAACGCAATATGTGTGTGCTAAGTGAATTTCCTATCAATTCAATAATTATATATTAAAACGACGGGACTAAAACGCGACATTTGTTATGTAGTACAACTATGTACTTACATCTCAGTCTGCTTATGACCACGGCCATTGCAACATAGCCGAAACGTCAAGCTGTAAGTACATAGTTGTAGTACTACATAACAAATGTCGGGTTTTAGTCCCGTTGTTTTAATATATCATTATAATGGAACGCGAAAGTTTAAAATCTTAATTCATAAATTTTTTAATATGACCAAAATGGTCATTCATTTTTATTGATTTATTTGTTTTATTTATGGAAGACCAACAGCGTGCTATAATTACAATATTTAGTACAGTACGAAACAGATAGCCAATAACAGGTCCTCGCTAATAACTATTTATAATACTGAATCATTAACAAGCACTTATGTATGAATGAAGAATATAAGAATCTGAAGTTAACATAATCCCACACAAACAGTACATCGAACACCAACAACGATGTGCATAATCTATTTCGATCTATATAACTTAAAACTATGTGTCAAAAAACCGCCTGCTTAACGCATTCCTCGCTGAAGTGACACTGGTGTTGAATAAATCAAAGTCGTGTAAGCCACTTAAGTGGTTAAAGTTATCGCTAGCACGCCAAATATATTCATTTTGTCTGTAATTCGTGTGAACAGGAGGTAGATACAAATTTGAGTTATTTCTTAAAGATTCAGAGGGCACTCTTATACACAGATCACCGAGGAGTTCAGAGCAGTCAATCGAACCGGATGTAAGGTTAAGCAGAAACGTCAAGTCATTTATGTCACGTCTCAACGAGAGTGGCAAGAGATGGTGCTTCCGGCAGAGTTCGTGGTAATTTGAGGAACTATAATAATCTTTAGTACGGCACAGAAATCGAATAATAAACGAAACAGCAGGAGCAGGCATACATTATAGCCGCGCGGTAGAAAGAGAGGGGGATATTACTTCTCTTCTACGCCGCGCCGGCGGTCTAATCCCCTTCCGTCTTACGAATTTTCGATCAGGTCACGTGTCCTGACGCGACTTTAAAATTTTTTACCCACCCCAAAAATTTCAAACTCTGATGTGCACAACGCCGCTAAAGAAGTTTTCACTTCAAAATATCCTAGGCAACTATCTCAGATAGCCCTATCCATATCTACAGTTAGGTTATTAATTTCGGGCGTTGATTGTTTATTTTCTATGGAATTTAGAAGTGTCAGTGTAGCAGAATTTGCTTTTAATTTTTTGAAAGCAAGAAGACTTACTAAAACCAAATTCCATAGGAAATGAACAAATAAATGAATTATCAGGGGTACTTAACAATATTGCTTTAAGGCCCTTTTAGACCTTAACTAACTAGCTTAACTTGCCTATCGGATAGTAGAAGAACCAAAACGGAGGTATAGATACAAGGTTATTTATGTTTACACAAACCTCAAACGCATTTGTAAAGCTGGATATCCACTATGTTCGCGAACCTCTTGCACTCCGCGCTTCTGCAACTGCTCCGCATAGTGAATACGTTAGCGATCCGCGCTCTGCGCTCCAATAGGGGAGCTCAGTCTGCTCGTGGACGAAGCATAAATAAATAAATAAATATCTTTATTTCACTCTTCACAAAGGTTACAGAGGTAATTACAAAAACAACTTATGTTTCTTATGTCCTTATAGCATAACTGTATAGCTAAATTACAAAATACAAAGGAAGTCAGAAAAACCTTTGTGAGAGGCTGGAGTCCCTACTAGGTGCCTCACATAGTAAGGACCTGTGTTACAGATCACCAGGCTCCCACTCCGCTTGGTTCAAGCATACATACTAAACAAAGGAACAAAGACGGTTATAATACAGTCTTAAAAAACAGAAGTGTAGTTGATTTTAAAAAAAAAGACACAAAAATAACCTAAAGTACGATTTAATTTCAAATTTATCACAAAATTCACTATGCACTAGAAAGCACGTCCTTCCCGTCCGAGCGCCGCAGCAGAAGTGGCGCGAAATCGATGCGACGTCAAACACGTCATATCGTGTCCCCACCCCGACCAATTTCCGGCGGCGGAGAAGGGGGAACTTGTAAGAAAAGTAATAATACAAATTATGTAAAGAGCAATAGTAATTTATAAATATTCCAAAAAATACAGATGTTTTCTAAATCTAAACTTTTCAGAACCTAAAATAATATGGATTTTGTCTATGTGAGTGAGGATGTGCTTACCTTCTCCATTAGAGCGGTTGCAGGAGTGCGGAGCACAAGAGGTTTGCGAACATAGTGGATACCCAGCTTAAAACTCATCATTACGAACAATTCTATGGAAGCAATCCTGAACTCGCTAAAAGAAGCAGCTGCCTTTAACCGACTTCTAATACGAGTAAGAAGGATGAGGTTCTCAATTCGGCTGTTTCTGTTAAAGCTGATAAGTTTCTTGCGGCCGTTCAGTTAAAAGATGTTCTGAATGGCTGGTAGGGGGAAAAAATTGGACGATTCGAAAGCACTTATCTACAAGTCTATTTGAATAAAAATATTTTAAATTAGATTTTTTCAGAATAAAATAATTTTATGTATATACTTTAATTACGCCGAGATTTCTTATCCGATTTACGTGTTTATTTTTTGTTCGATGCGGAATAGTTGCCATTTGGTCCCATAAAAATTTGATTTAGTTTGGTTCAGTATTTTTTATTATATGCGTATTTTTGCTAACTTGGATGATGTAATTTATCGATACTTTGTTTATATTATAACTACGAGTACATGAAACCTACTTTAATCTAGAAAAATCCTACTGTAGTTTACACAAAACAACCTATTATAGACACTAAAAGGAAAAAACAGAATTAAAAAACCGACTTAAAAATTTAAAAAGCAAAAAATAAGCATTTTCTGCCTATGCTTATATTCCATTTTAACCGATTCTACTTTTTTTTTTCTTGCCTTGGGTAGCACCGACTCCTTAGGCTTTAGAGGCTTTTTTTTTGCTTTTTAGTTTTCGAAGTCGGTTTTTCATTTACCATTTTCAGAATAGCAAGGCAGCTTTCTTTTTTAGCCAGTCAGTTTTCCATAAAAAAAGTTGCTTTTGACTGAAAAGTTGTTTATGTAATTCAATTAACTGTAGGAACAGTCGGTGAACTTTCCGGGGTACCAGTAGAGTATTTTTATGGAGCTTTATTGAAAAAAGTAATAGATATATAGAGAATGTTTATATCGCAAATAATAGAACATTAAGAGGTATTTCATTTGAATGATAAATTATTTCCTTAACCTTAGTACTTTCCGAGAAAACGTTTCACAAAAAAACTCTACTGATCAACCGGGAAGTCCCCTGATTGTACGTACAAAGTTTATTCCAATAAACAAAAAAATATGAAATATATAGATTTTTTATTTTATTTTTTTATTAACGACGGGGTGACTCTTAGCCTTCATCGTACCTGATGTTAAGTATTGACAAGGCTGAAGATGGAAGCGAGCCTCTTTCGGAATCCTCAACCACTGAGGAACTGGCTATCTTATCTCTAACTACCGGAACACAACAATGCTGAAAACATTGTTATTATGGCGTCAGACTTAGATAAGATGGTGGTAGCTAGCCAGGCGGACTCACAACAAGTCCTACCAACAACCAAATATAAGATAGATAAGTTTAATTTAATTCGATCGAAAATTAGGCCACTGAATCAAATCTAGCCTTAAACAATACGTCTAGAAACTTCCCCTGTCTATCCATCAGTAGCCAAGTTCCAACTTTGCCAAACATGCCGATAACAATGCTTCGCAGCTTCATCATAAATTCGACCGGTGAAATGTACCTTAGTGGCTCAGTTCAATGAGAGAACTGATTTTAGGAATAGCAACGGGTTTTGTTCCTTGTGAATTTGTAATAAGGAAATTCGAGAACACGGTCTTAGTCTAATGTGACCGATATTATATTAGAAATACTGTTCAGTATCTACTGAGTGCTTTCTACTTGTTGTATATGGAGATTGGGCAAGGGCAAATCAAGAAAGCCAGCGTTTTAAATCTTTAGCACTTACAATAATTTAAATGCGTTGCGATCACTTGCATCGAAAACCAGGAACGCTCACGAACCATAGAGATTAGTATGCGACACTACTGGGTTACCTTCTCTAGCTCGAATGATGTTGTGCCGACGATCTTTTGAGGTTAAGCAACATAAGTTTTGGGCGGCCATGGAATTGCAACTTAATTCAGAGTCAGATCAATGTGTGTGATGTCCTCTCACTCGTTGTACTTGTTTTCGCTGTAGCATTAAACATTATCCACCTTCATAAACGTGGAGTCGAGTTACAACTTGTTACGACCTGTTTAGCGCACGGGTACTAAACCCGCCTTCTAAGCCAGAGGTCTCGGATTCGATCCCCGGACAAGGCAAATATTTGTGTGCTTGAACACATGTTCACATCAAATAGACTTCTATTTGTTTATAACTTTTAAATTTTGCATTTTACAATGCTATTTTTGTGTAGTAAATATTAAACCAAAAAATATACTAGAAAAATGTAACTTGTCTCATGTCGCTGCTCCCGTCAGGGCGAGATAAGACAAGTTGCTTTTTTCTAGTATATTTTCTTATTTAATATTTACATGTCTATTTGTCTTGGTCTGTCTGGGTGTTTGTATTTACAAAAAAAGTATATAAGTATGTATCCGTTATCTAGTATCCATAACACAAGTTCTTCATTAAACTTAACGTGGGCTAGATAATTGGTGCGATTGTAAAAAAAGAAACAAACTTGAAATCTGAAGGTCTACTCTCTAAGCACGAAACCCATAGTTTCGGCCTAAGTAACGGACGTTTCCTACTCCGTATCACCTACGGACAGCTTATTAGTTCGAAGACCCGAACTGAGAATGAATGAGAATACGTTTTGACATGTCCCTACTCCCAATGTGTTTGTGCCGTTTGTCCAAAACTAGTACATTCGAAATCAATAGAGAGTAGGCTCCATCCGTAGTTTCGGGAAACTTACGGACCGGGGCCCGTATCTTAGTTGACGGGCTTAGAGATTAGGCCTCCTGATGTTGTCTCTGACATCTTTTTAGGCGATGTTGAATGCAAGTATTAAACTAGGTTCAATTAGTTTTAAGTGTAACTTTGCGAGGGTATATATCATAAAGTTAGCATTACAAACTATGTATATAGTTAGTGAGTGCGACAGGAATAATCGACAAACCTCTACCTAAGCAAAAAAAAATTTTTTTCGTGTCATCTACCACGAAATTGATTGTCATTTATTTAGCCATTAACTGGATGCGGGTGGTGTTAACGACTGTTTTACGAGCCGTAAACAACTTATTGCGACAAGCTACGACTCTACAAAGTGGCTGACATGTATTGATTATTGAAAATAGCTTACGTTTACTCTGATACTAGCTTCCAAGTTCCACTAAGAAGTCGCTTCATCAGCGTGGACTTTCTTTTATTTATGGAGAGCGGAAAGACTCTTTGCCTTCTTCATACCTGATGTTAAGTATTGATAAGGCTCAAGAGGGAAGCGAGCCTCTCCCGAAATCCTCAATCACTGAGAAATCTTATCTTATCTGTAACTGCCGGACGAAACACAACGATGCCGAAAACATTGTTGCTATGGCGTCAGACTTAGATAAGATGGTGGTAGCACATCCAATAGTTTGTTTGGTAATAACTAAACAAACCGAATACAATATATACCCCCTCTGGGAATCGAACCCGGGACCTATGGGTCTGATACCGGTGGTTGACACCACTAGACCACAGAGGCAGAGAGCATTTGACCAAAACTTTGGATTTTTACTGTCCGATATTTTAATCCAGGTAATGATCTATCTGCGTGCTAAATGCCATCCAAACCCGTTCAGTCGTTTTTCCGTAATTAAGTAAGTTATTAACATCCAAACTTTTACATTTATAATAATAAGAGACCATTTACCACCGATAGATAAGTGCTGGATAAGAGCTTATCTAGCCGCTAAAAAGTTGTAAAAATATGTCAAATTATCTGCCGGGCAAGCTATTCAGAACTTATCTGTTAACTGCGAAATACGCCCTAAGTAAAAATATATTTAGGGCCTGCACAGACGACGGACATTGGAGAACTTTTTGTCCGCGACACGACCTTATGACTAAGAACATAAAGTTGAGTATATTACGAAGACTATCGCGTACTTTTCATGGATATACGCGATCTAAGTTCAATCTTATTAACCGACTTCAAAAAAAAAAGGTGGAGTTCTCAATTCGACGGAATCTTTTTTTGGTTAACAATAAAGACGTGTGGCGGACACAAAGTCCTCCGTTATCCGTCGTCTGCGCTAGCTCTTAAGAAGACCACGGTTCTATATATTCACCCGTCTCGTGTCGAGCGCTTCATTTCTACTGATTCTCGTTCGACATTTGTATTTCCATATTTTGTAATCGCTCGACCTCTACTCGTTGCAATCGAGCGAAATAGAGCTAGCAAGAATTTTAAATTGCATGCAGCGATTCCAAAATAGAGCTCCAGAAATTCCTTAACTT
Source organism: Chrysoteuchia culmella (assembly GCA_910589605.1). NCBI lineage: Eukaryota > Metazoa > Arthropoda > Insecta > Lepidoptera > Crambidae > Chrysoteuchia > Chrysoteuchia culmella. Next base: position 14,537,197 of record OU342664.1, on the reverse strand, counting down.
CATTTGAAAGCACACAAGAAACAAAAAACAAGTGAATATTTGATCACTTGTTGCTTTATGTCTGAATACGATCACAAGTCTCACATTGCATTTAAAAATGTATGAACGCGTGTTCTACAGCTTACAAAGAAATTGGAATAAGCCAGCATAAACCGATTTGAACTGGAAAGAACTGGATTGAACCGATGCAAGTTGGTGGTAACTGGATATGGTACACTGTAAATATTATATTATTTGAGGGAGTATCTCAATTTCGTAACTTTTTAGCCGACTTCAAAAACAAGTAGGGGGTTATTAATTCGTATATAAAATATATATATATACAAGTATATATATATACTCGTATATACTTGTATATATATTTTATGTAACTTCATCGATTTCTCAAATACGGTTGAACCGATTGAAATGGTTCAAACGTTATAACATTAAGTTTGTTCCTAAGTTGGTCCCAATCTTTGAAATTTTGAAATCGGTTCAGTAATTTTCAAAACATATTGAAAAAAACTGTCGATTTTGTAATTTGTCGGTATCCTTACCTAGATGACAATACTATCATCCCGATTCTTAGTGTAAGTATGGGACTTCTTAGTTTTAACTTTAGAAAACTATAAAATAAAAAAGTTTTCATAAAAAAAACATGTAAGTGTAAGAAATATAAAATTTATTTGACATTCCTCCTGATCATTTAAAATTCAAGGAAAAATATATAGCTAGGAACCTGCTTAAATAAATATAATACATTGGAAATGCAGCCCCAAATGTTGTTTCTAATATTCGCTGTATATGACAATGTGATGTTCAAAGTCATTTTGAAACCATGTTGTGTCCTTTTCTATTTCAAAGGAAGAAAATATTACGAGGAAATGTGTTTTCGGCAAACATCGCTTTATTGCCAGGATGTCATGACAACGTGTCTGGTTCAGTACGTGACGACATATCAGTGCCCGTGACGTCATATCGGTGGCCACGACGGATGTCCGGTGTAGGCGCTTGTGTCGGGAAGAAAATATTTTGGAGCTACTTATTTCTAGGGATCGCAACGGTCAAATGAAGAATATCCTGACTTTTTGATAAGTAGAATTGATAAGTAGAATTGATAAGTAGAATTGATAAGCTGAATTGATAAGCTGAATTGATAAGTAGATTTGATAAGTAGAATTGATAAGTAGATTTGATAAATAGAATTGATAAGTAGAATTAATAAGCTGAATTGATAAGTCGAATTGATAAGTAGAATTGATAAGTAGAATTGATAAGTAGAATTGATAAGTAGAATTGATAAATAGGATTGATAAGTAGAATTGATAAGCTGAATTGATAAGTAGAATTGATAAGTAGAATTGATAAGTAGAATTGATAAGTAGAATTGATAAGTAGAATAGATAAGTAAAATTGGTAAGTGGAATTGATAAGTAGAATTGATAAGTAGAATTGATAAGTGGAATATCAAGTAGAATTGATAAGTGGAATATCAAGTAGAGTTGATAAGTAGAATTGATAATGATAAGTAGAAGTTAACGGAATCTCATTGAATCGCGCGTATGCAGTTCGTGACCTGGGAGTATGGTTTAACTTAAAATTATCCGTTACGATTTAATGACCTTAAGGGCTAAGCGCATGATAGGTTTTATTTACCGCATTTCAAAGACTTCCAAACAAACTCCTAATATTATAACGCTCTACACATCCTTAGTGAGAAATTTGCTGGAATATTGAGGTGTTGTATGGTGCCCATACAACACCTCAATATTCCAGCAATAATATTCGAATCACATTGATAGGATTGATGCAGCCCAGAAACGTGGCATCCCATCAAAATTAGGTCTAAATAATACTTTACCTACTTTTTCAGAGAGGCTTGAGATATTGCATTAAGAATTCCTTCACGCGAGACGTCAAATCAGCGATCTTCTAGTGCTGTACAAAGTCGTAAACTCGAATGTCGTTTTACAAAACGTCAACAGTAGGTCATGATTTGATAAACAACGTTTGTTTCTTGAACCTCCTGCTAAAAACAAAGAATCTGTTAACAACCCTATCATACGTTCTTGCAAGTTATATAATTTGTTAAGTAAAGAGCTGGATATATTTCACCAGAGCCCTAAGGCTTTTGGTATAATTACCAAAGACAATTTAATGCACTCTCAAAAATTAAATGGTACTTATACTTATTATAATAAAAATACCTTTAGGTATTGTTAATATTAGGTATTGTTATGCAAGATTATTGTTATGCAATACCTTTAAGAATTGTTATGCAAGAGGCCGATTATCAAACGTATCTGTAAAATATTTGTCTAACAAATGTACAATTATGTAAAAGGCAAAGAATAAATGGAAAGTCCTAAAGTGTATTTGATTCTGTGTTATTTTAGGACAGGTCACTTTTAGCTCCAGATTTAGATCTATTTAGTAAGAGCAATTTCTATTTATACAGAAGGGATTGTAAATTTGCTAAAATAATCAGAAATGCTTTAAAAATAACAGGTTGGGATACCTTGGGAAAATTTCAAGTTTTTTTTTCATGAACAACGGGGAGTTTCTTAGCCATCATCATACCTGATGTTAAGTATTGATAAGGCTGAAGATGGAAGGGACCCTCTCCCGGAATCCTCAACCACAGAGAAACTGGCTATCTTATCTCTCACTACTGGAACATAACAAATTTGAAAACATTATTGTTATGGCGTGCGATGATTTATTAATTTCCCAACACGCAAATATATCGGCGCAAAAAATAGTAACTGCGAAATCTTTAAAACAAAATATAATTACGTATTTTTATATTTATATTTTCGCTTTTCACGCAAAATCTCTATGAAAAATATGGAAAGACTTAAAATACCTATCATACACAAGAAAGTTGTAAAATGGAGCATATATATTATACATAAAGAGGTGACAAACGCACAAAAACAAGCACAAATAAATTAATGTAAGTATGTAGGTATACGAATTCGAACCGCCTCTGTGGCCTAGTGGTAATAACCACCAGAAATCGAACCTCTGGGTCTGATAAGACCATACAATACAATATTGTATTCGGTTTGGTTGGTAGTAGGACTTGTTGCAAGTCCACCTGGCTAGCTACCACCATCTTATCTAATTCTGACGCCATAACAACAATGTTTTTAGCATAGTTGTGTTCCGCCAGTTAGAGAAAAGATAGCCAGTTCCTCAGTGATTGAGGATTCCGGGAGAGCCTCGCTTCCATCTTCAGCCTTATCAATACTTAACATCAGGTATGATGAAGACTAAGAGTCTCCCCGTCATTCATAAAAAATGGTATACGATACCGACATGCTCATTTCCTTAAAATACAAATGAAATCCGAACTTTATCGCTAAGTTGTGATCTGAAGTTATCACTCAGAACTTGCAACTCGGTGACAACGAAATTTATCAAAAAAAGTCGAGTCACGATAGTACGAAAGACATTTGTAAGTTGCTGGTTACTTATTTAAGTTATGGGCGGTGTAAGGACAGGGGCACACCTAGAGCAGTCTTAATAAGAGTTGTGTAAAATAAGATGATGATTTCTGAGCCATGTAATTTTTTTGGGAACGTTGTGTTGCTATATTTATATGATGAGGGTTCTTAACAGACTAGATAATAATATATTAAAATGGGATTCTGCACAAAATGTCAATGGTCTGACTTAAAGTCTATTTCAACTAGGATGATTCCTGTGACACTTCAAAATTTGTCAGAATCGCCTAAACTATGTCAGAAAAATATTTTTGAAAAGTCATTAGTTTACTGTTAGCATTATAATAAAAAAAATTACACCCCTGGAACTCAATAGTAAATTTCAATTGAATACGATAGAAAAATAGAACAGGGTAAAGATGAGACACAACAGAATCGACAACTGCCGCTTTTCATTTGTCGATAACAATGAAAAAGTTGATACTTAAAATTTTAAACAAAACAAAACTCATCGAGTTTTTTATGCTACAAATCAAATGTTTTTGCTGCCAATAACATGACAGCTTAATGTTTTATTTTACCATATAGATTAACGCAAACAATACTTTTTATTCTTTATTATGTTTGGACGATATAAGTTACGCTATGTAACTGGATTCCACGTGACCGGAATAGTTGTAAAATATTTTGCAATTTCTCCAAAAGTAGGTACATTGACTCTTAGAAAATATCGGTAGATGAGTCGATAGGATTTCAATATGGGACATCTCTAAAACTGTCAAACTTGAAACATCACAGGAATCGTCCTTGTTGAAAAAAACTGATTGTTATGGAATTTAAATTGTTTATATTATTAGTTTAGTGGTAAAAAAGGCAGTCCCACTCCAGCTCAAATGTTTTAATAAAATTAAATGCGTTATAAAATTAATTTATTTAAACAGGCCTAGTAAATTAACTTTTTTAAATAGGTATAAATTTTCCTACCACCTCATCCTCCTCTTTTAATCCTTTTCTGGGTGTTATAGGTATTAAATTAATAATCGGAGGCACACAATTTTTGATGTTACATAGTGAAATATAGATTTTCCTCTACTCTACGATGCTTTGCTAATTTACTTATTTACTCCATGGCAAATATTTGTGTGTATGAGTGTTTTTTATGTATTAACAAAATGACACGAAGTATATTTAACCTCCAAGTATTCACTTTTGACTAGATAATTCTGTACTTAGGTATCCCGCTACGAAAACAATAATAACACTTTAATTTATTTATATTTATTTTACCCTTATTACTTCTAAAAAAAATAAGAGAGCCCAGTACACCACCACCCTAATCCATAGTGTACAAACATTAGGTTGTTTTCATCATCAGATGCGGCACGCGATCGTGCGTGGCTCACTCGGATTTGTCACCACCAATTTATATCAGTAATGAATATGTCTCTGTCAAGTGTCAGTTAAATTCCCCGAAGGATTGCGATGGTAACTTCGACATGAATTATCATTTATTTTTATTTCCGAGTGATTTTACTTTTAGTTTATTCTAAATTATTTTATTATTATTCCTAAGGATATAAGGGCTATGCAGCTCCAGTCGGCAGCTGTAGTCACTGTGATCTAAAAGATCTATTGTAACTCGCCACCTACCGTACCGTAGAGTATCTCTATCGCCTCAGGAAAGTCTAAAATCCAAAATCATAAATTTCATCATCTAAAATCTGAGTTCTCAAATCTTCTAATTTTGAGTATTTACATTTTTTTATACTTATGATAAATTTAAAATAGAAAAATATTGGAAAAATCAACTCGGCCACAAGTGAATTCTCAGATGGGGCTAGATCTTTCTAGCATTAAGAGAGTTTTGTTTCATAATTATAATGAAAAAAAACATTTTATAAAAAAAAAACAAACCGACTTCAAAAAGTAAAAAATAAAACTTTTGGAGTCGGTGCCAGCCAAAGCATTCTACATAGCACTTCTATTAACTATATTTATTTTGGCCTTAGCTAACTAGCACCGACTCCAAAAGTTTTATTTTTTACTTTTTGAAGTCGGTTTGATTTTTTTTTATAAAATGTTTTTATTTCAGATTTTTTTGTTACATTATGTGCCGTTACTTGCACTAAAAATCAGCCCATACACAACAATGATGTCATCTAGGTATACGACTACTTGCCAAAAGGTGATTGATATTTTTCAGGATTATGAAAAAACTACTAGCCAGATCTTCGTAAAAATTATATGGGACCACACATAAACCATTTTCTTTCAGATAAAAAAATAATTATAAAAATCTGTTAATAATTATAAATTATTAACAGATTTATAAAAAGATTTTTAAAATAATTATAAAAACAACTGGCGAAGTTATGGTGGAACATACATAAAAAAAAATAAAAAAAAAATACAGTCGACTTGAGAACCTCCTCCTTTTTTTGAAGTCGGTTAAAAAACCGGACAAGTGCGAGTCGAACTCGCCCACCCATTTCGAGGTACCCACCTACATTATATTATTAATTCAGGAATCGAGTCTCGCAGTATTTTCCGTTTTTTCCCGAAATTCGGTTTCCAAACTAAAGATTACATTTTTTATGTTTTATTTACAAATTTATAGTTATTAGATTTTTTTTGAAGGAACTAGTATTAAAAGACGATATTACTTGCCAAATTTTATAGTTCTAGGTTAACGGAAAGTAGCCTTTTCTTGAGAGTGTCAAAATATACGTTTTTGCGGCATAAAAGGCTCACCTGTATTACGTTAATTTACAAGTTTGATTTTTTCACAGCTTCAAGAGATTGTTGATCTGAAATATATTCAGATCAACAATCTCTTGAAGCGGTTTTTATTCTTACTCAATACCTCCAGGTTTTTTCGAGTTTTTCCCGGTTTTCCAAAACTTAAGACTATATTTTTATGAATTAATTACAAATGTATATTTTTTAGTTTTTTAAGAGTCCCGAAGAATACGCTTTTGCGGCGTAAAAGGCTCACCTGTATTACGTTAATTTACAAGTTTGATTTTTTCACAGCTCAAGGGATTGTTGCCCTGAATATATGGTATTAATTTCAACTGGATAGTTCCGCGTATTCGCGAGTTTATCCCAACATTCAGTTTTCAAAACTAAGACTATATATATTATATATTATTATGATTTAATAAAAAAAATATAGTTTTTTGATTTTTTCCTGTATTCATAGTAAAAGACGATATTACTAGCCAAATTTCATAGTTCTAGGTCAACGGGAAGTACCCTTTGAATTTCAATTCCCTTGAGAGTGTCGAAATCTACGTTTTTTTTCCAACATAAACGGTCCTATCTTTTTTTTACGTTAATTTACAAGTTTGATTTTTTTATCCCTTCAACAGACTTTTGACCTGAATTTACGGTTTTAATTTCCTAACCTCCACGCGTTCTTGAGATAAATGAGGAAAGACGGACGGACAGACGGGCAACAAAGTGATCCTATAAGGGTTATTTTTTTTTCTTTAGAGTTTCGGAACCCTAAAAACTAACATTTATTGTTTAACAAATGAACGCAAGAGTTAGGTATTATAAAATGTTCCTGGCCTAAATGCTGAACATAGAATTTATCAGCTGCTAACATTCCAGCGTAGAGTAAAAACTTTTTTTTTTATCAATATACCGCGTTGGTTTATTTGAAAACCTAGGCGATCGGCTGGCAACTAACGGGCATACCGTCAACTTTTAGAAACCATCATGTTATGGAACGTTTTGTTTTTATTGAAGTTGTCAAGTTTTGATACACTCCACACTTATAAGGAGATCATTGAGTGAAGTAGTCACAAAATTCCGTCAAAAAAAACAAAGCTTACTTGTTCAGGATCGTAGTACGAAATAGTAAGGTAAGATTGAAATAATACTGCTTGAAATAAGATATGTCGGTAGGCCCCCAAATAGTAGTAAAAGCTTATCAACTTAAAGGGCAAGAATTAATAATAAAATAATAATAAAAATCTTTATTGTACACGATAAAAACAAGACAAGTACAAAAAACGAACTTACAAAAGAACATACAATAGGCGGCCTTATTGCTACATAGCAATCTCTTCCAGGCAACCTTGGGTGAAAGAAAACAGATAGGTAAATTAGGTATAGGGGAATGGTTGCACGAAGAAAGAGAAGAATATGTATTAACAAATAGATGGATACTAAAAGAGACAAAATATATGATAATTTATAAGTTAGGAGAAAGAGAAAGGGAATGTCTTCTAACTTGATCGCCAAAGGATTTTAGAGTCTGAGCCTTTCTGATACCCTCGGGTAGTGCGTTCCAAAGCTGGTAGAAAAGGAAGAAGAAGTAGAAAAAGGTAGAAGTTGGTAGAAAAAGGTAGAAATTGTTAGAAAAAGGTTGAAGTTGGTAGAAAAAGGTAGAAATTGTTAGAAAAAGGTTGAAGTTGGTAGAAAAAGGTAGAAGTTGTTAGAAAAAGGTTGAAGTTGGTAGAAAAAGGTAGAAGTTGTTAGAAAAAGGTTGAAGTTGGTAGAAAAAGGTAGAAGTTTGTAGAAAAATCTATTGTTTTCGGACAACATCTTAGATGCAACAAATGCCAAATGTGCCTTGTTGATGTGTGGCTATGGGAGTGCTGTTTATATTTTTTTTTACTCTCAAGTACTATTGAGGGATAATGGCGTGAAGCGTGAAGGCATTTTTAACTCAATTATTCTGTTCAAATGGCTAGAGCTATCTAATTGAACTAACACCAAATACAACTAGATTAGCAAACCCTAGTTCTTGTACCCATAATCATGTTACCTACCAACAATGTAAGCAGAAAAACGAGGGTAGATGGTATTGTCTCATTAATTAGGCTCCATTATCTACCTATCAGGGCGTTAACAAGTTTATTAGGCCAATCAGAGCAGCGGACGTGACGTGATTCCTGTGATTCAACAAGAAGGGACCTTGTATTGACATTGTATTTGCAAGACATATGAAAAAGCGTTTAAGTAATCGTAGTACAGCTTTTTAATGCATCTCGGCAGTATTTTATTGATTTGAATACATTAATTTAAGCATATCGAGGAGCTCAGTAACTCAGTGGTTTGCTCGGCCTGAAATTGTAGAGGTTAAGCCACATTCACAATGGTCGGTCACGGGATGGGTGACCAAAAATGTACTACTACGCTCCGCTCTGCTACGGAAGGCACGTTAAGTCGTTGGCCCCGGTTGTATTTGCAGACGTTTAAACCCTACAATCTACATTGGGCTGGGGAGATCTTATACATCCATAAGGAAGGCCAGTGCCCTAGTAGTGAGGATATTAAACTGGTTGATGATGATCGACCTAACAGGGCGATAACAAGTTTGGGCCAATCGGAGCAGCGGACGTGACGTAATTCCTGCTTCTTCTTCTTAGCGTCTCAATGGCAGACACTAAAATATTGAGGCCCAGAATTCAGCCACTTTGACAGCCTTGTCGGATGCTGTCATGAGATCCTCCCGCATGCAGGTGTCAGGACACGCAGGGCACGATGTTAGGTGGGCCATCGTTTGGACTGCACCGCAAAGGCGTTCCGCAGAACCAGCCGCAAAGCCCCACCTGACCATGTTTTCTTTGCTCCAGCCAGTCTGAGTCCGAAGCCTATTTAAAGACTTCCAGATCGGCCATGGTAGGTCATGGCCAGGGGGGAGGCTTTCTACTGTGATTTAACAAGAATGGTCCTTGTATTGGCACTTTTATTTACACAACGGAAAGTCGTGTAAACATAGTAGAGAATCCAAGAACTTATTTAGGTAGCTATTTATGTTATTCAATTAATTACATTCATACTATGTCAAGAGCGGTGGTCGGTCGCGGGATGGGTAGTCAAACCTTTAACCAAGTTTTTATTGTATTGACACTTTTTATTTACGCAACGCGTAAGGACTTAGTAAGTAGAGGTTCTAAGTACATACTTATTTGTGAACTAGGAGCCGGATTGAAAAACGTCGCTGTTATGTAATACGGCTACTTCACGTTCAGCCGGATTGTAGTCGGGATGCATTCTACAAAGAGGCGTCCAAAGTTTAGCTTTATTGTTAGTAAGTAGCAATGTAAAGTAGCAATGACTACAAATTATTATGCGAAGTTTCAGAAAAAGCTGGACACAAAAGAAACAATATTTTTTACTGACTTTTTTGGATATGTTGCATTGATATTATCAAAGCCGTGATATTACAATATCACTAGTGATTTTATATTTTCACTGTAAGTATATTATAATCTAATCAACGACGAAGTATTTTTTTTCTGAAAACATGAAGGTACTTCTGCGTTCTGAAAAAAAATTACTACGAAATTTAAGGCTTATTCTAACCTATTACATGACATACAGGAATAATGCAAACTTGCTTTTACCCCAATAATATAGTTTGGGTGTCCGACGAATACTAACCCCCATATTCTAAGTCGTTCCTCCAAAACTTTTTACACTCCACTCAACCTCGTTGTGGGTAAAAATGGTAGTGTGCGCTAGGCCTAACATGGAGTGGCTACGTACTCTTTATCTCCTCCAGGTCCTTACGGAGTTATGACTTAGAATACCGATTTCGAGGAGTATTTCGAAGAGGTTTTCAATGAGCTTTCGTTAAGTCGAGGACGAGTAAGTTTTGGAGGAACGACTTAGAATATGGGTGTTAATCTTTGGCCACTTTACCATTTTAAAGTCAAATTTTCAAGCGGCGTATCGATGAGGCGCCGTTTTGTATAAGGGCATTACTTACTTGCCGCTTTGAGAAACGCGAACGCTCATTCAAAGCGGCGTACTTTATTTTAGTCGAATTGTAATCCGGCTAGCCGCATTTCATAACAGCGACGTTTTCCAATCCGGCGCGCCGTTTGTAATACGGCGTGTTATATAATATGGCTGCGACATAATTATACTCATGTAATTAAATTGTAAAATTTTCATAAAAGCTATCATCATACATCATACATACATCTCACAACACATCACAACATTTTGCGTATAACAATTAGGATTTATTAAATCTCTATTGCATGAATAGCAAATGCCGACAAATGTATTCTGTTAATCAGTTAAAGCGTAAGAAAGTGCGTTTTTCGTGAACAAAATTTTTCAATAAAATACATCAAAAATTCAGACGATAAAGAGATTGTAAAACGATCAAAATTCACCTTCGCTTTACAGTTTGTAGGAAAATTATGCGCTGTAAAGGTAAATACCGGCGACGAAATTCAGAAGGCATTAATTGCAAATTATAATGCATTAATATTTCAGTTTTGATGCCTCGGATCGCGCGAGATTGATTTATGTAACAGGAGATTACGCTTTTAATGATTATTTTTTAATTACGTTATTAAAACATTTTGTACAGGTCAACAGCACGTACAGTTTTACATTTGCACTTCGAAAATCACCGCTATTACGAGCGACGTAAGGGCGCTCTCAAGGTCGAAGTGTAAAGCCGTACCTGCCGTTGACTGTACATTCGTTTGAAATTTTATTTCTCATAGACCGGTTTTGATGACTGTTTTTTGTTCAAAGAGTTTTCTTACGGGATGGTCCCTTAGAATGTGTAAGTTTAAGTTAGAAATCAAAGTAAATGAATTTTTTTATCTATATATAGTACATTACTGCATCGGCCAGCAAAAAAGACATTGATTGATGAACGAACGTGTAAATGTGGGCCGAGGCGAAAACGAGGCAAACATACGTAAGTCCATCAATGCCTAGTTGTGGCCAAGGCTTGTATAGTACTTTTCTCAAATAAAGCGCGGAAATAATAACTACTTTTTGAAATGAGACTAACAACGAACAACAATATTTTTTTCTTGCGTTAAAGTGTTCCTTTGTTGTTTTTTTTTCTAAAACAGCTTTCTATTTGCAAGCCAGTTCGAAATTTAAATAAAACGTTTGTTATGTTACCTCCTTGATTGCCATATTTAGGAGTAAAAGATCATTCCATTTTTAAATTACACGGCAGATATGAGTTTACTATGTAATTTATTTGGCCGCTTAACACGACAGATATGGATATTCATACAACTTTTTCCGCCCGCTGCTAGCATGTATGTGGCCAGTACAGCAATATTGATTTATCTCGAGAAGGTTGTCAAAATAATGCTCATATTTCCAAGTATGTTTGAGAAATGGTACATTCCCGCGTTAAAGTGTTCATTTGTATATTTTTCAATAAACAGCTTTCTATGTGCAAGCCAGTTCGAAATTTGAATAAAATCTTTGATAAGTTACCTCTTTGGTTGCTATGTTCTAGAGTAAAAGATCGTTCCATTTTTTAAATAATACGACAGATATGGATTTTCATACAACTTTTGCCGGCCGCGTTGCTTCCATATATGTGGCCAGTACAGAAATATCGATTTATCTCAAAAGAATCGATCTTTTACTCCGAAAAACACCAACCAAGGAGGTAACTTATCAAAAGTTTTATTAAAATTTCGAACTGGCTTGCAGATAGAAAGCTATTTTAGAAAAAAAGAAACAACAAATGAACACTTTACGCGGAAAAAATATTGTTGTTCGTTGTTAGTCTGATTTCGAAAAGTAGTTTTAATTTCAAGTTTATGATGGACTTACGTATGTATTTACACGTTTGTCCATCATTGCCTCTTTTGCTGGCCGCTGCAGTAATATACTATTAAAAGTGGAGAATTTAGAAATGAAGTGATTTATTTTTTTATTATTTTTATGCACATTCGATGGCTTGTAAAAAAAAATCTTTTTACTAACAGTACAAAAATAATATAATAAATCAGTCTCCAAATTCATCAGACGGGACTCGAACTCGCAACCGTTGGATGTCCGGTTTTATGCTCCCCACGAGATTATGAAGACACGTTGGAAGTAACACCGAGTTATAATTAAGTAATTTGACTTTAATAAACTGGATTTGTCTATAAATTTTTTTTTAAACAACTTTTTTTTATCCAATTGTAAACATTATTATTATGCATATTCAATTAAATGAAAACATACTGTTCATTAGTAATTTGCAATCTTAATGAGGCCCTGTTTTCGGAAGAAGGGACTCCGTATTATAAACAAACCGAAACCATTCTCCCGATTAGAATTACATCTTTGTATATTAATCTACTTATCCTCAGTACAGAATACAGAAGATAAAGCTTTACAATTCGACCTTAATAACCCTTCTTCCGTAGGTAATACGAGTGATTTTTGTAATGCAATTGCTTTGTTAGACATGATGTTGCCAGTACATTACCCGTATAAGCGTTTTAGTGAATCCAGCTAAGAATTTAATATCATCTTCCCAAAACCCGAAAGCCTAATGACGTCACGGTCTATATGTGTCTTAATTATTCATATCCATTACTCTCGTTTAAAGCATTAAGCCCGGTTTAAACCGGTCCCATAATTTTATCCGGTTCTTATCCGGTTTTCAACCGGAACAGATGGTTCCGGTACACGTTATTTAATTTGTGAGCTGTAACGATATTGATACTGACGAGGAAATTTTACGTCCATAATAATACAATAGTACAATACAACTTTTAACGCAGAAATAATGACCTTATAAATTGTTAAAATTCTATAAATTTTTATAATTATTTTCATTTTCTATGCATTTAAGCGTTGCATGATAGGTAACGGGATGGGTGACCAAAAGTTAAGTATATCGAGCTCTCCTCCCCAGTATGCCACGGAAGGCATGTTAAATCGTTTCTGTGCTGGTCTTGTGGTAACAACCACCGGTATCAGACCCAGGGGTTCCGGGTTCGATTCCCAGCGGGAGTATATATTGTATTCGGTTTGATTGATGGTAGAACCAAGTGTGAGTCCGCCTGGCTAGCTACCACCAACTTATCTAATCCTTACGCTATAACAACAATGTTTTCACAATTTTTGTGTTCCGGCAGTTAGAGATAAGATAGCCAGTTCCTTAGTGATTTAGGATTCCGGGAGAGGCGCGCTTCCCTCTTCAGCCTTATCAATACTTTACATCAGGTATAATAAGGTTTCGCCGGTGCTCATAAAAAAAAATGATTCCGGCTGCAGCTGACTTGCAGTCAACACCTTTCAATTTTCATTGGGTCTGTGTGGTGAGATGAGTAACTCATTCTCCTTATCGAAATCCAATCCTTAAGGAACAGGTTCCATCATCAGCCATAATCAGCCATTTTTAATGTTAAAATGGCTTATGATGAGGACGGTGATGATCCAAATATAACTAAGTTAATAGCAAACCAATGAAAAGAGGTTGATGTGCACTTTTTTATAGTTGTTTAACCTCTGAGGGACCAGGGACGTTTTAAAACGTCGCCCATTCCGCGCTGCCAACATTCGGCATAAATTCCCCGTTAATTCAATTTAAACACAGACTACAGTTTTAAAACGTTACCGGTCCCCTATACGTTTTAAAACATTGCCATATTGAATTTTTTAAGTGGGTTCCAACGACAAAAAAACAGATTCCGACGAATTGAGAACCTCCTCCTTTTTGAAGTCGGTTAATAATATATTTTATTGTTTTTTTTGTTTTTTTCACACCAATTATCTAGCCCACGGAAAGTTTCATAAATAACTTCTGTTATGGTTACTCGATAATGGATTAAAATTATTAATATATTTTTTATTTTTTTTTACATTTACATATATGATATACATATTAAACACCCAGACCAAGACAAAAAGACATGTTCATGCACACAAATATTTATCACAAGATAAATATTTGTGTGGTTCGAAACCGGGACCTCTGGCGCAGTAGGCTTAGTAACCCTACGCCAAACAGGTCGACCTAATTAATCGACTAAAGAGCTGAAGGTAGGTCATAAATATAATAGTAGGTAACTACACCAAAAGGAAAGCTTATGCAATGGTTGAAAATAAATATTTTGTTTCTTTTTTTACTCCAGTAAATCGAATTGCCCTCAAAACTTGCCATTAAGAGGCAAAAAGAGCGGGTTCCCTCAAAGATTCCAGAGGTCCTGTGGGAGTTGTTATGACACAATGATATACGGTACGCCTTTCTGAATTATACATGGGCCCGTTCTGATACAGAAAAATATTTATTTAACGGAAACACGCCATATAGGGATTTCTTATATGTTCAAGGAAAGTATCCTGATTTTCAGAGGTCCTACTCGTGATTCGTAATAATCGGTGGGTTAATTGAATTTTAATTTTGAGAGAATTGGACCGGATTTCCAAAGGCCGTGTGTTCGAGTCCCAGCTGAGAATTCACTTGTGGCTGAGTTAATTTTTTCCAATATTTTTCTATTTAAAATTTATCATAAGTATAAAAATAGCATTGAAAAATGCAAAAAATCAAAAATCATAAAAAACAAACACACTTTCGCATTTATAATATTAGTAAGGATTAGGATGTTCTTGGAAATAATTTCATTTCAGTTGCACTAATAGTGTAATTTATCGCGTTCCGGAGTAAGTAAAAATGTAGTATTGACCAAGAGATAGGAAATAAATACCAACATGTCCTTATTATTTCTATATTGCCTTGTTCATCTGTCTGATGGTAGACCATTTTTCCTCAAAAACTCCCTAAAATATTTCCAAAGATTTAAAACCATCCCTAAATTAAAACACACAGCTCCTATCTCCTTTTCAAATCGCACCTTTCCTCAAATTGAGATGTAGTCCTCCCTAGCAGATTTAATAAAACAAGGAAACAAGAGAGGGCTAAGAGTGTTTCCTTGTAGTAGCCACACTTGTCACGGCTAAACAATTGTAAATTGCCGCTCGCCTCTCTCTGATATATCGGACCATTTTTTACAACGTCGGTCCTCTTGAAAGCGGAGAGGAATGAATTTTACTACGTCCTCTTGAAAACGGAGAGGAATGAAATAGGATAAGAGGTGAGAATGAAGGAGCATTGGTTAATTATAATGTATATGAATTTAATAAGCCTGCAGGGTTTGCTTAATCTCTGGAAGTGATAATTGAAATGAATTTTGTTATTTTTAATGATGGGGAAGTCTAAAGACTTCCATATGTAGCTGTTATTTTTTATTTTTATTTATTTATTTATGGTATACACAGCAGATGACAGTCAATAACAGCATAACATGAGAGCAACGCAAGTCACGAACAAAACTGACGTCCAAACACTTAAGCTTAAATGTTATTTTGGAGGAAGTGACATATTATTGATGCCGTGTATATATAGTAACAATTACACGAGTTACTTTTTAATCTATATATAAAATTCAATGTCCTGACTGACTGATATATCAACGCACAGCCCAAACCAGGTCAAACGGTCTAGACTATCTATATGCCAAGTTTGGAGCCTCCAAATACATACAGAAATTCATGCGATGCACATTTTAAGAGTAAAGTAGGATTCTACATTGTTACGCACTTGGGGACAGCCGTGTTTATTCAACACCCACTGCCTCCAAGATGCGGTCTGCTCAGCTAGCTCAGATGGGCACGAGACTCATGGGAGTGTGCGTGGGTTCTACCTTGATGGCTGTTACACTCGGAAAGAAAATATTGAGATTAGTTCACTAAAAGGTTCTAATTCTTACTTCTAAAGAGGGCGCCACCAACACAGGAGTGTTGGAATAAATCAAACAAAGTGATACATTTCTGACAAAAATTCTATGTATATTGATTTAAAACCACTGTCATTATTTAAAATTACAAACAATTCTTTCTAAACATTATTAGCAGAAAACATGGGCACTGTTAATAAAACTCATTAAAAGTTAAAGAATAAAAGTTACATGTGGGTACTCAAAAACACATGGTAAATTATTTGGTCATGACCTGTGGAAACAAGAATCAGTGGAAGCGTCCTTCCATGAATCTATTCTGAAGCTAAATGTACAATCCTAAGTTACTTCTATATTAAAATTACATTAATACAACTGTTTTACATGTCGATGAAATTCTCAAACAAAAAGTACACAAAAACATACGGAGTTCGTTGTTAGCTTACGCAGCCATCCTCCAAGGTGTTGGTGCACTCACTCTCCCATGCATCAGAGGAGAACACTTCTACATTCTGTGGCCTGAGACGAGACACACTGCATCAGGGGGACATGTGCATCAGCCCGGGGAAAGTTGTCAGAAATGCAAATAAAATAACTTAATTTCTGGATTAAAACAAAGGAGCGGCTCTCTGAAACAAAATAAGAGAGCACACGATAATTCTCAAGAAGTTCCACCATGAAGCGTGGGACTCCAACCAAGACGAAACGGTATGAAAAACTCACCTGCCGCTCCATATTAAAATTCTTGATTCATATAAAAAATATATATTGGCACTATGCCATATCTTGGATCACCACCTCATCTCCAACAACGGATCGGACGATCCCAATATAAATTTCTGCTTCCAATATTTTATGTCGTATCGACCGACACCGAGGATCGAAAAGAAAGGCAAGTCACCGTCACCGGCGACCATAGACGAGCCGAACCAAAAACAATGATATATTGTTCCAGAATTTTCCACAAAAAGAATTTAGATTTTTTATTCTACAACTAATTGAAATGTATTTTAATAAATACAGAAGACATACTGAAAGTAAATTAAACCATTACAATATTAAAAAACATTAGACAATAGCAATAAATATGCAATGAGTAACTTTCACAAAGACAGCAAGTTGTGATTTATAACATTAAGTTATTGCCTGTTACGAAACGTAAAACGTCAGATGTCATGTCATTCGCTGTCAATGTCAAAGCCACTCAAAACAATAACACTGGTAGTTGTTATTGTGAAAATATTGAAAACAACAAAATATTACGGAATGAATGCTAACTAAAACTTTGGTAAATACGTGTAAAGAATGATTCTGCAATGAAATAGCTCGGTGCGCAAGGAACCTACGGTTAGTAACACTAAAATCAGTGCCACAAAAAAATGGTAAACAAAACACTATCGTGTCCGGGGCGACGGTGTATCCCGTGATCTGTTCTTGGCGTCGTTGATGGTGAATTCAACACAGGGCCTGAGCCCAGTCCTGCGAATAGACCACCAGACACACCCTCACTCCAGTCTCGAGAGTGAAAATACCACGGTTGCGTATTATACACGCAACATACCCCCCTCACAAGAGCGAAGACGGGCGTGTGGAACAAAGGCCTATTCGCTGAAACAAGACAAAAAGTTAACAATGTACAACAACAACCAAACAACAACACCAACAGCATACACCATTTTAATAATCCTAGTGGCTGTCGATCACTAGCGACCCAAGTGGAATGTTCTCTGAATTCTTAACAAATATTCTTGTCTCCAAAGACTATAAAGCTATCACTTCTATTAAATGTTTTTTTTTTTTATTTATTTATTTAAATCCTATTAAAATAAAGGAATAAAACCTTAAAAATATTTCTTAAATTCCTAAGCATGCATCTAACATCCTACTTAAGTGAGGATAATACCCCAAATCCTTAGTGTGTTTAAACATATTCTATTCTGTAAGTGAACACCATAGTGCACTTATTCTAAACACGATGTTAATAAACATCATTAAACTCTTATAAAGAGTGTTGAAATTAAATTCTCTATTTCTTACAGTTTGTTGATTCACAATACTGTTTTAGAATACATAACGTGAGAAACGTTGTTAACTCATTACGAGTGTTGAAAAGTTTATATACTACTACTGTACTAATCCTAACTAATAAGTGTGGAGCGAGATACGGGTCAAGAACAAACTAACATTACATCTATCTAACATACCTAAGTTCCTAAAATTGGTCGACTAATAATTTTGAAATATGCACACTCACTTTTACTCACTCTTCTTTCACACCCTAGTCAGCTTGTTCTCACCCCCCATCTCACTGCGCAGCTTATTTTCCTATCCTAGCTTATCTATACCTGACTCATAACTAAGGGCAGACATGTATGATGTCCTTAATGTGAGTTAAACCTAACTTTTTGCCATTTAAGGCGCGTAAGCGATAAACAAGAGGGCTCACTCTCTCTTCCACTACGCATTTAATATTTCTAGGGGCTAGTTTACTAGCGAAGTCGTCACTTGCTTTGGATAAAACGTAGTCCCTTTTCCAAACAATTTGGCCTACCTTGAGACCTAAATTTCTTTTTCTCTTATCATAAATTCTTTTGCCTTTTTCATAGGCTACCCCTAACTTTTCTTTGACTTTATTAAAAATAGTTTGCAGTTCCTTAAGGGAATCTGCATACTCCTTACGTTCTGGGAAGCTTATTTTTTCTTGAACGTCTGTAGACCCAAGTCTATAGTGTTCGGTGTCCAGGATAATTTCTCTACCATGAACGAGAAAGTACGGAGTGAAGCTAGTGGCCTCATGTACGCTGTTGTTCATGGCGGACTGGATATGTGGCAAGTGCACGTCCCACTCTTTGTGACTACCCTTAAGGAAGGACGAGATGGCGTCACCAAGGACTCTGTTAACTCGTTCGACAGGGTTCACTTGAGGGGTGTACACAGTGGTGTAAAATAGGTTGGGTACCTTGTACCTATCAATTAGGTCCCTAAACTCTCTAGACGTGAACACCGTGCCATTGTCACATATCACCGTCCGAGGTACACCGTGCACCAGGAGAACATTCTCTTCTAATTTCTGTATGATTGTCGAGGCGGTTGCCTTTCTTATGGGGAAAAGGAACACATACTTGGAAAAGTAGTCGGCCACAACCATGACATAGACATTGCCTTTCTTGGAACGTGGTAAAGGTCCATGTAGGTCCACTGACAAGGTCTCGAATGGTCTATGTACTTTCTTGGGCTGCCCCATTAACCCGGGTCTAGCCTGGTTGGTCGACTTATTTGCCAAGCAGATGTCACAACTCCTAATATAATTCTTGACTTCTTTTAAAAGTTTAGGCCAATAATATCTAAGCGCTATCCTTTTAACCGTTTTGTTAATACCGAAATGACCAGCAGTAGGCTTGTCATGGTTCTCCAATATAATTTCTGTTCGGTTGCATGAAGGCACCACAAGTTTAAACGAGGTATCCTGTTCTAGGGCATATTTACTTTTAATAAGTTTATATAGCCTACCATCTATGATTCGGAACTTAGGGTAACGGTGTGGGGTCTTCGCGCAACTTTCATACATTTTATCATACCACGGATCTTTCGACGGGTAATAAATTTCTGCAAGGTTGTCCACGTTAAGTCTACTCAGTGCGTCTGGTACGACATGTAAGTGTCCCTTTCTGTGTTTAATTTGAAACTGGAATTGCATCAGCCGCATTGCCCACCTAGCTAACCTGCCACTCGGCGACTTAAGGCTTAGTATCCACTGCAGTGATGCGTGATCCGTGATGATAGTGAAAGGGTGGCCTTCTACGTAACACCTAAACTTTTCTACGCTGTATAGAGCGGCTAAGCATTCCTTTTCGGTCACAGAATAGTTCTTCTCTGCTCCGGTCAGACTTCTGGAAGCGTAGGCTATGACCTTTTCTGTGCCGTCAATTTCCTGCGTTAGCACGCTGCCGATACCCTTATCACTAGCGTCACATTGGATGCAAAATTCTTTACTAAAGTCGGGACAAGAAAGCACTGGTGACGTAACGAGACATCCTTTGAGTTTCTCAAAAGCTTCCTGAGCATCGCCATTCCACTCAAACTTCTTCAGCTTTTTACTCGTTAGACGATTCAAAGGAGCTGCTATTGTCGAGAAGTTTGGGATGAAACGGCGGTACCACCCTACCATTCCGAGGAAACTTTTGACTTCTTTTGTCGACTTAGGAGTTGATAAACCAACAATAGCTTTCGTCTTTTCTGGATTGGTCCTTAGTCCATCTCGGTCCACCTTGTATCCGAGATAATCAAGTTCATTTCTACAAAAATGAGACTTTTCAATATTTACTGTTAATTTAGCCTCTTCTAATTTCTTATATACGCGGTCCAGTAGTTCCAGGTGTTGAGCGAAATCACCCCTATTTACCACGACTATGTCATCTAAGTAAGTAAAAACTGATAAGGTCAAATCAGAGTTCTGAAATTCAGCGGTGAACAGTCGGTCCATCAATCTTTGTAAAGTTTGAGCCGCTGTACTTAAACCAAAACACATTCTCTTAAATTGGAACAGTCCTCGACCAGGTACACTAAAAGCTGTCTTCTCTTTCGAAGACTCATCCAGCTCTACCTGCCAGTAAGCAGATTTTAAGTCTATAGATGTCATATACTTAGCTCCTCGCAGACTATTGAGAATGAAATCTATATTAGGTAAAGGATAACTATCAAACTTAGTAACCGAGTTCAATTTTCTACTGTCGAGGCAGACTCTAGGTTCTCCATTGGCCTTCTTTACAATAACCAACGGGCTATTCCATGGAGAGTTAGAAGGCTCTATTACACCCATTTTCAGCATTTGATCAACTTCTTTATGTACAACCTGAAGCATCGCAGGTGAAAACTGGTGACATTTCTGCCTCACAGGTGGATGGTCTCCTGTGTTGATCACATGTTGAACAAGACCTGTCTTTTCTAAAGTGTTACCTAATGTTAATTTTTTAAAACTCTCTATTCTCAAATTAAGCTGTTTTAACTGTTGAGGCGTTAAGTCTGCACTAGTTTGAAGAGTACCTGATTCTACAAAATTCTGATTAGTTAAACTATTTACTTCAATTAATTTTAAAATTTCTGTTCCAATATTAAAAATTTTCCAAAATTCTATACCAAAAATAATAGGTGTTTTGACTTCTTCTATTACTAAAAATTTTATTCTATGAGTTAAGTTGTTGTATTCTACAAGCAAGCGTGCATAACCAACAGCTGTGCTTTGCGAACCGTTTGCCGTGATTATTGTGGGTGCTGGTTCATAGGTATCGAGCACAGCCCCATACATGGCTAGGGTACGAAAAGCAGAGCCATTGATTACACTACACATTGCACCGGAGTCCAAGAGACCCCTACATTCTCTACCGAGGATCGACACAGTCAAGTATGGTCTGGCATCACCAGGCATGGGGTTGAAATACGCTTCGTTTACGCTTAGTGTATTTATTGCCTCTGGTTCCACCTGAACATCCCTGACTCTGCCTTCCCTAGTTTCTGAAAATTTAACTTTCTTATTCTGATTTCTAAAAATTTTACTATTACGTTTTTTAATTGGACCGCTGCTCTGGCTCTGGGTTAAGTTTCTCCGGGTCGTGAGGCTTCCCCGCAGTTTAAATTAGGGCGTGCTCTACAGGAGTCGCATTGAGGTCGCGTCACCCCAACTTTCCCACAGCCATAGCAGTGTATCGTTCTATTAAATTTACAATTTTGTTCAATGTGACCTTTCCTTTGGCACTTCTTACAAATTAAATTTTTACTATCAATTTCTGAAACTGAGTTCTTGGTTGAAAAATAATTCTTTGTCTTGTAACACAAGTCCGGATGTAGCGAACTAGACGCGGGAGTGGAGGGATTGACGTGAGCGGAGCACTCAGCCTTTAAGTCCTCCAGGACTTTGCACCGCGCACGTAGCTCTGCTACACTCGCAAAAGTGTCACAAAATACTTTGGCTTTATAATAAGGCGCAAGGTTATCTTTAATAATGCCTACTTGTTCCGATTCCGGTAGTGGATTATCGAGACGTTTAAAATATGTTCTCATTACATATATGTAGGAGACAACACTCTCCGATGGGTGTTGTGTCCTATTGTAAATTTCTTTAAGTGTTTTCCGGTGATAAGAAGCCGGCAAAAATTCTTCTTTGAGAAGGTAGACAAACTCTTCCCAGTTGGTACAATCTCTACCGTAGAAACGGTACCACTCTAGGGCTTCGCCCTCTAAAAGTTGCGAGACACCCCTAAATAGTTCGTTAATTGAAACGTTCTTAGCTATCCTAAGCTCTTCTAGTCTCTCTAGGAAAGCATGCAGAGTTATCTTACTGTCCCTACCAGAGAACCTAATATTCCACTTAGAGACGTTACGAGTTGGGTCGATAGTGATCTGCAGCTCACCTGTTTGTATGGCTGTTGCTGCTGCTGTGTGACCAGCCGGAACCGACGACTGCGGACGCGGCTCATCACTACTGGGCACGCTGCTATCCTCAGCGAAGCAAACTCCCATCTCCCCTGTCACATCAACATTCAAAAGTTTAAATGTGTTATCACATTCTTTTATTAATGAGGAAATCCTTTCCGAAACTTTGTCATCCTTAGATGTGAGGCGACACAATCTAAGTTTGACATGTGTTAGTCGAGAAATAATTCTATCTCGACAAGAAGGGGTCAACGGCTCAGCAGTTGTTAACTGTACAAGGTCGCTGATTTTATTCTCACAAATTTCTAATTCTGATTCTAGCCTTAAATCTGCAGGATTAATAGTCACTGCAAGACGACCAGTTCTTGTTAATGAGAAGAGCTTAGCTCGCATCTCATCCACTTTTCTCAAATTCTTATGACCTCTGACTAAGAGTTCATATTTTAATTCATCACTCAACAAGTGATAAAAATTCATTTTCACTGAAGCCATTTCTAACAATGAAAGATTCTCAAACAAAAAAACAAAGATAAGCGAACACTAACCTCGATATCCGAGATACCAAATGATGAACAACGACGGACGGAGTAACCCTCCAACAATGTGTCTCATCACCGGGCCCCACGTTGGGCGCCAATTATGTTACGCACTTGGGGACAGCCGTGTTTATTCAACACCCACTGCCTCCAAGATGCGGTCTGCTCAGCTAGCTCAGATGGGCACGAGACTCATGGGAGTGTGCGTGGGTTCTACCTTGATGGCTGTTACACTCGGAAAGAAAATATTGAGATTAGTTCACTAAAAGGTTCTAATTCTTACTTCTAAAGAGGGCGCCACCAACACAGGAGTGTTGGAATAAATCAAACAAAGTGATACATTTCTGACAAAAATTCTATGTATATTGATTTAAAACCACTGTCATTATTTAAAATTACAAACAATTCTTTCTAAACATTATTAGCAGAAAACATGGGCACTGTTAATAAAACTCATTAAAAGTTAAAGAATAAAAGTTACATGTGGGTACTCAAAAACACATGGTAAATTATTTGGTCATGACCTGTGGAAACAAGAATCAGTGGAAGCGTCCTTCCATGAATCTATTCTGAAGCTAAATGTACAATCCTAAGTTACTTCTATATTAAAATTACATTAATACAACTGTTTTACATGTCGATGAAATTCTCAAACAAAAAGTACACAAAAACATACGGAGTTCGTTGTTAGCTTACGCAGCTATCCTCCAAGGTGTTGGTGCACTCACTCTCCCATGCATCAGAGGAGAACACTTCTACATTCTGTGGCCTGAGACGAGACACACTGCATCAGGGGGACATGTGCATCAGCCCGGGGAAAGTTGTCAGAAATGCAAATAAAATAACTTAATTTCTGGATTAAAACAAAGGAGCGGCTCTCTGAAACAAAATAAGAGAGCACACGATAATTCTCAAGAAGTTCCACCATGAAGCGTGGGACTCCAACCAAGACGAAACGGTATGAAAAACTCACCTGCCGCTCCATATTAAAATTCTTGATTCATATAAAAAATATATATTGGCACTATGCCATATCTTGGATCACCACCTCATCTCCAACAACGGATCGGACGATCCCAATATAAATTTCTGCTTCCAATATTTTATGTCGTATCGACCGACACCGAGGATCGAAAAGAAAGGCAAGTCACCGTCACCGGCGACCATAGACGAGCCGAACCAAAAACAATGATATATTGTTCCAGAATTTTCCACAAAAAGAATTTAGATTTTTTATTCTACAACTAATTGAAATGTATTTTAATAAATACAGAAGACATACTGAAAGTAAATTAAACCATTACAATATTAAAAAACATTAGACAATAGCAATAAATATGCAATGAGTAACTTTCACAAAGACAGCAAGTTGTGATTTATAACATTAAGTTATTGCCTGTTACGAAACGTAAAACGTCAGATGTCATGTCATTCGCTGTCAATGTCAAAGCCACTCAAAACAATAACACTGGTAGTTGTTATTGTGAAAATATTGAAAACAACAAAATATTACGGAATGAATGCTAACTAAAACTTTGGTAAATACGTGTAAAGAATGATTCTGCAATGAAATAGCTCGGTGCGCAAGGAACCTACGGTTAGTAACACTAAAATCAGTGCCACAAAAAAATGGTAAACAAAACACTATCGTGTCCGGGGCGACGGTGTATCCCGTGATCTGTTCTTGGCGTCGTTGATGGTGAATTCAACACAGGGCCTGAGCCCAGTCCTGCGAATAGACCACCAGACACACCCTCACTCCAGTCTCGAGAGTGAAAATACCACGGTTGCGTATTATACACGCAACAACATACGATGGTCCAGTAATAATTTAGGTATGTTGTTACAGCTAATTTTCTTAAGACCCATGAGGAAGATACTTTTGCTATAACTCATGAAATAAAAATTTATTACATTCAGTATTCAGATTAGTTAGCTGCGCCACTGTTAGCCTAGTTTTATCTACTTGACTGATCTGATGGCTCAATAGTTTAGTTAGTATTAGGTTTAAGCATTGGATTGTGGGCTTAATCCGTGGATATTAATACGTGGTCACGTATACTATAGTATACGATTTTGCACCATTCCCAGTAACGCGGATGCTAGAGCAGTCGTACTTTCGGCGATGATATTTGACGCGTATTGTTGTCCCGCTAATAGGAAATGTAGGTAGAAAGATGACTTGTGTCAACGCAAACACTTACATACAACAAATTATGTGTCCAACAGGAGTGACCAAGTGTCCGCGAATGTGAATGTAACGATCATTTTGTGTTATTCATATCACAATTTCTAAAATCTTTGTTGGTTTTATTAACAGTATCTAACACAAGTGCCCAAGCTTATCTCGGTATTTGATTTATATTTGTATATAGGTAAAGTTATCTGATATGTATATTTATCGTCTCCCACGACAAGTCCCATTTGTTCCACATTATTTCAAAGTGGCTTATTCATAAGTCCCGTTCAGTGATACTCGAGATTTATTATAGTAAGTAATTGTTTCTGTCGGACAGTTACAGGAAACGTTTACCTGAACTGACTATTAGTTTCAATCATTTGTTTCATAGCTTTGTTGTAAAGTCTACATTGGAATTGTTTGAGTATATTGGAAATTGTAATAATATTTACAGATTGTTTGCCTAATCCAACAAGATCTTTTTCTATGATTTTTTTTATTTTTGCATATTAACACCGGGCGTTTTAGTGCGCACGTCCAGTCAACATGGACCACTCAGCACCAGGACTCCCGACCTCAAACCATCCTCCGGTCTAGACCTCCGAGTAGCCGGATTACAGTCAAAAGGAACGGGTATGATTGTATTGTCCCATCTGAGAATTCACTTGTTTTCTATTTAAAATTTACCAACAAGATCTATTTTCACTCTTCACTAAAGACCAGGTGAAATACTTCAACAATTTTATAACATCGACTTTACATAACAGCTAGTGTCGTATAGCTATCACAATAGAATTTTCTAGCATTCTATCACTGCATGGTATTAAAATTAAATTAGTGGAAAAAGTCGTGTTTTATTGCATACATATTTTGCTTTCTAACAATTATATTAATGTTAATTCGTAAATGGAAAAGCAAGAATAAATTTTATTTGTACCCAATTATGTTAAAGCGGCTAAAGAGATTTGGATGAAATTTTGCATTCAGATATAAGACAACTCTGGATAGCTTTTATGCCGATATTAGCATGGGAACAGGAATCACGCAAGTAAAACTCGTCCATAAGTTTCCTACATACCTAAATCCAAATGTTTTGCAATGAAATATTACTGAGCTGAGAAATTTCTCTGAAACTGGTAACTCTAAAAAACATTTTCATTCCGTCAACTAAGAATTTTGCACACAAATTTCATTTAGCGGGCCTTTTTAGAGGCTAATTTTCATTCCTAGTTTTAACTCTCTAGACATCCCATAACCTACATTTCCAGCTATACCACAGTATACGACACATACAGTATTTTAACTTTCTACAACACGTCAGTTCGCGAGTAATACCCGACGCGCCTCGTCTCGGTGAGAGTCTCGAATACGCCGCGGTGAAGAAAGCACGCTGTGAAAGTTTGTACACAGTAAGCGTGTGGTAGGTAATGGCTAATCTATGTTGGCGGGCAGCCCTATCGCGTATTGCATATCGCGCGGCTGCAATAACAATTATTAACTTTTATCAAGAAAGAGTGACAAAATACTGATTTATGCTGAGGCTGTACAGACCTATAAAGTAACATACAAAGAACCTCTTACTATAATTTAATGAGGTAATGTCAAAATGGCGATCCGTATCACAAATGGACTTTAATTGATCAAGTGTCCTGTTTGTGGGTATTGTTAATAGCGGTTGACGTTTGAGGTTCCGTACCCAAATTATACTAGTGAGTTGGGTTGGTACTCAAATAACAACTGGTGATATGATATTTGTTATTTCTTAGAAATTGTCTGATCCTTTGGATATTTTTGGATTGCAAAAAAAATATTGTTATAATTTATTTATTTGATTTGGTGAAGCTAAGATTTTTGCAAGGTGGCAAAAGCTAGATGGGAGTACTCGTAGCCTGTTCATGTCGTCGTCGTCGTCTCCGCCACATAACACCCACTGCTGGGTATAGGCCTCCCCCAAAAGGGGGGGTTTGCCATAATCGCCACGCTTGGCAGGCGGGTTGGCGATCGCAGTATGGCCAAGTTTGTAGGAGACGCTGCTGCCCGTCTTCTGAAGGCTGAGTCCCTTACACCCATATTCTAAGTCGTTCCTCCAAAACTTACTCGTTCTAGACTTAACGAAATCTCATTGAAAACCTCTTCGAAATACTTCTCGAAATCGGTATTCTAAGTCATAACTCCGTAAGGACCTGGAGGAGCCAAAGTGTACGTAGCCACTCCGTGTTAGGCCTAGCGCACACTACCATTTTTACCCACGACGAGGTTGAGTGGAGTATAAAAAGTTTTGGAGGAACGACTTAGAATATGGGGGTTAGTCGTCTTTTTGAGACTTACGACACCTTTTTTTACTTTTACGACACCCACGCGATGAGACGACACTACACAGCTACATCAGTCTGTTCACGTACATGATGATAATCATATCGCCTACTACAAAGATGTTTTATGATACCTACCTACCATCACTGTAATATGCGTTGAAATCTGTGATGAAAACTGCACAAGTGCACACATTGACAAATAACAAGTAGATCAAAAGACACGAAACAGCACGGAAATGGAAGAGATAGCAAATTGAATCGGACCCCACATGGGGTCTTCTCAGTGTTTCACAATGCGGGCTCGTATGACATACCTGCTTCTAGTACACACATTAGCATTGGCCTCCTACAACTAGAGTTCTTATGACCGAACTTTTTCGTAAGTCGGCTCAAAGAATTACAAGGTACGAGTATATTACCGTTAAAAGGACGCTGACTTTATGACCGTTTTAATGGATTGTTACATACAAGCGGAATGTATTTCTAAGTTTCACATGTAACACGCTATACTAAAATTAAGATTTTGCTAGTTCTTTTAGCTACAAGATATTTCGCCGTAGGAACGTTTTGTTGAACGTTATGCCGTTTGGTTGGTGGTAGGACTTGTTGTAAGTCCGCCTGGCTAGCTACCACTATCTTATCTATGTCTGACGCCATAACAATGTGTTCTGGCAGTTAGAGATAAGATAGCCAGTTCCTCATCTTCCGCCTTATCAATACTTAACATCAGGTATGAATTCCAGCCCCCCTAGCATGAACACCGCTATAACCCGCGATATGCTAAAGATCATCATGCTTAAACAAGTGTTTACTCCGTTAAGATGTGAGTGGGACAGTGACACGTTATCGAGTCGATAAAAGCCGTTTATGCTAGGCCTACTGGGTAAAAGCTAAGAGTCTCCCCATAAAATAACACTTTGTAAAAACTTTGTTGAAAATGTATTTGATCTTCATGTC
Source organism: Chrysoteuchia culmella (assembly GCA_910589605.1). Taxonomy (NCBI): domain Eukaryota; kingdom Metazoa; phylum Arthropoda; class Insecta; order Lepidoptera; family Crambidae; genus Chrysoteuchia; species Chrysoteuchia culmella. Next base: position 14,508,883 of record OU342664.1, on the reverse strand, counting down.
TGTATGTCCGATATTTTAGGGGCCATTAAATTTGTCGTAAATTTCAATATCTTCGCCATTGCCGCTTTCACCGTGACGCGGTCTGCAAGCTGTGTTACGTTTGATGTATTTTCATACTTTTACGGTACGAAAATAAATATCGTGTCATCATCAGCCATTTTTAATGTCGATATACTGCTGCCCTAGCAGACGTTTCTTGATGTATGGTTGCAAGTTCATGAAGGAGCTCCATATAATGAGTTTCTGGTCTTCCATCGAGCTCCTATGGACGCCGGATCACTGCGCCAATCGAGCAGCTCCTATATGTATCTCAAATACTCATACATAAGATAGGTAGGGTTTGCGAACCGATGGCGTAGCATAGGAAATTCAGCATTTGCCACGGCGAAACTTCAGAGCCTCCGTAACCGCCGCAAAGTTGCATGTAACTGCACTTCCTTGTTGGAGAAACACCATCCCTTTCCACTATCGGGGTACCAGACGCAGGTTAGCTTATCACCCGTACGTCGTTGGCATTCCAACGGTACGTACCAAGCACTTTGCTGATATAATTCTTATGCCAACCGCTAAAGAATGAAATGCGCTGCCTGCTCATGTGTTCCCCTATTCCTACAACCTTGGCCTCTTCAAGGCGAGAGTGAATATGCATTTTCTGGGTAATCATGCAACACCTTAGACCAGATCCTGTATAATATGCACGATGGTGGTCAAATACCTGCCCAGTTTTTATAAAAAAAAGCTTCTTTGACATTCACAACTGCTTGTAACAGCCTAGACTGAATAAATTATATTGAGTTTGAATTGAGTTGCGGGGTTTGCAGAGTTTTTTTTATAATAACTGGTCAGGCATTAGACCACCATCGTGCTTTGTGAACAGGATGTGCTCTAGCATGTTGCATGCTTGCCCAGGAATTGCCTATTCAGTCTCGATTTGAAGAGGCCAAGGCAAAGTAATGTGTCATTAAGCGCTTGGTTCGGACCGTTGGAATGTCAACGACATACGGGTGATAAGTTAATCTGCATCTGGTACCCCGATGGTGAAAGGGGGCTGGAAGAACAAGGTCGTGCAGTTCTCTTGCACGCTCTCCAAAGTGTATCCTAAGATCAAAGGAGCAGATAGGGTTAAAATGTACAAACACCACTCTCCTACCCACACCTCAACGACGCCACATTTGGTATATGTTACTGCCGTTGCTGGTTCTAAGATGTTGCTTGGAAACAATAGTGACAGGTTGCCAACCCCCTCGCCTACAATAGGTTTTTATAAAAGCCTTGTCCGTTGTGAGACTTTTACTATCATCATCAACTGTCACGTTCAGGTAGCAAGAATGAGACGTCGCTATATTCGCCGTATGGCAGCTTGCCACTCTCACAACCTGAAAATAACCTAAACAGAATTGCAAAGATTTGATGGGTGTCTATAAAGGTGTTTTGTCACTCCCAGTCTCATGAGATATTATTAAACTCGTTTAGGATCACAAAACATAGCACTGTGATTGCAAAATTTAAACCACAACTATTGACTAAAGACACGTTGCTGTTGGTTGTACCTATTGAAGTTCAGAAATACAGTGTTCACTTGGATGTAGCGATAATTTTGTTGACACATCACCTCCGGGAGTTTGCGAGGTGTAAGGCCGTTTGTCCACTGCCGTCGCCGCCGAGACGTCAACGAGAACGAGATTATTTCTGGCCGAGATGAAGATTACACAATGGCGATCGTATATCCACCGCAATGATCTCGGTGATTACCTGCATATAGGTAATGTGTCTTGATTACAAAAACCTCGACCTCGGCCGCGGCGTATATTGGCAAAAGTAAACGTGTATTGTATTGCCGGCACATCGGCCCGGCACAAATCACAATCTTGGGCCTAGTTCTATTGGCTGTACCGATTCACCGTAAAATACGTTCCAGACGCTGTAATCCAGATTCCAAACAGAGGTGACCTTGGTGGGAGCTTGGTTTGCATCCGCGGCTGTTTCGGATTGGGATAACATCTACCGTCTAGCTAGATGTATGGCAACTAGCAAGGTCAGGAAGCTGGATGACATCCGTCTAGAATATGCTTAAACTTCAGCAGCAGGCACTCGGGTGACGAGTTTGCGGCGGACAGGCGTCTATTTAGTAAATGTACGTGTCGCTAGGTCCTACCACATAACACAAGCGTCAAATACCTTGGCTTTCACCTCGACAGACGGCAAACCTGGAAAATACATATTCAGAAGAAGCGTGATGAGCTAAACTTTAGATCAACATCCCTGGAATGGCTAATGGGTAGAAACTCGCGGCTGTCCGTTGAGAACAAGGTCATGATATATAAAGCCATACTAAAACCAATATGGACCTATGGTATACAGCTGTGGGGTTCAGCAAAAACATAGAATATAGAAATTCTGCAAAGATTCCAAAACAGTGTGCTGAAAACAATAGTCAATGCCCCATGGTTTACAAGAATGGATGAAGTTCATGATTATCTAAAAATCCTAACAGTTAAAGAGCAAATTGCTAAAAGCATAAGTTCGTATAAAGAGCGAATCAGTAATCATCACAACAAACTGGCCCGGAGTTTTATTGAACCATTGCAGACAAGACGTCTGAAGAGACTGCATACTTGGGACAACACAAACACTACTAGTTAGCAAAACATGAAGGCAGCTTGACATTGGAAAGGCATGCCTACACGCCACTAATAAGACCACAACAACTGCTTATGGTTCAAGGACCGATCGCATGTTGGAAAAAGAAGAAATATGAAAAAAAAAAAAAAAAAAGTGTCGCTACCTCGGCGTCGTCATCTCGTTGACATCACGTCCCGGTGACGGCGGCGGTGGACGAACGGCCTTAGGGCCGATTTGGGGGTGATTCAAGGTCTGATTAGGGGGTGAGTGTGAGCAAGCTGTTATATCAGATCGTGCCGATGGAAGCGATGCGGAATGCTCTTTAGACGATTTGCGTAACCTTGCGAAAGTGTGGATGATTTACTTATTTAGCAATGATGTTTAAGAATAGATATGTTACCTACATAGTAATTTGCGTTGAAATCTGTGACGCAGACTGCACACATTGACAATTGACAAGTAGGACAAATAACACGAAAAAGCACGAAAATAAAAGACAAAGCAAATTGAATCGGACCCCGATATGGTCTTCCCAATGTTTCACAATGTGAGCTCGTATGACTTGCTTCAAGTACACACAAATAATATCATCATCATATATCATCAATGATGATCATAACATAATAAATATTTAACAAGAAAATATACTAGAAAAAAGCAACTAGTCTCATGTCGCCCTGACGGGATTCGAACCCGCATCCTTGAGAGTCCGGCCCAATGCACAAACCAATTATGCTACAGAGACCTATGAGGACTCGTCGAATTTTTCTAGTATATTCACCGTTCTACGGTGTTGGCCACCGTCGCTTCATCAATGAGAGAAATATCCTCGCATTCGAAAGAAACATCTTTACAGATGTTTGACTATCGATTAAGATTAAACAGCCGAAGAACAAGAAGTTTTTTCTAGTATATTTTCTTGTTAAATATTTATTACATAAAAATAGCATTGTAAAATGCAAAATTAAAAAGTTATAATCATCTCATGTTTGCATCATCCACCAGATTTACTTAGTAAGTTCGATTAAAATTTTCACCACAGAACACAAGATAGAGTTTAAAGACCAATTCAATATGTAGGTACGTCAAAGTGTCGCATTTTGTAGGTAGGAATGTACTGAAAAGTAACGCATCAAGTTTGACGCTGACGAATACGCATGACAGGACTAACCTAATTTTGGGTAAAACTCGGTTGTTTTTGTATTTAGATGCTTTGTATACATAATAAATAAAAAAAGTAGGTAGGTACTTAAAAATCAACCAGATATATTATCTGATTGATTGAAGCATGTATAGGATATCTCAGAAATAAAGCACGATGTTGAACTTCAAAACTTATTTTATTGTTGATCCAAACTTATATCACGCACAAAACTTAGTAACACTCTTTGCAACAAGACTTAGCATTCCAAGACTTAGACTTAGATACCTAAACTTATTGTAAGTACTTAACGTCCGACCTCGACGACTGCCAGCAAGAGAATGCCCATGACCGCATGGCGCGCCCGCTACGCAGCGCGCGCCAAAATGGCCGCCGTCGGTGTTGCCAGAGCAAGAAATTAAATTTCCACAAAATGAAACCTTACACTCGACCATCCTGAACAATGTGTATGTCCTCATACACAAACCTACTAGAACCTTACACTCGGTGAAATACGGTAATGATATGATATACTAATCAAAGAGAGAAAAAAAGAACTTTTTTTTTAAATGTATACTTCTTATTGATTAAATTTTTAATTACATAATGATTATGACTTTTTTATACATGACAAATCAGGTATAACTTAATATAATAGGGACAGGTAACTTCTACGAAAACTTATTTGAATCTTATAACCATTATATATAATAAATACTGTGTCCTCTATTGCTATTAAAACTTATAATGATTCTTGATCTAAATCAACTTAATCCATAATGTGTTTATTTCAGGTCAAGCCATTTCATCGGACACCTCGTACTTGACCTGAAACAACACATAAGAATCTATGTAAATACATTGTATTGTATACAGCAAAGTGATAGAAACTCTTATTATTTTCATGATAATCATCACTTAACACTTATACCAATCATAAGAACTGATTATAATAAAAATCAAACAAGAAACATAGAATTTACATTATTGTTGTCAAAATAGGAATACATTGTAATTAATCTTATATATATATTTTTGTTATTCTGATAAATTCTCATCACTTGTATCATTCGCGGCATCATTATCAGGGTCATCATCTATTTCCAAAGAAGCTATATGAATCCACGGTTGCATTCGATCTGCTGCAACAGTAGTCTTTCGCCTATTTTTCATTCCTTCAAACCCTGGGATTGGTGCTACTTTGTACCGGTCGTTTCCCAAGGTTTTCACTACCTTATATGGCCCTTCATACGATGGCATTAGCTTGGTACTCTTGCCATTATTCTGAAAAGCTACTTTTGTTATTTTGACTAAGTCGCCGTTGTTATAGGTTCGCGCAGGTCGGCGACCTTGATCGTAATATTGTTTTTGGGAATCCTGAGCCCTATCAATTCTATTTTTAACGGTATTTCGAATAGTCGGCAACGCACAGCTTTCGAGAGCTTCGTTGGTAACTTCGTTCATTGATGGATTAAACTCGCTATTCATTTCCACACCAAATAGGACTTCCGCAGGTGATCTACCTATTGTTTTTTGTATTGTGTTATTCAGCCCCCATTGGATTCTACCTAATTTTCCATCCCAACCTTTGTCATCTCCATTAATATTTTGTGCTGTTAATGAATCTAGGATTGTTCTATTATACCTTTCGACCTGTCCATTTGACCTTGGGCTTGCCACCGCGTTCAATATATGTTTCGTCCCTCTATCGAGGCAGAACTTTCTAAAAGCATGGGAGGTGAAACAAGACCCTCGGTCGGTGACAAGTCGATCGGGAGCCCTGAATGTGTCAAATATGTCGCTTAGTGCTCTTATAGTGTTTTGCGTGTTAGTATTCCTAACTGGCTTAATAAATAAAAACTTTGTGAATGAGTCTACCACGGTCAAAATGTGGGCATAACCCCTTTTGGATTTCACAAAGGGCCCAAGATGGTCAGCGTGTAAAGTATGAAAAGGTTTTTGGATCTTTTCAATAGGATGAAGAAATCCTTCACTAGCAAGACTTTTCTTTTTGGCATATGCGCATTCGATGCATGCATTGACGTACTTTTTTACAAATCGTCTCATTTTTGCGAACCAATAACATTTCTTTACACGATCGAAAGTTTTCTCGAAACCGACGTGACCTATGTCGTCATGGTTTCTTTTGCAAACCTGCCATCTTGCACCCTTTGGGACCACCCACCTGACCTGTTCCTTATCACCCCCTATACACCTAAAAAGCTTATTTTCTCTCAGAACATAATTCTCCCTGATATATTCTACCCCTTTAGCATCCAGATTACTACTTACAATATCGCGGATCCTTCTTAGCTCCGAATCCCCTAATTGTAGTGTGAGCAGCCAATCCTCCTCACTTATGACCATTACCCTAGGATACTGCTCAGGATTCTCAGTTTCAGTATCTTTAATAGGATTCCTCGATAGGGCGTCAACATGCGCCATTTTAGTACCTGCCCTATACTCTACCAAACAGTCAAATTCTTGCAACAAGAGCCACCACCTAGCAATACGAGGTATTAGATCTCGCTTTTCAAACGTTGATCGCAGCGCACTGCAATCAGTGACAAGTTTGAAGCTTTTACCCAAAAGATATACCCTAAATTTTTTTAGAGCACAAATCACGGCAAGCGTCTCAAGTTCATAGGAGTGAAAGTTCTTTTCCTCCGGAGTTGTCTGACGACTATAATACGCAACAGGATGAAAAGAACCCTCACTCCCTCGAGGACGCTGCAACAAAATTCCACCAATACCTATCCTGCTCGCGTCGGTATGAAGCTCGGTTTCTGCCGTCGGATCATATATGTTAAGCACGGGGCGCGTCAATAGTTTAGCTTTTAGGGTTTGAAATGATTTTTCCTGATCGTCTGTCCATTCCCACGAGACATTCTTTTTGAGCAGTTTAGTTATAGGATGGGCTAATTGGGCAAATCCTTGAATAAATTTTCTGAAATAGCTCACAAGCCCTAGAAATTGTCGTGCGCCATGAACATTATTTGGCTGAGGAAACTCTTGTACGCTTTGTATTTTGGCTATACCTGGTCGCATACCTTCTGAGCTTATCTCGAAACCTAGATAATTGATGGCATTTTGCAAAAAGGTGCACTTTGGCAAATTCAATTTTAAATTGGCCTCTTTCAATAATACTAGAACTTCCTCTAGCCTATCTAAACATTCCGATGGGTCTCTTCCAAAAATCAATACGTCATCTATGTAAACTGTTGCCTTACTAAACCGAACCGGGCCTAGGACATGGTTCATCATACGCTGAAAGACCGCGGGTGCGTTTGCCAAGCCAAACGGCATACGATTATACTCATATTGGCCGTCCGGCGTGACAAACGCGGTTAGATGTTTACTCTGTTCTGAAATAGGTACCTGATAATATCCAGACATGAGATCGAGCGTAATGAACCATGCCTGACCCGATAGCCTCGCCACTTCATCTTCTATTACGGGTATGGGATAACGTTCCTTAACAGTGATAGAGTTTAGCTGCCTGTAGTCTACGCACAGTCTTAAACCACCATCCTTTTTACGAACTAGGATAATGGGACTCGCGTAGTCGGATATTGACTCCCTAATGATACCAGCTTGCAACATCTCGTCTATCATCACCCTAACTTTTTCACGTTCGTGATGCGACAACCGATACGGCCTATAAACGACAGGGCGTTGACTACTTAGCTCGATCTTCATTTCAGTAGCATTAGTACAACCTAAATCCGACAAACCGTGCGCAAAACAATCTCCGTATCGTTGAAGGATTTCTAAGAGCCTACACTTGTCACTATCGGAGACAGCATCACCCAAGCGAACTTGAGTCTCATCCAAACCGCTCAACAATGAGGTTTCAGTTTGTTCCAGTGGAGCCTTAAGGGGCTGTACATCCGTGAGTCTATAAACAGCCTGTACCTTTACTGCTCTAGAAAAAACAAAATGTTCTTGTAGGAGACATGGAATTGAACATGGTGTTACCGTAACAAACAAAAACCCATTCTTGACCTCATATATACCACCGTACACTACATATCGCTCGTTAGGTTTTCCCACGATTTTAGTATTTATTACTAAGCTTCCCGTAAACGTCGTTGCTGTCGCAGCTCGTACGCTTGCAGACCCATAAATGTAACAATGTGTTAACACCCTAATCCTTACTAAACGATCATCTTTATCGTGCAGGCTCGGTAGCTCTGCGTCGATGTGTAAAAACTGCAATTTGTTGATATCTTTATAGATAACAATGTGTGGTTGTTCTGAATAAGTTTGACCTACAAGAACCGGTTTCTCTAATAATTTATCGTCTACAACCCTACATAAAACCGTGGCCTCAACGTCATCGATTGACAAAGTTAACCTCGCAGAACCATCGGAGTGCACCAAGCAGTCACCAAATCCCTTCATTGAAGTTGGGATATTATCATGATTAAGTCCAAGTCCAGCAAAATCAGACTTCCGTATAAGCGTTACCTCACTACCGAGATCTACAAATGCCTCCAACACAGTACCATTAACAGTTACCATTTTAATAAACTTATTACAAGGGTTACAACTTGTTATACTCATGGTCTTCGCAACAGTGTCAGTTTTTGTTGGTAGTGTTTCCTGTTTAGTTTTGCATACATCTGACCTATGTCCTACTTTATTGCAATGGCTGCATTTAATCAAGGGTTTCGAACATCTAGACCATGGATGACCCCTTTCCTTGCAATTAAAGCAGAATAAGACTTGATTTAATCTCCCGCTTAGCCTGCTATTTTGCTTGTCCTCGGTTGCATTTACAATTCGGTCCCTAAAAGAAGTCTGAGGGACAGCAAGTTCCTTATTGTTACTTAGCAAAAATTTTAAGAGATGGGTTGGATCGTCGCAACGTAATGCTAAGGCACTTGACCTCATGGTCCTGTCGCTGATGCCATGAATGATACAATCAACGGCGCGCCTACCGGTAATGTCACATTGATTTAATAGGGAAAGCTTTTCGTAATAATACACTTCTATTAATTCGGTTGTTCTACTTTTACGCTTCAGCATATCTTCAAGTAACTGCCCATAATTTTGTTCACAAGGGAAGGCATTTGCTAACTTAACCTGCCACTCTTCCCAAGTGAACAATATTGAGTTAAGGCTCTCGTACCAAGTCTTTGCTAACCCTACAAGCTTCTGCATGGCAAAATGCACAGTTGTCTTCTCATCCCAGCCATAGACCTTTGCACATTCATTAACCTTTTTAAGCCATACGTCTATTCTTTGGTTTTTTTCTGAAGGATTAAATTCAGGGATAATATTTTTAGTGTCCAAACTTCTGTTAATTGAAACTGTGCTTTGGTTTAATGGCTGGGTTGGCAAGACATCCTTAATAGATTGTATTATTTGTATAACGTCTTTAGATGAAAAAGTAGGGCTACATGACCTTTTTGCATGATGACTGCTGGGGTGGCGACGACTGGGACGCTCTGGACTCGCTGTCACTCCCGGCAGCCTACTGCGACTACGGCAAGCACGGCTGGCTCCAGCGGCTGGGGTCTCCCGCCGACGTTCACTTCGGCTTCGTTCTTCGTCGCGTTCTCTTCGCAGATCTTGCTCCATACGGCGTACCCGATCCCGCTCTCGCTCCAAGGCACGCTCTCTTTCCACGAATAAGCGGCTGCTGCGGCTACTGTCACGGCTGCTTCTGTGCGTCTGACTTCGTCTGGAGCAGCTAGGGCGTGAACGGGAGCGCCCGGGTCTCTCGGCACCATGAACTTGACCTTCCCCGTCCATATTTAGATGCTCGAAATTTAAACAGAAGAAATATGATTAGTAAAATAAAAATGAAGATATTGAAATTTTAATATCTCGAAAAGTACTTGTCCTATCGCAAAAATAACGAAATTTCGTCCCCCCGTAGACCCCCTACTGTATATTATTTACTAAGCTTACAAGTATTAAAAATGTATATATGTATAACTATATGTATATAAGTAATGAGGGAAAAAGAAAATTTGATAAATTAAGGACGAGAAAGTACACTGGAAAAGTCAACTTGTCTCATGTCGCTCAGAGGGGACTCGAACCCGCACCATTGAGAGTCCAGTCCAATGCACTGACCAATTATAGTACCGATACTTCGAACCAAGACTTAATCTTTCTTTATCATATAAAAATGGCATTGCATAAAACAAAAATTAAAAATATCTGGTTGGGTAACAAGTTGTTTAATTTATCTACAACGTATAATGCTTAGAATGCGAATAATTAAGCTGTTTTTAGGACACATTAATCAATACTCCGATAAAAACTATTCATTTAATGTATCATAGAAATTAATTGTCATCCACACCTTAATTATAAAAAAAAAAAAACATTTATGTCTGTTGGTCATAATGTGGACTAAATTTGATTAACAATATCTAAATCGATGATGCTTAATAGGATACTTGTACCGTTTATTGTCACCAATATGTTCTGGAAGAAATACGCTTCAACCCGAAGCCGTTGAATAATTGGAACTAACACGTGGTGAATAATATAATAATTAAACATTTTCATTATGCAAGTTGAAAAAGACAAGGAAAACTTGAGAAAAAAAAAAAAAACGTTACACTATCAAATTAAAGCAAACTCACAATTTGATACCCTTAAAATAGCACATCAAAAAAATAAAAATGTAATGTAGGCGTGTACTTACAGTTTTTAGTTGTAATCCCACTTCTGAGATATAGGATATCTCAGAAATAAAGCACGATGTTGAACTTCAAAACTTATTTTATTGTTGATCCAAACTTATATCACGCACAAAACTTAGTAACACTCTTTGCAACAAGACTTAGCATTCCAAGACTTAGACTTAGATACCTAAACTTATTGTAAGTACTTAACGTCCGACCTCGACGACTGCCAGCAAGAGAATGCCCATGACCGCATGGCGCGCCCGCTACGCAGCGCGCGCCAAAATGGCCGCCGTCGGTGTTGCCAGAGCAAGAAATTAAATTTCCACAAAATGAAACCTTACACATGATTTAATTTAGGGTAACAGTTTCAGAGTTAACATAATACCTATACGTTGTTCCAAAAATAGTTAGTGAAATGAAATATCCCCCTCCAATCCCAATGTACTTATGCATTCGGGTGAAGCAGCTTTCAAAACATTAAAAAACGTGTCACGCGGAAGGTCGAAAAATAACCGCTGAAATTCTTCGATGATTCACGAAGCATTTTTTTTAGCGTGGGAAATAAAAGAAATCGCATGGAGTTAAATCTAGGCTATACGGAGGATGGGGTAACATTTGTACCCCCGAAGTTGTCAAAAAGTCCATGGTTCTAGCAGCTGTGTCTCCTCGGCCGCTCGCTATCCAGCTTCCCGAAAGCTTGAGGCAGACAAGCTGCGCTATACCATTCACTAGTAACTGTTCTACGGTCTTCTAGCAGAATTACTGCTACTGGTCCACTGCGTCGAAAAAACCGGTATAATTTTTTTACTAATTCTCCGCCCGCGAACAAATTTTGTGGGCAAATCGTCCTCTTCAAACACCCATTGCGTGGATTGCTGCTTCGTGAGAGGATCGTAGTTAGATATCCATGATTCGTCAGTTGTAAGAATGTAGGATACGTTTTGCGAAGTTCCTCCTTCGAACTATTGTAACGTAAATTTGCACCAATCAACACGACGGCATTTTTGCTCATCGGTAAGAGAATAAGGTATCCATCGCGAAGCAAGCTTCCTAACTTTAAGGTGTTCATGCAGGATGGTGGAAACTGCCTGTGGTCCAATTTTTAGTTCAGCTTGTATCTCTCGATGTGTAATATGTCTATTCTCTTGCAATAGCCACTCTACCCTGATGACGTTTTCATGAGTTACTGTACTTGGTGGTAGGCCGGGTCTGGGGTCATCGTTTAAGTTCTCTCGAACACATTTAAATTCACGAAACCAAGAAGTTATTGTAGCTAACGCAGGTGCAGATTCCCCAAAAGCAGCTTGTAAATTTTCTTGAGATTCCTTGAAGGTTAACCCTCGTTTATAATCATAGAAAATCATAACACGAAAAGCATGCCATCATGTTGATGTTGGCTCTACATATATAGGTATAGTAAATGCCGACGGCCTACCACAAAGCGGTTTGACATTTGTTATTGGTTATACAGACTAGCCGTGACTTGGTTCAGCCACACGAAAACTATTACAAGTACAGGATACTTACTCCCTTCAAATGTTTGTAGAATCTTAATTTCTTAAAAATGTCTCAATTTGGTGTAAAATTGAGTTGCTTCCGCAGTTTTTTAATCCCATCCCAAGCAAAACCAAATTTCCCCTGGACTTTCGTCTCATTATCCAACTCTGACCCATCAGTCAATTACACAATTTTACATCAAAATTAGCGTTGTCATTTGCCCCTAATTAGGCCAACACAGTATTAGCGTATTATGAAAATTGCCAAGTGGCGAGGGTTAGGGGTTATCCTCTACCCGCCGTAAGTGTGTTAGGGCCTTAAACTAAATTACTCCTACAAAGCTCTCGGGATGAGTTCACTAGTTCGGCATATCTATGCTGGAGACGTCAGTTGGATTTGACACAGAGCAGTGGATGACAGTTTAATAGTTTATAATATAAGTTTTTTTTATGTGTTTCGTTTTCGTATGCGTATGTAATCTCTGTGTTCTACGATGTTGTAAAGACTAAAAAAGTATGTGATTGTGTCAATAAAACTTTTCTTAATTTTATTTTGACGTTCTGTAGCGATAGCGCGATATCTGCGCGATAATTGCAAATTTTTAGTTTATAGCCCCGCTGCTTTTTATCGATACTCGGAGCTCGATGACGTGTCCAGTCCCGTTTACATCTCAACGGGGTAAGCAGACAGCTTTTTAGGCCATATCATATCGCGTGATATAGCAGTGTTTATGCTAGAGGCCATGTAGTAGCAACACTACCAATATCAGTAGGCCTACCGCTAAAGTGCCGTGTCGGCATCGCTGTCAACTTCACATTGACAGCCGACAGCGTTTTCGTACAACGCAACTTCAACGTTATCGTCCTAATATTAAGATTCCTTTTTCATAGTCAGTTAATTCTCAGTGTGCGACTGAGACTGCGCTGTAGCATCAGCACTCGCGTGTGAAGAGTCGCGCCCATGTTCGACAAGTCGACGAAACTTTTTTTTTTTATGAATTACGGGGAGACTCTTAGCCTTCATCATACCTGATGTTAAGTATTGATAAGGCTGAAGATGGAAGCGAGCCTCTCCCGGAATCCCCAATCACTGAGGAACTGGCTATTTTATGTTTAACTGCCGGAACACAACAATGCTGAAAACATTGTTGTTATGGCGTCAGACTTACATAAGATGGTGGTAGCTAGCCAGGCGGTCTTACAACAAGTCCTACCACCAACCAAACCGAATACAATATGTACCCCCGCTGGGAATCGAACCCGGGACCCCTGGGTCTTAAACCGGTGGTTGTACCACTAGACCACGGAGGTGGCACTTTATGTGGTAGGGCCATTGATTCGATTAGTCGATTTGGTTAGTGGTAGAAAATGCTCAAAGTTCGCCTGGCTAGCTACCACTCTCTTTAAGTGTGTCACTATAACAACAATGTTTTCAGGAGTGTTGTGTTTGAAATTTTAATATAAAGTATCAAGTAGCCATTCCTCAGTGGTTGACGATTACGGCACTATCGCGTTATTTAACCTAAAAGATAGACTAACCGTTTCCCTGTTGTAAATAAAAAAGAAAATGTTCTCAGTGGCATTTAAAGACCGTCTAGTGTACAACATCGCGGCTGAAATTAGCAAAGCCTGTGAATTAGAATAGAATAGAATAGAATACAACAATTTATTTGCATTAATTGTGGGACATTAAATTGGTGGAAACAGTAAATACAAGAAAATCGCACATTTAGCTAAAGTGTTAGCATACAAATATTAGTCACGTTAAACTAAATATAATAATTAATCAAAATTAGAATTTAAATTAAGTACATTCAGGTTTATTATTAAAAAACTCGTCAATAGAATAAAAAAACATTTTGTAGCAACCATTTTCTACATTTATGATTTTTTAAGTTTTGCATTTTTCAATGCTATTTTTATACTTATGATAAATTTTAAATAGAAAAATATTGGAAAAAATTAACTCGGCCACAAGTGAATTCTCAGATGGGAATCGAACCCACGACCTTTGGAAATCCGGTCCAATGCAATGATTTCCAATGTATAAAAATAGCATTGAAAAATGCAAAAATTCAAAAATCATAAATTATAGGCTGTTGCATCTTAATTGATCGTTAAACACCTGAAAAGATGTTTCTTTCGAATGCTAGGATATTCCTAGCATTGATGTGTCAACGCTGGCCTACAGCGTATTAAAAATATAAAAATATTGGAGAATCGAAATTCTCCAATATTTTGGTGGATGATTTTCTTAATGTTAACTTAGACCTAGTATATGGTTTATGTAGTGGTTATACTGTAAGCTCCTTCCCTACGACAACGGTCAATCAAGAGTGTCGGGTATTCTGTCTCAGTTTAGACAGCAAACTTCATTAATTTGTATTGAGTTTGAAATGGGCGCGACACTGGTGACGTCACACAGACTAGTTTGACAATACTTGGCACATATGGGTAATTATTATATTAATAATACCAGCAGGAGTTAAGGGTTAATTTTAGATGCTTAACTTTCTTAAGTAAGAGTGATTGGCTTTGATTTTAATTAAATAAATTGAAACATTCTCAGATTAATAAACTAAATTAAATATTTTTTATTGAAGTAATTTATTAAGTTTATGCTGTAACAAGGACTTGTAAACGTCAAAGAAGCCTTGAGAAAGAGACCTTGTAACGGAACTTATCAAGATTTTAAGACAATTTAATGGAGCCATGATTGTAAAAACTAATATTAAATTACTACAAAAAATGTATCCGCACGTTATAGTTAGTTACATATATTAATTAAACTGCAAATTTTGTGAATTATTATGATAATAATTGAAACTTTTAAATATCTGGTAGAAAACCGCCAGACGAATAAATCAGCAATTGCAGCACATCTGCTAGAGAGGGACACAAAAAACTTCAAAAAAGTTCATTTTTATTCACGGGTAGTTCGTGAAAAAATTTCAATAGAGAAGATGGTTATAAATTATCTACATCCTTTAATCCAGTGATTAAAAACGCTTTTTCGTCGCGGTTGTCCAACGACAAGGGGGCTAATTATCTAATTTTAAAATAAATCGCAATCTCCTTCAATTCGACATTTGAAAGATATTCACATACTTCAGGCCGTCACTTTTTGACATTTGATAGGGATTGTGATCGGGACGCGTTTTGAAAGGTATTGAATGAACGAAATGGAACTGTCAAAGCAAAGATACAGACGAAAATATCTGTCAAATGTTTGGAGAAGTGTCAAATGAAGTGTCATTTGAAACATCATTCGTTCCGAAAGGAATTGCGACTATAAGTTACACATTTCCTTATATTACTATCACAATCACAATAAGGGATTCCGATAGATTTTGTAATTAGACAATTAGGGCGCTGAATACGGCTGCGGTACAGAAAGGGACGTTATTAGTGTTGTCTGTGACGGTACGTGGAGAAAAAACTGGACGGTGTATGAAGACTCCACCTCGGA
The DNA here is from genome assembly GCA_910589605.1 of Chrysoteuchia culmella. NCBI lineage: Eukaryota > Metazoa > Arthropoda > Insecta > Lepidoptera > Crambidae > Chrysoteuchia > Chrysoteuchia culmella. The sequence goes on along the minus strand of OU342664.1, from coordinate 14,493,505 downwards.
CGACGACGTAACATCGCATCTCCAGTCAGCTTGTGACCATGGCCAATGCAACTTGGCCGAAACGTCGGGAATTTTAGGTAGGTGAAATACCTACCACAGTATACGCGTTTAATACCTGTTTTATGTTACTATAAATTATAATGCTGCGCGCTATGGAGAGGGCTATGTTCAGAGTTTCTCTGACAGAGAAAATCAGAAATGAAGTAATCCGGCAGAGAACCAAGGTGACTGATATATCTCACAGGATAAGCAGACTGCAGTGGCAATGGGCTGGTCACATCGCACGCAGAACCGACAGCCGTTGGGGCAAACGAGTTCTTCAGTGGAGACCGCGATTAGGCAAGCCCAGCGTAGGGCGCCCTGCAAACAGGTGAAGTGACGACCTGTGAAAGATGGCAGGCAAGAACTGGATACAAAGAGCTGAGGACCGGGCTCAATGGCGTGAGCTAGGAGAGGCCTATGTCCAGCAGTGGACGTCTACAGGTCATGATGATGAATTATAATGCAACGCGAAAGTTTGCAACATGGCAGATGAGTTAGCGAGGCGGGGTTCAGATTCTACCCCTCTTGGACCAGAACTTTTTGCTCCCATCCCGGCTAGCTGGTATGATGGTAAGATCCGTGAGCACACAGCTAACTTGCATCAAAACTACTGGGACTCACTGGAGACGTGCAGACAAGCTAAATTAGCACTACCGCGCGCGGATGCTCGTCTCTCCAGAGCTCTCCTTAAACTCAGTAGACCGCTGTTACGTTTAATAACAGGGGCCATCACTGGCCACGGCAACTTTAACAAGCACCTTTTTAATTTAGGTGTCACTGACAGCCCACTATGCAGAGGTTGCATGGAGGAAGAAGAGACAGCTGCTCACGTCCTGCTGGACTGTGACGGAGTCCGTCCGAGAGAATCCGTTTGGTTTGGAAAGCATTGGACCGGATTTCAAAAGGTCGCGGGTTCGATTCACTTGTGGCCGAGTTAATTTTTTTCCAATATTTTTCTGTTTTCATAAAGTTGTTTCATATATTTAACTCATCAAAAGTTAAGAGTAAGCAAAAGTATAAAAACCAATCGTAAAATATTATCCCATTTTGTAGGCGTAAACAAAAATAACAACCTGATTTCAATTTACATAAATGAAATTGTTCGAAAGTTGGAAATACCAACAGATGTTGCTTGTACCTGAACTTGACCTTACTGATATGTTAAGGTCACCTTTCAATTTTACGACTCTGTATAAACTAAAACGGAGAAAAAAACAGCCCTTGACGAGTTTCTTGCCGGTTCTTCTCGTTACAATGTCTCCCGCGCCGTAGGGTTTGTGAACCGATGGCGTAGCTGCTTTGTTCATAAGTGCTTGTAACAGCTTATACTGAATAAGTGATATTGACTTTGTACTATCGCCAGCAAATTAATAATGTTAGTGCTATAGAAAATTTACTTTTATAAACAACTTGACTTTTTAATATACGTACATCTTATGTTTTGGCGCGCACTGTTCATTGAAATAAAACAACTTTTACGGATATCAAACGCGCTATATTTCACGAACTAAGTGGTAATTGTTCGTATTTTTAGGTTCACGGGATTCATCCCGTGACCACGGCAGCTGAAAAGGTGCCGAAACGTCGGGAAAATAAAAAAACCCCTAAAACCAAAAAATGAGGACAATTACCACTTAGTTCGTGAAATATAGCGTGTTTGATAACCGTAAAAGATTCTTCATTTCAATTGACTTTTTAACTTCGCCACATTTAGCATTGGTTGCGTGTTATTTACTATTTATTCTTTTCAAAATTTTATTCTTATACTAACCTCCATATTTTAAGTCGTTCCTCCAAAACTTTTTACACTCCACTCAACCTCGTCGTGGGTAAAAATGGTAGTGTGCGCTAGGCCTAACACGGAGTGGCTACGTACTCTTTGGCTCCTCCAGGTCCTTACGGAGTTATGACTTAGAATACCGATTTCGAGAAGTATTTCGAAGAGGTTTTCAATGTTTTTCGTTAAGTCGAGGACGAGTAAGTTTTGGAGGAACGACTTAGAATATGGGTGTCTTATTACTAATTAAATAATATGTATCAAGATTGTAGATTTGTGTTTGGCAACGACATGTTCCTTCGTAAATGTTGTTGCTTCTGTTAAAGCTGATTATACTTATCAGGTTTCAAAGATGAGATATAAAAATATTAAAATGTTATGCTATTTGTGGCGCTGATTGTACCTGGCATATAAATCACGTAATATGATAGAATGGCGTAATTCAAAGCGTAATTGAATGGATTGATAAATGTGCTATCTCCCAACGGGCAATTGCAAAGGAAAATAAACTTTATAACCTGGGCGATACAGATACAAACACCTCTTCGTATAACTACAACGAAGGTACTTACGCGAATCCAAATGCGACATCAGAAATGAAAAAAGTGTAATAAATGGAAGTAATTTGGTTTTTAGATAATTATGTAGGTAGGTAAGACTCGCGAGTCCGGTATTCTATGTGAGCCCAGCATAACCGTTTGATATGCGTAAAGGCATTCCCCTTACTCATAAAAAAAAGAGGAGCCCGTGGCGCAGTGGTTCGCAGCGGCGATTGTTGAAGTTAAGCAACTTTTGCAATGGTCGGTCACGGGATGGGTGACCAGAAATTTACTCGAGCTCCTCCGTGCTTCGGAAGGCACGTTAAGCCGTTCGTCCCGGCTGTGTTTGCAGTCGTTAAAACCCACCAATCCGCATTGGGCCCGCGTGGTGGGTCATGGCCCGTTCTCCTTATCCATCCATAAGGAAGGCCAGGGCCCCAGCAGTGGGGACATTACAAATGGCTGATGACGAAGTCACAGTGACCCATAAACATTGATAGTACAATCGGGCAACTTCCAGGTTGACCAGTAGAGTTTTTTTGGGAAACGTTTTCTAGGAAAGTACTAAGATTAAAGAAATAATTTATTATTCAAATGAAATACCTGTTAATGTTCTATTATTCTATTACTTTTATGATATTTATAATATTCTATAAATCTATTATTCATACCGCCTCTGTGGTCTAGTGGTACAACCACCGGTATCAGACCCAGGGGTCCCGGGTTCGATTCCCAGCGGGGGTACATATTTTATTCGGTTTGGTTGGTGGTAGGACTTGTTGTAAGTCTGCCTGGCTAGCTACCACCATCTTATTTAAGTCTGACGCCATAACAATAATGTTTTCAGCAGTTAGAGATAAGATAGCAAGTTCCTCAGTGGTTGAGGATTCCAGGAGAGGCTCGCTTCCTACTTCAGCCTTATCAATACATAACATCAGATATGGTGAAGGCTAAGAGCCTCCCCGCATGAATAAAAAAAAATAAAAAAAAGGTCCCTAAACTCTACTGGTCATCCGGGAAGTTCCCCCACTGTACCTGCTAATGATGTTGAATAATATTTTAATAATAACTAGCGGCAGCCCGTGGTTTCACCGGCGTGGTTCCCTTTCCCGTGGGAACATGGGAATAAAAAATACCCCATGTTTTAATCTTTTAATTCTATCTGTGTGCCTAATTTCATCAAAATCGGTTCAGTGGTTTTGCGTGAAAGAGTAACAAACAACCAAATAATCAAACAAATTGACATACTTTCACATTTATAATATTCAGTTAGGATTAAGATAAAAATCTATCGCAAAAACAGCTGACTTAACCAAGTAACATTTCACCTGAATCACGACGCACAAAGTCCAACGTATGTACAGATAGTTGCCAAATAATCGTGCACGAAAAAAACGAACTAACTCGAAACAATACAGTGTCACCAGAACTCTAGCTGACCCGCGAAGCTGGACGTAGTTACACACAAAACCTGCGTTTCGATTAGTTTATCATCCACTACACATTCAGTACAGGCACTTCGCAACATTTAGTTTGTCCAACGCTCGTTGTACGTAGAATTGCGTTTCGTTTGTATTTCACCGGGAATTTCGGGATACCCTCTTTGGGATGAAAGGTCGAAATGAATCAGGCCTATTTTCCCGCTATGGGTCGACGAGTCGCGTCATAAAGAATTCAGTAACAAGTGATACACACCGGTCTTGTTCGACTTTATTTATTGACAGTCGACACCGTTCCTGTCGCTCGCGAAATGTACCTTTGACAATCGAATAAGAGATTGTGATGTATGGACAGATTGTATATTTATTTCCTTGATATGAAAACTGTCACGCTTCTTTATTTAGAATCACATTCCGATGCTCTTATATAGATTTATTGCGGGTGCTAGCGTGGTTGGATGTATTCGAACTTATTCATGTGGTTTGTTATGGTTCTAATGATTCTGATAGGCAAACGTATGCGTCTGCTACTTATCTCAAAATCGATATAATTTTATGTGATTGATTGTCTTTAATTAATTATTAATGAATTCTTAAAAACTAAACTTGCTATAATTCATAAAGTTATATAAATATAACGTCCAACAAACAAGCCAACAACAAATTTAAATATGAAAATCAATTTAGGTCTATCTATACTCAGATTTTGTTGGTCATTACGCCAATACCATGTGACTTTTTGATAAAAATATATTTAACTGGTGCAGTATTGAGCAATAATAACCAACCTCCTACTCGTATTATAGCCGTTTATAATAATTGTAGGTTGACCTCGAAAAGATTAATAGGGCACTACCATCAGCTGTAATCCCAATATCGAAGTAATCGGATTAAAGGATGGAGCTATACAGTGCATATTATAGTGCCATACACAGAACACAGAAAGTTTTACCTCTTTTGTTCTATGGCGCCATACCACTTTATGGTTGATATCCCAAAGTCTTGAAATCACTTTTTGCTTCAAAGTTTATAATTCGTTACCTTTAAAGAGTGAAACGCTTTACCAGAGTCTGTGTTTCCTTAACCCTTAATTACTCGCGTGGGGTTATATTCTACTCCACGGTATGTTTGAATGTTTCCAAAGCCTCAATTTTTAAGCTACCTCCACAGCGTTCCCAGTAGCTGTATAAATATGTTCCCACTCTATAAATCAGTCGAGAAAACTGCTATATGCTTTGTAGTTATGTCAGATCACGCCTAGGGTATATATAAGCCCACGCGACTATTGGTGCAAAATTTTTAGACAAGTGATTTTATATTTTTATTGCATATATCGGATTCAAATGGTTTAATTTTTGTTATCTTTAATTGCATTACTTATTAAACTTATGCAGCTATAAAAGGCAGTCAGCGGTTATGTCGCATCCAGATTGCTCGACTTTTACTAGAAGAAGATGAAGGAAGCATCATTGAAAGTTCTGATGAAAATGAAGTGGTAGCTGAAGTGATTCAGAGTGATCAAACAACTCGAAATCACAAGAAAGCCTTAATGATACGGACCGAAAATGGAGTAGTGCCAATGGTGGTGCTAAAGCTGGCCCCGGGGCATACAGAAACGCATCGACAAAAGTGCTGATGTTCAGGAACCTGACTCCGGGTCCAGAGATGGTTAAGTGACATTCTATAAAAGATGTCATATTTGCTCATGTGTCAAATATAACTTAGACTACATGTCACTAGAATGTCTGTTATGATAATTTTATGATGATATGTGATAATTTCACAAATTAAAATGTTCCAGTAAATGTCAATTGATGTTTTCTTAATTTACTATAACTGGCAATGTAAAAGTCATTTCGACTCGGGGGCCTTCAAGTTCACAATGTTTACAGCATTCTTGTTCCGGCAGTTAAGACAAGATAGCTAGTTACTCAGTGGTTGTGGATTCCGGGAGAGACTCACTTTCATCTTCAGGTTAATCAATTCTTAACATCAGGTATGAATCATACCTTCATCATACAGTATGATGAAGGCCAAGAGTATCACCGTCATACATTCAAAAAAGTCACAGAGAATAGATATCTTCTAGGCAAGCCAGTTTTATCTCAAATCGCATCATCGCTTACCATCAGGCGAGACAGACTGATCGTATTCGATCACGTTAGTCAAGCAAAGTTCGGCCCGGTCAGGTGTCGGATGGGTGACCGTAAAGTGGCATTACAACTGAGCGCTTTCGTGCTTCAGAGGGCACGTTAAACCGTCGGGCCCGGCTGTTGTCATTTGATTACAGGCGTTAATCCAAGTCAGAGGCCTTACAGGCGGCTCGAGAAACTCTGACACCAGAGGTGGCCACTTTTCCTTACTCGATAAGAAGAAGAAGATCAGGCGAGATAGCGGTCAAGCGCTGACCTACATAATTATAAGAAAAATATCACTAACGATTATGTACATTACGAAAAAGACGTTCGAAACGATTACGAAGTTCGATAGGATTAAAATGTATAGGATTGGCGGATTGGCATAGAATAGAATAGAATGTATTTATTTCGCTGGAATGTGGTACATTGAATTTGACATATCATTAAAGAGTGCGATACAGATTCGCCCAGGCAGGGCATGCAAAAAAAACAAACATGGATTACAATAATAACATAGGTTGCTCTAAATAACGTGGTCAATAAATTGTCATTGATATTGCAAGTTGATAAGCGCAAACAGACGATAACGAATTTATTTATCGTTTTGCTACGAAACGATCTTACTTTGTTTACAGGGCCTGGACATTTTAAGTCACGTAGGGCATTACACCAGTTACGACAAGAGTACATCCATCAGCAACAGCACTCTCTTTTAATACCATATCAATTGGAGAGCAAAATAAACCAAGCAGGATGGACGTAAAAGCATCGTGGATGTCAGAGGAATGACCTAAGCTTGCAACATGCAATTTGCGAACCAGGAGACGTATTCTTGAATCATTCGAATCACCTTTCACATACGGAATCGCAAGATTCGCATGCGAATGTTAAAAACCGTATTTTTGAAATTGCAATTCGCATTCGAATCTGCAACGGGTGGTCCAGACCACTTTTTTCGATTAGAGAGCGATAGAAAGTTTGAAGTTTAGCTTTTAATGTCATTTTCAAATTGACATTGAAATGACGGATGTTTGACAACTTAATAACGTTTTGTTTCACGTGATTCAAGTCAGATTGCCGGTTAGCAATATTCTGCGTAAAATGAAATAATGTCTAGAGAGTTTAAGACACCGTGTTCGAGTGACTGAAAAATGCGACAATTCTATTTTGTTCAATTCGAATGCGAATTGAATTACCAGCACCGAATCACTCGGTGCTGGTATTGCACGGTCTAACAACTCCTGAGAATGCTCCCTGAATGGGCGAAACACGTGTAGAGTAGTCAGTGAAGGTGCAGGGTGTGTCACTGTGTTGCATCTGCATTTATTTGCGGGCGGCGGTGCACCTTGCATGTAAGTTTCTTGCGGAATTAACAATAAGTAACATATTTTTCTTTTTCTACTAAGATACTCGTACCTATAGTTTTTCGCCAAGTAACACCTGATTCTATCAAATGCGAATTGAATTCGCATAACAATTTCGAATGATTCAAAAATACGTCTACAGCATTCTGGCAGTTTACTGCTTTTCTCGTTGCACATTTTGAAATGTTCAGTGACGTTCTAAATTATTATCTCGCTCCAATTTAGTGCTGCAATTTCGGTTATGACGGTCTGTTCTGGTCAGATGCTGGTCTAGTTTTATTGCGGTGTTTTGATTTTGAACTAGAATTCAAATTTTATGTATAACTTTTCAATTTAGCGTTTTACAATGCTATTTTAATGTGATAAATATTAAACAAGAAAGTATACTAGAAAAAAGCAACTTGCCTCATGACCGACATCCGTCAAAGCGACATGAAATAAGTTGCTTTTTTCTAGTATATTTCCTTGTTTAATATTTATCAAATTATGTGTCGTTTGATATTTCTGAACCGTCCTATTTATAAGCTTCTTTAGAATATGTCATAGGTGTTATTTTTTATGGGTTTTTTAATTGGTTTAATCCGTTTATGAAATAACTGAACTTTTATGCAAATTTGAATCTATTAAGAAAGTGCAGCCAGGCATGAAATAAATTGGTTTTAATATTTAAATTAATAGATTTTTCAAAGGCACACTAACATTTTAGAAAATAAGATCAACGTGATTTCCAATATGGTCGAGAATATATTACAAAAACTTTGAAATAAATTTTAAGACGTGAAGTGGTGGTACTTTGGCTTAAAAAAATGTATTTTCTAGTAACAATATTGAGCTTTAAAAACAATGGGTTAATAATTACTATTTACTTCTTTAAAATTATTCTATTACTCATTTTTGTAAAATGAGTACTTTTGGTTTAGATTCTGATTACACACCCTACTCCATTAAATCCTAGCAACACTTGATAGCGGTCACAGTCTATATAAACATAAATAGTCGTTGCACTCGGCCAATATGACGCGATCACACACACACACACACGCCGCTTGCTATCGCTACACGGTCTTGCTGTACTCCGAGCCTAAAACAGTTGCGAACGCGCGTGTAATGGCGCCTATCTGTGTGAGTGCGTCTCTTCGGCCGTTGTAGGCAGTGCAAAAACTTTACAGTAGTTCCATTATTTTGCTCGCCACTGTACGCCCGAAGCACGTAGTCCCAGCGCGTCACGGCCGGTGTCATGCCATCTTCAACTCGATTACGTACACGCAGATAGGATTACTTATTTTTTCTTTATATACATTACACGTAAGACCAGCAGGTTATTTAACTTTTCTATTCGAATGTTAGAACAAAGTCAAAGTTTCATAATAAAGATCATGATAAATGATTATGATTTTTGTTTTTTTGCATTTTTCAATGCTATTTTTATACATAAACCCACGACTTTTGGAAATCCGACATAGAATGGACAATGTGGAATAGAGCATTGGACCGGATTTCCAAAGGTCGTGGGTTCGAGTCCCATCTGAGAATTCACTTGTGGCCGCGTTGACTTTTTCCAATAATTTTATATTTAAAATTTATCATAAGTATAAGAATAGCATTGAAAAATGCAAAAATTAAAAAATCATAACCATTTAAAATTTATCATAAGCAGAAATGATCTACATATGTTCGGTGCTACGCAAACGAACAGCTCAACAAACTGCATTTGATGCAATTTGCATATTTTATTAATTACCATTTATTTTAAGTGAATTTAACTTAGTAGGTATGTCGATGCCATCATTCGCGCAACGAGTGCTCAATATTACCATTTTTATACCATTTTCGTATTTATAATCATTTTACCATTTTATTAATTTAGTTAATTTTTTTATTTGTTTTTTTATTTATTTATTTAGGAACACAAAACAGAGTGACAGCAAATACATGAAGACCAGTACAAACAGATAAAGATTTATGATATGCTGCAACTCCACAAGTATGTGTACACAGCATGACAGGCATTTAACATAAAAAAATCGCACGCTACAATATAAATTAATAATTAATAATAATTACAATAAAGAAGAATAATAACTATAATAAAATCAATAAAAAAAACAGACAGCGAGATATCATAGAATTAGAAACAACTATAAATTAAAATTAAAATTCATTATACAATTATTACATTAATTCAATTTCAATTTTAAAAGTTTTAAATCATAACAAAAATTCCAAAAATAAAAAAAATCTAATGCGTGCGTTTTTATTGTTGTATGTGAATAGATTAATTTATACCAGTTAAAGTCACTCTCGGATTTTATCATTCTTTTTAAAAACATAAGATATACTCGTACCATAATATCTTCAAAGGTTGTTTGAAGCTAACCAACGAGCTCAATACAAACCTTTTCAACCTATGTACAATCGGGTAACTTCCCGGTTGACCAGTAGTTTTTTTGGGAAACATTTTCTCGGAAAGTACTAAGGTTAAAAAAAAAAAACAAATAAATTAGTTGTGAATGTTCTATTATTTGTGATATTGACGTTTTCTTTATATCTATTGCTTTTCTAAATAAAGTTCCCTAAAAAAACTCTACTGGTCTACCTGGAAGTTACCCGACTGTACCTACCGGTGTTTAAGAATTCGCATCAAGGCGTAGAATCAACTGTCTTTATTTTTACTTCTTATTTCTTCTTTTAACCTCTGTGGTCTAGTGGTAGAACCACCGGTATCAGACCCAGGTGTCTATTTTTTTTTATTTTTTTATTTTACGACGGGAAGACTTTTAGCCTTCATCATACCTGATGTTAAGTATTGATTAGGCTGAAGATGGAAGCGAGCCTCTCCTGGAATCTTCAACCACAGAGGAACTGGCTATCTTATCTCTAACTGCCGGAACACAATAATGCTGAAAACATTGCTGTTATAAAAGTCTCGGGTTCGATTCCCAGCGGGGGTACTTTTTGTATTCGGTTTGATAGGTGGTAGGACTTGTTGTAAATCCGCCTGGCTAGCTACCACCATCTTACCTAAGCCTGAAGCAATAACAACCATGTTTTCAGCATTGTTGTGTTCCGCAAGTTTGAGATAAGATAGCCAGTTCCTCAGTGGCTGAGGTTCTCTTCCATCTTCAGCCTTATCAATACTTAACGTAAGGTATGATGAAAGCTAAGAGTTTCACCGTCGTTCATAAAAGAAAAAAAAACTAGTAGGACAGATAATATAATATATTATATAAACTATGAAACAATTCGATCGATGTCAGTACTTGTAGCACAAATTGTGCGTTTTTTGTTTTTTGTTATATTTGAATCGGCTAAAAGTTGTCTTTTTTATATTCAAACTAACGACCACCCGCGGTTTCGCCCTCGTGTTTCGTCTTTAAAGGATCTCGTATGCAAAATTTCAGCATTATCGGTTCAGCCGTTTGAGCTGTGCATTGTCTCTCAGTTAGTCACGGTATATATATTACTTTTGATAGGTACATACACTATTATAGTTATTAAATATTTTTTTACTATACGACTTACAGTTATCAGTAAAATGTTAGTACTGTTTTTACCCGCGACTGTACGAAGACGGTATATGCGTTAGGGTGAGATGATGTTTGTTTGTTTGTCTGTGCAAACCAATGTTGCCATTTATCTTAAAACTACTAGTCTGATTTTCGTGTGGTTTTCAGTGATGGGTTCGAGTATGATTGGCGCATATCCTTAGATAGCTGTTAAGGTGACAACTCACCAGGGGGCGCTGCAGTAAACATTTGTTTGTGAAAAATTAAAACTACTAGTCCGATTTTGATGCGGTTTTCAGTAGGTAATGGGTTTTATGTAATATAATGTACATAATAAATACCCTATGTTCTCCATAAAGTTTGAAATAAAAAGAAAAAAAAAAAACTCGACTTATTTATCCATCGGGGCCTGCCATCACTATTTTAAATTTCAACACGAATATAAATATAGCAATAAAATATCTCCAGTTACCGATTCACGTTACTATAAAACGGCGAAACTTGTTAATTTAATGGCAGGCCCCGACGGATAAGTAAGTTGGGTTTTTTTTTTAATTATTATATCCTTTTTCAATTTACTTACGTTTTTAGCGTCGTGATTATTTTCAATTATTTTATTTGTTCGCAGTAAATACCCAAATGTAAATTACTTTTACTTCCGTACATCATATGTTTTGGCGCGCACTGTTCATTGAAATAAAACAACTTTTACGGATATCAAACGCGCTATATTTCCACGAACTAATTTGTAATTGTCCGTATTTATAGGTTTTTAGGGGTATTTTGATTTTCCCGACGTTTCGGCACCTTTACAGCTGCCGTGGTCACTGGATGACTTTTACTTACTACTTTTACTTTTTATTAAAATTATTTCTTGATAAGAACATGCAATTATATAAAAGCAACGGAGGAAGGGGAATTAAAAATGTACTTACCGAGTAGCCAATCCTCCCCATAGTTTGCACAACAATTTAGGGCAAGCAAACTTCCGATTCGGTTGCTCGCCAGTGTACACAGGCGGCACGTACTACACGACACAACACGTGCCCTTCCGCTTATTTCGCTCGCTCCGCTTAAAAAAACAAGCGGTCACGCAGGTCCTTGCGAAGCTCAATTTTCGTGGATCCTTTTAATTTTTACTGATAGAAGTGCTTCTCTTTTGTTTTGTTATCATTTGCTTGGTTTGGGAATTGGGTTAAGTTGGTATTATTGAGAACATAATTTAAATAATTTTTTAGTTTATTTTTAACCGACTTTCAAAAAGGAGGCGGTTCTCAATTCGTAGCTTATATATTTTTTTATGCTTGTTCGAAGACGGCTGGACCGATTGGAATAATTTAAACGCTATAACGCTATAACATCAGGTTTGTTTGTTCACAAGCTAGTCCCATTTTTTTAAAATTTGAAATCGGTTAGTTTGTAGGAAATAGTGGAAATAATATCGTTTTCGTCTCTATTTAACAAGTTCATTCATAGTTCCGAATAGTCCAGCAAGCCGAACGCGGTGTCTGTGTTTTGGTACGCAAAAGCAACGGAGCTGCACTTTCCGCAGCGCCGGTTCATGCATTTCCCATTTGCATGCTTGCATGCTATCTTGCTTGCATGCTTGTTTTGTATGCTTGCTTTGCATGCTTGCTTGCATGTGTGCATTGAATACTTGGTAATATTAAAGTATTTGATATATATTCTATGATAAGAATACGATATGCCAAAAAAAATATGATTAGTAATCATTTTGGTGAAAACTTTACTTTTTTCCTATAACCTCTTTTATAATTATAACCTCATTATTATAGAATAGAATTCACTTGTGGCCGAGTTAATTTTTTCCAATATTTTTCTATTTAAAATTTATCTCTAACTGTCGGAACAGAACCATGCGGAAAACATTGTTGTTATAAACTATATCAACTCTATGCCAAAAACAAGTCGATTGGTTGCTTAGGTTGTACTGCTTGCTGTACTGTTGCTTGTATTGTATAAGGTTATTAGTAAGATTTCCCCAAAGGAATACCTTTATTGCTTATCGTTGTCGACCTTTTGCACTCCTTTTATTTCATCCAGAAAAACACATTTCATTTACTTCCCATGCCTTTGCCTCACATTTCATAGTTCTAGGTCAACGGGAAGTATCTACCCTATGAATTTAGATTCCGTTGAGTGTAGGAATTTACGTTTTTTTTTGACATAAACGATCTTATCTTTGTTTTACTATAATTCACAAGTTTGATATTTTTACACTTTGTACAGACTACAGCTGTGTAGTGTCGGCTTAGAATAGCACTACCCCCTCTCATCCCGTGGGTGTCGTAAAAGGCGACTAAGGGACTCAGCCTTCCGGAGACGGGCAGCAGCGTCTCCTACAAACTTGGTCATACTGCGATCGCCAACCCGCCTGCCAAGCGTGGCGATTATGGCTCCCCCTTTTGGGGGAGGCCTATACCCAGCAGTGGGTGATATGTGGCTGAGACGACGAAACAGACTATTGACCTGAATATATGGAATTACTTTCAACTCGATACCTCCACGCGTTCGCGAGATAATCGAAGACAGATGAATCTCTTAAAGTAAGCTTGTTTTTTGACGGAAGTTTTGTGACATCATCGCTCAATCACCGCCTCCAAAGTGTGAAGTGTATCAAAATGTGGCAACTTCGATAAAATAAAAACGCAAACAAAACGTTCTTAAGACGTTATGATTTCTAAGAGATGATGGTAGGCCCGATATATTCTTTGCTGCAGTAATTTCCAGCCATAACTTCCAGAGATTCCTAAAATATAAACCGTCAGAGAATAGCAATCAAGCCATAATAATTTGTTTGTATTTTAAAAAGAGGTTCCAAAGTACTCGGTAAGTTTTTCAATTATTTACCTTTCCTAGAGTGACGCTTTTAATGGAACGGTGTAAACTTATATTTTTGTTTTTGTAATTCAGTAATTTTGTTTATGAGAACTTTTGAATTGGTTTTTGTTGTTCATTGTCCAACATTCTGCACCACAAATTACGTCTAGTCTCGTCATGTGTAGAGTTCCTATACGAATATGAATGGTGTAAGATTAAGTAATATATTTTTCTCAAACATGCTTGGAAACATGAGCATTATTTTGACAACCTTCAACAAATGAACCCTTTAACGCGGGAAAAAATATTATTGTTCGTTGTACGTCTGACTTCGAAAAGTAGTTTTAATTTCCATGCATTATTTCAGAAAAGTACTATACAAGCCTTGGCCACTACTTGGCGTTGATGGACTTACGTATGTAAGTATGGAGTGTTTCAAAACTTGACAACTTCAATAAAATCAATACGCAAACAAAACTTTCCGAAGACAGTATGGTTTAAAATAAACGACGATTTAATAGTACATTACTGCAGCGGCCAGCAAAAGAGGCATTGATGGACGAACGTAAATGTGGGCTGAGGCGAAGTCGAGGCACACATACTAAGTCCATCAATGCCTAGTTGTGGCCAAGGCTTGCATTGTACTTTTCTCAAATAATGAGTAGAAATTAAAACTACTTCTCAAATCAGACGAACAACGATATTTTTCCCGCATTAAAGTGTTCATTTGTTGTTTTTTTTTCTAAAACAGCTTTCTATTTGCATGCCAGTTTGAATTTTAAATAAAACCTTTGATAAGTTACCTCCTTGGTTGGATATATTTTGTAGTAAAAGATCGTTCCATTTTTAAATTATCCGATAGATATGAGTTTAAGTAATTTATTTGGCCGCTAAACACGACAGATATGGATTTTCATACAATTTATGCAGGCCGCTGCTCGCATGTATGTGACCAGTACAGCAATATCGATTTATCTCGAAGAAGGTTGTCAAAATAATGCTTATATTTCCAAGCATGTTTGAGAAAATGTATTTATTTGGCAATAAATTAAACTGGTTTTTTAGAATATTTTGGTATCTCAAAGCAATAATTACATCGTACAACGATAATGTTATGCAAGCTCTGTCGATTTGGGATTTCACGAAATAGCTTGTTTGTATTTGACACGGCCAAGGGTCCGGGTTCGCTCTTTGTTGGGGAAAAAACTCATTTTGTATGTATTAAAATGTGTTTATAGATAATTGGGGAAGTTGTTTTGGCAGTTTTTAAAAAAGGACTTCTGAATTTCGTTAAAAAAATACTTTTTAGAGGGTAATTTTAGCCGTGTTTTTGACCCTTACTACACATATTTTATTTTACTAACTTTGAACCTTTTTTAATAATTTGAGAATGCATAATGAATCAGGATACTTCTTCTTCTTTATCGAGTGAGGATTAGTGGCCACCTCTGGTGTCAGAGTTTATCAAGCCGCCTATAAGGCCCCTGACTTGACTTAACGACTGTGATGATGATGCTCTATGCCGATTTTGGCCACGGCGACTGCATCATTCATTGCATAGGCTGCAGTAGCCAATTTTATTGCGGAAAACACGCGCACATATACTGCAAGTTAGGACTCCGTTAATAATGTTGTATGAGATGACTGTTGGTGGTCTATCCTTCAAATTGTCCAGCTTAGCATCGAGGTCTGCTTTTCTTTCTACCTCGAAGTCTGGCACCTTCGAATGCAATTTTTTTTTTATGAATTTTATGGTTTTTGAATTTTTGCATTTTTCAATGCTATTTTTATACTTATGATAAATTTTAAATAGAAAAATATTGGAAAAAATTAACTCGGCTACAAGTGAATTCTCAGATGGGATTTGAACCCACGACCTTTGGAACCGGTCCAATGCTCTAACCGCTGAGCTACCGAGACTTGCGAACCACCG
The DNA here is from genome assembly GCA_910589605.1 of Chrysoteuchia culmella. Lineage (NCBI taxonomy): Eukaryota > Metazoa > Arthropoda > Insecta > Lepidoptera > Crambidae > Chrysoteuchia > Chrysoteuchia culmella. The sequence continues at coordinate 14,477,926 of OU342664.1, read as the reverse complement.
TCGAAATTCTCCAATACTTTTATATTTTTTAATACGCTGTAGGCCAGCGTTGTCACATCAATGCTAGGAATATCTTTGCATTCGAAAGAATCATCTTTTCAGGTGTTTAACGATCGATTAAGATGCAACAGCCAATAGTTTATGATTTTTTGCATTTTTCAATGCTATTTTTATACTCAGATGGGAATCGAACCCACGACCTTTGTAAAGGTCGTGGGTTCGATTCCCATCTGAGAATTCACTTGAGGCCGAGTTAATTTTTTCCAATATTTTTATATTTAAAATTTATCATAAGTAAAAAATAAACCGTTAACAAAAAATCCAAAATGAAACAAAAGAGCTAGGTACCGAATAGGCCCTTGCTCAGTATAAGCCGCGAGACAACGCGAACGTGTGTCACCGCTGCACTGATATTCTGCAGATACCTGCTGAGAAAAAGGCGCGTGACATTGAGCAAACAAACAATTACAGTAAGAAATTAATATATAAATACACATCAGAATTAAATGATAATAATAAAAAACAAATATTAATGGAACAGACATTAAACAAAAAACAGAAACCACTAAACTTATTCTTTGACTTGATTTATCTTGACTGTATGAAGTACCACACGGAATCTTTGTAGTGTCGTTGATCAGCTGTAAGACCACCATTCTCTCTTAAACTAAGTTATTATGGTTATGAAGAATATTCTGAAAGGTTAGACCAATTTAACATGGTATCATTTTTTTTTTTAGCGAGTGAGGTTAAGTTGCCACCTCTGGTGTCAGAGTTTATCAAGCCGCCTATAAGGCCTCTGACTTGGCTTAACGACTGTAATCAAATGACAACAGCCGGGACCGACGGTTTAACGTGCCCTCCGAAGCACGGAAGCGCTCAGTTATAATGCCACTTTACGGTCACCCATCCGACACCTGACCGGGCCGAACGTTGCTTAACAAACGTGATCGAATACGATCAGTCTGTCAAGCGCGGCCTTGCGCTTCATGATATCATTAAGACAACGTAAAGAACAGCTGTCCATGAATTTCTTGTATAAGTTATTGAACCATAAAGTGGATAGTCCGTCTCTCCTGTCACAAATTAATAGGTTATATTAGTTCCTGGAGTTGCGGCTCCTCTGCATAATTATAAACCATTCTCAGTTACTTTAAGAAAAACATGTATGGCAGTTCTTCTCCTCTTAGTTTGATGTTGAAAAATTAAAATCTATTATTTCTAAATAGTAATTTAGATATTTTTTGTGAATGTAAAGCCTCCTTTAAAAAATCAATCTTGGATTGTTGTATGGATAATTTTTAATTACTGCATTGTATTTTTTCATTACCGTGTTTTTTTATTTATTATTATTGATTAGTCTAACAGTAAATAAAACATAAAAGAAAACGTCTTATACATATAACAATTTTGTGCATACCTTTAAGTTAAATGCATATAAGATAGATATTTGCTAAGTGGAAACTTAATGTAATTTGCCTTTATGTATTTAGTTGGTAAGCCTCATTAAATAAATAAATAAACTGCCATTAAAGTGTTACTATTCTGTTACTGTACAACTATTGTGAACTCAAGGCTGAATCATTTCAGCCCAAACCGGTGGTAGAAGTGCTGTACAGCGTGCTACACTGCTCTTGTACAATGTGCCGCTTACTTAGGCAGCTTTAAGAATTAATGTGTACCATTAGTCAACCGCTATAGAGCCAAAAATGCTACTTGGGAATCACTCTGATATTTATAAAAGAGGTCAAAATGAAACAGGTTGAATTCAATGCAACTAAATAACACGCATGCTAACTATTACATCGCATACACATCTCCGGTATTGATATTCCAACTGTGTAGCACACAAACCACATACATAACATACCGCAACGACATTAACAGAAGCGGCCAGAAATTCAACATGCCCGAACACATCAGAATCCGGACAGTGCGGACATATAATTCGGACAGGAATGTAGGTGTGTGTGATGCCAGTATTACCAATTGGAAACAATAACCAAGCATGTGGTCTATAGAAGCTTGACTTTCTGCTGCTTTACCACACCACTTCGAAATGGTAAGATTCTTGCGCCCATTCTTCTTGTCATGGATAATTTGTCCAAGTTGTCAGGTATGAGTGGTCCTGTAGGCCTAACACTAAAATTATCGAGTAAGTATCGAGGACGTAAAGTTATAATAACTAAGACATATTGAGCAGCGTTCTATATTACGTTATCATTTTTTTGACATCAGGTCCTCGATTCCGCCCCAACGGCCATAGGTTTTCTTGCCATTTTTTTATTTATATTTTTTATGAACGACAGGGAGACTCTTAGCCTTCATCATACCTGATGTTACGTATTGATAAGACTGAAGATGGAAGCGAGCCTCTCCCGGAATCCTCAGTCACTGATGAGGAACTGGCTATCTTATCTCTAACTGCCGGAACACAACAATGCTGAAAACCTTGTTGTTATGGCGTCAGACTTAGATAAGATGGTGGTAGCTAGCCAGGCGGACTTACAACAAGTCCTACCACCAACCAAACCGAATACAATATGTACCCCCGCTGGGAATCGAACCCGGGTCCCCTGGGTCTGATACCGGTGGTAGTATCCCTAGACCACAGAGGCGGTTGAATTTTTCCAATTGATAACCTTTTAATTAAAACAGATATTATTTTATAGTTTCTTTATGAAGCTAAACTGTATATTTATGAATATTCTCTTTTGCAGGTAATTCAACACTGATTTCTAGTGATATGGATATTTTGGGTATGTTCTTTTCTGACTCTTTTATACACATTTAAATTATATACTTTTTTTAATACTTAACATAATATAATATATTTGCAATTATTAGTAAGTATTGTTGTGATCGTCGTACTACAAACCATAACAGAAATAGTGATGTACCAAATCAACGGTAATAAATAAATACCGACACAAAACGATTCGCACCGTTTGCATATCTATTAGAGCAGCGTCGTTTGTTTAGCGAATAAATTACTGCGCTCATGCCCTAATTATGCAGTAGTTGGCAATTGTGACGGGCGGGCTGATGATATTTGCGAACCGCTCTAAACTAGTGATGTGACGGGTTATCGACTATCGATGTTGGAAAAAAATACAATAATTACAATAATATTTTTTATTTACAATACATACAATAATTTTTTTAAAGAGTAAATAAATATTGACGAAAATTCGTCTCATGTTTGTTTGCCGTAGCAGGGCATCACTTGTTTGTACTGTAAGTACTGTGGAGATCGTATGGTTCAGCACTACAAGCAGGCCGGTACACAGCCGTTGCTGGCTGGTTTTGTTTATGATATAAAATTAAAAAGAGAAGCCCGTCGTGCGTAGAGATATAAGCTCGCCTTGTCAGATAAAATACTTAGAAAATCTGTAATAAAAACAACAGGTTGCACTCCGGGAGTGCCGGCAGAAGTGAAAACCGCTTAAACGAAACACCAGGAGCAGGCATACATTTTCGGTGCGCTCTGTAGAAAGATAGGGCCTACGCCGCGGCCGGCGCTCCTTCTCAACCTCCGTCTTACGAACTATCAGGCAAACTGTCGCGGACAAGATAGGAGTGAAATGTAAGATGTCGAAAAGAGATGTGTGAAAGCAGTGAATGGTAATTATATCAAATATTTTTGGATAATGTGAGGTAATGTTTGCCTTGAATGAATTTTTATTTCAACAAAAATGTATACTTATATATAAGTGATTTGACTTGTAGTATTATTTTAGGTAAAGATTATTCAATAAAAAATAAAATGCGAGTTGATTTTAATAATTATTAAGTGTCTTTTTCCCAAGGAAAAAATCGTTATGTCAAACAGGAAATTTCAAAATATAATTCGGAAATTTCAAAAGCGACATGAGACTAGTTGCTTTTTTCTAGTATATTTTCTTGTTAAATATTTATCACATAAAAATAGCATTGTAAAATGCAAGATTTAAAAGTTATAATTAGATGGCTGTTTCATCTTAATCGATAGTCAAACATCTGTAAAGATGTTTCTTTCGAATGTGAGGATATTTCTCTCATTGATGAAGCGACGGTGGCCAACACCGTAGAACGGTGAATGTACTAGAAAAATTCGACGTGTCCTCATAGGTCTCTGTAGCATAATTGGTTAGTGCATTGGGCCGGACTCCCAAGGTTGCGGGTTCGAATCCCGTCAGGGCGACATGAAACTAGTTGCTTTTTTCTAGTATATTTTCTTGTTAAATATTTATCGACTGTATATATATTTTAATATAACGTCTTCAGTTTGTCAACTGATTTTAATTATTCTTTTTTTATCTGAAAGAACATAGTTCAAGTATGGTCCTATATATTTTTTACGAAGATCTGGCTAGTACTTTTTTCATAATCCTGAAAAATATAAATCACGTTTTGGCAAGTAGTCGTTACATAGATGACATCATTGTTGTGTATGGGCTAATTTTTAGTGTAAGTGCACATGATGTAAATGTAACTAAAAATTGTGATATATTTTTTTTTTATAAAAAGTGGTGGTGGATCGTTCCAACATTTAGTTGCTTGAAAGCCAAAGCTGCCCCTAAAAATATATTAGATAATTGACTATCATATTAAGCTATAAATAAGCTATCCAAAACTTATCAGTAGGTGGTGAAACCGACCTTTAGTGTTATTATAAATCACAAACAACATTTGATATATTTTTGGGTTTATCGACAACAATCTAATTTCCTCCCAATACACTAATGAGGAATTAAACAACCACTAAACAGAGGCGGCATGAATGCGATTTATCAGAATTTACGTATGCAAATTGCGAATTAGAGATGCAGCTCTAAATATGCCTGCTTAACGTTGTTAATGATATTTTATACTTAGAGATGTCGTAGGATGATTTGATAAATAGAATTTTCGCAAAAATCCTAGGAATATTGCAAAAAAATGGATAATTAGACAATAGTGTTGACATTTCTCAATCTTACTAAAAAAAGATAGGGTTTATGCAAAAATACGGTTTGCTTTACTCTTTCTCTACTCTGATTGGCTTAAGTCTTCTTGCTTGTTAACTTTTATTCTGATTGGTTCACAGAGACTTTACTACACGTTAGAGAATGGATTAACATTTGAAACGCCAAGTCGTCCAATAAGAGAAGATGTTGTTTTGGACATTACGACCAGCCAATCAGTGTACTTATTTCATAATAGCCAGCGATTATTTTCGCAATCTTACTAAGGCAACCAAGTTTTTCGCAATAATCTAATCTTTTTTCAGTAGTATTAAGAAATGACAACACCGTTGTCTAATTATCCGTGTTTTCGCAAAATCCGTATATACATAACTAATAGTAGTAGATAACTAGTGAACAATTTTGCTATTTAATTATGTAGTGTGATATGTTTGGGAATGACTAATGAAATTTGAAATCTTTTTGTCTTGGATTTTAGAGACAGGAACGTATGACATTAACTTAACTGAAAGTATTAAGTGTAATTTTATTTATTTATTTAAACACACACAGACAGAAAATACATGTATAAAAGAAAAAACATTGAACAAAATTTGTTGTACAAAGGGCGGCCTTATTGCTTAGAAGCGATTTCTTCCAGGCAACCCATACGACACAAAAACTGGTAGAAGGGATGAGGGTAGTTGGTGCGCAACAAACAAATTAATACAAAATAACATATCATCTAATACATAAATAGATATAAAATAATATTCATATACTACATATACAATAAAATCAAAGTTAATGCAGTAAAGAGAGCGAAAATAAAACGGGAGTTCTGTAGGGAAAAGAAGGACTAGTGGGATAGGAAGAACTCCTTGACCTGGGACTTGAAGGAGTTGAGGGTCTGTGCACGTCTAATTGTGTCAGGCAAGGAGTTCCATAAAGAAATAGCTTGGCACGTGAAGGATTGGCTATAGAATTTGGTCGAGCGAGACCCTCCTCGCTCGACCAGGGGTGTAACGGGATTATCAGATTATCAGAGGAGCGAATGAGGAGATCATGAGTAGAAGAGAGGAATTTTATTTAACTGTACATCATTTTACTACTGATATGAACATTGTCCTCATGTCAATTAATAGTTGTGTGAGAAACAAAACGTATGTTAACTATTTCGTTTGATCGAAAATCTAATCGCGTCTTAAGAAAAAACAATTTAGCTAACCTAACCTAACATCGATAGTATGGTAACATCACTACGTCCGTCGGGCAACATTAGCTAGTACCAGACTAGCACTGAATCGGTTTACCAACATTTCGTTATTTTAGGGGTATAATCATGTTGAGTGAGGTGGTGTGGTGTAACCATCGTGTTAGTGATATTACCGAGTCATTTTGTCTAATGAAAAGGACGATTATTTGTCCGCTTATTTATAGATGTTATAAACGTTGTTATACAATTTTTATTAACGTTCCCGTCTATTTTAAGATGCTTTGAATGTTGGTAACTAATTCATTATCTTCTTTCTTTTTTCTTTTTTTTATGATTTTTGAATTTTTGCATTTTTCAATGCTATTTTTATACTTATGATAAATTTTCGACGGTGGTCCGCAAGTCTCGGTAGCTCAGTGGTGAGAGCATTTGAGCGGATTTCCAAAGGTCGTGGGTTCGAGTCCCATCTGAGAATTCACTTGCGGCAGAGTTGACTTTTTCCAATATTTTTCTATTTAAAATTTATCATAAGTATAAAAATAGCATTGAAAAATGCAAAAATTCAAAAATCAATTATATTCTGTTGCATCTTAATCGGTTGTTTCTATCAAACGCAAGGATATTCCTAGCATTGATGTGACAACGCTGGCCTACAGCGTATTAAAAATATAAAAGTATTGGAGAATTTCGACGGTGGTCCGCAAGTCTCGGTAGCTCAGTGGTTAGCATTGGACCGGATTTCCAAAGGTCGTGGGTTCGAGTCCCATCTGAGAAAATTAACTTGTGGCCTAGTTGACATTTTCCAATATTTTTCTATTTAAAATTTTTCATAATTCATTATCTTTAATAGCTACGACGAATTGAGTTTGAATGGTGACTGCACAGACCAATGTTGGCCCGTAGACAAAGTAACATCGTTAAGTAGCGAAACGATAGTTCGATTCGTTATTGTCTATATGCGCCAATTAACTTGCGGTAAGACCACGTGACTTAGCGCGGCTTCTGCCAATCCGCCAATCAAATTCGTTTAAGTCTTTTCGAACTTCGTTATCGTTTTTGAATTGTTGCTTTGGATAGGGGCCAAGAAGAAATGAATGAACTACAAACTACGACACACTGCAAAGGGAATTGGTTCGTTTGGAGAAGAAAATCAGAGAATTTGCCGGCTTTAACCTAGCCCCAAAGTAAGCACTACAAGGCTTGTGTTATAGGATACTAGGGTAACGGATATAAACACATAATTATACATATAGAAGTATTTATGTGTGGAATAATATATAAACGTCCATGACTCAAATATAAATGCTCGTATTCATCATACAAACATTAGCCCCTACCTGGATGCGAACCCAGGACCTCAGAGCACCTCATCTTGAAACAGGTGTACGTACCACTCACCACTCTACTACGGAGGTCGCCAATAATTGTGTTTAAAAATAAATTGACAATGTAACTGGGTCTGAGGTTATTTATCGTTTAAATTTCAAGTCCATTACAATAACTCCTCAACAATAATCCACTTGACTTCGCTCTACACTTGACAGAGTAAATACTCGTACATTAGCTAAAAACAGAATCTTAACTCAGCAAGTTTTCGGTAATATTTAGGTACTTACTTACGAATGTAAACGATGAAACGTTGCTCTCAGTGGGATCTGCGTATTGCCTTGAGCAGTCAGAGAACGCCAAAGCGATAAAATTATAAGCGAGATGGACGGTAATAACAGTAGATACTGCTGGCTGCTTTCGACCATTTCAAATCTCGCCTACTATTTTCTTATAACTTGCTTATAACAGTTATTTATAACCAATTGAAATTCTTATTTAATTGAATATGGCTTGAATATGTGTTTTTGTTTAGAATAGATAAGAAATATTTTTATTAGTCTCCAAAACAGAAATTAAAGAAGTAAGTACCTACATAATATTAAAACTTTGAATATTTTACAGAAAATACAGGAAAAAAATTGTTTCGTGCCTTTCAAAGATGAGTTACTGCTTTTTCTAAACCAATATGTACTGTGATTGGAAGGAGCAATTAAGTTTCACTATCAGCGCGTCCTATCAGTTCTCATTAGCTACGAATAGCTTTGATAGTTTACGGGATGTAAAGTTTGGATTAAAATAGTGTTGTGCAATAACGATTTCGTTATCAGAATAACGTAATTTCTGAACAGATTTTAATAAGTGTGTGAGTAAATTAGATAATAATAATAATAAATCATTTTTTTTATGAACGACAAGGAGTCTCTTAGCCTTCATCATACCTGATGTTAAGTATTGATAAGGCTAAAGATGGAAGCGAGCCACTCCCAGAATCCTCAATTACTGAGGAACTGGCTATCTTATCTCTAACTGCCGGAACAGAACAATGCTGAAAACATTGCTGTTATGGCGTCAGACTTAGATAAGATGGTGTTGGTAGCCAGACGGACTTAGAAGAAGTCCTACCGCCAACCAAGCCGAATACAATAAACACCCCCACTGGGAATCGAACCTGGGACCCCTGGGTCTAATACCGGTGGTTGTACCACTAGACCACAGAGGCGGTTAGTTTCATCCTCACCGTAATCATTACAAAATAAAATATATTTTTAACAGTGACCTTTAGTTTAACAGATTATGGTGGACTGATACCTGGACTAGGTAATACCTGTGTCTCAGGTTATCAGCCCTCCACCTCGTAAGAAGTATATTAAGTGTGAAGTTTTTTTTTTACTTTGAATGGGTTTGTTCTTGATCCCAATCAAGCCCAGGGCTAAGACAGGATCTACGATGAGCGAGCTAACCAGAAGGTGCCTATTCACTCATGTTTTGATGGTCAGGTTATAAGTACTCGGAAATACAGACGCAGGGAGAGAGTTCCACTTCTTTGCTGTGCGCAATATAAAAGATGTTGAGTAGCGCTTGGTGCGACATTTAGGGATATCAACCAAGAAAGGGTGGTAGCCCGCAGTGCGTCTGTATGTCCGATGGAAGAAGGGAAATGGCGGTATGAGCTCTTGCAGCTCCTGAGAACACTCTCCGAAGTATAGTCTGTAAAAGACCGACAGACAGGCAACTTTGCGGCGGTGAGCTAGGGTGTGAAACTTGCTCTTCACCAATTCTTTGTTTGGTTAAGTAGGTTTAAGTTTAGATTGGGTCCAAACTTAAACCTGGGTCTGACACCGGTACTGTTAACCACAAAATCATAGTTGTTATACAAGCTGTTAGCTCTAAATCAGATCAATTAGGTGAAGTTGAATTTTTTTGAAATCCTTCGTCGATGTCTTTGCTCAGCAATCGTCGTCTTGCAGTTTCTAGGATAATGTCGATAAAACTCAGAAAGCTAAGCTTTTTACTCAGAGTTTATAAATAATACACACTATAACCCCGTCTCTTTCACGTGCGGGAACTATACTTCAAAATTCTTAAAGCTTCTCCATAAAGTGGCAGTTATTATCACGTTTATTACCACCATAAAATAGATAACCATTGGAGCGAGCAGTTATTGGCATATCACATGCTGATGGGGTGAAATATAAGTATATCGGGAGTAGTAAATAAGAATACTTTTTGTCAGTAAAAGTTTGAAGTGTGCTAACTCTAAAGAGCCCGGTAAACGATCAATCAACGATTTGACAAATTTGTTTGACAAACATGTTTGTCCAACAAATTTCGGTTATTTAAATTTTCATGCAATTTATCGTAACATCCTGCACAATTTCTTTTTTTTGTCACCTATTTCGAATTTGTGGGTAGAAGTGGAATTTGAGACAGAACTTGCAGAGTTGTTTCTATTTTGCAGAGGTGTTTTCGTAAATTTTGCTATAACACGCTTCGTAAATCATATTTTTTTTTTATCGGTTTTTAAATTATATACAATACAAGCATTTATTAAAGCGGTTCCAAATAATAGCTTCGTTAGCAACAGTCGTCGAAGGATTAATTTTTTTCTTCTCAAAGCTTGGATTATCAGCAACACATAACTCGCGATTTGTTATAATTTCAGGACTCAAATTAACATTATACGATGAACTTAAATTTAATTTTTTCTTACTATTATGGAAATTAAAAATATTTTATTCATCATCGCTGAGTGACTCTTCATTTTGTTCTAAGTTTTCTGTATTTTTATTACAACCAGGTTTGATAATAATATTTTCATATATTTTAATGTCTTGTCTGCAAGTATTTACAGCAAATAGTTGAGGTAGTCAGGAGCGTTATTTGTAGGAGGTTCAGCAACATTTTGCAGTATTTGTAATGTATTGCCAGTTGATGGACTTGTGTACATAGAGGAACTCACAGATTGATTCCGCTGGAAGAAATTTCTATGCGTGCGGATACACGATCCTGGTGAAACACTCTCAGAATCTTCTTTTTTTTTCTTGTCACTTGCATTGTCAGATATATTACAAGTGTTCGTCTTGATCGCTTCATTTTGTAAAAATGTCTAAATACTTAGGTATATGAATTAAAATTGCACTGTCCTGTAGCACTGCACTAGGTCAACTGATCAGTAATCTAGTGCGGTTACCGGGTTGGTACTTTTTGTGCGGCGACGCACGGTCGCATGACCTTGAAGCAAAACCAATAATGCTAGGGCTGCCTCTTTCGATAAAACAGTTAAATTACAGTTTTGGTAAAATAAGAAAACGTTACACATACATTATAAGAATCATAAAAGTGTTACCGCAAGTTAATTGGCGAATATAGACAATAACGAATCGAATTTTCGTTTCGAGTAGACCTGAGAGCTGGTGCCTATCTTGTCCAGCGGCTGAGTTTATGTATTCAGCGGGGCAACAGCGCCAGTGTTCTCGGTACTATGCCAAGTGGCTGCAAGTTGGACGGCGTTTTCTTGTTATAGTTAGTATAAGGTAGTGTAGTATTTCATTTGTATTTAGGTTAAGTATATAATTAAGTACATATTTGTCATCAAGTCTTATATTGATCGCTTGCATAGGTTTAACCTGTATAGCCTTAACATTAGACGTCAGTTTTTGGATCAGATTTTTCTTTACAAACTTGTTAACGGTGTTTATGATTGCCCTGAACTTCTCTCCAAATTAACTTTTAATTGTCCTCGTAGGTTACCTCATCCAAATAAACTTCTATTATTTAGCACAAGAGCTAGTAAAAGCAACCTAGGTAAATTTTCACCTTTAAACAGAATTTTGTCATCGCAAAACCGCATCTGTAAAAGAGGCCGTTTAGAGATTTTCCATCTTAAACTAGATAAGTTTAAAAAATAACTTTTAAGAATATTAGGTTAATATATTTTTTTGCGTAGTATAATATTGCACATATTTTGGTTATGCGTCCTATTTACATTTAAAAAAATTTAATTAGTCATAATTAGATTTTAGTTTAGTTAATACTGTGTATACTATTCTATTTAATGCATGCCGTGGCAGCCTCTCAGTAGGGCAACATTATGTCTAGATTAAGATGAACTGTGTGTGTTTTTAAGCCAAGTTTTTTGTGTATGCCTTGTTGGTTGTCCATAAATAAAAGAAAAAAAAAATTGTTGTCTTATGTAGTTCGATTTAATTTTTTGTTTTTCCTTTTTTTGCTTTATTTTTAACTTCTGTATTCAATATGTCATGTGTCAGGTCAATAAAAGATTTTCTATTCTATTCTTTTCTATTCAAGTATGCTTATATTTGTTTGTACCTATTTGTGAATAAATTTCGCTACATAACGATGTTAGTTTGTCTACGGGCACTGGGGCTAATTGTCTAATTTTAAAATCTATCGCAGTCCCTTTCAATTCGTCATTTGAAAGATATTTACATACTTCAAACCGATTGTGATCGGGACGCGTCTTGAAAGGTATTAAATGAACGAAAATAGCTATCACCATCTTATCTAAGTCTGACGACATAACAACAATGTTTTCAGCATTGTTGTGTTCCGGCAGTCAGTGATAAGATTGCCAGCTCCTCCGTGATTGTGGATTCCGGGAGAGGCTCGCTTCCATCTTCAGCCTTATCAATACTTAACATCAGGTATGATGAAGTCTAAGAGTCTCCCCGTCGAACATAAAAAAAAAAACTTTCGTCATGGTAGGTAATTTATTTTTATTATTTTAATTTATTACTTAGAAGACTATCTTACTAACAATAGTGATGTTGTGAACAAATTGAGAAACAGAGAGTCATTTACAAGTCTCCAGTCTCCACTTATAGATACAACTTACGTAAATAATTATTACAGTTAAAGGAATGTCTCTCTCGTGTCAAATCTCTTTCTTTAACTTACAAATTTTTCTTGACCTGGCTTCTGAAATATCTCTAAATTACTATGTTTTTTTTGTTATCTGTATTGGATGATTTTATTTTCTCAGAATATTGTGGTAAAAATATTAGTAGAGTCACAGATTATATACATAACTAACTATATTACTATAGTAATTATATTTAAATATATTATTAGCTTCAAAAACAATATAATTTCAATAATTATGAATGTGGTTCATAATATTCCCCTTTCTCGCACACAATATACAATATTAACTCTTCAAACATTCTCCACCATCGATATGAAAAACCCAAAATAAAGTAATTGCGTATTCCGTTGGATTGTTTGGTTTAACTTCTCTTTGAATTAGGGGAAACGAAATCTTAGCAAAAAGCCGGAGGCACAATGAGGGCACAATAAAGTTAATTTGTCGTTTAGACAGGAATCACGTAAAAATATTCTGGACCGTAAGTAGCTTAGTCTAGCTAGTTTATCAGACAATCTTTTGATTCAACCGGTACGGCACTTCAACGCTGAGGATTGTAACCACTGTTACTTGATTGATTGTTTTGGATCACTGATAACCATTGCAGTATTGACGGTCTTTCGCCAGATATATGGGGCTCCCATGTGTTTCATACATTTTAAGACTTTAAAAAAAGAATAGAAAATAACATTAAATCACACAATTGTATTCCACGTCTAATCTGTGAATAGAAGTTCGATGTTAATCCCTTCGAGAATGCGGCCGCGCTCACTTTGGACACGAAATTGTATTGTACATTTATACATAGTGATCGTGGTTCGTACGAATTGAGTGCAACTCTCGCACCCAGTACATGCACTCCCATAGTACTTGGAAGGTTGGGATCGTTCGTGCGTGTTTGTAAAATACGAAAAAGTCGTACGAAAACGTGTCCAAAGTGAGCACGACCAAAGGCTATAGAGTGAAAAGTTTTTTGTTATCCAAATGGTCGTAAATTTAGCATAAGATATTTTATACTTATGATAAATTTTAAATAGAAAAATATTGGAAAAGATTTACTCGGCCACAACGGACCGAGAGCATTGGACCGGATTTCCAAAGGTCGTGGGTTCGATTCCCATCTAAGAATTCACTTGTGGCCGAGTTAATTTTTTCCAATATTTTTCTATTTAAAATTTATCATAAGTATAAAAATAGCATTGAAAAATGCAAAGATTCAAAAATCATAAAATGAGATATCCTAATAATTATTAAGTAACTAATCCGGGACTTGTAAAAAGTTTCTCACCCAGTGTACACCTTCCCTGATCAAATCGGATACCAAAAAGTGAAATCTTTGTTTGGAATATTAAACAGATTGTTTCGCTCTGTTATCGCGCTTCCGTTTGTTTGTTGGTGCATAAATATTAATATCAACTGGAGGTTCATTAGCAATAGCAACTTGGCCATTTTGTATTCAGTAATTTTACGACTTTGCGATAATCTGATGATGGAGTGGAATGAAGAGGCAAAGTTTTAAGACAGATGTTAAGAGCTCTTGTTGCTTTGGTAAGTTTCTATTATTTGGATGGTTTGGAAGAAAATAAGATAAGATAAAGATAATTTTGGTTGGTTAAATACATTGAAACATGCACAAGAAAATCAATAGGCGGGCTTATCGCTAAGATGAAATTTCTTCCAGCCAATCGTCTATGTATATTGAGGGTAAGGAGTTGCGTCAGGATGGATCAAAGTGACGGACTATAGTCTCTGCCTACCCCACCTTTGGGAATAAGGCGTGAGCAGTATGCATAGAGTAGTATACAAATTAAAGCGCCCGCCGCCAAAACAGGTTCCAGCCACGACTAGGAGTGCGGAAAATGTCGATGTGCAGGGGGACCCTGGAGCTGCCGCCGTCCCAGTTTAGTCCCATTACATTTAAAGCAACGATTATAAGTATAAATTATAAAATGATTATCAAAACAATTTGTAACTTACTTCAAACACGTTTATGTACGTATCAAATTCCATATTGACTAAAATTTCATTTATACTAATTATAATGGGACAAAATTGGCACGGCAGCGCTTCTTGCAGGATAGTAATTTGTTTATAACATAAGTACTTAATTTATTGACGTGAGGAATGCTCTATTAAAACAAAATACCAATTTATAAACTTATTACTTATTTACATTAAAATCTTACCAGTAAATCGCTTCAAAAAAAGCCTTATGAAGCTGCTTATTGACAAAGCATACTACACAATAGTAGACTTCCTCACTGACATTTCTTTAAAATAAATGGATATATAATTATAATAATTGATTCTATTATATTCAATTCTTTACCAACATTATTATGGCACAATAAAAATAAATAAAAAACTATAATTAAGTATTCATAATTTAATCATAATTTTTGACATTTAATATTTTGACATTGATAACTAAAATTCTATTAGATCTGAAATTTTATTGTTGATTATCTATATACCTATTGCATAATGTGCTTAAACATGACATTATGATTAATCAATTGTGATATTAAAATTTTGACATTATATACTTATTTGACTTTATATAAATTGAAAGATGTTCAACATACTGCAATATTGTATACCTTGTAAAAGGTGGAAATGTAGTGAGACACTGATAAACTAACCTAACAACTACATTTGTATACCTGCATTTCACAATAAAGATATTTGTATTTGTATTTGTATTGGGTAGTGTTCTACGCTAAACAATGTGCAACTGACTGATCGAACCTATGCATAATTGCATAGCTACGCATACATCGCCTCTTCGCCCCGCAAACTGACGGGACAAAAATGACCCAACGGTAGTAAAACGATATTTTATTTTTTTACTATTGTTTTTATTAGACAAAAACATCTTTAATATAATAAGAAATGTTAAAAAAAACGTTAAAAGTTGCGGGTGGGACAAAAATGGGACAGCGGCAGTTCTAGGCAGGTGACGGATGGGTAAAGTGGAATTACAACTGAGCGCTTTCGTGTTTCGGAGGGCACGTTACTGTGTCGGTACCAGCTGTTGTCATCTGATAATTACAATCGTTAAGCTTAGTCAGAGCCTTATAGGCGGCTTGAATAACTCTGACACCAGAGGTGGACTAATCCTCATACGATAAAAAAGAAAGAATATAAGTAACTTCGTCTGCAAGGCACCAATCAATCTGTATTAAACTACTTAGTCATGTTTATATGAATTCACATGAGTTGGCATAATGAATAAATTAAGCAAATCTATTATTCGTAGTCGGTTTATAAATTAAAATTAAATTTATTGCAGAGAACATAGTATGATAAGATGATATAAAATTATAAAGTAGAATATGTCCCACTCTCAGAAGAGTATGCAAATTAAGTTACAATTTTTTAATTATTACATTTTCATTTCACTATGTGAGTAGTAGTATGTCACATTAATAAAAATAAAAATCATACATTAACAAATCATACATTATTAGATTAAATTAGAAAATGACAAAGCAGAATATTAATTATAAAATGTCAATATTACCTCATAAAATCGAAATAAAAATATATTTTATCGTTGAGAACGTCTCAAAGCTGCCCCCCTCATTGTCTAATTTTAAAATCTATCGCAATCCCTTTACGTATATACGTATATCGTCATTGGCATCAGCCATTTTTTATGTCCCCACTGCTGGGGCACTGGCCTTCCTTATGGATGGATAAGGAGAACAGGCCATGACCCACCACGCGGGCCCAATGCGGGTTGGTGGGTCTTAACGACTGCAAACGCGGCCGGGTCCAACGGCTTAACGTGCCTTCCGAAGCACGGAGGAGCTCGAGATAGTAAATTTTTGGTCACCCATCCCGTGACCGACCATTGCGAAAGTTGCTTAACCTCAACAATCGCAGACCGAGCGCGCGAATCACTGCGCCACGGGCTCCTCGTATACACGTATATACTAGCTTCGAAACGCGTTATATTTTAATGAGGCCCCTGGTCACAAGCATGGCATTTTGTGAACATTTTGCTGTGAGTTTGAGCAGTCTTCAGAAATCGAGTCAATAAACCATCAATAAACGCTGGGCTAATCGTACATCTGGCTTATTCGATTTAACATTTCGAGAATTGAACAATACGATTCGGAGATCACTTATAACGGATAGAAAGACTCACCTGGAGTGGAGTACGGCGAAAATATTCAATTTCCGCATTACGAAATCCCCTCTTATTGCTGTTGAATTCCCAATCGTCTTCCGGACAAATTCGATTTCTGGAAATCTTCCGATTTTCCAAATTATCATAACGATGAATGTAATCGTATATTTGAAACGGATCGCTCACAATCTCCATGTGTTTTGGTTAAATTGTATACTGCTGATATGTTGGGAGTTTTGTGAAAAATCACCAAAGAAATAAAACAACTTTTACGGATATCAAACGCGCTATATTTCCACGAACTAAGTTGTAATTGTCCGTATTTTTAGGTTTTTTAGGGGTTTTTTTATTTTCCCGACGTTTCGGCACCTTTACAGCTACCGTGGTCACGGGATGACTGAATCAAAAAACCCCTAAAAAACCTAAAAATACGGACAATTACAACTTAGTTCGTGGAAATATAGCGCGTTTCATATCCGTAAAAGTTGTATTATTTCAATGAACAGTGCGCGCCAAAACATAAGATGTACGTATCACCAAAGAAGTTAATGAATATAAATTTGCCTTGATGTTGTAGGAAAAACCGACAATTAAAAGTACCTATACAATTATGAGAGAAAAGGTACCCGAGGTTCTCAGTTACTCAGAAGGGACACTATTTTGTAATAAGTTGGTAATTTTTAGATTAAATAAAAAAATCGAAAACTAGAAGTCTTACCTGTTGTAGTACTAGGAAAATGGTAGTTCTATAAGAAGCTGAAAAAGTACCTATTAATGAGGAAGGCAAAACCACAACGGAACCACCGCTACAGAAACATTATCCATACAATCATTAAATAATTAACTACTCAAAGTTAGAAATAGCTGAATTATCATTATTAACACAAAACTAATTACTAACAAAACTTAAATTAAATCAATACAAAAAATCCACTTCACAAAACCAACAAATCTTAAAACTTTCTTATTAAATTAAAATAAAAACGGACACAGAAAACACCCTTGGGGAAGCTCCTCAAGTTAGTTGTTTTACAACAATAGATTCATTGTGAAGTAATGAATGGGATTAATTTGAATAAAAAGTGGAAATAAAAAGGAGATTTTTTTCCCCAAGAGTGCTGTCAAATTGAATTAAGGCGTCCCTTGTTTTTTATTTGCCAAGATTCGGACACTTAATTGATCAGCATTTATCGTAATTCTTCCTTGTTATTTGATGTGGAAAATGTTTCATTAGACTGACGAGCGAAATTAACGAATTTATTTTTAAAATAATTACCTCTAATGACCTGGGGGGGACTAATTTTAAAACCTATCGCAATCCCTTTCAATTCGTCATTTGAAAGATATTTACATACTTCAGGCCGTCACTATTTGACTTAAGATAGGATTTGTGATCGGGACGCGTTTTAAAAGGTATTGAATGAACGAAATTTAATTGTCTAAGCAAAGTGACAAACGAAAATATCTTTCAAATGTATGGAGAAGTGTCAAATGAAGTGTCATTTAAAACATCATTCGTTCTGAAAGCGATTGCGACTATAAGTTACACAATTCCATAAATCACTATCACAATCACAATGCCTTTGAAAGGGATTGTTATAGATTTTGAAATTAGACAATTGGGGGGCTGGTTAGAGGTAAGTAGTTTAAAATAATAGTATTAATCATTAAAAACATAAATAAAGGAAGGAAAAAACCTCAGAAAATTTAGAATATTTTGAGGTCTCACCCGCGTAGTTCATGTTCCTTTGAGAAATGTGATAAAATGTGGGTAAAATGTGTTCTAAATTTAAATCCAGGACACAAACTACTTATCTGTGCGCTAAATGCCATCCAAACCCGTTCAGCCATTTTTACGGGATTGAGTATTGAGTCTTGCTGTATTTAATAAACCCTAATACAAGAGCGATAGGGTACTAGAACAGATTTTTAACCGACTTCAAAAAAGGAGGAGGTTCTCAATTCGGTTGGTATATATTTTTTTCTGTATGTACACCGATTACGCCGAGATTTCTAAACCGATTTCCATGATTCTTTTTTTGTTCGATGCAGAATAGTTGCCAATTGGTCCCATAAAAATTTGGTTTCGTTTGACCCAGTACTTTTTATGTTATGAGCATTTTTATATATTTCATTTCATTGTTGACTTGGACGATGTAGTATTTACGATAATTTTGTTTATAATGTACATGAAACCTTATCTAATCTAGAAAAACCCTGCTGTAGTTTACAAAACAGCCTATTACAGACACTAAAATGTAAAAAAAATACTGCGTTAAAAAAAATCTACTTTAAGCTCATATTCTTTTATTTTTCTTGCCTTGGCTGGCACCGACTCCAAAAGGCTTATTTTTTACTTTTTAGTTATTGAAGCCGGTTTTTTTAACGCAGTTTTTTTATTATAAATATACAATAGCAAGACAAGTGAATATTATCGTATAAAGGACTCGAAAAAATCCTGCAAGGTTAGAAACAGAAACTCTAAGTTACTCTCCCTCTTACCAAGAAACTGAAAACAGCTACAGAGCGTAACACACAGTTCACGAAACACCAATACGACGCAAAGTGGCCACAAAAGTATATAAAGAAAGAGTTTTCGTATGAAAAACATATTTTATGGCTCACGTCTCCCGATACGAAATTCGGAAGGCGGAAAACTTTTCGAACTGGATTTGATTCGGAAATGATTTTTGTCGAGTTTTATCACATATCTTTACACCAGTTCTCGCGTTATATTGTCGTCAAGCGAGATAATAAAGTAGTATTTCTAAATATTCACTTAGTATTTTTTTCCATTTTTGGGAGTACACCTTTTCGTTTATTCGGAATCGTGCTTCAAGCGTGTTTCAATTTGTAGCGCTGTTTTAATCAGTTTTTGTCACTGCAGTGAAAAAACACTACAGTTGAAAAACGATTGAGATACTATTATGACTAAAAGTTAGGGGGTCAATTCTAGACAAAATGTATTAAGTTCAGTATCGTAGTGATTAGCGAGTTGTCTGTTTTTTTTTAACTTTTGCAATGGTCTAGATACATATGTCATAAAATAGGCGACTGCTATTATTTCGAGCTTCTCCGTGTTTCTCCGAAATGCCTTCTAAGCTGTTAAACACGGCTGCATTTGCAGTTGGCAGACCCCACAACACCTACTCTGCTCTTGTAGTGGGTCATGATCCATTCTCCTTAGCCACCCATAAGGAAGGCCCCAGTTGCAATATTACGATAGCTATTAATGAGACAAGATGTAAATGTTTGGAGCGATCTCATTTTACGGTTATCTTAACGTCATTTTAAATTAGATTTTCCAAGTCATACGCTTAAATCACGTGCCTTTAAGTTTATTCCATTGTTATTATAGTCATTTATATAATCGTCTCACTTGCTAAAAGCTCTCTGTATAATATAGAAATACGCTGCATTTTTGGTATCAATTCGTCCGATAGCGCAATATGCAGATTTTACACGGGGTCGTAAATTGATACCTGTAAATATTAACATTACAATAATTTTTATTCTTCTTTATCAATATACCGTATTCTTTTGTTTCCCCATTAAATATTGTATTATTACTTATATCTTTAATATTTCGCTTTCTCGTACGCTAAGCCACAATATTTCATGGGCTCTAAGCCAGAGACCTCTATAGAGAAGAACAATTTATTATCCAAACCGTCATTGGAGAAATAAATCTGAGTACACTTGAATGAGGCTAAATTGTCCAAAAAGGTTTATGTGCGTTTTGATATTGGGTATGAAAGAGCTCTCAGCAAATATGGCTACTAAGAAACGAATGTTAGAAGAAAAAATATTTTTCGTTGATGGTGATGTTAATATACCGCTGCAATATATATTCTATGTGAAAGTTATATAAAAGAAGGCAAATGATGTGTAAGATTAGTTTCAATTAGACAACATCAATATTATTGGGCATGACTTTAAAGGAGTTTGAACTTGGCTTGTAACAACTTTGAAATATTTAGGCAATCATCTATACAAATAAATATATTTTAATAAGTTTTTAAAATGTATTTATTTGTTTTAAGTTTAATACAATTGATTAGAGTGAATTGTTTACGAAGGGTAAAGTTTTATTATAACTTTAGTAATATATTTTTTTTTTCATATGACGAAATTACCATAAATAAAAAACATTTTAATTAATATTTTTACAAATAAATCTAAGTATGATGGAAATTAAGTTTTATTTTCAATATTTTCAAAGGAGCATCAAAGAGTAAAAGTTTAACAGATGAAACAAAATTCTAAATCTTCTATCCAAAATAGCCGAATGATTAAATCAACTAAGCTTAAAAGAGGTACGTTACAGTCAATTAAGTCAACTTTGACAAAATTCTGTCAGAATTGAATAACTCTGGACCAAAGTGAGATCCCTGTGGCACTCCAATTTGATTTATTAATATAATTAATCATTGAGAGGTATGCTGATACACTTAAACCAGTTTGTTTGTGGAATAATAGTGACCCGTTTCGCATTTCTAATAGAGAATTACGATAGATTACTAAATACTTGACTGAAGCCTTTCAGCTTGTAGATTGCTTAAAGCTTCATACAAAGGATCTTACCAATTGTTCCAGAGGTCCTAGATTTGTGATAGTACCTGCTTAATCTCTTTATGATACTGTTGCTTGTGTATGTATTATTACCCTCTATTCTCTTACTGATTCTACTGAAAATCAGCGTCGATGTTTGCATTCTGTGTTATTCTATACTATATGTGTTAGAGCATGTATGTTTTAATTACAATTGCTAATAATTTTGTTTTTCTTTTCTCATTTTTATATATGTATAAATGTTTTATAATTTTATTTTGCCATGTAAAAAATAAAATATTCTATTCTACAAGTGCCTCTTGAAGCAAGATCATTAAAACGCTTCATTAATATTCTGAACTGTACAGATTATCACGCAAAACCCACTAAACCGCGTCATTGTAATTCTAAAGCAGAACTAAGCTTATCAGACAACTTCAATTATACGATGAAAATACGCCTTTTAATATTAATCGACTGAAGTGCCGTTATATCTCGGTGAAATGTGGTTACTTCACTTTGGTGTAGAATGTTCTGAAACATTTTGAAATAGTGTCATTAATATTCATTCTTACGTGCGATAGTGGAAAGTATATGATATATGTCATATTTTGTATGTATTTATACAAAGGTAGGTTCTAAAACCCATGCAATCAATACGTATTTTTAAAATCAGGACCGGCACGATGGTGTAGTGGAATTTACCGTGTCTACTGAGCTCACATTAAATGAATGCATAAAATGAATTATTTGGACATTTATATTATGTCCTGTCTAAATTTTTGGTATATAGGTAATTTTGTAATACCTCCTTCAGTACTGCTATACGCAACACAAGTCTCGTTTCAGTAGCTCAGTGGTTAGAGCAGTGAGCCGGATTCACAAAGGTCGTGGGTTCGATTCCCATCTGAGAATTCACTTGTGGCCAAGTTGATTTTTTCCAATATTTTTCGAATTAAAAATTTTGCATAAGTAACACAAGTGTTTATTAATCAAAATCGAACTGGACAAGGGTATCCAGAAAAAATGGTATATCTATTGTGTCTCATAATCCTAAAGTTTAAGATCTGGGAATCACTCACGATCTGTGGTGCAATGACTTTCAGGCTAGTCAGAAAAAAGTTAAAGAAAAAAGACAAATCGTAGGCATTCGCTAGTTCTTACTTAAATGCGTCACGTGTTACATAATCGTGCGACCTGCAAGTCCGTCCGTTTCTGCAGCAGTGTCCGATTCGATTCCAGGCGAATACACCCTTTCGGTGGCCGATCATCCGTCGCCTCCATCTGTAATGTTGCTTCTAGTAAATTACTGGGTGTTTCCAGAGTTCCGACTGGATTGTTTCTGGATTATTCTTAGGCTTAAGTTCTTACGATTAAGTTCTGTAATATAAGTATTAACTTTGGGAACTTGGATTATCAGATACATGATTTTCTTGTCTCATTAAGTTTCAGTGTGATATTAAAATTTATTATGACGAAAATAAAGCTTAGATCTTTTTGTAAAGACAATTTTTTTTTATTACTTCCATTTTGAAATACTTTGTAAATGAAAGTGTGTATGGCAATTTATTATTTTTTAAGGGTTGGATGTGAAAGTTAATTTTAAATGCTTATGTTAAAGAAATTAAAGTGTTTCAACGGTCAATACTCACATTCACATGAGTATGTTGCAATGATTAAATCGGAGAAAAGATATTTAAACAAAACCTAACACAAGACCACGTGAAGCTTGAAATGCTACTATCTAACATTTCAAGTTTCTTAAATTAATCTATTGAGCAACTTATATTTCTATGACATATCAGAAACAGCCCCATGCGCAATTAAAATCTAAGTTAATAATTTAAGTAACCCGAAACTGACAACGCAAATGGACAACCGGGCCTACCATCTCTTAGAAATCATAACGTCTTGAGAACGTTTTGTTTGCGGTTTTGATTTTTTTGAAGTTGTTACATTTTGACACACTTCACACTTAGGAGGCGATGATTGAGCAAAGACGTCACAAAACTTCCGTCAAAAAACAAGCTTACTTTAAGAGATTTGTAGTACGAAATAGCATGGTAAGATTGAAACAATACTGCGCTAAGAGATAGCGGCAAGCTCCAACGAAAGCCTTCTGGTTTTGTAGTTCACTCAACCGCTAAGTTTTATTGACTGCATACAAAAAATGTCACAATAATGCATTTTCTTTTAAGCCACCAGAAACAGTTATGCAACTGTCCACAGCGATCATACAATCAGTTTCTACGCAATTACATCCTTTCACGATTACGACGACGGCCATTGCAAATTCTTAGAGACGTTCCCGACGAATTAACATCTGAAAGTCTAGATAAATACTTAATGACGCGAAAGTCGTCCTACTCTGTTACTCCGGTGTTAATTACAGGACTCGGTACTGGATTAATTTGAATAATTTGGAATAGGCTATGAGGAAATAGAATAAAATTTCATTTTTCAAATGATTTTAGAGTCTATAGTTTCTAAAATTGTACTTTTTTCGATATACGATCCTATACTAAAGTTTTGCCTACTTTATTAAAATGAAAAACAAGCACATTCGCTTTTTACATGATTTTTTTAAACACTAAAAATGTATTACTTTTCCTGTCGTCTGGTGTTATTGTAATCGTAATTTAATTGTCAAAGTTGATAAATCCCATAATTTTTTATGTTACTTATTTAACATGGTGCAGCTCACTATGTTGGTATTAGCAAAATCTATATAAATCAGCTGCCTAAGCTGTTTTGTTAAAAATAAGTAGGTATAATATATAATAGTAGGTATATTGACGACCTGTTTGGCGCAGGGGTACTAACCCCGCCTTCTGCGCAAGAGGTCCCGGGTTCGATCCCCGGACAAGACAAATATGTGTGTGCATGAACATGTCTATTTGTCTTGGTCTGGGTGTTTAATATGTATATTAAGTATGTATTTACATAAAAAAGTATAACTATTCGTTATCTAGTATCCATAACACAAGTTCTTCATGAAATTTGTGGGCTAGATAATTTGTGTGATTGTATGCAATTTTTTTTTTTTTATAAAATTTCTAAATAATCATAAAGTTGACAATCTCATTTTTAATTATACCTTCCACATCTAATACTACTTATTCCGTGTTTACTTCACATGATATGAGCTCTCAAAATCTCCTCCAAGACAACGCGTCGTTTGTTACGCGGCTTGAACAGATAGCTGCTTCTAAATCCACTGCTTATTCAGGGAGTGTATGCAAACACCTCTGTACGAAATGAAGGAAATAACGCAAACAGACAAGGTATTTTTGTCTCTCATTTGTATTTAAAGACTCAGAATTGAGAGACAAAAGATTATAATATCAAATGTATTGGCAAAGTAAGATATAGCATTTTAAATTGGTTTGTGTGAAGTTGTGATTGGTGAAAATAAGAGGATGCAGAAACGTACATAAGAATTTGATTGGCCATTTGGAATCAGCAGTGGTGACAATAAAATTGCTGATGAGCACAGCAAACACCAATCTGCGTGGTGAGTCAGGGCCCATTCCTCTTATTCATCCATAAGGAAGGCCAGTGCCCCAGCAGTGAGGACATTAAAATGGCAGATAATAATGATGAAACCAAACACAAATCACTCAAGAGTTTGCCTTAATGTGAGGTAAAAGATAGAACTCACGACCTCTGGATAACCAGACTCTTTCCCGATTGCACCGACTGGTCAGTCATTCTAGCCATCTGAAGTAAATAGCTTTACATTTTTTAAGAGTAAGTTGAAGGCTTCAACATCAACCAGCTCGTTTTAAGCATTATGTCATCTACATCAGAAGTTTCATTTAAAGAATGGATCTTGAAAGGCGCTCACTGAATCTATCTTTTGTCTTTAAGATTTATTTATTGATTTATTTTAGGACAGCTGGCACGTACAGTCAGCAGCAGCTGTGGCTTTACACTTTGACTCTAATGTCTCTTGTAATAGCGGCGATTTTCGTAGTCCAAATGTAAAGTCGTACGCTCTTGACCGTACATACACCAAATCCATTTAAAAATACATTAAATACTTATCTTCAATAAGCCGAAAGGTCAATAGAGCTTCTAACGGAAAAGCATATTCAAAGGATTAGCACTGCCCACTGGCTCGGTAGTTCCAACGGTTTTCAATATTCGGAAATTTATATTAATTGAGGTCCACTTTATGTTTAACGTTATTCATAGAAGGCGTTTGGACCTCTGATTCTTTGACCTATTGGGTCTCAATTATAGAAATTGACCGAATATCTTCTGGCTTACCAGGTCAGTCATCCGTATTATGTGGGCTTGCAACCCCAAATGGTGGACTCTTTAGTCAATTGAGCTTCTATATATTGTATGTCACTAACTAATGTTTTCATAGTTAAAATACACAATCTCTTCCGCTTTATTAATACATATTTCCAAATTGATTCGTGAACCATGATCAGAATATAGGCAAACATGCTCATCACAATATTGCTTGTTTCTAGTTGGTCGAGCACGTGACCTTTTGCCAAGTAACTAATACCACGAACTGTAGCATTGCCCTAGACATTAAAACGTTCGCTCGGTATTTGGTTTGATAAAATTAGTCGCTGCCTGGCATCCGTCTATGAAACTGAAATATAAGCTTATATCCGCAACAAATTTGCAAGATCGCAAGGGTGAAACACGTGTACTTAGGTACCTACAATAGATACTTTGATAGCTGAACTGAAAATAATCGAATATTGGTATATTGATCTTACTGTGTATAACTGATACACTTACACACACACATACAATATTTTCTTACGTCAAAACTTTCTGCGTTGTACTTTATTGAAAAATCAAATAACATTTAATAACAGATAATTGCGTCTTGGTCATTCTCACTACTTAATTAACACCCCTCGTATTATTATTTAATAGTCAATTAAGGTAAAAGATGTGATGTGTACGTAGATGATGTATGAAAGACTGTCGTCACATTTCATTTATTTTATACTTTTCAACCTTCAATTTATTTAATAGTGGGCGGTTAGTGTTCGTTGCTTTGTTGTTTTGTGAAATGCAACAAACACCTATTTAGGACTTTTAAAGATAATTTAAACAGGAGCTTGATGTATCAGGCTTACATATAGTGCTAATCCCAAAACTGCTCTGTACACTATGAACTGTCCAGCAATGTGTGTTAAGGTTTTCAATGCACTACCAAATGGGTTCACTCATTCCCAATGGCAAAGTTCCGTAGGTCAGTGAAACTATGGCTACAAGATTTTTTTTTATTATTCTATTGACGATTATTTTAATTACTGCAAGCATATAAAGACAAGATAAAGAGTATTTCGGACTGTGATAATGTATAGTTTTTGTGTAATAGTATATGACTTTGTTTTATGTAGATTATTTGATTTGATTTTATATTTTTAATTATATTCTTGACATTTGCATGCTGATTTGGCGAGACATGAATGGACATTTTATAAATATCTAAGATCTGTATTGTATTTTACCATGTTTCTAGTAAATAATTAAATTGATTGATTGATTGATTGGTTGCATTTTATTTTGCAGAAAATATCTTGTTGGTTACATAGTTAAATCCTATCTGATTAAAATGTACGATTCCTAATCAACTAACGCTATCAGTCTTACCGCATTTGAAGCTGTCGATATTAAATTAGCTAATTCCTTCCAGATTGAGTCCCAAACAAATCCCACAATAAACCTACGGCTAAGTAAGCCACAGGTTACGATCTAATATAGGTGCAGGCTAGCCGGCTAAAGATTAAGTCCACATGCATTATGTATTGTTGGGACTCCCGAGAGTTACACGGGAGGCAAGGGAGCCGAGCAAGATGGAGTAGTTTAAAGTCGAACGTGTTTCAATTGGTTTAAAATTGGATGTTATTTCGTTTTCACAATATCTTTTGCACTATTGAAGGAATTTATTTTCTACAGAATGATGACGAACTTAAATAGAAGTTAGAAAATATAATGCGCTAAGCCAGACAGATACTTACCCCCATATTCTAAGTCGTTCCTCCAAAACTTTTTACACTCCACTCAACCTCGTCGTGGGTAAAAATGGTAGTGTGCGCTAGGCCTAACACGGAGTGGCTACGTACTTTTTGGCTCCTCCAGGTCCTTACGGAGTTATGACTTAGAATACCGATTTCGAGGAGTATTTTGAAGTGGTTTTCAATGAGGTTTCGTTAAGTCGAGGACGAGTAAGTTTTGGAGGAACGACTTAGAATATGGGTGTTAGTAGTGCCGCGGGGCTATTACCTAAAAACTTGCAATTATCGCGCAGATATCGCGCGATCGCTGCCGAACGTCAAGATAAAAATGGTATTACGTATGTGATTGCTGGCTAATCGCTCGCTGATGGTTCGTGTAGCGGCGTCTCACTATCACGCGCTCTTACCTAGGTGCGAGAGTGAGACGCTGCGTATTGCTATGACGCTAGCGCCAAAAACAATTTGGTAGCAATAACAGGAACTAAACGAATGCACATTGTAGTTCATCGTTTGTTCGGTGAGGCCCCACTGTTGATATGTGACGTAAAGCAATTATGGCACAATTTCTGCTGTCGCGTTGCTGTTGTAATCTATACAACAACTGCCCCGATAATAGCCCCGCCGTTTCTATGCTATGAAGGAATTAGCCGGAATTGACTTCATAAGAATTAAACGTTAGATAGATTGAGGGGCTCCGTGGCGCAGTGCTTTGCGCGCTCGGCCTACAGTATTAGTAAAGCAACTATTGCAATGGTCGCTTACAGGACTGTATTTGCAGTAGTTAAAACCCACTAATCTACATTAGGCCCGCGTGGGGTCATGGCTTATTCTTGTTATCCATTCATATGAAAGGCCAGTGCCACACACAGCTGTAGGACCACTAAAAATGGCTAAAGATGAAGCGATAGATTAATAAAAATTATCTAGTCTAACACAATATTGATTTCACGTTTTTTACGAACTTTTGCGTTATGAGAAGTAGGTAGTATAGTTGTAGAAAAGTTAGGCACTTCTTCATTGAAATTTGTTCGTTATTCCACCTGCCCGTGTGTCCCATTGAGCTGCTATACAGTTGACTTATTGCAACAGTGCATTGTGCATTCCAGGTGTAATACACGCTATAAATATTGTTCTGTTTCCCTTGGAGCTTGGAGCATTCTGGCTTTTCCCACAGGGTTGAATTTGAGGAAATCCAGCTATGCACGTAATTCAGGTGATTTGTTTTGTACCGAAAATCTGTTGGAAATGGACGCTGCATTAAAAAGTGTGGATTTGCTGTGAGCTCTAAAATTGTTAACTGTGTTCGGGCTTTATGGAGAGAGGTAACTTTTGCAACGGGTTCACCATCTGCTGAATAGGTAATCGTGGTTTAAATGTCGTTTTGTCCCCTTGAACTTTTCTCGTTTTTATGGCGTCGCTCTTGTATAAGCTACCAGAAAGGATTTCTTCAACGAAAACACAAACTTGATCACAAGATGTCTTTATTCTTCAAAATCACAATCACGACTGCCCCCGCTTGGGTTCTACATTGACTTTTATAAGCTGAGTTGGTATCGTTTCACAACTAAAATCTTTACCGGAAGTTACAATGAATTCAAAAACTTAAATGATTATTAACAATTTTAATCAAATATAAATATAAAAAATACCATAAATGGAAAATATTATACTAAAAGTGTTCTTAACCCATAATAGATATAATAATAGCTGCACATGGTATACAATAATCAAAACAGCTGCTATTTATGCAAAATTAATCATAATGAGACATCAAATTCTAACACTTGTTGTCATTATTATATTTTTGTTTTCATCTTTACGACTTATTGGCAAGTTTATAATGGCTCATAAAGATACACCAATATATGTAAATAATATAAATGTTACAACTAAAATAGTGTTATGATAGCATAAAATAATTTTTAATTTTGCACAGACTCAATGTAATCTAGTAAACGGTAAGCCATAGGCAATAAATTACCAATATACCGCCCGTTATATGTTGGCCCGCAGACATGTCTGTGCGACGTAGATCTGTGCGGAGCGCGTGCGTAATAATAATGTGCGGAAATGTCTGCTCGCCAGCATACTCTCACCCTAAACGTTTGAATGTGCTCATGTGTTGCTTAAAAAGCTGGCGTGTCAATGTCCATGACAATTTGATGAACTGCTTCGAGGTAACGAGTGACAGTCAAGTCAACTTACTATAATAGTTCTAACTGAGCTCATCCCGCCAGCTCCTTTTCACCAGCGGGAGTCCAGACGTACCGCAGTATGTCTGGACTCCCGGTGATAATAAGGTAGGGGATATAGCCCGCAGGCTATCACCCATACTTGCGGCCCGACCGCCTAATGCTATAGCGTGTGCTATCGCTATAGCTATCAAACTTCAAACTCTCATAAAACCCTTCAACGATAGTGTTTTTGACTAATTCCTACATATTTCTATTCATCTATTGGATCCACTATAGCATTTTTAGTATGAAAGTGATAGCGTCAACGAGAGCCTTCGTAGGGGGTTGAAAAATCGATAGCTATAGCGATACCATAAGCTGTACCGTTAGGTGGTCAGGGTGCTGGTTGATATTCCCCGTCTGCGTACAAAGCGATTTTCTTCATTTCATAATATGCGCACAGCCAGGGAGTGGAATTCCCTGCCTGCGTCTGTATTCCCGGCAGTCTACAGCCCTAGATTGAAAGCTCGAGTTAATAGGTTTTTTCTAGGCAGTCTCACTCCATCTTTTGCCTCTTCTTATTTTTTGATCCAGAATGAGGCCAAGAGTAAGCCTATTTAATATTTAAAAATAAAATAAAAAACACTCTCTTGTATCGTTAATACGTTTAGTAGTAAATAGTGGCTCATTCTCATTGATCGTGTGTCAGATGACGGTGTTGACGTCCATATACGTCTAACTTATTGCCGTGTTGTAAAGACAGGAAAGCCAATCGCCTTGCACTAAATTAAGTACTCAACCCCTAGTTTATGTTTAACCTATAACCAATAAGCATTGTTGTGTTCCGACAGCGAGAGAAAAGATAGCCAGTTCCTCAGTGGTTGAGGATTCCGGGAGACCGGGAGAAGCTCGCTTCCATCTACAGCATTATCAATACTTAACATCAGTGTGATGAAGGCTAAGAGCTTTCCCGTTATTCATTAAAAAATGGGTAAGAATTAGTAAACATAGTTTGTTGCCCGTTCTGATTGCTCGTGTGTCAGACGAGGGCGTTGACGTGCGTATACGTCTAACTTATTGCCGTGTTGTGAAGACAGGAAAGCCAATGCGATGCACTGAATCAAGTACTCAGCCCCTAGTTTATGTTTAACCTTTGGTTAACTAGTTACTGGTAAACGTGAAATGGAAACTGGCTCGATGAAGTGGTGATGGTTATTACTAGCTAGGGGTTGTGGGTTCGAAAATTTTCAGTCATATTTACATGTTTTTAATTCCGAAGTAAACATTTCAAGCACATTTGTAAAGAAAAATCATCTCTTGTAGCATGTTATAAAAATGGAATTACGAAACAGTTCTTCACTCACAACTAGTTACCAAACCGCGAAATAAATCTTACGAAACTGGTTACGAAAGTTTAGTTACGAAAATTGACGAAGGGTATGTGGGCGTATTGTACCAAATTTTGAAGTCGCACCGTAGTAGCTGGCAGCGTCCGTTGACGGTTATTAGGCGCCGCAATACGAAACAAATGAACTTCAACTGCGACTACGCTGCCAGCGTACGCTCCGACTTCTTTTAGCAGAATAGCCTGCCAATTAGCAGTGAATTCTAGGCTAAAAAGTAATTATTTTATATTAATTTGAAGGTAAATAAATCGTAAATAAATCCCATCTGAGAATTCACTTGTGGCCGAGTTGATTTCTTCCAATATTTTTCTATTCAAAATTTATGATTACTAAATTAATCGTTTAAAATGTCAATGAATTATTGGTTGTAAACAATATATAATATTATATATATTATGTTAAGCTTAGCGTTTTAGAGAAAACGCTAAGCTTAACATAATATAAATAACTCATAAGCTCAAATCGGCAATATCGAAAACAACCTTTATCGCTTATGATAAATAAATAGACCCGTCTCTAATAACCAATTTCATAAATAACAAATAAACAATAATGCTAACGGCAGTGAACCTTCTGAAATTTCGATGGTAAACTTTTGGCTACGACCATTAAGGGATTTCAGACGAAACTTTGTTGTAATATTTATGAAGGGAAGCCTATAGACAATGACCTTCAGTATTAACTTGGTGAAAGTAACTTCAAATAGAGTTCCAACTACTGATACGGTATACTGGACTCTTCACGCTAGTGGATTGAACAGTCATCAGCACTTCAAGGTTTACATTTTGATAATTGCTAAGTCGTAGTTGTCGTCGTCTCAGTGCTGGGTATAGGCCTCCCCCAAAAGGGATGGTTTGCCATAATCGAAACGCTTGGAAGGCGGGTTGGCGATCGCAGTATGGCCAAATATGTAGGAGACGCTGCTGCCCGTCTGAAGGCTGAGTCCCTTAGTCGCCTTTTACGGCACCCACGGGATGAGAGGGGGTAGTGCTATTCTAAGCCGACACTACACAGCATGTTAAGTACATAATGATAAAGCTGAAGGTAGAAGCGCACCCTGTCCCGGAATCCTCAACCTCTGAGGATCTGTCTATCTTATTTATTTATTTAATATCACTTACATCTACCATTACAGGTTTAAACCTACTGAGATAGAGAAGGCTTTAAAAAAATATTAAATTCCTATTTACATACTATGTATTTATTTATAACTTATAACAAAAAGTGGAATCGAACCCGGGACACCTGGGTCTGATACCGGTGGTTGTACCACTAGACCACAGAGGTGGTCAATGGATAACACATAGTACAACCTCATATATTTTGTTTCATGCGGGGCCCATATGACTGCGGTACTTTCTAGCTGACTTTCTAGCTTTGTAACTAAAGCGTTTTAAAGTATTTTAATTGCTGCTATGTTAGTGAAGGTCTTGACATTACGGAGAACAAAACCCAGATTCCTCGTAAACTTTTTAAAATATTAGGTCAGCCATCTTTGTTATGTATCAATCTACCATACCAGCCACTGATAGCAGTTTACGTAAAAGGTAATGAGGAGTTGACATAAGGTTATTAGCGTAGGCACGGGACCTCTTCTACCTTTAAAAATTGTGAAATAAAAAGCTTTTTATAAAAAAATTAAAATCGACTTCAAAAAACTAAATAGCAAAAAATAAACTTTGGAGTCGGTGCCAGCCAAGGCAAGAAAAATAATTATTGAAGTTGTCACATTTTGACTGACGTCACAAAACTGCCGCCAAAAAACAATCTTACTGTAAGATATTCGTAGTACTTACGAAAAAGCATGGTAAGATTGAAACCGTAGGCGATTTTTCTTTGTCTTTAAAATATTTCAAGTTTATGAAAGTTTAAAATATAATTAGGTACATATTATTATTTAATTAGTCTTTTCTAGATTTTTTTTTCTTCTAAATTTTAGTAAATACTTAAGTACGTACGACATCGTTACATTTATTAAAATGTATCTAAATTAAGTTAAAATAAGTTTCTTTAATTAAAACATATTTTTGTTTATAGTTTAACAGAACTACAATGCATACTTATACAATAATGTACTACTTTCCACGAGAGCTACTGCCGACAAACTGTTGTACAGTTTGGCAGACGTTGTATAATTTGTAAGCACTGTATTCTTGAGAGAACAATAAATAAATAAATAAAAAAAACAATTCTGCGCTATTAGATGACGGTAGGCCCCTTGAGCGCTCCTTCAGTATCGCCACCCGACAGCAAGCCGAGCAACGATCGCGAGCGCTCAAAATGGCATGCGAGGCAGCCCCGCTATGTTGAAACACGCCCAAACAATTTACGTTTCGTTTAAAATACAGATTCGTCTATTTTTGTTTCGACTGTTATTGGTTCCGTTTAGAACTTCGATAAAACATTCAAACTAATGTACCTTATGTTTATTTTTCTGTAGCGGACGCTCGCGAGTGCGTTTAGTTTGGAAAGATTTTTTTTACATACACATAAATGAAATCCGGAGTTGACTCTATCGATGGACGCCATAAATGTATAGATAAATGGGGTCTATTCCGCTAATGTTTCATTATCGTTTCGCAATCGTGTTTAATACAGTTATTTTTATACAATTCTTGTTTCTAAAAAACACTACAGTTGAAACACCCGCTTCAACCGCCTCTGTGGTCTAGTGGAAACAAGCATCGGTATCAGACCCAGAGGTTCCAGGTTCGATTCCTAGCGAGGGTACATATTGTATTCGGTTTGGTTGGTGATAGTACTTGTTGTAAGTCCGCCTGACTAGCTACCACCATCTTATCTAGGTCTGACGCCATAACAACAACCTTTTCAGCATTTTTATTTTCCGGTAGTTAAGAGATAAAATAGCCAGTTCCTAAGTGATTGAGGATTCCCGGAGAGGGTCGCTTTCATCATCAGCCAATACTTAACATGAGGGATAATTCTCGCGCTGAGATATGTCAGGTTCAACATTTCTTTGTCCATAATTTATTCATTAAAAATGTAAATAAAATCTGTACTACTGGCAAAATCCTTTACTTTCAATTGTCTTTGATAATCCTATATTGTCGAAGATTGCTTTCAGTAATCTTTTATTACAGTTTTTTGACTACAAAAAATTACGAATTCGAAATGTCGAAGGCGCGACAATCGGGCCCCAGGTATGACAAAGCCTTACACCCATATTCTAAGTCGTTCCTCCAAAAATTACTCGTCCTCGACTTAACGAAACCTCACTGAAAACCTCTTCGAAATACTCCACGAAATCGGTATTCTAAGTTAAATTATTACACTCAAGTGAGGAATAATTTGTGTGGAGGAGATTTTTTGCAACTATTAATACCAAATTTGTCGAATGAGTTTGAGTGGAGTGTAAAAAAAATTGGAGGAACGACTTAGAATATGGGGGTTAGAGTCTCCCCGTTGCTTAATATCTCTGTCCCTTAGATCATTTATAAAAACACAGTAAGTTTCCTTCTCTATAAAAATGCGGCGATAAAAAAGGATCGACATTCTGAAAGGTTTTCCATACAAACATTTGATCCCCCATTTGTACAAGCCGCAAACAGCCGATGAAGAGTTGATCTAAAACAATGCGCGGCTACGTAATCCGGATGATCCATGCTCCCGATTTCCCGACACTCCCGATGCTCCCGATACACGGTTCTGGAATACCCACCTGTAAAAGTATTGTGGATTTTAAATAAATTGACTATTTCATACTTCCCTTCTCTACACGACTGCCCAACAAAAAGTTTATACGATTCTAAGTGGTTGTATGAATGTAAAGTCACGTGCAATGACATAGAAACACTAAGCACCTTGTCACATTACAATATTGAATGACGTTTGTGGACAGAGACAGCTTTGTTTCCGTGTGCTCATTGCGATAAGGTTGTAAAGTATATACATGTCATTGTATGTGACTGTATGTATATACAGGGTGGAAAGTTAAGACGGGGCATTAACCGTTGTAGCTACATGAAACCGTTCTTATACAACCATTCTTAATTTTTTGAGAAATTGCAATCACAGATTTTGAGAAAAAAAAGGTAGTGTCAGCAGAAAAAAAAAAAATTTGCTTTACTGTGAAAAACGTGTTTGTAATGTTTTTTGTAAACTTTCATTCCCAAATGAAACAAGATCGGCGCCCTTCACTATCGTAGCGAAGGCATCTGACGACTTCTAAACTTCGTATTTAGAGGTTTGACATGGCTATGTATCACCTCAGAAAATTTCAGCTTTCTAGCTATAGTAGTTCTCGAGATTGAATTATGCGCACACACGGACAGGGTCAGCACATAAGACTTCTACTATCGTATGCATAGCATAGTTTAGAAGTCTAAAACCCAGCATGTGTCAATTACCAACAAGAAACGCAGTCAATCCATGCTACTTTCTGCGTTCTAATTGGTAACTGTCTCAAACTATGGTTTTGCTTCGGGAATCGTGTGACAGTCCATGCCCTTACTGAATCATGTCATTTCATAATTTCAAAACTAAGGTCCTCTTTTGAAAATGATCTCTGCATAGGTATTGTAGGGAATACTATGTTAGTAGCATGGTCAATGTCAAAGTCAAAGTCAAAGATTTTTATTCAAATAGACTTATAGATAAGTACTTTCGAATAGTCCAACATTTTTTTTCCCTACCAGCCATTCAGGACATCTTTTAACTTATAAGAAGAACGGCCGCAAGAAACTTATCAGCCTTAGCGGAAACAACAACATTTATGGAAAATGTTGTTGCCAAACACAAATCTACAATCTTGAAATATATTTAATATTTAATTTTAAATAATATCTTCATTTTGAGTACCATGTCCCCTACTGTGTTTGTGTTTGGGACAGCCGTGGTGTCCTAAAGTGTTCTGATCCTCATAAGAAACATGATCGATAGAGACATATTTTTTTTTTTTATTATTATTTTTTTCTGCTGACTGTATTTTTTTAAATATTTCTCAAAAAATTGAGGATGGTTTCCTAAGAACTTTTTCATGTAGCTACAACGGTTAAGGTAGGTACCTGCCCTTCATGCCCCCGGTCTTATCTTAGCACCCTGTATGTAAGTTTCTTTGTGTTTTTTTAACAGGTTTGTTGAATAGGTATAAGAGGCAAACACTTAGCCTACACATCATACTTGAAAATAATGATAAGGCTGAATCTCCCTGAATCCTCAACCATTGAGGAAGAGGAGAAGGGAGATAAGACAGCCAAGAAGGGAGATGAGATAATTCTCACATGGTTCTGAAATACCCACGTGTTGAAAGTCGACTTTCATACCGCCTCTGTGGTCTATCTAGTGGTGAGTGGGGGTACATATTGTAATCGGTTTGGTTGGTGTTGTAATTCCGCCTGGCTAGCTACCACCGTTTTATCTAAATCTGACGCCATAACAACAATGTTTTCAGCATTGTTGTGTTCGCAGTTAGAGATAAGATAGCCAGTTCATCCGTGGAGGGTTCCGAGAGAGGCGCACTTCCATCATAAGCCTTGTCATTACTTAAAATTAGGTAAGTGCTCTCCTCGTTCTTCTTAAAGACAACAGACAGACAGTTTCGCCTCAAGTGGCTTCCTCGATTTCTGTCCCTTAGATCTTTTACAAAAACGCAGTAAGATTCCGTCTTTTATAAAAATGCGCCAATAAAAAAGGTTTGACACCCCGACAAATCCAACACATATGTCGTTCGTATTAATCTTGAATCTCGCCCCAAAATATTGGAAACGGACAATCAGGCCTTTTTCTCGGAATACGATATAAACTTCGTCGGGTCTGAGTCTGTGCCGAATATTGGGGAGTCCAGTTTCATGAATAATCCGTCATCGAATTGAAATCGGTATAAACAATAAATTTCTAAATATACGAGGATTAATCAAAAAGTTCTTAGAAATGGATACAGTATTTTTTTTGTGAAAGTTTTTTACTTTTATTTTCAAGTGTCATTAGCATTTAGTATTTATGCGAAATATCAATTGATCTTGTCCTTTTTAGGGTTTCGTAGAATAATGGCAAAAAACGAAACCCTTATAGATTCGTCATGTCCGATATATGTCACAGCCACTTTATTCCAAAACTATGAGGATTACACAATTGAAACCTGCTAGGTAGATGTATTCTGTATACAGCTTTATGGTTTTTACACAAAAATAAAAATATATTAAAAATAAATATAATAAATAAATATATATTATCCCCATAAATGGAACTAAAATTGTATTTTTTTTCATCAAACCTATACGTTAGGTCTTTGAAAATTACATTGAGGTTTCAAATTATTTCAGTTTTTACTCAAAGTCAACAGTTTGAATTATATACACTTTCAAAGTGGTACAATGTGTGTCCCCCCCACCCCTCTAACTTTTAATATAAGTAAAATCTAAAAAATATATTATGCTGTAGACCTTTATAAAAACTTCCAACCAAAATTAGTTGGAACGAAATATATTTAGCAGTGCTATAGCACATTTTCCAAAACCGCAAATATAACTTTGTCATTTATACATACACTATGAAAAACATAGTTATTTTTGCAGACGAAAAATTTGTGGCATTTTGAGTAGGTGTATTTAATATATTAATAATAATAATAGAAACTTTATTGCACACGATACAAACACAAACAGAGAAAATGACAAAAAAGAGGAACACACAATAGGCGGCCTTATTGCATAGCAATCTCTTCCAGGCAACCTTGGGCGAGAGACGGAACCCTTCATGCGCGAGTTCGACTCGCACTTGGCCGATTTTTATTTTATTAATTGTTTTATAAGACAATTTGATAAAGTCTACCAAACAAGGATAAAAACGAGATACACGGGGTGATAAAGTGCCAGTGCCTGAAAAAAATTTTCAACTACGGATATTTGCCCGTTCGATCTCTCGGTTTGAATGTGTAATGCCAAAAGTGATGTGACAGTCATTTGACAGTTGACATCAGGCATAAGATGCGTTCGGAAATGTACGGTGAAGTAAATAAGGATGGGAGATTGATTCTAGGCTGCAACACCTGCTCTATAATAACCTACAGAGACCCTAAAAACTTCATTTGGTAGTTTCCGGTCCGTTTTCATAACTACTTTTCGGTCTTGTTTCCCCATGGTACCGCCTCAGCTAATCGCTCCGGCGTTGCGCTCACGGCAATCCGTCAGTATTGCTTTGAAATTTAAGATAACCCGCCATATTCACAGGACTTAACCCCTAGTGATTTTTACTTATTGAAAGAGCATGTTCATGGAACAAGATTTCACGACAATGACGCGGCAATAATAATAATAATTTATCCAATAATCAAAAACATTACAGTGTTAAAAACTTATAGCCTAGAATTTTTACCAAAAACTATAATTATATAATTATCCTGAACTAGAAATACCCTGTGTTTCAGGCAAAAAGGACTTACATTATACTTAAATTAAACAATCAAATACAAAATTATTAATTAACAAGATCACGACAAACAAACATACTACTACATAAATAATACACTTAACTTATTAAAATATATATATCATAGGTACTAAAAACTTTTTATCATTTAATCACAAGCAATAATTTTTCTGTGTCTTCGTAGGTCATTTTTTGAAGAGCTGCATACAAAAATGCAATGACTGCGGTAGAGAGAAAATATCTATAAATAATCATAAAGTTGACAATCTCATTTTTAATTATACCTTCCACATCTAATACTACTTATTCCGTGTTTACTTCACATGATATGAGCTCTCAAAATCTCCTCCAAGACAACGCGTCGTTTGTTACGCGGCTTGAACAGATAGCTGCTTCTAAATCCACTGCTTATTCAGGGAGTGTATGCAAACACCTCTGTACGAAATGAAGGAAATAACGCAAACAGACAAGGTATTTGTGTCTCTCATTTGTATTTAAAGACTCAGAATTGAGAGGCAAAAGATTATAATATCAAATGTATTGGCGAAGTAAGATATAGCATTTCAAATTGGTTTGTGTGAAGTTGTGATTGGTGAAACTAACCCCCATATTCTAAGTCTTTCCTCCAAAACTTTTTACACTCCACTCAACCTCGTCGTGGGAAAAAATGGTAGTGTGCGCTAGGCCTAACACGGAGTGGCTACGTACTCTTTAGCTCCTCCAGGTCCTTACGGAGTTATGACTTAGAATACCGATTTCGAGGAGTATTTCGAAGAGGTTTTCAATGAGGTTTCGTTAAGTAGAGGACGCGTAAGTTTTGGAGGAACGACTTAGAATATGGGTGTAAGAGGATGCAGAAACGTACATAAGAATTTGATTGGCCATTTGAAATTAGCAGTGGTGACAATAAAATTGCTGATGAGCACAGCAAACACCAATCTGCGTGGTGAGTCAGTGCCCATTCCTCTTATCCATCCATAAGGAAGGCCAGTGCCCCAGCAGTGAGGACATTAAAATGGCAGATAATAATGATGAAACCAAACACAAATCACTCGAGAGTTTGCCTAAGTGTGAGGTAAAAGATGTTTGGTAAAGATAGAACTCACGACCTCTGGATAACCAGACTCTTTCCCGATTGCACCGACTGGTCAGTCATTCTAGCCATGTGAAGTAAATAGCTTTATATTTTTTAAGAGTAAATTGAAGGCTTCAACATCAACCAGCTCGTTTTAAGCATTATGTCATCTACATCAGAAGTTTCATTTAAAGAATGGATCTTGAAAGGCGCTCACTGAATCTATCTTTTGTCTTTAAGATTTATTTATTGATTTATTTTAGGACAGCTGGCACGTACAGTCAGCAGCAGCTGTGGCTTTACACTTTGACTCTAATGTCGCTTGTAATAGCGCCGATTTTCGTAGTACAAATGTAAAGTCGTACGCGGTTGACCGTACATACACCAAATCCATTTAAAAATACATTAAATACTTATCTTCAATAAGCCGAAAGGTCAATAGAGCTTCTAACGGAAAAGCATATTCAAAGGATTAGTACTGCCCACTGGCTCGGTAGTTCCAACGGTTTTCAATATTTGGTAATTTATATTAATTGAGGTCCACTTTATGTTTAACGTTATTCATAGAAGGCGTTTGGACCTCTGATTCTTTGACCTATTGGGTCTCAATTATAGAAATTGACCGAATATCTTCTGGCTTACCAGGTCAGTCATCCGTATTATGTGGGCTTGCAACCCCAAATGGTGGACTCTTTAGTCAATTGAGCTTCTATATATTGTATGTCACTAACTAATGTTTTCATAGTTAAAATACACAATCTCTTACGCTTTATTAATACATATTTCCAAATTGATTCGTGAACCATGATCAGAATATAGGCAAACATGCTCATCACAATATTGCTTGTTTCTAGTTGGTCGAGCACGTGACCTTTTGCCAAGTAACTAATACCACGAACTGTAGCATTGGCCTAGACATTAAAATGTTCGCTCGGTATTTGGTTTGATAAAATTAGTCGCTGCCTGGCATCGTCTATGAAACTGAAATATAAGCTTATATCCGCAACAAATTTGCAAGATCGCAAGGGTGAAACACGTGTACTTAGGTACCTACAATAGATACTTTGATAGCTGAACTGAAAATAATCGAATATTGGTATATTGATCTTACTGTGTATAACTGATACACTTACACACACACATACAATATTTTCTTACGTCAAAACTTTCTGCGTTGTACTTTATTGAAAAATCAAATAACATTTAATAACAGATAATTGCGTCTTGGTCTTTCTCACTACTTAATTAACACCCCTCGTATTATTATTTAATAGTCAATTAAGTAGAAGATGTGATGTGTACGTAGATGATGTATGAAAGACTGTCGTCACATTTCATTTATTTTATACTTTTCAACCTTCAATTTATTTAATAGTGGGCGGTTAGTGTTCGTTGCTTTGTTGTTTTGTGAAATGCAACAAACACCTATATAAGACTTTTAAAGATAATTCAAATAAGAGCTTGAGGTATCCAGACAAGCTTACATATAGTGCTAATCCCAAAACTGCTCTGTACATTAAGAACTGTCCAGCAATGTGTGTTAAGGTTTTCAATGCACTACCAAATGGGTTCAAGTCATTCCCAATGGCAAAGTTCCGTAGGTCAGTGAAACTATGGCTATAAGAATTTTTTTTTTATTCTATTGACGATTATTTTAATTACTGCAAGCATATAAAGACAAGATAAAGAGTATTTCGGACTGTGATAATGTATAGTTTTTGTGTAATAGTATTATGACTTTGTTTTATGTAGATTATTTGATTTGATTTTATATTTTTAATTATATTCTTGACATTTGCATGCCGATTTGGCGAGACATGAATGGACATTTTATAAATATCTAAGATCTGTATTGTATTTTACCATGTTTCTAGTAAATAAATTGATTGATTGATTGATTGCATTTTATTTTGCAGAAGATATCTTGTTGGTCACATAGTTAAATCCTATCTGATTAAAATGTACGATTCCTAATCAACTAACGCTATCAGTCTTACCGCATTTGAAGCTGTCGATATTAAAATAGCTAATTCCTTCCAGATTGAGTCCCAAACAAATCCCACAATAAACCTACGGCCAAGTAAGCCACAGGTTACGATCTAATATAGGTGCAGGCTAGCCGGCTAAAGATTAAGTCCACATGCATTATGTATTGTTGGGACTCCCGAGGGTTACACGGGAGGCAAGGGAGCCGAGCAAGATGGAGTAGTTTAAAGTCGAACGTGTCTCAATTGGTTTTAAATTGGATGTTATTTCGTTTACACAATATCTTTTGCACAGTAAAGATATTGAAGGAATTTATTTTCTACAGAATGATGACGAACTGAAATAGAAGTTGAAAATGTAATGCGCTAAGCGAGACAGATAATTACCCCCATATTCTAAGTCGTTCCTCCAAAACTTTTTACACTCCACTCAACCTCGTCGTGGGTAAAAATGGTAGTGTGCGCTAGGCCTAACATGGAGTGGCTACGTACTCTTTGGCTCCTCCAGGTCCTTACGGAGTTATGACTTAGAATACAGATTTCGAGGAGTATTTTGAAGTGGTTTTCAATGAGGTTTCGTTAAGTCGAGGACGAGTAAGTTTTGGAGGAACGACTTAGAATATGGGTTTTAGTAGTGCCGCGGGGCTATTACCTAAAAACTTGCAATTATCGCGCAGATATCGCGCGATCGCTGCCGAACGTCAAAATAAAAATGGTATTACGTATGTGATTGCTGGCTAATCGCTCGCTGATGGTTCGTGTAGCGGCGTCTCACTATCACGCGCTCTTACCTAGGTGCGAGAGTGAGACGCTGCGTGTTGCTATGACGCTAGCGCCAAAAACAATTTGGTAGCAATAACAGGAACTAAACGAATGCACATTGTAGTTCATCGTTTGTTCGGTGAGGCCCCACTGTTGATATGTGACGTAAAGCAATTATGGCACAATTACTGCTGTCGCGTTGCTGTTGTAATCTTTACAACAACTGCCCCGTTAATAGCCCCGCCGTTTCTATGCTATGAAGGAATTAGCCGGAATTGACTTCATAAGAATTAAACGTTAGATAGATTGAGGGGCTCCAAGGCGCAGTGGTTTGCGCGCTCGGCCTACAGTATTAGTAAAGCAACTATTGCAATGGTCGCTTACAGGACTGGTGACCAAAAATTTTATATCTCGAGCTACTTCGTGCTTTGGAAGGCACGTTAAGCCGTTGGTTCCGGTTGTATTTGCAGTAGTTAAAATCCATCAATCCACATTAGGCCCGCGTGGGGTCATGGCTTATTCTTGTTATCCATTCATAAAAAAGGCCAGTGCCACACACAGCTGTAGGACCCCTAAAAATGCCTAAAGATGAAGCGATAGATTAATAAAAATTATCTAATCTAATACAATATTGATTTCACGTTTTTTACGAACTTTTGCGTTATGAGTAGGTAGGTAGTATAGTTGAAGAAAAGTTAGGCAATTATTCCTTGAAATTTGTTCATTATTCCACCTGCCCGTGTGTCCCATTGAGCTGCTATACAGTTGACTTATTGCAACAGTGCATTGTGCATTCCAGGTGTAATACACGCTATAAATATTGTTCTGTTTCCCTTGGAGCTTGGAGCATTCTGGCTTTTCCCACAGGGTTGAATTTGAGGAAATCCAGCTATGCACGTAATTCAGGTGATTTGTTTTGTACCGAAAATCTGTTGGAAATGGACGCTGCATTAAAAAGTGTGGATTTGCTGTGAGCTCTAAAATTGTTAACTGTGTTCGGGCTTTATGGAGAGAGGTAACTTTTGCAACGGGTTCACCATCTGCTGAATAGGTAATCGTGGTTTAAATGTCGTTTTGTCCCCTTGAACTTTTCTCGTTTTTATGGCGTCGCTCTTGTATAAGCTACCAGAAAGGATTTCTTCAACGAAAACACAAACTTGATCACAAGATGTCTTTATTCTTCAAAATCACAATCACGACTGCCCCCGCTTGGGTTCTACATTGACTTTTATAAGCTGAGTTGGTATCGTTTCACAACTAAAATCTTTACCGGAAGTTACAATGAATTCAAAGACTTAAATGATAATTAACAATTTTAATCAAATATAAATATAAAAAATACCATAAATGGAAAATATTATACTAAAAGTGTTCTTAACCCATAATAGATATAATAATAGCTGCACATGGTATACAATAATCAAAACAGCTGCTATTTATGCAAAATTAATCATAATGAGACATCAAATTCTAACACTTGTTGTCATTATTATATTTTTGTTTTCATCTTTACTACTTATTGGCAAGTTTATAATGGCTCATAAAGATACACCAATAGATGTAAATAATATAAATGTTACAACTAAAATAGTGATATGATAGCATAAAATAATTTTCAATTTTGCACAGACTCAATGTAATCTAGTAAACGGTAAGCCATAGGCAATAAATTACTAATATACCGCCCGTTATATGTTGGCCCGCAGACATGTCTGTTCGACGTAGATCTGTGCGGAACGCGTGCGTAATAATAATGTGCGGAAATGTCTGCTCGCCAGCATATTCTCACCCTAAACGTTTGAATGTGCTCATGTGTTGCTTTAAAAGCTGGCGTGTCAATGTCCATGACAATTTGATGAACTGCTTCGAGGTAACGAGTGACAGTCAAGTCAACTTACTATAATAGTTCTAACTGAGCTCATCCCGCCAGCTCCTTTTTACCAGCGGGAGTCCAGACGTACCGCAGTATTTCTGGACTCCCGGTGA
Organism: Chrysoteuchia culmella; assembly: GCA_910589605.1. Taxonomy (NCBI): domain Eukaryota; kingdom Metazoa; phylum Arthropoda; class Insecta; order Lepidoptera; family Crambidae; genus Chrysoteuchia; species Chrysoteuchia culmella. The sequence goes on along the minus strand of OU342664.1, from coordinate 14,434,118 downwards.
TAAAAAGGTAGGGGATATAGCCCGCAGGCTATCACCCATACCTGCGGCCCGACCGCCTAATGGTATAGCGTGTGCTATCGCTATAGCTATCAAACTTCAAACTCTCATAAAACCCTTCAACGATAGTGTTTTTGACTAATTCCTACATATTTCTATTCATCTATTGGATCCACTATTGCATTTTTAGTATGAAAGTGATAGCGTCAACGAGAGCCTTCGTAGGGGGTTGAAAAATCGATAGCTATAGCGATACCATAAGCTGTACCGTTAGGTGGTCAGGGTGCTGGTTGATATTCCCCGTCTGCGTACAAAGCGATTTTCTTCATTTCATAATATGCGCACAGCCAGGGAGTGGAATTCCCTGCCTGCGTCTGTATTCCCGGCAGCCTACAGCCCTAGATTGAAAGCTCGAGTGAATAGGTTTTTTCTAGGCAGTTTCTTTTTGCCTCCTCTTATTTTTTGATCCAGAATGAGGCCAAGAGTAAGCCTATTTATTATTTAAAAATAAAATAAAAAACACTCTCTTGTATCGTTAATACGTTTAGTAGTAAATAGTGGCTCATTGTCATTGATCGTGTGTCAGACGACGGTGTTGACGTCCATATACGTCTAACTTATTGCCGTGTTGTAAAGACAGGAAAGCCAATCGCGTTGCACTAAATTAAGTACTCAACCCCTAGTTTATGTTTAACCTATAACCAATAAGCATTGTTGTGTTCCGACAGCGAGAGAAAAGATAACCAGTTCCTCAGTGGTTGAGGATTCCGGGAGACCGGGAGAGGCTCGCTTCCATCTACAGCCTTATCAATACTTAACATCAGTGTGATGAAGGCTAAGAGCTTTCCCGTTATTCATTAAAAAATGGGTAAGAATTAGTAAACATAGTTTGTTGCCCGTTCTGATTGCTCGTGTGTCAGACGAGGGCGTTGACGTGCGTATACGTCTAACTTATTGCCGTGTTGTGAAGACAGGAAAGCCAATGCGATGCACTGAATCAAGTACTCAGCCCCTAGTTTATGTTTAACCTTTGGTTAACTAGTTACTGGTTAACGTGAAATGGAAACTGGCTCGATGAAGTGCTGATGGTTATTACTAGCTAGGGGTTGTGGGTTCGAAAATTGTCAGTCATATTTACATGTTTTTAATTCCGAAATAAACAGTTCAAGCACATCTGTAAAGAAAAATATCCTGTAACTGGTTATAAAAATAGAATTACGAAAGTAGAATAATAGTTCTTCACTCACAACTAGTTACCAAACCGCGAAATAAATCTTACGAAACTGGTTACGAAAGTTTAGTTACGAAAACGGACGAAGGGTATGTGGGCGTATTGTACCAAATTTTGAAGTCGCACCGTAGCTGGCAGCGTCCGTTGACGGTTATTAGGCGCCGCAATACGAAACAAATGAACTTCAACTGCGACTACGCTGCCAGCGTACGCTCCGACTTCTTTTAGCACAATAGCCTACCAAATAGCATTCTAGGCTAAAAAGTATTTATTTTATATTAATGTGAAGGTAAATAAATCGTATATATATCCCATCTGAGAATTCACTTGTGGCCGATTTGATTTTTTCCAATATTTTTCTATTTAAAATTTATGATTAGTAAATTAATCGTTTAAAATGTCAATGAATTATTGGTTGTAAATAATATCAATAACATTATTTCACTCATGATACTCTAAAACGCTAAGCTTAACATAATATAAATAACTCATAAGCTCAAATCGGCAATATCGAAAACAACCTTTATCGCTTATGATAAATAAATAGACCCGTCTCTAATAACCAATTTCATAAATAACAAATAAACAATAATGCTAACGGCAGTGAACCTTCTGAAATTTCGATGGTAAACTTTTGGCTACGACCATTAAGGGATTTCAGACGAAACTTTGTTGTAATATTTATGAAGGGAAGCCTATAGACAATGACCTTCAGTATTAACTTGGTGAAAGTAACTTCAAATAGAGTTCCAACTACTGACACGGTATACTGGAACTTCACGTGAGTGGATTGTACAGTCATCAGCACTTAAAGTTTTACATTTTGATAATTGCTAAGTCGTAGTTGTCGTCGTCTCAGTGCTGGGTATAGGCCTCCCCCAAAAGGGATGGATTGCCATATTCGAAACGCTTGGCAGGCGGGTTGGCGATCGCAGTATGGCCAAATATGTAGGAGACGCTGCTGCCCGTCTGAAGGCTGAGTCCCTTAGTCGCCTTTTACGACACCCACGGGATGAGAGGGGGTAGTGCTATTCTAAACCGACACTACACAGCATGTTTAGTACATAATGATAAAGCTAAAGGTATAAGCGCATCCTGTCCCGGAATCCTCAACCTCTGAGGATCTGTCTATCTTATTTTTTTATTTAATATCACTTACATCTACCATTACAGGTTTAAACCTACTGAGATAGAGAAGTCTTTTAAAAAATATTTAATTCCTATTTACATACTATGTATTTATTTATAACTTATAACAAAAAGTGCCACCTTCAAAGCACAACAGAATAAGTCTACCTTATCAGCAATTAGGTTGAGAGTCCGGAGTTCGCGCGTAAGAATGAATACGTAAGACACCAGAGCCAATTCTCTCCTGACTCTGAGCTCATTTTAGCCTACCATACCTAGCACAAACAACGTCCGATACATTTTTTTTAATGAACGACGGGGAGCCTTCATCTTACCTGATGTTAAGTATTGATAAGGCTGACGATGGAAGCGAGCCTCTCCAGGAATCCTCAATCACTGAGGAAATGGCTATCTTATCTCTAACTGCCGGAATACAACAATGCTAAAAACATTGTTGTTATTATGGCGTCAGACTTAGATAAGATGGTGTTAGCTAGCCAGGCGGACTTACAACGAGTCCTTCCACCAAACAAACGAATACCACTTGTACCACTAGACCACAGAGGTGGTCAATGGATAACACATAGTACAACCTCATATATTTTGTTTCATGCGGGGCCCATATGACTGCGGTACTTTCTAGCTGACTTTCTAGCTTTGTAACTAAAGCGTTGTAAAGTATTTTAATTGCTGCTATGTTAGTGAAGGTCTTGACGTTACGGAGAACAAAACCCAGATTCCTCGTAAACTTTTTAAAATATTAGGTCAGCCATCTTTGTTATGTATCAATCTACCATACCAGCCACTGATAGCAGTTTACGTAAAAGGTAATGAGGAGTTGACATAAGGTTATTAGCGTAGGCACGGGACCTCTTCTACCTTTAAAAATTGTGAAATAAAAAGCTTTTTATAAAAAAATTAAAATCGACTTCAAAAAACTAAATAGCAAAAAATAAACTTTGGAGTCGGTGCCAGCCAAGGCAAGAAAAATAATTATTGAAGTTGTCACATTTTGACTGACGTCACAAAACTGCCGCCAAAAAACAATCTTACTGTAAGATATTCGTAGTACTTACGAAAAAGCATGGTAAGATTGAAACCGTAGGCGATTTTTGTTTGTCTTTAAAATATTTCAAGTTTATGAAAGTTTAAAATATAATTAGGTACATATTATTATTATTAATTAGACTTTTCTAGATTTTTTTCTTTTAAATTTTAGTAAATACTTAAGTACGTACTACATCGTTACATTTATTAAAATGTATCTAAATTAAGTTAAAATAAGTTTCTTTAATTAAAACATATTTTTGTTTATAGTTTAACAGAACTACAATGCATACTTATACAATAATGTACTACTTTCCACGAGAGCTACTGCCGACAAACTGTTGTACAGTTTGGCAGACGTTGTATAATTTGTAAGCACTGTATTCTTGAGAGAACAATAAATAAAAAATAAAAAAAACAATTCTGCGCTAAGAGATGACAGTAGGCCCCTTGAGCGCTCCTTCAGTATCGCCACCCGACAGCGAGCCGAGCAACGATCGCGAGCGCTCAAAATGGCATGCGAGGCAGCCCCGCTATGTTGAAACACGCCCAAACAATTAACGTTTCGTTTAAAATACAGATTCGTCTATTTTTGTTTCGACTGTTATTGGTTCCGTTTAGAACTTCGATAAAACATTCAAACTAATGTACCTTATGTTTATTTTTCTGTAGCGGACGCTCGTGAGTGCGTTTAGTTTGGAAATAATTTTTTTACATACACATAAATGAAATCCGGAGTTGACTCTATCGATGGACGCCATAAATGTATAGATAAATGGGGTCTATTCCACTAACGTTTCATTATCGCTTCTCAATCGTGTTTAATACAGTTCTTTTTATACAATTCTTGTTTCTAAATAAACACTACAGTTGAAACACCCGCTTCAACCGCCTCTGTGGTCTAGTGGAAACAAGCATCGGTATCAGACCCAGAGGTTCCGGGTTCGATTCCTAGCGAGGGTACATATTGTATTCGGTTTGGTTGGTGATAGGACTTGTTGTAAGTCCGCCTGACTAGCTACCACCATCTTATCTAGGTCTGACGCCATAACAACAACCTTTTCAGCATTTTTATGTTCCGGTAGTTAAGAGATAAAATAGCCAGTTCCTAAGTGATTGAGGATTCCCGGAGAGGGTCGCTTTCATCATCAGCCAATACTTAACATTAGGGATAATTCTCGCGCTGAGATATGTCTTGTTCAACATTTCTTTGTCCATAATTTATTCATTAAAAATGTAAATAAAATCTCTACTACTGGCAAAATCCTTTACTTTCAATTGTCTTTAATAATTCTATATTGTCGAAGATTGCTTTCAGTAATCTTTTATTACAGTTTTTTGACTCCAAAAAATTACGAATTCGAAATGTCGAAGGCGCGACAATCGGGCCCCAGGTATGACAAAGCCTTACACCCATATTCTAAGTCGTTCCTCCAAAACTTACTCGTCCTCGACTTAACGAAACCTCACTGAAAACCTCTTCGAAATACTCCACGAAATCGGTATTCTAAGTCGTAACTCTGTAATTATTACACTCAAGTGAGGAATAATTTGTGTGGAGGAGATTTTTTGCAACTATTAATACCAAATTTGTCGAATGAGTGGAGTGTAAAAAATTTTGGAGGAACGACTTAAAATATGGGGGTTAGAGTCTCCCCGTTGCTTAATAAAATAAAAAAACGTAATCTTGATCTCTGTCCCTTAGATCATTTATAAAAACACAGTAAGTTTCCTTCTCTATAAAAATGCGGCGATAAAAAAGGATCGACATCCTGAAAGGTTTTCCATACAAACATTTGATCCCCCCATTTGTACAAGCCGCAAACAGCCGATGAAGAGTTGATCTAAAACAATGCGCGGCTACGTAATCCGGATGATCCATGCTCCCGATTTCCCGACACTCCCGATGCTCCCGATACACGGTTCTGGAATACCCACCTGTAAAAGTATTGTGGATTTTAAATAAATTGACTATTTCATACTTCCCTTCTCTACACGACTGCCCAACAAAAAGTTTATACGATTCTAAGTGGTTGTATGAATGTAAAGTCACGTGCAATGACATAGAAACACTAAGCACCTTGTCACATTACAATATTGAATGACGTTTGTGGACAGAGACAGCTTTGTTTCCGTGTGCTCATTGCGATAAGGTTGTAAAGTATATACATGTCATTGTATGTGACTGTACATACATATACAGGGTGGAAAGTTAAGACGGGGCATTAACCGTTGTAGCTACATGAAACCGTTCTTATGAAACCATCCTTAATTTTTTGAGAAATTGCAATCACAGATTTTGAAAAAAAAAAATGTACAGTCAGCAGAAAAAAAATTGTGCTTTACTGTGAAAAACGTGTTTGTAATGTTTTTGTCAACTTTAATTCCCAAATGAAACAAGATCGGCGCCCTTCAATATCGTAGCGAAGGCATCAGACGACTTCTAAACTCCGTATTTAGAGGTTTGACATGTCTATGTATCACCTCAGAAAATTTCAGCTTTCTAGCTATAGTAGTTCTCAAGATTGAATTATGCGCACACACGGACAGGGTCAGCACTTAAGACTTCTACTATCGTATGCATAGCATAGTTTAGAAGTCTAAAACCCAGCATGTGTCAATTACCAACAAGAAACGCAGTCAATCCATGCTACTTTCTGCGTTCTAATTGGTAACTGTCTCAAACTATGGTTTTGCTTCGGGAATCGTGTGACAGTCCATGCCCTTACTGAGTCATGTCATTTCGTAATTTCAAAACTAAGGCCCTCTTTTGAAAATGATCTCTGCATAGGTATTGTAGGGAATACTATGTTAGTAGCATGGTCAATGTCAAAGTCAAAGTCAAAGATTTTTATTCAAATAGACTTATAGATAAGTACTTTCGAATAGTCCAACATTTTTTTTCCCTACCAGCCATTCAGGACATCTTTTAACTGATAAGAAGAACGGCCGCAAGAAACTTATCAGCCTTAGCGGAAACAACAACATTTATGGAAAATGTTGTTGCCAAACACAAATCTACAATCTTGAAATATATTTAATATTTAATTTTAAATAATATCTTCATTTTGAGTACCATGTCCCCTACTGTGTTTGTGTTTGGGACAGCCGTGGTGTCTTAAAGTGTTCTGATCCTCATAAGAAACATGATCGATAGAGACAATTTTTTTTTTTTTTATTATTATTTTTTCTGCTGACTGTATTTTTTTAAATATTTCTCAAAAAATTGAGGATGGTTTCCTAAGAACTTTTTCATGTAGCTACAACGGTTAAGGTAGGTACCTGCCCTTCATGCCCCCGGTCTTATCTTAGCACCCTGTATGTAAGTTTCTTTGTGTTTTTTTAACATGTTTGTTGAATAGGTATAAGAGGCAAACACTTAGCCTACACATCATACTTGAAAACAATGATAAGGCTGAATCTCCCTGAATCCTCAACCATTGAGGAAGAGGAGAAGGGAGATAAGACAGCCAAGAAGGGAGATGAGATAATTCTCACATGGTTCTGAAATACCCACGTGTTGAAAGTCGACTTTCATACCGCCTCTGTGGTCTTTTTAGTGGTAACACCACTGAGTGGGGGTACGTATTGTAATCGGTTTGGTTGGTGTTGTAATTCCGCCTGGCTAGCTACCACCGTTTTATTTAAATCTGACGCCATAACAACAATGTTTTCAGCATTGTTGTGTTCGCAGTTAGAGATAAGATAGCCAGTTCGTCCGTGGAGGGTTCCGAGAGAGGCGCAATTCCATCATAAGCCTTGTCATTACTTAAAATTAGGTAAGTGCTCTCCTCGTTCTTCTTAAAGACAACAGACAGACAGTTTCGCCTCAAGTGGCTTCCTCGATTTCTGTCCCTTAGATCTTTTACAAAAACGCAGTAAGATTCCGTCTTTTATAAAAATGCGCCAATAAAAAAGGTTTGACACCCCGACAAATCCAACACATATGTCGTTCGTATTAATCTTGAATCTCGCCCCAAAATATTGGAAACGGACAATCAGGCCTTTTTCTCGGAATACGATATAAACTTCGTCGGGTCTGAGTCTGTGCCGAATATTGGGGAGTCCAGTTTCATGAATAATCCGTCATCGAATTGAAATCGGTATAAACAATAAATTTCTAAATATACGAGGATTAATCAAAAAGTTCTTAGAAATGGATACAGTATTTTTTTTGTGAAAGTTTTTTACTTTTATTTTCAAGTGTCATTAGCATTTAGTATTTATGCGAAATATCAATTGATCTTGTCCTTTTTAGGGTTTCGTAGAATAATGGCAAAAAACGAAACCCTTATAGATTCGTCATGTCCGATATATGTCACAGCCACTTTATTCCAAAACTATGAGGATTACACAATTGAAACCTGCTAGGTAGATGTATTCTGTATACAGCTTTATGGTTTTTACACAAAAATAAAAATATATTAAAAATAAATATAATAAATAAATATATATTATCCCCATAAATGGAACTAAAATTGTATTTTTTTTCATCAAACCTATACGTTAGGTCTTTGAAAATTACATTGAGGTTTCAAATTATTTCAGTTTTTACTCAAAGTCAACAGTTTGAATTATATACACTTTCAAAGTGGTACAATGTGTGTCCCCCCCACCCCTCTAACTTTTAATATAAGTAAAATCTAAAAAATATATTATGCTGTAGACCTTTATAAAAACTTCCAACCAAAATTAGTTGGAACGAAATATATTTAGCAGTGCTATAGCACATTTTCCAAAACCGCAAATATAACTTTGTCATTTATACATACACTATGAAAAACATAGTTATTTTTGCAGACGAAAAATTTGTGGCATTTTGAGTAGGTGTATTTAATATATTAATAATAATAATAGAAACTTTATTGCACACGATACAAACACAAACAGAGAAAATGACAAAAAAGAGGAACACACAATAGGCGGCCTTATTGCATAGCAATCTCTTCCAGGCAACCTTGGGCGAGAGACGGAACCCTTCATGCGCGAGTTCGACTCGCACTTGGCCGATTTTTATTTTATTAATTGTTTTATAAGACAATTTGATAAAGTCTACCAAACAAGGATAAAAACGAGATACACGGGGTGATAAAGTGCCAGTGCCTGAAAAAAATTTTCAACTACGGATATTTGCCCGTTCGATCTCTCGGTTTGAATGTGTAATGCCAAAAGTGATGTGACAGTCATTTGACAGTTGACATCAGGCATAAGATGCGTTCGGAAATGTACGGTGAAGTAAATAAGGATGGGAGATTGATTCTAGGCTGCAACACCTGCTCTATAATAACCTACAGAGACCCTAAAAACTTCATTTGGTAGTTTCCGGTCCGTTTTCATAACTACTTTTCGGTCTTGTTTCCCCATGGTACCGCCTCAGCTAATCGCTCCGGCGTTGCGCTCACGGCAATCCGTCAGTATTGCTTTGAAATTTAAGATAACCCGCCATATTCACAGGACTTAACTCCTAGTGATTTTTACTTATTGAAAGAGCATGTTCATGGAACAAGATTTCACGACAATGACGCGGCAATAATAATAATAATTTATTCAATCATCAAAAACATTACAGTGTTAAAAACTTATAGCCTAGAATTTTTACCAAATCTATAATTATATAATTATCCTGAACTAGGGATACCCTGTGTTTCTAGCAAAAAGGACTTACATTATACTTAAATTAAACAATCAAATACAAAATTATTAATTAACAAGATCACGACAAACAAACATACTACTACATAAATAATACACTTAACTTATTAAAATATATATATCATAGGTACTAAAAACTTTTTATCATTTAATCACAAGCAATAATTTTTCTGTGTCTTCGTAGGTCATTTTTTGAAGAGCTGCATACAAAAATGCAATGACTGCGGTAGAGGAATTTTCGAGAGTGGAGGAAATTACTTTTTTTCGGAGGGATTTCAAAAGCTTTTTACCAAATGTATTTAACTGACGATGCTTTATTGACAATTCTCAGAACTTTTTGATTCACCCTCGTAGAAGTTTATGGCGTTACTTCCAATTCCATTGTTATGTTGATCCTATTTGGCGCAGGGGTACTAACCCCACCTTCTGCACCAGAGGTCCCGGGTTCGATCCCCGGAAAAGACAAATATTTGTGTGCATGAACATGTCTATTTGTCTTGGTCTGGATGTTTAATATGTATATTAAGAATGTATTTACAAAAAAAAAGTATATAAGTATGTTTATCCGTTATCTAGTATCCATAACACAAGTTCTTCATGATACTTAACGTGGGCTAGATAATTGGTGTGATTGTATGGAAAATATATTATATATTATTTCTAGTCAAACACAAAGTCAAATTCTTTAATCAATTTTTTTAATATTAACGTTTAAGTGTCTTCGACTTTGTACATATTCCGGACAAAATATTATGTTAAATGTCAAAAAAGAGTAGACACTAAAACATAATCTAAAACCAAATTATTATAAGTATTTGTTAATGGAAAAATCCCAATTTTAATAAATGAAATTATTTTATATTATTGCTGATGAAGATGAAATATAAGAATTTATATTTGTCAGGACAGATTAATTGCATTTTGGTGTTGTCATTAAGGTGAACGTAACATTTTCTACCCTGGCAATAATCGATACAAATTATTATGAAGTTAGTTGAATTGAGTTCTACGAATACGGTCTTATTGATTCCCTTTTAAATAGCCACAGTAGAAAAAAGTTTGATATCATTCTTATGTCTTTATTTCAGTCACTTCTCTGACCAGAGGCCGTACCGCGCAAGTGAATCGAAATCTGCTTCATTTGACAGATGGATGTGACACATTGCTGCTTCTTTTTGACATAAATGAAAACTTACCAAAGACTAAGAGCAATATGTCACATCCATCTGTCAAATGAACTCGATGCCGATGTCGATTACCTTGCGCGGTACAGCCCCAGGGGCCTTACCATCACATGACACACGCAAATATCTTTCAAATGTATGGAGAAGTCATATCTTAATATCATTCAAAACATCATTCGTTCCAAAAGAGATTGCGAGACTCTGAGTTGCACAATTCCATAAATTGCTATCGATTGTGATAGCGATTGGAAACCACGTACTTATTTCCAAGTTCATGAAGTCAATACAAATCCACCATCTTAATTCCACCATCTGGACAACATCTTAATTCTAACCAATGCCAAATGTGGCATCAGCGTCGTTGACCGGTGGTTGTGCCACTAGACCACAGAGGCAGTTATACATTTTACTCACAAACTGCGTCTTTTATGTTCAGCCTACCCCACAAAGCATTTATGGCGTGTGTGTCAATCTGTGCCGTGTGGTGACGGCCTAAGAATACAAGTGTCACTACTCCCCTACATGCCTGGAATGTCGTAAGAGTCGACTAAGAGGCTCGACGCATTGAACACCTGTGCAAAAGATGGAAAACTTGAAACAAACCCTCTACCAACCCGTCTGGCCAGCGTGGTAGCAGTAAGCTAATAACCTCTATGAACGTCACAATAGGCGTGAGCTAGGATAGGCCTATGTCCAGCAGTGGACGTCCACAGGCTGATGATGATTATGGTGTGTCAATCTAGTGATTTGCGTTTAGCAATGGTTGATTTTTGTGTCGCGACATTAGATAGATAAGCAGTTTTATTCACTACAATGAACATATACATTCAATATATTACATTAATAAAAATGGAAAAGGATTATAACAGTAAATTATGATTTAAAACTTACGACGTGTAACAAGAGACAAAACAATGAGTAAAGGAATGCACGTGTGTGAAGCAGTAAGTAGGGTCCTGTCTCGGTGTGTGACTTTTACCGGTCTGCAAAAACACCGATTTTGAGCCGTCACCCTCAGATGAAACATGGGATTCAGCAACTGTTATGTACACTACGGGACGTTGTCTGAATTTCCGAGGAAAACGGAAGAAGCCAAAATTATATTAAAAAAAAAAAAAAAAATTGTACTGTTATGTAAATAGGAGTAAGAACAACTTTGTGTGCGTGTGAGTGTGTGTGTGTGTGTGTTGTGCGTGCGTATTATTAAGATGTGATTGTATGTGTACAAAATAAATACATGTATTACAATTAAAGAAAATAAAAATCGTGTACTTAGGTACTACCGTTGGTTACAAAAATTAATACTGACACGGATTCAGTCAGAATTTTTAGACACACCAGACCACCAGGCTACCCAGTCAGAATACCTAACTTCTGTATAGTATATTCAATATTTTTTTTAATTTTTTTTATTTTTATGAAGGACGGTGATTCTCTTAGCCTTCATCATACCTGATGTTAAGTATTGATAAGGCTGAAGATGGAAGCGAGCCTCTCCCGAAATCCTCAGTCACTGAGGAACTGGCTATCTTATCTCAAACTGCCGGAACACAATAATGCTGAAAACATTGTTGTTATGGCGTCAGGCTTAGATAAGATGGCTTAGATTTCCCTTAAAAGAATGAAACCCCTACAAAAATATGCTATCCTACAAAATAATTACCTGTCTTGGTTTTTGCGACTGTGGCATATGTGATTTCTTAGAAGCCTTTGTTATGTCTATCTGTAATACATTCGCCGAACGAGTCACTGCGACTCATTGGAAAACCTTGGGAATTTCTTGGATTGAGTTATTTATGGATGTTTTTTAATTTATTTTCATATTATATTTAAAAGCACAATCTGATGCTTTACCGTTAAGTAACTTTACCTAACTGAGATAAAGCGCTTTAAGCAGTTAAACTACTTGTACTTATAGGTGTACTCCTAATAAGTTTGGTTGGTGGTTGGACAGTGGTTGGACATGTTATAAGTCCGTCTGGCTAGCTACTACCATCTCATCTAAGTCTGACGCCATGACATAACTTTTTTCAGCATTGTTGTGTTCCGGCAGTTAGAGATAAGATAACCAGTTCCTCAGTGATTGAGGATTCCGCGAGAGATTCGCTTCCATCTTCAGCCTTATCAATACTTAACATCAGGTATGATGGAGGCTAACACCCATATTCTAAGTCGTTCCTCCAAAACTTACTCGCCCTCGACTTAACGAAACCTCATTGAAAACCACTTCGAAATACTCCTCGAAATCGGTATTCTAATTCATAACTCCGTAAGGACCTGGAGGTCCTTAAAGAGTAACATAGAGAGTAATAAAGAGTACGTTGCCACTCCGTGTTAGTCCTAGCGCACACTACCATTTTTACCCACGACGAGGTTGAGTGGAGTGTAAAAAGTTTTGGAGGAACGACTTAGAATATGGGGGTAAGAGTCTCCCCGTCGTTCATAAAAAAAGTAGAAATGAGCGAGCTTGGAAAGATTTTTCTGTATTGTTTGTTAATACGCCGTACAGAAAAAGTATTACTTTTTGATATTTATTTATTTATTTCGTTAGGAAAACTTACAGTAAATTAAAATAAATACAATGTAGTAAAATATTATAGCTGACTAATGAGCTACTTACAGGTTTTCATATAAAACTATAGGATGGATAGTCATGTTACAAATCTGGTAATAGAATAGACATTTCTTCATACCTTTATCTGTAATGTAACAGATACAGGATTTTTCACGCTTCAGTCGTATAGCGCCATAACAGCCATAGCGGCATGGGGTGATTATTTTGTTTGTTGGTCCGGTATAACTTTCATTATGAAATAAAACAGCTTTTGCGAAACGTCGGTAAACCAAAAAACAATAAAATCCCCAAATATATGGCACCAAGTTTTAAAGTGCACTAAACATTCGCACAAGTTTCTTTATTTCGATTATGAGTGCGCGAAGAAACTTAAGATGTGCTTAACCACAGACCTTGATCGAGATAGACGTAAAGAGCGCTTCAAACTGTATGAGAACCTAGCGTGAAGAGTATTTCGTACCTACGATGACGTCATGAGCGAGATTTCCTCCTTCTCGCATCGTGTTCCTCATTACTGAGGATCGTGATTCCCCCGATGGGAAGTTAATTTTACTTTGATGATGCTCCTACATCGATTTCTGTCCTTGGCGTCATGGAGTGCATCATGACGTAGCTTGGTGATGAGCGAGATTTAGTGATATGTAAATGTTATTGACGAGCTCTTGCAAGAAAGCACTGCACAATAAACCATTTGCGATTCTGAGTGACGCTTGTTTTCATGGCAATGGTCCCAAGCGGTCTGACTTAGGTCGTAAAACTTTGAACGTGGATCAAACTTTTGGCACGCAAGGTAGGTTAGGTTAGGTTACACTTTTACTGTCTATCTCGATATAGATCTGTGTTCTTTTTAAAGCGAAACCGAACACTTCCTGCCGCTAGGTTCACTAGTATGTTTTGGTTGGTGGTTTCTACAGTATTTGCTACGAGAATATGCAGCAAATGAATATAATACGAAATCTGAAGCTTAGTTCTGCGTCAACAGAATTCACGTTTACGTTTAGTTAAAACGTGTTGGTAGAATTTGGTCTCTGGAATGTAAACAGTTGATTGTAAATTGCAACAAATTTGCATTTGATTCGTGAACGTACTGAATTGTGTTCGTTTAAATAAGAGCTTAATTTTGATAAAGTTGTGGTCTGTTTTCGAATGTACGTGATTCTAAAATTTGGCGTTCGCGATGATTCCGGTTTTGGTCTGTTGGACTAAAAATTGTTGTAGTTAGATACTAATTAAGTAGTAAAATTTATTTGCGTTAAACGAGCTTTTGATATTATCTGCGTGATATCATAAATATCTACGTTCTTCCGAAAATTGATAGCCACGGAATAAATACCACCGCTTCTTTTATGAAACTATTTTGAATTGACGGCTAATTACAACACAAACCTCAAAAATGCCGTCGTGTTGATTGGTGCAAAATTTTGTTAGAAAAGTTCGAAGGAGGAACTTTGCAAAGCGTATCCTACATTCTTATAACTGACGAATCATGGATATCTAGCTAAGATCCTCTCACAAAGCAGCAATCCACGTAATGGGTGTTTGAAGAGGATGATTTGCCAACAAAAGTTGTTCGCGGTCAGAACTTTAATAAAAAAAACGAAGTGGACCAGTAGCAGTAATTTCGCTAGAAGACTGTAGAACAGTTACTAGTGAATGGTATAGCACAGTTTGTCTGCCTCAAGGTTTCGGAGAGTTGAATAGCGAGTGCCCAAGGAGCGGCGTCCGTGGGATTCTTTTTCACCAAGATAACGCACCCGCTAGAAAGCAAGCGCTCACAAAGCTTCTAGAACCATGGACTATTAGACAACTTCGGGGGTACAAATATTACCCCATCCTCCGTACAGTCCAAATTTAGCTAGATGCGATTTTTTTTATTTTCCACGGTAAAAAAATGATTCGTGGGCTAAAATTTAGTACTGCAGAAGAGGTCGTCGAAGAATTTCGGCGGTTATTTTTCGACACGTTTTTTAAATGTTTTGAAAGCCTGTTCACCCGAATGCATTGCGATTGGTGGGGGATATTTTGAAAATAAACTTTTTTTATATTCTAACTATTTTTCATTTCACTAACTATGTTTGGAACAGCCCACGTGTATTATTGTTAACTCTGAAACTGTTATCCTAAATTAAATCATGCTTCAATCAATCAGATATATCATATCTGGTTGATTTTTAAGTACCTACCTACTTTATTTATTTATTAATATACAAAGCGAAACATCTAAATACAAAAACAACCAAGTGACTATAACCCAAAATTAGGTTAGTCCAGTCACGCGTATTCGTCCGCGTCAAATTTAATGCGTTACTTTTCAGGACATATCTACCAAATGCGACACTTTGCAGTACCCTACATACTGAATAGGGCTCTAAACTCAATCTTATGTTCTGTGGTGTAAATTTTAACCGTACTTACTTAATAAATCTGATGGATGATATAAACATGTTTAATTAAAAATGTATGAACATCACTCTTATAGTTACACCGGCCACGCCACATTTGGCATTGGTGAGATGATGTTGTTTTTTTTTGTGGTCAAAGTTCTAACCTAACCTAACCAATTTACATTTAGTTCAATAGTAATTGTATCTGTATCATTACAGAAAAAAAATACAGTTAAATTTGTGTCTACTTAAATAAAATCTAAATTTAGTATACACCTGTTTGATTTCGTGCGAATGTCACCCAATAAAAAATCTCATACCTTTATAAAAGTTGTAGCAAATTCTATAAACCGTCGGTCGCCGCTCCAGTGCCTCATAAATATAAATAATGATAAATAAGTTAGTAATTTTCTACGCAAAATATTGTAATATTTCTTTACTTATGAATAAACCATTGGGCAATAAACTAACAGGCAAATAAACTTTTTGAAACGATTCACGATACCATTCGATTGTACAGATTATCGAATGAGTTTATTTGAATAATAAATTTACAAGTTTGACAGACTGACTTTCAATCGGTTGGAAATTGGCACTTGTTATTTATTGGCAAGAAATGTACAGAAAAGACTGTGTTATAATGATTTTAAGCCCTAAGGCGTTTTATCATACGACCGATGAAATTCGACATAATACTAAGGTGTTCATTAAGTCATGAGAATGATATATATACTCTTTGGTAAGAAAAAAAAGATATACTGGCAAGCATAGCAATTTTTTTAAAATATATTAAAAAAGAAAAAAGCTTTCGATTCTTTTTTGTTTTTTTTGGATGTCATTTGTTTCTTCGTTTGGTGGTTTACTCGCAAAAGTTGTTCTGTATCACCAGATAACGCCCCCGCGCATAAGTCCAAAGTTGCGATGGCTGCCATTAAAGATGCTGGGTTTGAGTTGATGGAGCACCCGCCGTATTGACCGGACCTCGCTCCTAGTGATTTTTATCTGTTTCCCCGATTGATCGATGATGACACAATGTTCGCTGCTGTACACGTTTTTTAAGCAGTCTCAGGACGAAGTCTTTTTTTTTTTTTTTTTTTTTTTTTTATTTTATATTTTTACATAAATACAAAACGTGGCGCATTTGACGTGGAAGGAAGTGAGGTGGAGGCGATGACATTGACATATTTGTCTATCAATCTGTCCCGTCTGCCAACCAATCACCGACTGTCGTTTCTTCGACTCATCGGCAAACAACAGTGCACATAATGCCATAATATTATATGTTCGGTTTATTACCGAACACTTTCATAGCACCTACTTAGCTACCTAAACTGACGTAGCGCGGCGCATGACCCGTTTCTAGGTCAGCGGTCACTCGTCAATTATAATTATTTTAACAATTAATATTAGTGCATATTTTATCGCGTTATCGATCGGATGTACTCATAAACATTATCTCATCAACATTATCTCATTATCTTTATAACATTAACATTAACATTTTCATATAGTTTAAACAATAATACAACAAATTTAGTGTAAACACCTTCGATAGTTTCTAGTGAACTTTGTATGGACTTAACCCCAATAAAAGTGACTTTTTATTTAAATAACATCTTTCTCTGAACATTCCTTGATTCACATCACTCATCCCCGAACATTGGTCCTTCGAGCGACCACCCCGCGCGCGGTTATTCGTGATTTGTGGTGGTGAACAGCGAACAGTGGTGGAAAGTGTGTGTGTGAGTTCAAAGGATTTAACAAAAAGGATTTCGTCTGCACGCTGACTCTGTAAACACAGTCAGTTGCTAAACAGGCAAGCAGACACCCAGCAACAGTACAACGAAGTCAAGTAAGGTCTTTCCTTTTTTACCTTTCTTTCTTCCTTGTAAAACACACTTTAATTACAATGGAAGTACAAAGCGAAGCTGGAGGTTTGGCAGGAATCATGGAAACCCAGATAGAACTTATGAAGGCGATGGATGCGCTGCTAATCAACTTTAAAAAGGATTCTCTTACCCGTAAGAATCCCTCCTACATCAATCGACGCCTGCAGACTCTGGATACCTATTGGACTGATTTTCAGGAAAATCATTTTAGACTAGATGATGAGGTTAAGAACAAAGCGTCATACGATTATTTTACAGCAAACCGCTACAAAGAAACCGAAGAGTTTTATAAGCAAACACGGAGCTATATTGAGAAGTTTTTAACATTGAGCAATACGGCTGGGCAAGACCCAGGACAAACAACAGGTAAAGTATCGGAATCCATTCCCGAGGTCAAACAGAGCAGAAAACAAAGACCGATGCCGGGAGAAATTGAAGAACACATTGAAAGTAAAGAATCTCAAAACATAATCTGTAGATTATTGCGTAAGCAGGAAGCGAATTTCAAAGCTTTAACGCGAACACTGAGTATCATTGACATTGACATAACATCAGCTAAATGAGAGTTAGAAGATTATTTGAAGACGTTACAGATGCGCTGGGTGGAGGTTGATAAGTTACACTGGGAGATCGTGTGTGAAAACGAAGAGGAAAACAGCGAATATGAAGGAAAGTTCAACTTTTATGAAAGAAAATATATAGAAATGAAAAAGGCGATAAATTCAAAAATATGGTCGGTGACCCATCGCGAGAAAGCGACCCCACAAATGGACATCCCTATTTTTAGTGGCAGTTATAATCAGTGGGTGCCTTTCAAGGACTTGTTCCGGGAAGCAATCCACGACAATTCTTCTATGTCTAACGCCCAAAAAATGCAATTTCTTCGTAGCAAAGTACGTGGTGATGCTGAGCGTTTAATTCAACACCTGCAAATAAGCTCGGAAAATTACACAGCCTGCTGGGATATTTTGAATAATCGCTACAATAATAAAAAGCTTATTTTTACGTCACACATGAATACTCTTTTAGCCTTATCTAACATGCAACATCAATCGGCAGGACTAATTAAAAAATTACACGATGTCACCATAGAAACATTAAATGCTATAAAGAACCTCGACATTGATACTTCAACCTGGGACCCACTTCTTATTCATCTTTTATCGCAGAAGCTGGATGCTGAAACACATTCGGATTATATTGAATCTTTAAAAAATCCGAGAGAGCTGCCAGTGTTGAATGAGTTCTTAGAATTTTTGGAAGCTAAGTTTACAGCCTTAGAATCCTCCCGTCGAAAACAGGACACAAACAATCAACATACTAAGTCAAATAACTACTTTAATCGAGATTATTCTGCGAACAAAGGTTTACAACAAAATCAAGTGCGAAACAACAATAACATTCCACATAAAAACATTAAACCCTATACGAAATCATATCATATCTCAAGTACATTTAAATGCCCTCTTTGCTCTCGAGAT
The DNA here is from genome assembly GCA_910589605.1 of Chrysoteuchia culmella. NCBI lineage: Eukaryota > Metazoa > Arthropoda > Insecta > Lepidoptera > Crambidae > Chrysoteuchia > Chrysoteuchia culmella. Next base: position 14,415,550 of record OU342664.1, on the reverse strand, counting down.
CATGGCATTTATAATTGTAAAAACTTTCTTGAGATGTCAAATGATCAGAAATTGAAAACGGTCAATAAACTCAAGATTTGCAACAATTGCTTATTTAGTCATAACGGCAGCTCATGCACTTCAACAAAAACGTGTCGAAAATGTCCCCAACAACATAATACAATATTGCATGACGCATATAGCCAACTATCGCCGACTCAGGCGTCAACATCGCGGTCATTGAACGCGAACTGTCGCAACGACAACATAACAACAAATTCGCATATTTCACAAAATAATTATTCGGAAATTTTATTAGCGACAGCTGTTTTAAAAATAAAGGCAGCAGACGGAACATATCATAAGATGCGAGCCTTAATTGACCAAGGCTCGCAAATTTCACTTATAACTGAAAAAGCTTCACAACAGTTAGGTATTAAAAGACAAAAATGTCATGGAACAATATTTGGAGTGGGAGAGAAAGAAAACTCGTGTAAGGGGCTGTCTAACATAGAATGTCGTTCAATGTACAACGACTTTACATTTAACGCAGAGGTGCTTATAATGAACAATTTAATTAAAAGCTTACCTAACAAAACGTTCGAACAACCATCATGGAATCATATAGCCAACATCAACTTAGCTGATCCTGAATTTAACAAAAGCAGACCAGTCGACTTATTATTAGGAGCCGATATTTATTCGATCATAATATTAAGCGGAATGATCAAAGGCGAGGAAACCTCTCAGCCCATCGCACAACAAACCCAATTAGGCTGGTTGCTATGCGGGAATGCTAGGACCTATCACTGCAACGTAGTAATTAACAACTTAGATGATATAAAGCGATTCTGGGACATTGAAGAAATTAACGAACAGTCTACCCTTTCACTAGAAGATCAAAAATGTTTGGATTTCTTTACAAAAACAACACTAAGAAAGGAAGATGGACGGTACGAGGTACGATTGCCCATGAAAGATAACGTCGAACAAAAATTAGGGTCATCGAAAAATACGGCTATTGCTCAGTTTCGTAATTTAGAAAAGAAATTTAATAGCCAGCCTCAATTAGCAAATGAATATAAATCTTTCATGAGCGAATATTTATCACTGGGGCACATGAAACTTGATACCGAAAATAACTCTACCATCGAATGCTATTTACCACACCATGGAGTTCAGCGTAATGAGTCAACAACAACAAAGTATAGGGTAGTATTTAATGCGTCCGCCAATACTTCGTCCGGCAACAGTCTCAATGACTTAATGTACGCGGGACCTAACCTGCAACATGATCTGCAGACATTACTCTTGAACTGGAGACAGTATAAATACGCATTCACGGCCGACATTGAAAAAATGTTTAGGCAAATTCTACTTTCGGAAAAGGATCAACACCTTCAAAAAATAATTTGGAGAGAAACACAGTCGCAGCCTCTGGAAACTTTCAAGCTAACAACAGTGACGTATGGCACCAAAGCAGCCCCTTTCTTGGCTATGATGACGTTGCGAAGACTGGCGTCAGATGAGAGAAATGCATATCCAGAAGCGTGCAAGGTGCTAGAATCAGCATTTTATATGGACGACCTGCTTTCTGGTTCATATACAATAGAACACGGGAAGAAGCTAATTGCTGACCTTAATACATTGTTAAAGTCTGGAGGAATGAATTTAAGAAAGTGGTCCTCTAACAATAATGAGCTTCTATCAAACATAAAACAGGAATGTAATAACAACAATATATTCACTTTCAAAACAGATAACAACACGAAAACATTAGGTTTAACATGGAACTCTACAACGGACAAGTTTACGTTCCAGTTTAACATTTTAAACAATGATAGTAAGTTAACTAAGCGCTCGCTGTTGTCACAAATATCCAAATTATTCGATCCCCTTGGTTGGTTAGCGCCGTTATCAACGAAACTAAAATTACTCTTTCAAAAAGTTTGGAAAACAAATACACGTTGGGATGACGTAGTACCCGAGAATATATCGAAAGAATGGTTAAAAATTCAATCGGATATTAAAATCATTAACACATTCGAAATTCCAAGGTGGTTATTATGTAACGCGTACGACGTCATTATATTACACGGGTTCTGTGACGCATCCGAAGAAGCATATGCATGCGTTGTTTACGCTCAGATTAAAGGCCGACCGGAGACAACCCTAGTCGCCGCTAAAAGTAAGCTCGTACCATTTAAAAAGGCTTATTCTTTACCGAGGCTAGAGTTAAGTGGCGCATTACTACTCGCAAAACTTACGGCTAAAATTAGACAATCCTTTAATCAGCATATTATAGAAGTCAGGGGTTGGACCGACTCCATGGTAACATTAGGGTGGATTCAGGGAGAACCAACCCGCTGGAAGCCATTCGTGGCAAACAGAGTTGAAAAAATCAACGAAACATTACCTAACAATTGTTGGCGATATGTAAAGTCTAGTGACAACCCTGCGGACGCAGCTAGTAGAGGACTATACGTTTCACAGTTAAAGGACAACTCCTTGTGGTGGAACGGACCTTCTTGGCTATCAACAATCGACATTAAAGAAACAGAGCAGCCAAAATATGTCACTGAATTAGAGCTGAAAACAAAACATCAAAAACAAATCAACATTATTCAAAAAAGCGAAAGCGATTCCGATAACATTATAAATTCATATTTACAGAAAAATAGCTCTATTTCACACGTCATTCGTATAATCGCATGGTTACTGCGGCCGGTGAACCCGCTGCGTAAGCAACTACCGAACTATCTAACATTGCAAGAAATAAATAAAGCTACATTAATTATTATAAAATGTGTGCAAAAATTGGAATTTAGCGCGGACATTGACCACTTACAGAAATACGGAGTTGTAAAATCTAACAGTAAATTAAATAATCTATATCCAACAATTAGTGAAGATAACGTTTTGAGAGTTGGTGGTCGACTACAAAACAGTAATCTGAGATTCGATTCAAAACATCCAGCAATAATTCCAGCTCACCACAGATTGGCTACGCTACTAATAAATAAAGCTCATTTGGATACATTCCACGGTGGTCCAACCCTAACATTAGCGAAATTACGTAAGCAGTATTGGATTACCGGAGGCGTTAACGTCGTTAAGAAACAAATAAGAAACTGTGTCACCTGCCGCAAACAGGAGCCAAGAACACAACACCAAATCATGGGAAATCTACCAGTAGCAAGAACCAACCCTGCTCCACCCTTTTTCCATACCGGTGTGGACTACACGGGGTTCGTGGAGATTAAGTTAAACAAAAGTAGGAGCGCCCGTTGTACGAAAGGTTATGTTGCCGTATTTGTTTGTATGGTAACGAAAGCGGTACACCTGGAAATAGTGTCAGATTTAACGAGCTCCGCCTTCTTAGCCGCTTTACGTCGGATGGCTGCTCGTCGAGGAGCTCCTGCGCACATATACAGCGATAACGGCACGAACTTCCACGGAGCAGACAACATCCTTAAGCAAGAATACAAACAAATAATGCAATCATTTGATGACAATTTGATAAAGGAAATAACTGGTATGAACATTGAATGGCATTTTACCGCCCCAGCATGGCCTAGTTCTGGAGGGCTGTGGGAACGAGCCGTGCGCAGCTTAAAACACCATCTCAAGCGGGTAGTAGGCCAGCAAAAATTAACATTCGAAGAGTTTTCCACTATCCTAACACAGTTAGAGGCGTGCTTAAACTCGAGACCCCTCTGTGCTCTAACCGAAGACGTCGACGACCTGAACATATTAACACCAGCTCACTTTTTAACTGGAAGAGCAGGTTTGACAGTCATCCAAACAGCTGAAGACGCTCGGACAAGGTGACACTTAACGACAAAGATATTTCAAACAATATGGAACAAGTGGAAAACTGAATATCTTAGTCAACTAACAGCGCGCAGTAAATGGCAACAGCCTCAGCATAACATTAAAGTGGGGGACATAGTGGTGATCCATGAAGATAACTTGCCAGCAGGCAAGTGGGCGATGGGTAGAGTAACCGAGACGCATCCCGGAACAGACGGCCAAGTACGCGTAGTTACTTTAAAAACGCAAAACGGATCAATAAAGCGACCAATTGTAAAACTGTCACTGCTGCCGATTACGTCACACGATCAAATAACAAACCCAGTACAGAAAACGTGCCCTCCAGTTACCAACCAAGAACGACCTAAAAGAAACTGCACTATAGCAAAAACCAAAACAACATTATCTACAACTGTCCTAACAATTATTTATTTCTTCACTTTATTTACCAATGTCTTCGGAGCCAGCGTGATAACAAAGTTACATAACAACCAATCGTTATATTTTGATCCCGTTGCTAGTGTTCAACTAAATCGCGATACATGGACTCTAGTTGTATATTACGACATGGAACCGTATTGGGAAGGAAACACCGCATTTACAAAAATACAACTATATTTACAAACAACATGTGGAGTACTAAATACAGAGAATCACTGTAATATGATAGTGCCCCATTTAGATCATCAATTCACGGAGCTCCAGTGCTATAACGAACTTTTACTTGGTCAGCATTTTGAGCGCCACGCTAGATGGCGTGGGATATCTCGCGAATACATTATTCGGCGTATTGGATGAGCGTTTCGCAGAACAGTATTCTCAAGATATAGAACAAATTAAACAGAATCAAGCTCACTTAGCTAAGTTATGGAAAAACCAAACATCAATCGTTGAATCCCAATATAATTTATTAAAACGAACAGAGACCCTTATTACCAAACAACACAAAACTATAAACAAACATTTGAATAACGTCGACCAAACAATAAGTATTTTAGAAAAACAAGTGAATCAAGTGTCTCTTGCCGAGGACTTCACTTTATCTGTTATCGCTGCACAACAGATATTACAAACTCTAAAAGAAGTTCAACAATCTCTTCTGGACACCGTGACCGACATTTACCAAGGACACTTCAACCTGCACCTGCTGACACCACAACAATTGCAAACAGAGTTGAATACGATATCAGGTTTATTGTCAACTGACGTCACACTTCCAATAAACAGTATTCAATCTGATGTTAAAGAAATCTATAAATTACTGAAAATCAAGGCAAGGATGACGAAAGATTATTTCATATTTGAAATAAACATTCCGTTGGTCAGTAGAGATACCTATGACCTATATAAAGTTATATCTGTACCACAACAATTTGGGAAGATTATGAGAAAAATAACAGCCATTTCCGATTTATTAGCAATTAATCTACAGAAAGATTCTTACATAACAGTATCACAAGAAGACTATCAAAATTGTATAAGAAAGGATTATTCAACATTACTCTGCAATTTTGACAGCCCTATTTATAAATTCAAAAGTGACCAAGACTTGTGCATTAAGAGTGACGAAACGATTAATCATCGCTGCAAAATAAACATTGTCGCGTGCCAGAGTGAATGGCACACACTAACAAAATTAAATACTTACTTGTTCACGTGCTGCGGCCAGTGTCAAGTACGAACAATTTGCAGGGATCGAGTTACCGCGCATCAGGTGACGAGCCCGAGTCTTATCAGCATTGCAAGCGGCTGTATTATTAAAACAGATAATTTTTCCGTATTCGCTCACAAAAACTTAACTAATTCGTTAACGATAAGAGAAAACTTAGACATTAATTATATAGCTCCGATCAACCACATAATTAACATAACTATGGAACATTACAATGACAGCATTAACAACAGCTTTGAAGACGAATCAAAAAAACTATCAAAGGAAATAGAAAGCAAGATCCAGATGCTTAAGGATGCTGAAGTATCACTGGAATCAAACTCCTTATCAGCTCATGATATCCACCAGTATACCCTGTCATATGGCCTCATAGCGGGAGTAATATTAGTAGGAGCTTTTTTGTTGTTTCGTCGAGTCCGTCGCAGCCGTGGTCCCAGTACGTCATCGAGAGCAGCTGATGCGGAAGCGCCCCCGCTGGCGGGCGCCGCGCACGGGCAGGCGGCAGCGCGGCCGCGGGCGCCGGCGCCGCCGCCCGCCCGCTCCACTAGCATGTGTCACCTAAGTGACGTCAGTGTGAGTGAGAGTGATAGTGTAAGTGCGCGAGTGCGTAAGTTTAACAGTGAAACTGAATTAAAAGTTGTAAAGCCTATATCTAAAAAGTTAGTGTTTAGTGAAGTGTAAACTGTGAAGTGAAGCGAGCGAAAGAAAAGACAAAAATTTTAGTTAACAGTTTATTATGTTTTAATTTAATAACATATACTAACTCTTCCGTTTAGTTCATAAGAAAATTATTGCTCATCACCTTGTCTCATAATCAGCAACACAGTATCATTACTAACAGTCATTATGTTGTATTTCTATTATTTTTAGGGTGTTTTTTCCCGCCCGGGAATATGTTCGGTTTATTACCGAACACTTTCATAGCACCTACTTAGCTACCTAAACTGACGTAGCGCGGCGCATGACCCGTTTCTAGGTCAGCGGTCACTCGTCAATTATAATTATTTTAACAATTAATATTAGTGCATATTTTATCGCGTTATCGATCGGATGTACTCATAAACATTATCTCATCAACATTATCTCATTATCTTTATAACATTAACATTAACATTTTCATATAGTTTAAACAATAATACAACAAATTTAGTGTAAACACCTTCGATAGTTTCTAGTGAACTTTGTATGGACTTAACCCCAATAAAAGTGACTTTTTATTTAAATAACATCTTTCTCTGAACATTCCTTGATTCACATCACTCATCCCCGAACATTATATTTTTATTTATCTACCTGTATGACTTTTTATATTTATACATTTTATTGCTTTATATTTTTATTTATAAATTTTGTTATTTATCTATTATTATTTTATTTGTTTTTGACTGTCTGTGTCCTTTGTAAACCCCGTCAGAATAACAGCGCTACTGGGTCACTTTGCACATCTATTAGTGGCTCAGTAGCATTATGCTGAGACGGGGTATTTATTGGCCCTGCACGCTTAATTCGTTTTTCATTTAAATGTTAATATTGTAGCTCCTTGTATTGTTGTGTGTGTGTGTGTATCTTCTGTGTGTATGTGGCTAATAAATGTTTTTTCTTTCTTTCTTTCTTTCTTTCTTTCTTTTTTTCAAAACAGAATTCTAAGTTTAGAAAAAAGATATGCTAAGTGTTTACTCCTAAAATGTGACTTTATCTAAAAATAAAGTAACATTTAATAACAGATAACTGCGTCTCAGTGATTCTCACTACTTAATGAACACCTCTCGTATGTCCGGTGCTTGTGAATGTATCTAATACCTTACTATAGTATTTTCCCTTAGTAATGAAGAATTGTTACGCCACAAATGTATCCTATGTGTTCTTCTTCTTCTTTTCGTATCGACAGCAAACTTAATAATTCCAATTCGTAAAGTCCAGTTCAATCACACTCTTCCAATTTTTCATAAACATTGTCGCGAATTGCTGCTTACACAGCAAACTTGCGCTAGGTTTAAACTGAGGATTGGTCACGTTGTTTAAATATTTTTAGTTTTCTTCTATAATGTATCGCATAGAAAAAAATATAATTATTGGATTCGATGTTACAATATATATGCTATGTTTGTTTCACTCTCTATGAGGACACATATATATATATATATATATATTTTGTAGTGAGGTTGTGACAGAATAGCAGGGACCGTGGGTATCCCGCGGCCAAAACTCTCACACTGAAAATAGCTACTTTGCTCACGCTGATCGAGAAACATATGATGCTTTTCGAATAGAAGGGATGAAAAAGTCTAAAAGAAGTGGTTTTAGGTATTAATTCCAGAAAAGTACACGTTATTTTATTTTTTCCAAAAATATCGGTGTGACTGATTAACATCTGTAAGCAATGATATTATACAGGGTGTTAAAAGACCCATACCGAAGCCGAAATATATGCGTAGTGCAAATCAAACTAAATAAGAATACGTAAAAATAATTGCTACGAATTGCTTTCTATTTAAAATTTATCATAAGTATAAAGTCGCTTCGTAACAATTATTTTTACGTATTTATCATACGTATAATAATAGCATTGAAAAATGCAAAAATTAGCAATTCATAAAAACTAATTTTATTTTCAGTTTTGAAATAATGAGTTTATTATAACGTGTAAAATTGTGTGTTTAGAGGGTACGAATAGGCGGCCGGGACCCAGTTTCATTGATGGGTTTCATATTCATTACGGTTTTGTAACTTTAAACGATAATTTTAACTTATAAATATAGACTTCGATCCTCAATAACTCCTTAACTGTCAGGATCCCAGATTTGGCCCTATACAAGAAAATGATACTAACGATGGGGAGAATAAGTGGTTTTTATTTTCGTTATGAGTCTTTTAACACCCTGTATTATGTGTGTACTTGAAACAGATATGTTACATGAGCTGGTATGGTGAAACATCTGGATTGCTAAGACCCTTGATGGAGTCCGATTCAAATTGCTATATTTTTCATTTTCGTGCTTTTTTGTGTCTTTTATTTCACTTGTCATTAAAACATGACATTAGTCATGTTACATATCTATAATAAAACATCATTGCCTGTAAGTATATCTAACAGGTTTAACTTCTTTTTGGACAATTGGCTATCATCGGGACTCTAATTATCCATTTAAGGGTTACATATTAGCATAATTTCATGACTAGCCAGACATGTTCGTGATTTGCATGTATGCGTAGATATGTATGCAAATATTCAATGAAACAAAATTAAATCTATACTAATATTATAAAGAGGAAAGATTTGTATTTTTGTATGTAACGAATAAACTCAAAAACTACTGGACCGATTTTGACGAAATTTGGTATAGAGAATCCTTAGACCCCAAGTAGTAACATAGGCTATAAATGATCCCAAAATTCCCAAGGGAACTGGAACCACGCTGGTGAAACCGCGCCCGACCTCTAGTTATCTATAACTCCATCAGTATATATTATTATTAAGTATTTATGTCACAGTCAACAAAAATATGTGCAAACAATGTGCAGCAGTAAATAACTGAAAAATACAGATAGCTATCGCAATTACTCTGAAACATTTTCTGCTATACCTAAAAACCTTCAGGACGACTTCGTCCACTTTCCTATATCGTCCACTTCCTAACTCGTCACCCTACAATTCCTATCTCATCCACTTCCCAACTGATGAACTGGTAAAAACTTTATATTTTTTTCAGTCAATTTCAATCCTTAACCAGTTCAATAAGTAAAGAAACATCCTTTATATCTTCACAAAACCACCATAACGAATCATCTTCCAAAGTTGTCAAAGTACAAAATGTATGGACTGCTTCTGTCTTTTGCGCTAAAGGTTAGCGACGTGACAACCAACTTACTACTTCTAACCGTTTGTTCCCATCGAGTCACAGCGTTACTTAGAACAATTTATATAAATAATTCTCCACGAGTCACACCCCGAAGGTAAGATATTTGGCGTTAGGGTTTTTTTTTCAACCTATTATATTCTGAAAACTTTAGTAACTTTTTAAAATATTTAAAATAGTTCTTTCATTCTACGAAAATATGACATTCCTTCCGGGTGTGAGGGTGTTCGTTGGCGATTTTTTTCCCAACAAGTAACAGTGTGACTCGTTCGGAACAAACGCTTCTACCTCTTTGTGTTCTACCAATTCAATCAACCGTCAAAGCCTATATCTTTTTATTCCCCTTAAGTCTCGAGTCCTAAGTCAACATTCTATGTTTTAGTTACGAACAGATATAAAGTTACTGTCCACAGTTTGCTCAGCGAGCACATGTTATGACAAGCATCTTGTACTTACATACGATCTGTTACTGTTCAAATATATATCAAAACAGGGGATATTTTCATATGTTGCATTGGCAACATATGAAAATATCCCCTGTTTTGATATTGAGCCATGGGATATGTTGTACCTCCTGACATAGGACGGCTGATTGTCTACCGAAGACTCGGTTCCGATTCAGTTTCGTCGCTATTTTGGCTATCATTCTTTTTAATGAACGAAATGTTAAGTATTGATAAGGCTGAAGATGGCAGCGAGCCTCTCCCAGTATCCTAAGCCACTGAGGATCTGGCTATCTCAAACTGCCGGAACAGAACGGCTTAGATAAGATGGTGGTAGCTAGCCAGGCGGACTTACAAGTCCTACCACCAACTGCTAGGTGGCAATCGCCGGAAATTCAAGAAAACTACGTGTTCTGAACCGGATGTCGAGACTGGTAACCCCACGTTGCGACCCCACTCGACTACGGAAAAGTGGGGACTGCAACAAGATGGCGCCATATATAAGTCGTGGCATACGTCTCTCCGGCCGTGGCCCGTTCGCAGGCGCTCGCTGGGCCTCCCCCATTATGGGGGTCTCACCTGGTGCGGCTGACCGCGAAGAGGGTCACGCCGCAAACTCCGGCGGGGGCAACCACTCGTCAATGAGAGATTGAGAAATTGAGAAGATTCTCGGGGAAGGAGCGTCAGCTCGAAGCCCGAACCAGCCACTAGGCTGATGACTACAGTGTCTCCGGGTCTTTTTGCTGCATTGGCATTGCATTGGCAACATATGAAAATATCCCCTGTTTTGATATTGAGCCATGGGATATGTTGTACCTCCTGACATAGGACGGCTGATTGTCTACCGAAGACTCGGTTCCGATTCAGTTTCGTCGCTATTTTGGCTATCATTCTTTTTAATGAACGAAATGTTAAGTATTGATAAGGCTGAAGATGGCAGCGAGCCTCTCCCAGTATCCTAAGCCACTGAGGATCTGGCTATCTCAAACTGCCGGAACAGAACGGCTTAGATAAGATGGTGGTAGCTAGCCAGGCGGACTTACAAGTCCTACCACCAACTGCTAGGTGGCAATCGCCGGAAATTCAAGAAAACTACGTGTTCTGAACCGGATGTCGAGACTGGTAACCCCACGTTGCGACCCCACTCGACTACGGAAAAGTGGGGACTGCAACAAGATGGCGCCATATATAAGGCGTGGCATACGTCTCTCCGGCCGTTTGCGAAGACGTTTGATGCTGCTTCTCGTGCCTCGTCGCCGTCGGTTGTGTGTGCTCCGTTGACCCGTTCGCGTTGAGCCCCCCCGTGCCCCGCCGAGTGCCGCGAGTTCGTAGCTTCCATACTACCGCGTCGAGCCCAGCTCCGCCGTAGTATCGGCCGTTTCCAAGGACCTCTACACGTGTTTTTGTTTTTGTCGCGATATTGACGCTTTGTGTTTGTTTTGTTTTTGTGAAAAACGCGGAACAGTGATCCACATCAGGTGTTCACTGATATTTTTCATTGGAAAAATTATCAGTGTACCCTCAGTCCGTTTTCCCAACTACCCACCCCCCCAAAAATCCAAACAACCATCCCTCTCGCACTTTCTCCAACTACCCACACCTTGCCTTACAAATTTGTCCCCTCCCACAAATCTATTTTTAGATTGTAAACAATCTGTGTTAGTTGAAAGTGCAGTGTAAAAACAATGTCTGGACGTTCGCGACCGCCCGACCGCGGTGGAGGCGACCCTCCCGTGGCGGCTTCTAGAACTTTACCCAGTGCGCCGGCACGTCAGCGTACCCACTCTGTGGGACAGTCCGGGAGTGGGGTTGCTGAGCAACCCACAACCCCGCACGCACCCCCCGCAGTGGTCCCGCGCGACCCTCGCCTGCGCCCCCGTGATGAAGATGACGATGTAACCGAAAGGGACGAGAAGCGCCCCCGCATGGGGCCATCGCCCCCCCATCCCAACACCACCGACACCCAGTCCTCCAGCTCGTCAGAATACGAGTCTGACAGAGGCAGCGAGGGCGGAATCGAGGAGCTATCTAGCCCTCTTCCGCTCTCAAACACCGACTCGACGTCATACGCGGGTCTAGAGGTGAGCGCGAGTGCGCCGGCGCGGTCCTATGCCCAGGCACTGGAGACCCCGGCGCAGCCCCCACCTCCCACCCCCTCGACCAGTTCCCAGCAGCCAACAGAGCCGCAACAGCCCGAGCCACGCCCCAGAGGCTACCCGCCAATAGTGGTGGAGACGCTGCCGAACTGGACAGAACACTTCCGTGTCCTGACTGGTAAGCTCGGCCACACTCCCAACGCGCGCCCCTATGGGAGGGGAGTCCGCTTCCTGGCCAAGACGACGGAAGAATACAGGTGCGTCCAGGCGTACCTGACCGAGGCGGCTGAGGCAGACCAGACCATATCATGGTACTGCTACTCGCCGCCTCAAGAGCGCCCCACGAAGGTGGCCATCAGGGGGCTCCCTGCAAGCACCCCTCCAGAACAGATCAAGGCCGCGCTTGAGGAGCGCGGCTTCCCAGTCAACCACTGCCGCGCGATCGCCGGCAGCCAAGGCCGCCCCGGCTGCCTTTTTCATTTACAACTGGAGCATCTCGAGCCCTCCGAGTTGACCCGCCTCTACGGCATCACCGAGCTCCTCTGGATGCCCGGGGTGATCGTCGAGGCTTGGCGTCCTCGGAAGGGGCCCGCCCAGTGCCACCGATGCCAGGCGTTCGGTCACTCGTCGGCCAACTGCCACCGCCCGCAACATTGCGTGAGGTGCGCGGGTGACCACGCCGGCGCGCAATGCACGAGGGCCAGGTCCGACCCGCCCACATGCGCTAATTGCGCACAACCGCACGCCGCCAACGACCGGCGATGCAGGGTGTTCCTGCGCGAGGCGAGGCGCATCGGGGCCAGCGTCCCCCCTCCCATATCGAGAGGGGCTGACCGCGACCCCAGCCGCCCCCGCCCGCAGGCACCCCCTACCGCCCCGCCAAGTGCAGACATGTGCGATACGCAGGCAGGCACTACACTAGCGCCGCCCGCGAACCCGCCCACGGAGCGCGGGGCGCCCCCGCCCGCGCGCCGCAGGCGCAACCGCGCCGGCCGCCGCCGCCGCCAGCGCGCTGAGTCGCAGGCACCTGCCGCGGCATCCACGCCGACCGCCGAGTCGGTTTTTCCGACGGGGGGGTCGCAGGCACCCCCGACCGCTCTCAGAGCCCCACAACCCGCACCTCCCCTGGAAGCCGCGAGGCCACCAGCCGCCCAACAACCGCAGCCCCCTCCGCCCTTCAGGGGGCAACAACAGCCCCCACCTCCCATCAGGGGGCATCAACAGCCCCCTCCTCCCTTCCGGGGGCATCAACAGCCCCCACCTCCCTCCAGGGGGTTCTCACAACCCCCGCCCCCACCCCCATCCCAGTGCCCGGCCCCCCAGCACCAGCAGCAGAGGCAAGCACCGCCAACCTCTACCCAGCAGCGGTGGGGCCCACCTCAGGGCCCACCGCGCCCGCATCAGGCCCCCCAGGGCCCACACATCCATCCACAAGTAACCCAAATGCTCATCTCCATACTGGGGTCCCTGCTGCAGAGCATCCAGCAGGGAATGGACCCCCTCCAAGCCATCCTTCACGAGATGTCCAGGCTGATCTCCGCCTCTCACCCAGTACACTACGGGTAATGTACTGGAACCCGGGAGGCATCCGGCAGAAAATGGACCAGCTTCGCCTCCTCGCCCAGTCGCAGGACATCCACATTGTCCTCCTGGGCGAGACCCTGCTGTCGAAAAAGGCAACTCTCCGGCTCCCAAACTTCCAGACCTACAGGCGAGACGAGATGTCCCCACAGGGCCGCCCTTACAGGGGCACGGCGGTTCTAGTAAGGAGGGACATAATCCATGACGAGCTGCCGTGGCCAGAGTTCACCAGCCTGAGGTCCATCGGCGTGAGGGTGCGCGCCGGCGGACAGGAGGTAAAAATCTTTGCCGCATACCGACCTCCTCACACAGCTATCCACCCGCCAGATATTACCTCCATCTTCGCCGACCAGACCCCCACCGTGCTGGCAGGGGACTTGAACGCGAAGCACCCAGCGTGGGGGTCCAGCACCACCACAACCGACGGCCGCCGACTGCTGGAGGCCACAACGGAGAGGGACATCGAGGTGCTGGGACCAGACTCGCCCACTCACTTCCCGTCCGATGACACCCAGCAACCCAGCACCATAGACGTGGTGCTCACCAAGGGCCTTACCAGCCCCATCAGTGTAGAGGTACTTTACGAGGCCGACACGCCACACCTGCCTCTACTCATAACCCTGGCCACCGCACCCGACGCCGTGGCCCCGCCTCGCCCCAGTTTTAAAACTGACTGGGAGGCCTACAAATCGTCCATGGCGGACGTCACCCTGCCCGGCCCGCTAAACAGCAGAGAGGAGATAGACGCCGCCATCCAATATTTCACCAACAAAATGCAGGAAATAAAGGCCTCCCATACCAAGCCGGCTCCTTCATCACAGCGCCGCGACGCCCTCCCCCGTCACCTGCAGACCATGCTGGGGGAGAAGAAAAGGCTCAAGCGCTCATGGGCTGAGTCCAGATGCCCCCAGACTAAGAAGAGCCTAAACAGGGCCACGGCAGAGCTCAGAGAAGCGGTGAGTACATGGCGCGGGTCGACCTGGGAGGCCACAATCGACCGCGCAGCCGACCACCTGCCAAACCTCCACACTCTATGTAGACGCCTCACGAAAACCCCGCAGCCCACGTACCCACTGATGGACGCCGACGGCCAGAGACGGTACGCTGCCCCAGACCGAGCCCGTATCCTGGCAGATCACCTGGCCGTCCAGTTCTCACCGCACCCAGCAGCCCCAGCAGCGGCCGAGCACCACCAAGCGGTGATCCAGGAAGTGGCGGAGTACTTGGCCACCACCCCACCGCCACTGCCAGGAAGCGCCTTCATGTCGCCCGCGGAGGTAAGGAAGGCGGCCCTCTACCTCAACCCCAGAAAGGCCCCAGGGCCCGACAACTTGCCGCCCACAGCCCTCTCAGCCCTCCCCAGACAGGGATGGGCAGCTCTGGCCCGTATTTTCAACGCCGCACTACGGGCCAACTATTTCCCAACAGCCTGGAAGAGGGGACGGGTCATCACCATCCCTAAGCCAGGCAAGGACCGCCGCCAAGCTGCCAACCAGCGCCCAATTTCACTATTAGACCACACAGGCAAGTTATTCGAGCGCCTCCTGCTGCGTCGCCTCCGCCCCTCCATCGCTCTGAGGAACGAGCAGTTTGGGTTCCGCAGCGGGCACTCCACGACCCTACAGCTTGCTCGCGTGCTCAATCAAATGGCCGCCCAACACAACCAAGGCAACTGCACCGTGGCCGCCTTCCTCGATGTCGAGAAGGCCTTTGACCGGGTTTGGCACCCTGGTCTAATTTACAAACTAATAAAGAACACCGAAGTGCACACGGCCCTCGTCCATATGCTGGCCTCATACCTGGAGGGCCGGCGATTCAACGTGGCGGTGGAGGGGAGCGAATCCGAGCCGCGTCCCATAAGGGCGGGAGTCCCGCAAGGCAGCTGCCTATCGCCTATATTATACGCCACCTACACCAACGACATTCCCACGCTTAACGACCACCTCAAGGAGTGGGAGCCACGGGTCGAGCTGGCGCTGTTTGCGGACGACAGCGCCTTCTACACTTCCTCCCCGTGGCCTAAGGCTGCCGCGATGCGGCTGCAGAAGCAGCTGGACCTCCTCCCGCCCTGGCTGGACAACTGGAGGATTGCGGTGAACGTGGGCAAGACCACCGCAATCCTCGTTGGGACGCGCAAAAAGGAGCCACCCAGGCTGGCTCTGAAGGGCGAGGCCATCCAGTGGCAGCCGTCCATAAAGTATCTAGGCTGCCACATCGACCGAAACCTATCCATGGTCGCCCAGGTCGACCAGGCTGCGACCTCGGCCCGCGCTGCGCGGGCTACTCTCCGCTCCATATTTAAGTCGCGTCTGCCCTTGCGGGCAAAACTCACCATATACAAAACCCACGTCCGGTCGCGGCTCACTTATGCCGCACCGGCGTGGTTTTCACTCTGTTCGCAGACCCAGCGGCAGCGTCTACAACAACAACAAAACGTAGCGCTCCGCATCATCACCCAAGCGGGGCGCTACGTCCGCAACGAGGTGATCGCACGGGACCTTAACATCGAGCCCGTGCAGGACTTCGTGGGCCGTCTGGCGCGTCGAATGTTCGACAGCGCCGACCAGGGCCCCCACGAGCACCTGCAGGGCATAGCTCCCGTGCCACCACCACCGCCAACTCCAACTCCGACACCAACAACAACAATACCACCAGCAGCGGGAAGAGCTCCTTCCCCCACCACCACAAGGGCCAAGAAGAAGACGAAGGCGCTGCCCCGTCACATTGTGCCCCCGCCACTTCCCCAGCCCACCCTACCCAATCCTGTCGTCCCCCCCCCCACCACCACCTAATTATAGCCCCACCCCGTTTGCACAAGCCGTGGCCCGTTCGCAGGCGCTCGCTGGGCCTCCCCCATTATGGGGGTCTCACCCGGTGCGGTAGACCGCGCAGAGGGCCGCGCAGCAAACTCCGGCGGGGGCACACCAACTCGTCACATGACGGCCGCCAAGCGGCATCTAACCACCGTGGGGCAGTGGCCCTACGAGATGAAGCCCGGGGAAGGAGCAGAAGCTCGAACCCGTACCCGCACAGAGCGGAAGAACCCGAGTGTCTCCGGCCGTGGCCCGTTCGCAGGCGCTCGCTGGGCCTCCCCCATTATGGGGGTCTCACCTGGTGCGGCTGACCGCGAAGAGGGCCACGCCGCAAACTCCGGCGGGGGCAACCACTCGTCAATGAGAGATTGAGAAATTGAGAAGATTCTCGGGGAAGGAGCGTCAGCTCGAAGCCCGAACCAGCCACTAGGCTGATGACTACAGTGTCTCCGGGTCTTTTTGCTGCAAGTCTTAGCCCTGAACAGAGCTCTATTGTGTCAATGACGAATAGTTAATTTTTCAAAGTGTTAATGCCAGAAGACATTTTAATCAATAAAGAAGAAAATATTTTATAGCAATTATCAGTGAATTTTCATTTCTAGTTTACATAGGTGTATTTTTGTTTAAATAATCAGCCTACTTGACGGTTCGAAACGTAATAAGTATTTTTATACATACATATAAAATGTGTTAATGCACATCTTAATTTTGACGACCTGTTTGGCACAGTGGTACTAACCCCGCCTTCTGTGCCAGGGGTCCCGGGTTCGATCCCCGCACAAGACAAATATTTGTGTGCATGAACATGTCTTTTTGTCTTGGTCTAGGTGTTTAATATGTATAAGTATTATGTATGTATTTACAAAAAAGTATTTATTTATATTTATCCGTTATCTAGTATCCATAACACAAATTCTTCGTGATATGATACTTAACGTAGGCTAGATAATTGGTGTGATTGTATGGAAATATTCATTTATTTATAAAATTTCACGCGTGTTTTTTTTTAACGAAAGACGGGGAAACGATTTGTCTTCATCATATCAGAAATTGGTTGGTGGTAGGACTTGCTGTGAGTCCATGGCTAGCTACTACCATCTTATCTAAGTCTGACGCCATAACAACAATATTTTCAGCATTGTTGTGTTCCGGCAGTTAGAGTTATGATAACAAGTTCCTCAGTGGTTAAGGATTTAGGGAGAGGTCCGCTTCATTCTTCTTATCAATACTTAACATCAGATGATGAAGGCCACGAGTCACCTCGTCGTAAATTAAAAAAAAACATTGAAGAACTATGGCGTCGAACTTAGATAAGATGGGTAGCTGGCCAGGCGGACTTACACCAAGGGCTATTTCGCATTGGGACTGCGCGGTGGGTAATGGCTCATCCTTCATATCCATCCATAAGGAATGCCAGAGCCCAGCTTTGGAGAAATCAAAATGACTGATGTTGATGATGCTTTGCTTCAGTTTCTGTATTATCTTCTATAATACTTAAATGTACAGTCGACATCACACCAAATTAAAAGTTGACCTCAAAGCTCTTATTACAAACGTAATTAAAGCGGAGTTCGTACAGCAACTAATGATAATCTGTCGTCTGTACGTTGCTTGCAATCGCTCACACCGAGGTTAAATATTAATCTAGGATTAGATATAGAATTTGTGGTTATGAGAGCCCTGTGTGACGCTGGCTTTAATTAAATAATGCAGAATTGTGCCTGTATGTAATTAAGCAGTAAGTTGATTATTTATTGATTAAATACTGGTTTTTTTATCTACTGCAGGACCATTTGCCCACTGATTCCTTTGCTAGCAGGACACTTGTGTCCAGAGACCTATAGAATATCTTTTGTGCCTCATAACTTATTTTGGTTAAAAATTGCAAGATTAAAAGTCTTCAATTTTAGTTGTAACTAGCGGCCGCTCGCAGTTTCACCCGCGTGGTTCCCGTTCCCGTGGGAATATCTGGATAAAAAATATCCTATGTTCATAATCTAATAATATTAAATAAATTTGGTACACAATACATTGTGTACCAAATTTCATCCAAATCCGTTCTATAGTTTCAATGTAAACAAACAAACAAACAATCAAATCTTTCCTCTTTATATTATTAGTATAGATAAAAGTTGACAACACAGAATTTTGGTTGCACCAAGTTACTTTAACTGATAATATTACATTTACGCTGACAAATCCCATAAATCTTTAAACTGTAAACGTAACTGAGTAACATTATGAGGTAACCCACGATTAGTCTTATGTTTAATGCATATAATCATAATAATTATCAAGAGCTTTCAATTCGAGAAACAGACATGCTAGAAAAACTTACGCTCCATTTTAAGTTCATACATAGTATTTGAGAGAATCACCTGTTACCACCACTAAAACAGGACCTTAACCCTATATATCTACGTCACTCTTTCCCACCCTCTATGATACATATTTAGTATAACTTCTGGAACATTATCAACCCCCAACCCTTGGAAACTCGTAACACAGTTACACCAAACAGGGGTCAAACTATTCGAGTTTAGTATTCAGATTTTGGAGACAACACCGGCTGTTGCTTGGGAACTTCAACCTTAATTGTTAGAAGTTAAGGGTGGTGGTTGGTTGAAACGAATCAAGCAATTTGATTTGCTAATTCTATCTTAGAGGGTCACCGCCTCCCATGTGTTTAGGAGGCTGTGTCGTTGTCTATGGGTGTTTTAGTGTATAAGCAACTGTATTTGACCATAACCAGGGAAGTCACACTCCACACAGACTCGTACGATTATAGTATAATTGCGCAAACTGTTTCAAAATTTCAACCGCCTCTGTGGTCTAGTGGTACAACCACCGGTATCAGACCCAGGGGTCCCGGGTTCGATTCCCAGAAGGGGTACATATTGTATTTAGTTCGGTTGGTGGTAGGACTTGTTGTAAGTTTGCCTAGCTAGCTTCAACAATCTTATCTAAGCCTGACGCCATAACAACAATGTTTTCAGCATTGTTGTGTTCCGGCAGTTCGAGATAAGATAGCCAGTTCCTCAGTGGCTGAGGATTCCGGGAGAGGCTTGCTTCCATCTTCAGCCTTGTCAATAGTTAACATCAAGTATGATGAAGGCTAAGCGTCTCCCCGTTGTTCATAAAAAAAAGGTTGGATTTAATGTCGGGCTGATCATCAGTGCTCATAGAGTTATGTATGGGCTTCTATGAAGCGTTTTTTATGAAAAACGGGGAGACTCTTATACTTCATCATACCAGCACCTCTACCCCCTAACGGTCAACCGCCTACGTCAAATTTTTTAACCCTACAAGGGCTCTCACTAGCCCCATCACTATCATACTAAAATGCAATAGTGAATCCTATTAGTACTATGTAGGAATTGGATAAAAAACCTGAAGGGTTTACGCGAACTCAAAGTTTGATAACTATAGCGATAGCGATAGCAATACCTTTAGGGGGTAAGGGTGCTGATGTTAAGTATTGATAAGGGTTAAGATGGAAGCGAGCCTTTCCCGGAATCCTCAAACACTTAGGAACTGGCTATCTTATCTCTAACTGCCGGAACACAACAATGCTGAATACATTGTTGTTATGGGGTCAGACTTGGATAAGATGGTGGTAGCTAGCCAGGCGGACTCACAACAAGTCCTACTACCAATCAATCCGAATACAATATGTACCCCACACTGGGAATCGAACCCGGGACCTCTGGGTCTGATACCGGTGTTTGTTACCAGTAAACCACAGCGGCTAGCCCAATGAACGTGAAGTTGTCCGCGCCGACGACAGTTAACGAGCGTCAGCGTGACGGGTGACACTATAACCAGCCTGAGGATATGCACCTCTGGGTATATCGCAAACGCGTAATTAAATCCGTCGATATTTTATTTTCTCTATCTAAATGAAAGGCTAAAAGCGCTATTTTCAACTGCCTTCACAGTTTACATTTAAAACAAAGCGCGGACGAGTGACATTGATTGATCGTTCTTAATCAATAAGAGAGAGATTAATTACTATAGGAATTGTCAACGGTAGTGTTCCTGTTTAATTTATACATTTTAATTTGCAATCAACAATAACAATGGCGTTGTTGTTTGTTTAAAATACGTCACTTGTATTTTATAGAAATGGGGTAGCAATATCTGACAACTAAGGTAATATAGGGTTCGTGTGAACCGGGAGGGGTAGATCAGATGGGGCGCCGATTGCCGATGAGGAATCACAACTACACTTCCTGATTGAACAGTTTTTTTCCTTTATGTTCTCCTTTTTCCGATTTTTTTATACTATTTACGTTACTATAAAACTGCGAAACGAAACAGAACAGAGGCTGTAATTGTGTTTGGAGTTAGCCCCAAACGCATATACCGTCTTCGTTCCGTTCCGTCCGTCTCGTGGGTAAAAATAGCTTGAAAGTTGAACGCCTATTTCCGGGACTAAATGTAAATAAAATACCTGTGTTGGGTTACATGAAGTTTCTGCCGTTTGGAATTCAGGAAAAAAGCAGGGACAAGGAAATTCCTGAATACGATCCCTGGACAAGAATGCTTTGGCCGCAATAGAGTTTGTAGATAACAACTAAAATGGTGGACCAGAGGGTGTACTACAAAAAACAGATCGAGATAGCCGATTTTCGTCATTTGATTTACTAAGGGCAAGTTTCACCACCGTCTGATAATTTCTGGATAGCTTATGTGGCAGGTAATTTTACTTTTAATTAAAAATATGTCTAATTATCTGCCAGCCCTAAGTATTTGAGCATAATATATTGTAGTCTATAACGAATATTCGTCCGATAAACGGGTTTTCGGAGAAGACCACAATATTTTTACGTCAACAAACTGTTATATTTTTTTTTCTTATTTAGATCGTTAAGTTTAAATTAAGTCCAAACGATATGAATCTTTGTTCTGTGAAATACAATATCAAAGTTTTAAAATTTAAATCGCGCAATAATACATTTTCTTCGACAAAATCCTACTAATATTATAATAGTAGGATTTTGCTAAAGTTTGTGACGATGTTAAGATGTTTGTGACTCTTTCACGCAAAAACTACTAAAGCGATTTGGATGAAATTTGACACACAGATAGAAGATAGGCTGGATTAAAACATAGGCTATTTATTCCGATATTCCCACGGGAACGGGAACAACGCTGGTGACACAGCGGGCGGTCGCTAAAAGGCTTATTTTTTGCTTTTTTACCTTAGGTTTTTTTTGGATAATCTGCAAAATCGGTGTCGCTCCCGCGGGCGTCCTTTTCTCATTGCTATCTCGCTTCAGTCGTATAGCGCCTAAACCCTTAAATTGCTCGCGCAGGGTCCGCTTGGACCCCAGCGTAAATTTAACCGTCTGTTATTTCTGAATTTTTGAGGGTAGGCTAACCGCTTGCTCAGTAGCTTACTAAAACACTAAACGCGACATAAAACAGTTTTGAGCGTATCCCGAGTGCAGGTAGGTTGGTAGATAGACGAGATTGTACGAATTTTTTGTCGCGTAAGATTTGTATGATATACGTACATCTCATGTTTTGGCGCGCACTGTTCATTGAAATAACGTGGTCACGGGATGACTGATCATCCCGTGACCACGGCAGCTGTAAAGGTGCCGAAACGTCGGGAAAATCAAAAAACCCCTAAAAACCTAAAAATACGGACAATTACAACTTAGTTCGTGGAAATATAGCGCGTTTGATATCCGTAAAAGTTGTTTTATTTGTATGATATTTTTATTTTATTGTTGCTTTTTGTCCCAGCACGTCATTTTATTTCATTTTGGATCTAGAAATAAGAAAATAAGGTCCATATCCGCAAAATTTATTAAACTCACCTGCTTGGACCATTTGATGAAATTATGTGTAAATTTGAAAATAAAAACATTTCCTCCAGAGTTATATGACAGTAAGGTATTTAAACATCATTGCCAAATTAATTTCCGGTTTTTGTACCAAATATTCGTTATTGTGTTGATTTTAAGTTCTCTAATAAAAATATCTGATTTCTTATTGGATGTAGGTTTATTTTAACTTTAAAAGTAGGGTCCGTATGGACCCCGCGTGAGTCTGTACGTAACGTTTTTAGCGCGAGTAATTAGGGATGAAGAAAAAAAATCAACAATAGTCTCAAATCCTTGGATTTATTTGTTTTATATTGGTACAAACTTTCTTTCAGTAACAAAAAATTCCTTTTGTATTAGCAAAAATAAAAGCTACAATCTCTTCTCTCGATCCATCACTTAACACATATTAATATTAAGTAACCTTTTTATATTATCTGAACGAACTTATGTAACTTCGGGGAACATTTTCAATATCTTCGTCCCTTACGTTGTTATACAAAAAAAGGGGACGGAAACATACCAGAATCAGTTATTAAACTCGGTATTGGCTGTCAATCATTTTTGTCCAGAAAAAAATACAGGATCTTTATCCATAACTTTCATTTTTCTGCAAAAATAAGCGATACATCTTGGAGATTGATGTTTTGTGCGAAGATCTATTATGTATAGCCGAAAATGTCCCTTGAATGCCATAACCGTGTTCATTATAGTGATTTATTTTGAAGAATCGTTGGGTTAACGTGGAAACTTTTGTATGAAAACACCTTTTTTAGGGTTTCGTAGCCTAAAGGCAAAAAACGAAACCCTTATAGATTCGGCCAAACTGATGTATGTCACACCCTAATTTATTCCAAAACTATGAGGATTACACAGTTGAAACTTGGTAGGTAGATGTATTCTGTAAACCGCTTTACGGTTTTTACCCAAAAATAAAAAAATATATGAATTAAGGGCCCATACAGGAACTGACACTGAAATTTTTTTTTTCATCGAAAGATGTACACTTCCAAAGTAGTAAAACGTGTGCCGGGGGGGGCACACGTTTTACTACTTTTGAAATAAGAGAGTGAAAAATTTTAAAAAAATATATGCTGTAGATCTTAATAAAAATTTTCAAGGAAAATTGGTTTGAACGAAATATTATTATGGTTGTCGTTTTAGAAATATAGCATTTTTCCCGAAAGGGATTTGAAAAAAAAATTTTTTTTTCATCGAACCTATACTTGAGGCGTATCTATAGATAGGTCTTTAAAAATTACATAGAAGTTTCTATTACAGTTTTTTCTCAAAATCAACCGTTTGAAAGATATACACTTCCAAAGTGGTAAGATGTCACAGCCACTTTATTCCAAAACTATAAGGATCACACAGTTGAAACTTGGTCGGTAGATGTATTCTGTAAACCGCTTTACGGTTTTTACACAAAAATAAAAAATAAATGAATTAAAGGGGGGCTCCCCATACATGGAACTGTTACTGAAATTTTTTTTTTCATCAATCCTTTACGTGTATGATATCATTAGATAGATCTTTAAAAATTACATTGAGGTTTCTAAAACAGAAAAATATTTGATGTAGATCTTTATAAAAACTTTTAACGAAATTTGGTTTGAACGAATTTTTTTTTTTTTTTTTCCATACAATCACACCAATTATCTAGCCCACGTTAAGTATCATGAAGAACTTGTGTTATGGATACTAGTTAACGGATAAACATACTTATATACTTTTTTTTTTTTTTGTAAATACATACATAATATACATATTAAACATCAATTTAATTTATTTAGTAGTTTCAGAGCTACAGCACATTTTCCAAAACAGCAAATATAACTTTGTCATTCATACAAACACTATGAAAATCAAAGTTATTTTTGCAGACGAAAAATTATATTGACATATTGGCAATAATAATAATAGAAACTTTATTGCACACGATACAAAAACAAACAGAAGAAACAGAGAAAATGACAAAAAAGAGGAACACACAATAGGCGGCCTTAGCTACGTAGCAGTCTCTTCCAGGCAACCTTGTGTGTGAGGCGAAACCCTTCATGTGCGAGTTCGACTCGCACTTGGCCGATTTTTTATATACTATTTTCTGCTATACATTTTTAGCCTTTAACACCTACGCAATAATATTAAAACTAAAATGTTCGACGGTGGTTCGCAAGTCTCGGTAGCTCAGTGGTTAGAGCATTGGACCGGATTTCCAAAGGTCGTGGGTTCGAGACCCATCTGAGAATTCACTTGTGGCCCAATGCACTGACCAATTATGCTAAAAAGATCTCTGAGGACACGTCGAAATTTTCTGGTATATTTACCTTTCTACGTTGTTGGCCACCGTCGTCGTTTTATCAATGAAAGAAATATACTAATTCGAAAGAAACATTTTTACAAATGTTTGACTATGGATACTTAGATACTGGATACTTTTTAACGCATTTTACAATCTATTTTTATGTGATAATTTTTAAACAAGAAAATATACTAGAAAAAAGGCATCTTTGTCTCATGCAAGTCGCTCTGATGGGACTCGAACCCGCATCCTTGGGATTCAGGCTTAATGCACAGACTAATTATGCTATAGTATATTCACCTTTCTACGGTGTTGGCCACCGTCGTCGTTCCATCAACAACGGTAGCCAATACCGTTTGTAAAATAGCGGAGCCGTTACCGTATTATTTTAAAATTAATAATTATCGCGCAGATATCGCGCGATCGCTGCGGAACGTCAAAATAAAAATGGTATTACGAATGTGATTGCTGGCTAATCGCTCGCTGATGGTTCGTGTAGCGGCGTCTCACTATCTCGCGCTCCTACCTAGGTGCGAGAGTGAGACGCAACGTGTTGCTATGACGCTAGCGCCAAAAACAAATTGGTAGCAATAACAGGAACTAAATGAATGCGCATTGTAGTTCATCGTTTGTTCGGTGAGGCCCCACTGTTGATACGTGACGTAAACCAATTATCGTGCAATTTCTGCTGTCGCGTTACTGTTGCAAAGATAGGTAATAGGCCCGCGGCAACCAGCATTGTAATATGCAAAATTAAAAAGTTATAATATGGGTAATGTTCTTGTTCTGGGGGTTTAAAATGTACATTAAGGGCCCGCTATAGGCCAACGAAAATCAGATTGCTTTACATGATCGTCTGTAATATCAATATTATTGAAAAACTGAATTTCAAATTAAGATGCAGCAAACTACAGGACTAACACTAGTGACTATGATAAATATTAAACAAGAAAATATACTAGAAAAAAGCAACTAGTCTCATGTCGCCCTGACAGGACTAGTGACTATGTTACTCAAAAACACGATTGCATAAAATTTTCTCGATAGAAAAAAATTGCGATGTTGCCTCCAAATCACTATAATTAACACGATAAACTGCTAGTATTCAAGTAATACATTAAAAATAAAGCTTGGAACTTTTTAGTATAATTACACTATAGATAAGGCAGGGCTTATGTTATATATTTTTTGCAAATAACGTTTAAATATCCTTTGAAAAAGAATTTCCTTCATTTTTTCGTGCCGGAGAATTATATAGTAAATGCTGCCTTATTTCTCATAGAAATTAGTCAGCATTTACTTTGCAGTTCGCCGTTGCAGTTATTACTTTTGCTTTTGGCCTAGAGCGCGAAGAATGTATTTTCAAAAGTATACAGGGTGGAAATTTAAAACGGGGTACGGAGGGCAGGTTAACCGTTGTAGCTACATGAAAACATTCTTATGAAATCATCCTTAATTTTAAAGTCAGAAATCGTTTAAGCTTTTTCCATACATTCTCTAAGACTAGGTAGGTAGGTGAAACGGGTACAGCAGCGTGTGGCGCGAGCGCAGGGCAGACGCGTGCCGTACGCTACCAGAAAACACGGAATGATACATACAGACATCTTCTAACAAATACTTGAGATACATTTTTTCGTTTGAAAAGAGTCTAAAGTCACCCCGATATTAAGACGATAATTCAATTGGACTTGTTGAGAAAAGATACAAAAAATTATAATCAACCTCCTAGTGTAGCCAGCGCGCTGCGCGGCGTGCTGCTGTGCCCTTCGTCTTTATTTTTGTACAAGTACATGTATGGAACTATGTATGGAAATAGCTTTTCGCGATTTCTGACTTTCCTAGTGCTCATACCTCAGTTGGTGTCATAGAGTTTTTTATTCCTCATGAGAAACAGGATCGATCGACATTAAATACATTTTTAGAAAACTCATCATTTTTCTGCTGACTGTACATTTTTTTCAAAACCGGTGAATATGGTTCAAAAGTTCTCAAAAAATTAAGAATGGTTTCCTAAGAACGTTTTCTTGAAGCTACATCGGTTAAAGTTTCCAACCTGTATAACTATGTTTATCAGTTATCTAGTACCTATCCATAACACAAGTTCTTAATGAAACTTAGCGTGATTTATTTTTTAATTATTATATCAAATCGTTATTTTCAAAGTACTAGCTGCGTGTACCATTTGATGGGCACTTTAGTTATTTTTTTTATTTCCATTAGGTTACATCGGTTATCGGTGATTCAGAGCCAAAGAAATTTTCTCATATTATAAACTAACTTAATTACTCTTAAGGCGGTATCCCCACCGAAAGTGGCGCCGCGTTGAATTCTAATTCACAATTTTAATAAAACTAAACGTGGAATTTTTAGAGCCCATTGTCTTGTATTTTTAGAAGGTATCGCTACATCTCGTCATAGTCATTCGTAGAAGTAGATAACAAATGTGTCAAAAACGGCCACTTTTATCAGTTTTGCTATCTACTTCTAGCAGTGACTACGAGGGAATGTAATGATACCGTCTAAAAATACTAGACTATGGGCTCTAAAAATTCTACGTAAAGTTTTATTAAAATTGTGTATTAGAATTACGATATTCAATAAAATTCAACGCGGCGCCACTTTCGGTGGGGGTACGGCCTTAAGCTGTGTAGTGTCGGCTTCGAATAGCACTACCCCCTTTCATCCCGTGGGTGTCGTAAAAGGCGACTAAGAGACTCAGCCTTCAGGAGACGGGCAGCAGCATCTCCTACAAACTTGGCCATACTGCGATCGCCAACCCGCCTACCAAGCGTGGCGATTATGGCAAACCCCCTTATGGGGGAGGCCTATACCCAGCAGTGGGTGTTATGTGGCTGAGACGACGAATAACTTACTAATACCAAATACATACTCAGATATTCAGCATAAGTAATGATAATAGGTGGAATCTCAAAAGTTTCACTTAATCGAATTCTCCATAAGGCGCTATGTAAAATCTGAACGCGAAGCCAAACTCGATATGAAGCGAATCAGAAGTTCTCGACTCCTGACATGGAGTGTGGAATCAGCTTTATTTGAGCCCTTACCATGTGTTTTGGTATCGAAACAAAAAAGCTTAAAATTTGTTCTGTGCGTTCAGTTACTTATCACATTGTTTGACAAAAGGGAGAAAAAACAGCCCTTGTCGAGTTTCTTGCCGGTTCTTTTTTTTAATAATAACTGGGCAGGCATTATATTTTATAAATTTATCTTTATGCATCTTCTCGTTACAAAGTCTCCCAACCCGTAGGGTTTAAAAATCATAAGAAAGGATTTTTTGATAATCCTACGAGAACGGGAACCACGCGGTTGAAACCACGGGCGGCGGCTAGTATAGAATATAAAAAAATGCATGCATTTGATGACTTATACAATTATGCCGCAATACGATCGAAAGTCCCAACACTCAAGTCAGTCGACATACTACTTGCTTCACCTCGATTTTTTCTTCGAGTTACAAATAGTAAGGGCGCGCTGATTGCACAGCAAGAGTTCTGACTTCTCGTACGTGCCGGATTATCTGGCACTTGTCGTTGACTCAGAAACCTCCGACTAACTGTAGACTCTCATTACCTAGTTCTAAAAATCAGTTCTGTTCGAACATGTGTGGTTAAGTTTTTCTGAGATAAATTGTGTACATCAACTCGTGTCTTTCTGTGACGAGAAAGGAAGCCGTCACCAGATGCCCGGGCCACTAGCTTCGGTAAAATTTTACATGTTACGTATCCTGACGCCATTAACTGTGGATCTAGCACGAACAACTATCGAAAAAATATTCTAATCGACGCGTCGATTCGAATATTTTTTCGATAGTTGCAAAATATATAGGGCTTTTTTGTTCCCTTTAGGCACCTGTCTCACCACGGGCGAGTGAGCGACACCTTGAAACCGATGTATATACCACTCAACAACGGAGTTCGTCGAAACTATAACTCGCCGCTTGTCATCTGTTTCTAGTCATCTTCATTTTACTTGCTACTCGCTCATCGCCGGCGGTTGGACAGCTAGGAACGCTGGACAATTTCTATACCTAAGAATTTTGGTTGTGTTGGTATTATTAAGTATTTGTCCATTATAGTTTAAATTTAGGGTCTGATTATTTTTGAAATTATAAAAATTTATGAGATTAGTTTTTTCAACATGAATTATCAAGTTATTATTTTCAAGCCATTTGTCTATAGATTTATTAGTATTATAAATGTCAGTTTTATGGTCTTCCATTGTCAATTTACCGTCTGTCGTTACTATCACCGATATATCATTCGAAAATAGGATGCATCGCGTGTCTCTTTCACTACGGGAAGTTGGCGGAATTTCTGTGGAAAACGGAAGAAGCCAAAACAGGAAAAAAAAGGACGCATCGATGGCAAGGCGTTAATGTAAACTAGGAACAAAAGCGGACCCAACACACTTCCTTGCGGAACCCTAAATTCGTTTTCTTTGAAATCAGATCTATACGTTTGTGCTACACTATCGCAGTCAAATTTTGTGATTTCAACTGATTGCTTTCTATTGTTTAAGTAAGTTTGGATCCACTTTAATGCAACTCCCCTGATTCCACAATCTTCTAATTTAGCTAACAACTGATTTTGACAAACAAAATCGAACGCTTTATTATCATTCAATACTGTTAATAAATATCAAATGTCAAATAGTGACGGCCTGAAGTATGAATATCTTTCAAATGACGAATTGAAAGGGATTGCGAATAATTAGCCCCAAGTTTGGCGCACTGGTACTATACCCGCCTTCTGCGACGGAGGTCCCGGGTTCGATCCCCGGGCAAGACAAATATTTGTGTGCATGTCTATTTGTCTTGGTCTGGATGTTTAATATGTATATTATATAAAGAAAAATGTATTTAGGTATGTTTATCCGTTATCTATTATCCATAACACAAGTTCCTAATGAAACTTAACGTGCGCTAGATAATTGGTGTGTTTGTATGCAATTATTTATTTATTTATATAATTAGTTGTGGATATTAATATTCTTTCTTTTTCTTTTCAGGTAAAGTCATCATCAGATAGAAATTGAAATTCGGAAGCATTAGCAACACCATAAAATATAGGTATGCAGGTGATATATAATTTATTTTGTCTTATAAAAAAATATTGCTTTTTCACTTTCGAAGTAATGTCTATATCGGAGCCAACTGGTTAAAGCAGCCTAAAATTATAGAGCTAGCCTGTTAATTAAACGCCAGCATTCAATGAAATGGCTAAGGGACAATTAGGACGATGAACTTCTTCGACTCAAACTGATCGTGGAAAACTTGTTGCCGGCGGTTTCATATCAATATCAGGCCTTTTTTTTAATTAAATTATTAATTATTATTGATACTTAATAATAATATGTCACTTGAAGTTTAAACGCAAAAGAGCACATAAAATTGCCAGCTGATGCAAACTATCTGACGCCATATTTTGATTTCGTGACTATCAGCGCCGCAGTGGCAAAAAATCTAACAAAATTTAAACCTGGCTGATTTTGCGTCAGCCATCTTCTCACAGTTGAATCTATCACAAGTACTTATGCTATCACTTACCTTTTTAGGCTATTCAGTGACAAATAAATTTATTTTTATTAGCCTATGACTTTATATAAACCAAAGGTGTAAGCTAATGACTAATAACTCATAATAAATTAGGTACACTGTTAAAACAATTAAAACAGTTTTAGTAATATTAAATAATCTGAGGGTCCATGAATGCCTGCCCAATGATATTAGAAATAGATTGAATGTGATGAGAAATTTTGAATGATACTACAATATGGGTGAACTCCTAAACTTGATGATGTGAATGAATGGTCGTTGATGATTCAGTGAATGTTTAAGTATAAAACTAAATGTTAGTTTTTGGTTAATTTAATAGATAGATGGGGTCACCGCTCGATGATATGATTGGGGAGTGGTGATAATCCGATATAATTTTCACAGCGAGGTATTAGCAGGATAATAAAACAGCCGGAAGCCGGACTCCCGGGCTTCCCTGAACTATCCTCTAACGCCGAGTGTACTGAATTTTCTGCTTCGCGGGCGGAGTGGACTTTCGGAAGGGGCGCCGTACGTGTCTCGTCACCTGCGGCTTCAGCTATTCACTCCTATAGTAAATAATAATTTCTTTTGTAGAAGAGTATTTATGAAACAGTTGCCCTGTTTCATAAATATTACAATTGTCAGCGACAGGTGACAATTAGACGATTGTACGTTTCATAAAACATTGGTGCTATATGAAAAGCCGACATAATTGTCAAATTATCGCGACAATTCTACAATTTAACTTTTTATAAAACATTTGGTCTGACTTATCTGTAATCGGAAAATCTGACATATTTGTGAAATTGTCGCACGTTTTTGATAGGCATTCTTGGTCTATGTCAGGATGAGGATTGACAGTTATTTTTCTTTTCGAAAGAGTTCGTAATAGGATTTTCAAAAAGAGAACTTTATAATGTATGATTGCTTTTTATAGAAAACCTACCTTCGGCAATTATGACAAAGGTCAAAATTGCGTAGATCAGTGACAAAAAAAATATGTTCGAGCATAGTTGACAAATTGTCGACTTGTCAAGTTTTATGAAACAGGGCCCAGGAATAATAATTGTAATGTATCACATTAAAAGGGAATAGATAGGTGCAGTGAGTGAAGTAATCTCAACCAAAAAAGGTCCTATTTTTATTTTATTTTATTTTATTTTATTCGGAAAACATACAGTATTTAAATGACTAAGAAGCATAACAAACATAACACAATATACACAGTTACTTGTTTTCACATATAAACAACAATTTGCTTATTTGTACTAGGCAAGTAAATATTTTTGGAGATTTCAATTTACAGAAAGACACTTACACTATGGTTTCGGAAAGAAAAAAAAAAATTATAAGTAAACAAAAAGTGATCAAACAATACCCACTTAAAATGGAAACATTGATACTCTAGGAGATACAACAGAGTTAGGGTTAGGAACGGTTTCACCACCGAGACAGAAAAGCTCAAATTACAACTGTCAAGTGATCACACCAGATAAGCCATCCAGCAGCCATCCGTCGGTGGCAAAACCGGCCCTTTGAGTGTTTAATAATATAAGAATTTAAGAAACCACATCAAACCAATCGCTGGTTAGCTGCTGATTGAAAATCAAAGTCAATCTATCTGCTCTTAGTGTCACCTGTCACTGTCAGTCTGTCAGCCGGTGCGTTTCGTTCCTTAGCACGGAATTTAAGACTTAAATCAGTGTAGATAAATATTACTCGTGCAAGATGGCCAAAATCAGAGCCAGAGCTGATGTTACCTCTGAACCATGAATACTTGTAAAGTTAAAGAAGAAAGCACTTTTTTATATTTTTTTTATTTACTAGTTCCCCCAATCGTATTTACCTACATCACATATCCTATATATTTATATATAAATATATATATCTTCGTGACAGGAATTTTGAAAATCACCGATGTCGCGATACATACGGCCATCAAATATAACTAACAAATCAAATCATAATATATAAAAAAAAACTAATATTCTAACTGCACGAGAATTGTTTATAATGCGAGGTATGAACGAATTTGAACGAAATACAAATCATTAATTTATATCCAACTGGTTTTATAACAAAAATCTTAAACCAATCAGAACCATCGAACCTGAATCATCGCTCATGTTCCACTAAAAGCGGTGTTTATTCGTTATTACCGGCGTAACTGCCATCTTAACTACCGAGAAATAGTTCCCTAGTAAATGTCACCAGTATTGGAAGCTGATAGCTTGAAGTTGGGTGGTTACGACCTTGGCCTTAGGATAATTTAGTCGGGAACTAGGTCACTATCAGGAGTCTAATTCTATGATACAACTTATACCTATACTTTTGAGGTATAGCTACTAGGAAATAAAGTGGCTGTGACAGGTACATCTGACAGTCAGACATGACGAATCTATAAGGGTTCCGTTTTTTTGCCATTAGGCTACGGAGCCATAAAAACGGCTGCTCTCTGACTTCCTCAGTAGTAAATGTCACCAGTATCGGAAGCTGATAGCTTAAAGTTGGGTGGTTACGACCTTGGCCTTAGGATAATTTAGTCGGGAACTAGGTCACTATCAGGAGTCTAAGTCTATGATACAACTTATACCTATACTTTTGAGGTATAGCTACTAGGAAATAAAGTGGCTGTGACAGGTACATCTGACAGTCAGACATGACGAATCTATAAGGGTTCCGTTTTTTTGCCATTAGGCTACGGAACCCTAAAAACGGCTGCTCTCTGACTTCCTCAGAATTTTTTCATGTTTGTAATAGGTGTACAGTTTTGGATCTGTTTCTTCCTTGAGTTTTCTTACAGTATAAAGTCTACGGAATTCGAGCGATAGAAAGTTTGACGTTTGGCACTTAATGTAATTTTCAAATTGGCAGATACTTTCGCAACTTAAAAACGTTTCGTTTCACGTGATTCAAGTCCGATTCAATATCGGAAAATCTATAAAGATTCAGTATCCTGTTTTTAAATATTCTGCGTAAAATAAAATAAGGGCAGGAGAGTTTAAGAAAACAACAACACCGTATTCGATTGTTAAAAAATGCGACAAATTGAAGGCGGTGAATTTAATACGAATGCGAATTGAATTCGCATGATAATTTCGAATGATTCAACGAGAAATGCCAACGTAGCATGCGCACCGTGACTCGCTGTCGACCCTTATCTCGCGATGTCTGTCCCGCTCAAATAAGTACGTTGTAAGCGGGACAGCCAACACCGCTGTCCCGTTGTAATATTTAACCGCCTCTGTGGTCTAGTGGTACAACCACCGGTATCAGGCCCAGGGGTCCCGGGTTCGATTCCCAGCGGGGGTACATAATGTATTCGGTTTGGTTGGTGATAGGACTTGTTGTAAGTCCGCCTGGCTAGCTACCACCATCTAATCTAAGCCTGACGCCATAACAACAATGTTTTCAGCGTTATTGTGTTCCGGCAGTTTGAGATAAGACAGCCAGTTCCTCAGTGACTGAGGATTCCGGGAGAGGCTCGCTTCCATTTACAGCCTTATCAATACTTAACATCAGGTATGATGAAGGCTAGAATCTCACCGTCGTTCATAAAAAAAACGCTCGCGCGAGAAAAGTGTCGAGAAAGCTTTGTCGAGGTGCGCATACTACTCATGCTGGTATGATAAAAGCTTAGCATTGCCCTGCTCATAAAAAAAGTTCAGCAGTCATATGCCATGTTCTGAGCAATTCCCACTTTTATAACGTGAAGTAATAAAATTCATAAGTGTCACGAGATTTATGATGCGGCAGAATACTTATAAGGATGACGTCACTATTTATGTGTCAACCATAATGGAATGTGGAGGAGATATTGGAATATTAATAGTGGAAATACATAAAGTAAATGGTGCAACAAAAAATACTAAGATGGCACCTTAATTTTCTCTCCGATTCGTATCGTTCATTTTATAAAATCGTTTAGTTCATGCCAAAGCGACCTAGTGTCGCTTGTTGGCCGAATTCTTACGAAGAGATTCTTTAAAAAAAAATACTAAGTGTAAATGTTATTTTTACACTTGAAGGGCTAAGGGGAAGAATCCGCTCACATTCACAGTCACATTTTTTTCAAATTGATTTTTTTTTGTCTATGGTCACAAAAACCTACATTTTACCGTAAGCGTATTTAAAGCAAGGGAAAATCTCGCTAGGTCACATAGAACATTTTGCTGCATTTTGTATTTACTAGTGAATAACCAGCTTGGTCCAGAAGTAAATGACTTCTTCCCCGCAAAACGGAATGTGAAGTGAAACGGAACGCGTCCAGCATGCGTAGCATGAGCACCTCGACAAAGCTATCTCGACACTTTTCTCGCGCTAGCGTATTACCTGTCCCGCTCACACCGTTTTGCTATGAGCGGGACAGACATCGCGAGATAAGCGTCGACAGCGAGTCGCGGTGCGCATGCTACGCTGGCAGAATGAATGTCAGATCAGAATGACGTTCACTACTTTGTGAATTGTTGGTGGTGTTTTCTTGGATTTGCTGTTATTTGTTGCTGTTATTTCATTTTTATTCAAGTTCATAAAAGTACCTCACACTTTGAATTCGTGAGAAAAACAGGCTAAGTCCTGTTTTTCCCAAGACGGTTTGACCTTTAGAATATAATTACAGGTTTTGTTTTCCATTTACATATTACCTAATAAATGTCCCTTTAAAAGCAATTCTTTATGTATGGGAAATATTTGCAAGTTAGTCATAAAATGGTATCGAAACTTTAAACGTAGATACTGACAAATTTGGTAAATGTGACATAGTGGATTCCTTCACTTTTAAAATATTAATTGCTATCTAGTATGATAGATGTCCTCGTCTGACAACAATTTGTGAGCCGAGATGATTTCATGTAGTATTTTTCTATAAAAATTTATCCATCCATCCATCCATCATCAGCCTGTGGACGTCC
Organism: Chrysoteuchia culmella; assembly: GCA_910589605.1. Classification (NCBI taxonomy): domain Eukaryota; kingdom Metazoa; phylum Arthropoda; class Insecta; order Lepidoptera; family Crambidae; genus Chrysoteuchia; species Chrysoteuchia culmella. Next base: position 14,380,693 of record OU342664.1, on the reverse strand, counting down.
ACTGCAGGACATAAGTCTCTCCTAGCTCACGCCTATTGTGGCGTTTAAAGGAGCTTATTAGCCTACTGTTAACACGCTGGCCAGACGGGTTGGTACAGGGTTTGTTTCAAGTTTTCCTTCTCTCGCACAGGTGTTCAATGCGTCGAGCCTCTTAGTCGACTCTTACGACATCCCAGGCACGTAAGGGAGTGGTGACACTAGTATCCTTAGGCCGTCACCACACGGCACAAACAAATTATCTTATCTTCTTAATTTTGCATTTTACAATGCTATTTTTATGTGATAATTTTTTAACAAGTAAATATACTAGAAAAAAGCAAGTTGTCTCACGTTGCCCTGACGGGACTCGAACCCTCATCCTTGGGAATCCGGCCCAATGCACTGACCTACAGAGAGAGAATTATGCTACAGAGACCTATGAGAACACGTTGAAATTCTCTAGTATATTCACTTTTTCTACGGTGTTGGCCACCGTCGTTTCATCAATGAGATAAATATCCTCGCATTTAAAAGAAACAACTTTCGAACATCGATAAAGATGAAACAGCCATCTAATTATAACTTTTTAATTTTGCATTTTACAATGCTATTTTATGTGATAATTTTTAAACAAGTAGTTTCAGGGCGACATGAGACAAGTTGCTTTCTTCTAGTGTATTTACTTGTTTAAAAATTTTTAGATACATCTGTTTAAAAAATTCAATTTTTTTTGTTTGTCACTTAAAAATCTATTCAGTAATAATTTATTCATTGCATTCAATAAACATACGAAGCGTACTCAAACTTGCACTAGTTCTGACAAATTGCTTTTACAAATACACTCGGTTTTCGACAAAATATCCTAGAAATATCTAGGAATTGTTAAAGTTTGACAAATTGCTTTTCGATTTGTTTTGGAAGTCTCTAACATTTTCAAATAAATCTTTTAGAAATTGTTCGTATATTTTTGATGCGGTTTGCAGTGATGGGTTCGGGTTTGATTGGTGCATGTTTTTAGATAGGTGTTACGGTGACAACTGACCAGGGGGCGCTGCAGTAAACATTTGTTTGAACAAAACCAAGGCTACTAGTCTGATTTTGATGGCTTTACATGATTTGACTGAACCCTGTAGCTGTTACACCACAATTTTTCAAGATATTGAAACATTTCTTTCACCATATTTATTATAATTGTATTGCCTTACAAGTTTTGTAAGAATTTTTTGTTTTCGTGAAAATGGAAACTTCCTTATTATCATTGAAATAAAACAACTTTTACGGATATCAAACGCGCTATATTTCCACGAACTAAGTTGTAATTGTCCGTATTTTTAGGTTTTTTAGGGGTTTTTTGAAAAATAGGCGCGATAACAAGTCTGCAGTGTGTGAACATGCTTTTGAGGGACCCACCCACTACATCAGGTTTGATAAGCCACAGATCCTCGCCAGGGAACAAAAATTTGTCCCCAGAATGCTGCGTGAGGCTATTGAAATTACCAAATACCCAAACTTCAATAGAGATGATGGGTGGAAGATTCCACCAGCTTGGGACCCTATTATCCATAAATTAAAGTCTCAACCCAAATCACGCACTGCAAGACCCAAAGATACGGTTAGCTCTTTTTGTAGATAAATAAATATAAAAAAGTAAAGGTGGAGACAACATATCCTAATTTTTAATATTTTTTATAAAGATGGAGGTCGGCCCGCTTTCGAAGTTTTCTTGGCAGTTTTCTTTCTTCGAAGGTCCTCCCAATTTGTGAACTGCCAGTAGAGTCTTTAGTTTTCTCTCTTCTTAATAATAAAGAATTAAAATAACAATTAAATCAAAATATCAAATCAATAATAATTTGTGCCATAGTAAATGTCTAACCGTATCCGAACGAAAATAAATTAACTTTTCGAGGGTAGACTTATAAGTAGCCAGTCATCCCGTGACCACGGCAGCTGTAAAGGTGCCGAAACGTCGGGAAAATCAAAAAACCCCTAAAAAACCTAAAAATACGGACAATTACAACTTAGTTCGTGGAAATATAGCGCGTTTGATATCCGTAAAAGTTGTTTTATTTCAATGAACAGTGCGCGCCAAAACATAAGATGATTCCTTATTATCAGTTGTCTCACATGCTTCCCTAAATAAATATTTAAAATGTATACGGTGCCCGGTGGCAGATTTCGAATTTACTTTGCCAATATTTTTTAAAGTAAAAAACCTAATGCATGACTTTTGAATTAATTTGATTTGTCCTTTGTGCGTATTTGTTAACTACACGTCTCAGTGAACGGATGCGCAACAATCTAGGCGTATTTTTACGTTAATGATTCATGTGAAAATTCGTCAATATTCGTCATTTACGGGATGCTCCAAATGATGCTTCATCGTTTGGAGCATCTCGTAAATGCTCTGACGAAATCCGTCGCATGGATGCCACTATACCGAGACACATGTCATATTCAGCAGCAAACACTCCATGGCCGGGGCCCAGCCGGATATCAAGAACGAAAGAAAACATCAAACTCATAGCAAACATTTTGAACAAAATATTCGACAAACAGTTGTACACGAACCAACACCTACGCCTAGATTGCGAACGCACGTTGCGCACCCATCCACTGAGACGTTTGGTAAAAAAATCCAATTACGTTTAAATTATCGCCTTAAGTTTTTTACTTTTAAAAATATTTGCAAAGGAAATTCGAAATCTGCCGCCGGACACCCTATGTCGTTGTCATATATTAAGTATACTATATATTATTGGTATAATATTGAAAATGACGATGCGATCGCATTCACTTAGCCTGCAATTTGCTCAAGGGTGCAGCGATATCAACTCCCAGATGCAATAAATTATTTTAAGTGACGAGGTCGGGGAAACTGGTGAACTTCCCGAATATACGAGTATCAGAGTCCACATAAGTTTTACTTAAGTAATGGTGTTTTCGATGAGAAGTTTGGATACTGTATATCAACATTTACGCTATATAGGCTATCGTGGTCGACAAATCACAAGGTATCACTTATTTAAAAAGAAGTGTTTCCTGACGGGACATGAGACTAGTTGCTTTTTTCTAGTATATTTTCTTGTTTAATATTTTTCACATAAAAATAGCATTGTAAAATGCAAAATTTAAAAAGTTATAAGAAGTGTTTTTCTTTAGTAATTTATTAAGGGCGTCTACTACCAACTGTTAGTGTAGCGCTCGTGGCCTTGTTTGATAGACTGATCGTATTCGATCACGTTCGTTAAGCAACGTTCGGCCCGGTCAGGTGTCGGATGGGTGACCGTAAAAGTGGCATTATAACTGAACGCTTCCGTGCTTCGGAGGGCACGTTAAACCGTCGGTCCTGGTTGTTGTCAGTCGTTACGCCAAGTCAGAGGCCTTAAAGGAGGCCTGATAAACTCTGACACTAGAGGTGGCCACTAATCCTCATACGATAAGATAAAGAAGACCAACTGTTAGTAAACATATTTAGCGTTAAATATTTTTAAAATGACATTTCATTTCAGTCATTCGTTCGAAGTAAAAACATTTTATAAAAAACTGCATTCTACATTGCACTTCTATTAACTATAATTTTTTTTGGCCTTAGCTAGCTAGCACCGACTCCAAAAGTTTTATTTTTTTACTTTTTGAAGTCGGTATGAATTTTTTTTATAAAATGTTTTTATTTCAGATTTTTTAGTTACATCATGTGCCGTTACTTACACTAAAAATCAGCCAATACACAACAATGTCATCTAGGTAAACGACTACTTGCCAAAAGGTGATTGATATTTTTCAAGATAATGAAAAAACTACTAGCCAGATCTTCGTAAAAATTATATGGTAAAAAATACATAAAAAAAAATAAAAAAAAATACTGTCGAATTGAGAACCTCCTCCTTTTTTGAAGTCGGTTAAAAAGTAACAGAGCGTTGTTTTAAATATGTCTTGCACTAAACGTATTTAATGCGCCTAAGTTACTTTTCAAAAACTTACAATGTGATATGGAACCATTGACGTTAGTAACTAAACTAATACCTCAATGAATCAAACCGTTACATTTTAGCATAGTTCCAATAAGTTTCATACGAAACAGCTTGGCTTGCTTTCAAACAAAAAGCTCGTAAAAATTTTAAAAGTTCGGAAACAACTTTTGTTCAACTAATAAAATTACTTTTGATATAATTTGTAATGTAAAGTGCTTTCAAAATTGTTATTTTTTTTTTGCTGTAGTAAAATTATGAACTTTTAAAATAGATATCTAACGGCTATTCAGTATTCCGTGCTAACGGTTAACCTTATCAGAATTAATTTTCTGAATGTTCAGTATCGAAACGTCGGGAAATCCAAATATCATAAAACAACACGCAATTTAAAACTACATTTTTAAGCCATAAGCGTATAGGTAATCATGAAAGTAACGTAACCCACTATTAATGTATTAATTAAAAGTGTGTAAAAGTTATTAAAGTACGTGCGAGATTAAAAAAGTACAGGAGGCAACTTAAACTTTGTTCCATTATAGATGACTTGGAAGGATCTAAAAATATTTTATCGCTGGAAGTCGGGGCATGGCTGGTGACGAAACTGCTCTTCTGATCAGATTGCACGCGAGCACTGCACCTTGCGTTGACTTAGAGGACGAGGATGTAAAGTAAAGAGACGTGTCTAGAAGTGACTTTATTATTGGCAGCTTTTGGTGTATTTTTTTTTACTTTTTTTAAACTACAACTAGGAAATGGTTAGCTTCCATCATACCTAATGTTAAGTAATGGAAGGTGTAATAGCGCAGATCTAAAAATAATTTATCGCTGAAGTCGGGGCATGGCTGGTGACTGAACTGCAAGTCTGATCACATTACACACAAACACCTTGCGTTGTCTTAGAGGACGAGGATGTGAAGTAAAGAGATGCGTCTAGAAGTGGTCCAAAAGTAATTTATCGGAACTGCACGGGTGACGGAACTGCAGTTCTGATCAGATTGTACGCGAGCACCTTGCGTTGATCTAAGGTAAAGAGAAGCTTCTGGAAGTTTTAAATAAATTTTTAAATTTATTTAAGTCCTATTATTTAATTCATACATTTAATAAGCCTACGCGAATAATACCCACATCTGCCATCTGTTTAGATAATATTTTTTTTCAAACTGTATAAGTAGTCATTGAAAAATCTATATTAAATGTTATTAAATTTGACCATAGTGGACGACCAGCCTCTATAGAGCACCATAATGTTTGTTCTAAGCTTAAAATCATATGTAGGCCAATAACTAAAAAGGGCATAGATGTATTTAGAAACAATGTGATTGATAAATGGAGTCTTTACCAGTACCTATTATGGAATCTAATCACCTTTATAATGATTTATTTGGTATTTGGTGGTTTAGGGTGAATTTAGTAAAACGTTTAAATAAAAAGTGATCAATTGTGATACCGATGAAGTTAAGTTTTGTGATTGTGAAATTGGCTACGCCAGGAATTTATACAAGTAGAAGGAAACTATATGATCTCTATGCGTTAAAAAATACTTCCTGTGACCCAAATTTTATTAAATATAAGAAAGAAAGAAAGAAATAAAATTTAATAATATCAGTAATTTAATAATGTAAATTAAATATTTAAATATGTCAGGAAATATTCTAAATTGTTTAGAGATGTATGTATAGCCATAAGAGAGCCTTTAGGCCATCATGGCCATGAGGCCATGTTCTTTTCAAAAATTTGTGGATAATAAAATAAGGGCTACTTGGAATATAATTAACTAAACAACTAGAATAACTTAAAATAATATGAATTCCTTCTCTCTTAAAGTAGATAATAAATTAATTGAATCTGACGATGAGGTTGCTAGTGTTTTGAAGATTTCTTCTCTCGGGTACTCTTAGAAACCACCAGTTATTTAAATTCCTGTCCAAACGTTCCTAATATTGTGTAATAAAGTATTCAATTTTGTGCATATTAATAGTGAAGACATTTTAAAAGCTTTTTAATCAATTAATATTAAAAAGACTAAACATTTATAATAATAATAAATAATAATATAATAATAATAATTACTTTCAATTATTAGACTATTTATAAGTAAATCAAATCCTTAATAATAATCAGTTGTATTTAGGTATTTTTTTTCTAAAACCTGTTATATATTTGCTATTACATTTACCCTGTCAAATCCTATATATATTTTTAGCTGCAAACGTGAAAGTAACATGGTGCAAACCCACTCGTTATGACAAATATTTGTCCCACATGAGAATTGAAACACGGCGTCATAATCAATCAGCAGCATTTCAATACTACCTATAAACAACATCAAATTATGTCGTTTCCATTTTATTTACATCTATGTCAGTCTCTATCAGGGTGTTAGATACGAAATTCCCCCGCAAAGAGGTGACAGCTCATGTATTTTGTGTCGAATTTTATGATATATCTCTTAACGTTTTATACCGTGGACGTGACGTGGAGTGCAAGCGAAAATGGCTCTTAAGATCGTGAAAACTGTTTATATGGTTAGGTGTTTTGAATACCAATGAACTTTTAAGAGAATTTTAATGGGCTTGGGCTTTTTGAACTAGGTAACTTAACCGATGAAAAGTTTAGTTTCAAAGGTATAATAGGCGTTCGAATTAAAAAAAAAATACGCCATTAGGTGATTCAAAGTCCCTACTGCATAAGCCTTCTTTACGGATAGATAAAGTAAGCCATGATCCAGGGTGTTTGCATTTAAAAATGCAGGCGTGACTTTTAAATTTTTTGTCGCTAGCCGAAGGACGAAAGAACTCGAGATAAAAAATTTTTGCCCACCCATTCCATGATCAACCATTGCAAGATGCCTAAGTGCCACAATTGTACGACGAACGTACTAAATATAGGGCCACTTTTCTTTCTTAATTTAAAAATACTACGGTTTATTTACCTACCCATTTAAACGCTTATTTGAGAACTAACAGTTTACAAACAGAGGTTTCAAGTCTGATCTTTGACTTTTACGGCTTAGTACACAAAAAAACATTAACTTAGGTCACGAAATTCTAGTTTTACAAGTCACACAGTTTAGTGGACTAAGTACTAGGTAAATCAAACTAGCGTGGTTTCTTGTTTAAGTTGGAAAAAGTTAGGTCAGTTATTTTAAACTATCTTTTTAGGGTTTTTTTTCGATTTCCGTCTGTCTGTTGTGAGTTTTTGAAGGTCAAGCTTCTAAGCAGTTTCAATGAAATGGATATTTTGATAAAATTGTAAGGTGGGTGTTGTGTTATTCCAGTATTTTCAAAGTAGCTGTGTCCCGATAGTTAAAAGATAACTATTGCCAGTTTTTCAGAGATAGGGAGTCTCTGATGGAACAATCGAAACGGATTCTACCGGTAGAAAGACGGTGGAGACAATCCGTAACATTCTAAGAGAATGGAGTGATCGGGGTTTAGGTTCCTGATCTTCAGGCTGACGCAGATACTTTCCGAGCACGGGTGCATCGGTAAGTATCAGTTTCGGATTAGAATTGAGGCAACTCCGCAGTGCCACGAGTGCGGTGGACAGGACAGTGCGGAGCACACGCTTGCGGTGTGCCCTGCCTGGGTTCCGCAGTGCAGTATTCCGGTGGCTGCGATAGGAAGCGATCTCTTGCTGCCCGGCATGGCACGAGCCATGCTAGCCACCGAGAGATTCTGGGAGGCAGCAGTCTCCTTTTGTGAGAATGTTGTCTCGCAAAAGGAGGCATCGCAGCGGATCCGCGAAGAGAATGCTCATGCGGATCGGCTCGGACGAAGGTGGGTGGGGAGAAGAAGACGGTGTTATGTGCACCTCATTCGCCTATAGAGGAGCGCTCTTAACCGCCAAGAGGCCCGGGTAGTCGGGCGGCCCGCCAGTCATTGGGGTGATTACCAAAAAGGGTCCCCCAATATTGACGTAAGGTGGTGAGAGAGCAGGAAGAAAAAAAAAAGAGATTGAAGAATCATTAAAGATTCCACCTCAAGCCATCTAAGGCTAGGCGTTCCCCGTTGTAAATAATTTAAAAAAAACTAGATGCCGTGATCACTCATATAAATTTAGAGCGTAGGTTAACATAAAAATCCATACAAAAAATATTTTGTAGTTATTTAGTAATTTTGAACGTCGAAGCTTTTCGAAATAAATTAAACATACGATACATAAAAGCTATGACAAACAAAATGATCCATAACCCTGCAACAATCCATCATTTAAAACAAAACAAAGTAACGTGTAAATCAAACCCCCACATACAGTGATGGACACGTAAAGAATATCGTGTCAGTTGTAATATAGTGGGGGTAAATACCTCCCACATTAAGGGTAAGTACTCCAGTACATAATCTAAAGCAGTTACCCAGGTACGTATAAAACGTGAAACTGGCGCACACTTTGGAGTGTTTTTTTTATAAAATTAATTATTTCCGGAGGGAGGGGAAAGCGAAGGAGGGAAAATGAGGGCTTATCCGATCAGAATCGGCTTCGAGAGGACAGGGTGCGATTTGATACAACTCCTGTTACTACCGAGCCATGGCTCAATCCGCATGCACGTGGTATCGGCATATTCAAGACACGTTAGTAGGGTCATTTTGTCGCTTTGAGTAGGTTATCTCGTAGGGGATGATATTAGCCGGCACTGGATACTGTGTTACCGTGTCCTGTCTGTTTCCAGGGTGCGCCGCAGGGAGGCTATCATCCATCGCCCCCACACTTTGGAGTTGGACTATGATAAATAATAATTGTTATGTCATGATTACATTTATGTCATGTTAGTTTTATCACACGGGCTCCATCCTGTGACCGACTATTGCGAATTTTGCTTAGCGGCTACTATTGCACGCCGAACGTGTGAACCACTGCGTAACCGAGCTTCTACATGCCTCTTCTTCTTGCTGTGTCTTATTATATTCGACCAAAATAATAGACTATAAAGGGCATAAAATGGTTGTGCGGGCTATTCAAACTTTGTGGACTGCATTGCGGACAACCAAATTGTGGTTAAAGAACGCGAGGTCAAAAAATATACAAGGAAGGGCACGATATCTTGATCGCCTCGTAGTGCTGCTTAGAGCTGGAGGTAGCCTGGACGTCCTTGTAGTTGACTGTTGCAGTTTTTTAAGGAATTCGGCGGGATCACAATTCACATCACCAGTATAATTGTCTATAAAGGGTAAATCGGTGCACACGTGCGAGCGGCCATTAGAGAATTTGATACTGCCAAGATTTGTCATTTTCATACGTTTGTGGATTTTTTAAAATGTAAAGAAACAAATATAAAAATTAGGTAAGTCTAAAAAAAGAATATTTTTTTGCTAATTAATATCACTGTCTTGCAATGACTTCGGATTTTTCATTTTTAGCAATTTAAAAAATTAAGGAATGTATAATAATGGCTAATATTTGAACTTGTATACCTTGACTTAGAGTAATCTTTTGTGTCATATCAACTATTGCTCTAAAAGACTAGTTCTAACCATACCTAGCATTTTTTTTTATAAGCAGGCACTTTCGGAAAAGACCCAAAAATAAAGACCTCCTTTATTATACTATTATAATGGAATGAGATGATAATAATTGTATCGCAAAATGGGTAACTTGACTTACTGCTTCACCTAAAAAACTATGTACTGTGTCAAAACCTTTTTTATTAAGGTAAACACCCACTAAATACACGTGAATATTCATAATGCTTTTGTTGGTTGAAATAATAAGTAGGTTGTATAAAAGAAGTTAAGTGTGGTGTGTCGCTATGCTGGGTAAGCTATTATATAATTGAATTCTTAAATACCTCAGCTTTGAAAGTACCTGAATACCACAGGTGAACACTTTTTGCACTGTGGTAACAGGGACTTTTGTAATGGCTTAAAAGTTGATGTTAATTTGTAATTGAATAGTTGTTTTATTTCAAATGTATGGAGAAGTGTCAAATGAAGTGTCATTTAAAACATTCGTTCTGAAAGGGATTGCGACTCTATGTTACACAATTCCATAAATCACTATCACAATCACAATAGACAATTAGGGAGGTGTTTTGCGCTGCCCCCTGATTATGTAACTTCTTTCTATCAACGTTTGATTGAAAGTGCAGTCACATTGCTGCTTTAGTAAAAATCAATGTGACAACTTAGTAAAAAGCAGCAATGTAATTGCACTTTCAATCAATTTCAATCCAAATCTGTTAGCAACAGAGTTAGATAATCAACTAGCAGGTGTACTATACCCTGGTGGAGCTTGCAACAACGGCCCCACATATATACAATCCTAGCGACATGCAGCCGGAAACCAGGGGGGTTTTAGTGGATATGCCTGCCAAAGGAGAACCCCACATAACTCTAATGCATAAGGCGCATTTCCCCCTCGAAAAAAAAAGGGAGTACTAAACTCGATACTGTACCGCAGGCGGTTGAGGGGGAGGAGACGGCAGTTCGATAGCCTCATTCCTCCATAGGGTAATTGGGGGTCGGCGGCGACACGGGGAATTCCGTCGAACAAGCAAGACCTCCCATGAATATGATGAGCTAACGTCCCGTTGGGAGTGTCCAAAAGATACACGCAGGCGGCCCGGTGACCCCAATCCCGACAGCCTCCTCCAACGTGTAGAGGGATCAACCAGGGGGTTTTAATGGGTTCGAGTCCCACATAACCTCCCTGTCTCCCCGGACAGGGAGGTACGCGCAGACATTTACCCCTGGAGAAAAGGGGAAATATACCCGACTTCTGCGCCAAAGGTCCCGGGTTCGATCCCCGGACAAGACAAATACTTGTGTGCATATACATGTCTATTTGTCTTCGGCTGGGTGTTTAATATGTAGTTTAAGTATTTAAAAAAGTATATAAGTATGTTTATCCGTTATTTAATATCCATAACACAAGTTTTTAATAAAACTTAACGTGGGTTAGATGAATGGTGTGATTGTATGCTTATTATTTATTATTAGTTAAGGTAAAACTCGGTGAAATATAAACAAGCCAATACTATAAAAATAATAAATACCTACCTACCTCATTCCGCTATTAAGAGGTGCAAAATATGAGAAACTTGAAGAGCTGTGGTTTTTATCTATTATTTAAAGTATTATGAGTTGGGTTTTTTTAGTAAGTTATTTTAATCATTTTTTTTTTTCATATATTATGTCCAAAATCCAACGTAACGTTTTTACCAAACCTAACTAAAATACCTAAATATATCGTCAGTCAATTCACCAATTTGCTAAACGAATCCGATTTGGAACGCAAACTCGTTTCAGCATTTTCAGAAAATCTTTTCCGGGCTTTTGTATTTGTTTGCTGTGACGTTGCAGACCGTACTATGCAGTTATCTGCAATATACTATGTTTTTTATGAATTAGGGGAAACGCTTACCTTTCATCACACCAGGGCCCGTAGACAAAGTAACATCGTTATTATATATTAAAACAACGGGACTAAAACGCGACATTTATTATGTAGTACAACAATGTACTTACAGCTTGACGTTTCGGTTTTGTTGCAATAGCCGTGGTCACAAGCAGACTGGCGGTGCGCGGCGTCGTCTGTTCGGGCGGGCTTGGAGATCTTCGGCCACCCTGATAATATTGTCACTATTTTAGTGACAATTTATTAACATTTTACAAATTATTAGTAAAATAGTGACAATATTATGAGGGTGGCCGAAGATCTCCAAGCCCGCCCGAACAGACGACGCCACGACTGCTTGTGACCACGGCTATAGCAACATAGCCGAAACGTCAAGCTGTAAGTACATAGTTGTACTACATAATAAATGTCGCGTTTTAGTCCCGTTGTTTTAAAATTATAATGGAACGCGAAAGTTTAAAGTCTTATATTTTTATTTTTTTTTCTCTTTATTAGGATCACCAACGGTTGATACAATGATACATCAGAAGTAAATACTTAATCAAAGACTTAACTTATTGTACAACCACTTATAGGTGAACACAGCATGCTCGATAAATAAACTCTATTTTAATTACATAAGGAGCTTATAGAACTAAATTAAATTAAAGGGTATGTATGAGTATATGTATGTTGTGGGCGTGTGTGAAAAATTATGAAAAATGAATATGAATATGAACTCAAGCAGTTAATACATCGAGTATTTTATTCCACATCGTGCTCACTGAATCATGATGGATGTCAACAGTGTCACTATACTGGTTTACAGTCCGACATATCCTTGCGACTGGGGAATTGGATCCAAGTAATGTTCTCCTTAGTGGGGGGCAGAGAGGTGTAATTGGTTTACGCGGGATTCTAGCTGGTGCTCGGAAGTTGAAAAGGGCTAGTAGCTGTGGGCAATCAGACATATTTCTTACTAATTTTGTGAAGAACATTATATCTAACAGGTCTCGTCTATCTGATAAGGACAACATACCAAAAAAACTGAGCCTTTCAGAATAAGAATGAAGTTCTTTAGCTTTGCCGATAGAAAAGGCCAAATATCTATATATATATAACATCGTTATGTAGCGGAACGATTTTACGATTCGTTATTTTCTATATTCGCCAATTAATTGGCGGTAAGACCACGTGATTTAGCGCAGCTTATGCCAATCCGCCAATCCCATACAATTAATTATTTTCGAACTTCGTTATCGTTTTTGAATTGTTACTTTGGCTAGGGGCCTTGATGATAAGAATGATAAGCTGAGTATCGGAGACTCGAAGCGCTCTTCTCTTGGAACTTTTCATCCACTGAGGAACTGGCTTCCTTCCTCTAACTGCCTGTACTGTGCGCCGTGCTGGACCTAGCGCTCGTGGCCGCGCTTGACAGACTAATCGTAATCGATCACGTTTGTTGAGCAACGTTTGGTCCGGTCAGGTGTCGGATGGGTGACCGTAAAGTGGCATTACAACTGAGCGCTTCCGTGCTTCGGTGGACACGTTAAACAGTCGGTCCCGGCTGTTGTCAACTGATAACAGTCGTTAAGCCAAGTCAGAAGCCTTTTAGGCGGCTTGATAAACTCTGACACCAGAAGTGGCCACTAATCCTCATACGATAAGAAGAAGACTGCCTGGACCAGCATCCATCACCCCTACCGCCCAACGGTATTGCTACCAATTTTTCAAACCCCCTACCATATATTAGGCGGCCTGGACATAACAATGCTAAAAACATTGTTGTTATGGCGTCAGTCTTAGCTAAGATGGTGGTAGTATAGCCAGAAGTATTAAGTACAACAACTCCTACCTCAAACCAAACCGAATAAAATATATTGTTATGCATATTTGTTCCCAAATAAATGCTAAAATAATGTAATTTGCTGTCCCCACTGGGTATTGAACTCTGGACTTTTAGGTCTGCTACCGGTTGTGTTCCCACTAGACCATAGAATCGCCAATGTGCAAAGTCATTTCTCAGATTTGTTTGCTGTCGGTACCCCTAGATGATGTTGCAGACGGTACTAACAACTAAAACTCCTAGTACTTGCCCTCCAGGCCGCCATTAGTCACGTGGGGGTAGGGTTCGCAATCACCCCTAAGGGCATGAATCCCTGGACCTCTGGATCTGATACCGGTAGTGTAACCACGAGACCATAGAACTGGCTGTATGTAAAGTCACTTTCCAGTAGGCCTAGCATGAAAAACATTCGAGAAAGTAATAATATAATAAAACAACGGGACTAAAACGCGAAATTTGTTATGTAGTACAACTATGTACTCACAGCTTGACGTGTCGGCTATACAATTAGACAATAAAAATAAAAGTTGTGACAATTTGAGTTAGTTTTTGACATAGTTGTACTACATGACAAATGTCCCGTTGTTTTAATATATAATTATAATGGAACGCGAAAGTTTAAAATCTTATATTCGAGAATAAAGTATCGTCAACAAATGTATGACGTTTTCAGCAACATAATAACATAAACATAAATGTAACTACATTTCCCTATATATATTTTTTGACGTGATGGATCGAATACTTACTCGATACTATTTCGAAAGTTTTTGTGCTACCTCTTCTGTTTTGTTTGCAGTCCGTACCACCTAGATGACGCTGCAAACTGTACTATGCAGTTATGCACTATGCAATATTTGACTTTGCAAGTTTAGCATGGTATTAAGCAAACGAGGTTTTTAGTTTTCAGCGTTCTTTGTAATGCTTCAGCAAGTTTAATACTTGTTAAATTATAATGTAGGTACCTATGCGAGAACATCGTTTAAAATGATGATTATAATAATTTTGTTCATTATCCGAAGACTCAAGCATATAACCACTTAACATAGTGTTATATGCAACGCGTCCATTACGGCCACTGATTGCCTATTAAGGTACATCTACCAGTTAGTAACTCCGAGATATCTATCTTTAGTGATGAATCAAATCTCATTAACCAAGTACCACCTACCTAGAGGTAAGTATCTGATAAATATTAAACAAGAAAATATACTAGAAAAAAGCAACTTGTCTCATGTCACCCTGACGGGATTCGAACACGCATCCTTAGGAATCCAGCCCAATGCACTAACCAGTTATGCTACAGAGACCTATGAGGACACGTCAAATTTTTCTAGTACACAGGCCGTGCGAACCACTGCTCCATCGTGCTCCTCCGAGAGGAATTAATATTATTTCATAGAACCTCAAAAGCCCAAATGACACCAGCATAAAAACAGGAACATTTTAATCCCCCCTAAACGTGTGCTATGAAAATAAGGGAAAACAAAACAAATGCGAGCGTTGACGCCCTAACAGCAATATAGGAGCCATTTCAACTCGGCAAAAAAAATAGGACATACTATTTGTGTCTACGTAAAATATTCGTAGCTACGAACTACGCTGCTACGAGACTACGCCGTAGTCGAGGGACATAGAGTAAAAATAGGATTTTTATCTGTGTGTGTTGAACCATATTCGCTGATGGGCGATCCACTTGTGGGTTTAGTTTTTCAGTTAATATTTTATTAGGTTGTATCTATTGGTGTGTACTAACAGTTAAGATTTAACATGAAACCAGTTTTTGGTGGCGTTACCTTTGGTCTATTATTATAAATGCGAAAGTCTGTTTGTTTGTCCTTTTTTCACGCCCTAACTAAGCAACCAATTGATTTGATTTTTGGCATAGAGTTAATTAAAAGAACGATGATCGCTGTAGTTCATAAAATAAAAGTTTCCGGACATTATCTAGACCCAACAAATGCAAAATGTGGCGTCGTTGAGATGTGGGATATATTTTGGAATGCCTAAATTTTTTTGTCCTAAAGTCAAAACCACCTGCTCTTCAGCTGTCGGGCCGCTTCACCACTCCGCGCCTACGTGGGCAAATTAACACTTTAGGGGTAGGCATACAAGACTGCGTGGAGTCGGTTATTAGGCGATTCGTTCCTGTGACTGACTAGTATGCAAAACAATAATAGTTATTGTTATGTCAAATAAAAGATATGTATGCTAAACAATTTTAGGGCATTAGTGGTTCTGATTATTAGAGATTTTAGCATTTAGGCGAAACTATAATTATTCGAAATAATCTCTTATGCTAAAGAATAATTGTGCTTAATAATTATAGGCCAAAGAATTATGATATTAAATTAGGACTAATGATTTTAGGCGTGTCGAAGGGCACCCTAAGATGTGGCTAGGAGAGTGTTGATTTATGACGTGAGAGCGTGAGAGTATGTATTTACTTCATAGTATCGTGGTTAGCACTTTGCAGGTAAGTGGTCTTGATTATAAATGTATGCTGTAATTAAACGGCAATAGTGTAATTAGTGACCTAGAAGCTAATCCTTCTCCACCATTAGTGACAGATAATAATAATTTGTTGGTATGTTGAACTTAATAAAATCACAGTATAGTAATATGCAAAGATAATACGAAAATAAATATTCTACGAAACGAACGAGTATCAAGTATTTTTGAAGTAAAAACTTCCTTAGCGGCGTTGTGTTGGGCGGGTTTCAAATTTTTGGTATAGGTAATAAAAGCTTAAATCCGGACACGTGACCTTGATCGAAAATTCGTAAGACCATTTACCGTTGACCTATTTTAAACTACATACAGTCTCACACTTGAAAGATCTACGTAAATTAGTTAATAACACCATTATAAAAAGATCTCTCATTACTACCAACTTTCATATTGATGCCAAGTCAGTTTTAATTTCAAGGGAGGAATATTCTTTTCTTTCATAATAACGCGATCTAGATATAGTTGCCATTAAGTTTTTGATTCTTGATGACATTGAGTTGGTGCCTTGAGAGAATTAGAGTTTCATACTACGGTACCAGATGGCGTTTATATTGTAGATTCATTATTCATAAATAACTATTGTATTTGTAATTAAATTAATCATTTAAAAGTTTTTATTATTTGTTATTATTTTAAGCGGTTTTCACATCTACCGGCACTCCCGGAGTGCAAACCGTTGATTTGTTTTTAACCGACTTCAAAAAAGGAGAGGCCTTTGCTGGCACCGACTCCAAAAGGCTTATTTTTTGCTTTTTAGTTTTTGAAGTCGGTTTTTTTTAACGCAGTTTTTTTAAATGGTTACGGGAACTTGCATTCACGCGCGTGATGCCGCGGGCGACTAGTAGTAATCAATATGTCTATATTAATTGATTTCCTAACAAATTGCATTGTGTAAAAATGATTTTTTTTAATATAAAAATTAAAATTATCCTAATTACATTCTTTAAAAAAAAATAGCTATGGAAATGAAATAAAAAAATATTGACATAATTTTGTCAACCAAGTGTGAAAAAAACAATTATAATTGATAATAATTTTCTATGCCATTCCACTACTAATGTATCGAGTAGTTATTGCTAATCTAGTACGTAAATACAAAACCTTTTTAGACAGTACTAGCTTCCGCCCGCGGTTTCACCGGAATATCGGGATTAAAAGTAATCTATGTGACTCTTTTTTTATGAATAACGGGGAGACTTTTAGCCTTCATCATACCTAATGGTATTGGTAAGGCTAAAGATGGAAGCGAGCCTCTCCCGAAATCCTCAATCACTGAGGAATTGGCTATCTTATCTCTAACTGCGGGAACACAACCATGCTGAAAACATTGTTGTTATGGTTACTTAGATAAAATGATGGTAGCTAGCCAGGCGGACTTACAACGAGTCCTAACACCAACCAAACCTAATACAATATGATCAATATTAAACAAGAAAATATACTAAAAAAAAGCAACTAGTCTCATGTCGCCCTGACGGGATTCGAACCATTACAATATGTATGTATGTATGTATGTATGTGAATACAATATGTACCCCTACTGGGAAATGAACCCGGGACCCCTAGGTCTGCTACCGATGGTTGTTACCACTAGACCACAGGAGCGGTCTCCGTCCTTTCAACTTACTCTATGCCAAAAATCAAGTCGATTGGTTGCCTAGTTATGCCATCATGGGAGGACAAACAAAGACAATTTTTTAGCGTTTATAATATTAGGATTTCATTAATAACCCCTTTCCACTATGTAATAAATATTAATCAAGAAAATTCAAGAAATATTAAGCAAGATATTGCTAGTGTTATACTTCTTCTTCTTCTTATCGTATGAGGATTAATGGCCGCCTCTAGTGTCAGAGTTTATCAGGCCGCCTTTAAGACCTCTGACTTGGCTTAGCGACTGTTATCAGATGACAACAGCCGGGACCGAGAGTTTAACGTGCCCTCCGAAGCACGGAAGCGCTCAGTTGTAATGCCACTTTAGGGTCACCCATCCGGCACCTGACCAGACTGAACATTGCTTAACAAACGTGATCGAATACAATCAGTCTGTAAATCGCGGCCATGAGCGCTTCGTGTTATACTAAGATAAGATAAGATAAGATAATTATTTATTAAGTACTAAACACATACCTACATCAAATAAAATTAGACATCGTGACCCGTGGTTGTCAAAACTGTGCTACAGGCCACCGTACACCGGCCACCTAAGAAGTGGTTGTTCTGTAAAGTATATACTCTGTGACGTCAGTTTGCGTAGCACTTTCTGGTCGATTTACATAATGGCTGCTTTGGAGTTAGAAATACAGTGTTTGACATAGTTTCGCAATTGACAATCACCTATAAATGAGTCGGTGAGCAATATTCGACCTTTGGTGGTGTGACTAAAGCTCGTTTTTAGTAGACAGTTTTAGTTCAGAAGTTTATTGTGGTTATGCGTTAATGAAATTATATTGTTTGATACTTTCGTGGTGTTTGCATTTGGTATTTGAAATAGGTGTGGATTTAGATATAGAAATATCGAAAATTATATATAACTAGTTTCTTTCATGATGTGTTTGACAATTAAGAGTTTGCTTTTTATTGTTATTTACATTGGTACTTTTACATTTTTATTAAAATGTGAGGATTATAGTCAAATCGCCTAAACACCACACAACCAAAACAAAGTTAGATTAAACTGTTTTTATTAATGCCTCTAAAAAAACAAAGTCACACCCAAATAGATCAGTATTAAAAACACACATATAGTGAATATCCCAATTTATATCGCAAATATTTCAGGAGGACAGCCTATCTCCCTGACTGCACCCGTTGCAGATTGAATCCATTTGATACATTCCAAACGGTTACTGATGTAGTGCAAGAGCCGGGAGCCATCTGTTCTAAGTCGTTAAATTTAATCTGAAAGTTCCATCTAGATATAATATATCTATCGTGGCCAAATCTTAAATTTAATCACGTTATGGTGTGACGAAGCGTTTCATTAAACGGTTCTATTTTATGAAATTAAGACTTCATAATACCCCTGGCCATACCAATTAATGTCAGCGTGTGACGATATACCAACGCTCGGTTATTTCATGATAAGTCAAACATTATTAATCACATTGTTAAATAGTTGCATAAAACAATGAAACCGCCTCTGTGGTCTAGTGGTAACACCGCCGTTTTCAGACTCAAAGATTCCGGGTTCGACTCCCCGTGGGAGTACATATTCTATACGGTTTGGTTGGACTTCTTGTTTGTGCGCCTGGCTAGCTATCAATATTAGTAGGGATTGCTTCTGCATGACTTTCGCCTTGTTACTTCTACCTATTTCTTGAGTTGCTAATAACGAACATATCGTAACTCTGGGCTCTAGGACTAATAGATAACTACACTAGACGTCGCTGAACTAATTGAAAACTCATTCCCGATGAAAGTTTATAGATGATTTATAGAGTTTTATCGAAAGCGTTTTTTTGAAGTGATGGACGTTGATTGGCGATGTGGAACGATTTAAAATCTTGTTATTGCAGTTCGGGTATGTAGTTCGGGTAAATTAGAAATTCGTTTGAGTGAAGCATTTACAAAAAAAAACAACGGGTTTCACTCCGGGAGTGCCGGCAGAAGTGAAAACCGCTTAAACGAAACAGCATGACCAGGCATACATTTTGGCCGCGCGGTAGAAAGAGAGGAGGATATTACTTCCTCTCCTACGCCGCGCCGGCAATTTTCGATCAGGGTCACGTGTCCTGACGCGACTTTAACATTTTTTACCATCCCAAAATTTTAAACTCTGATGTGCACAACGCCGCTAAAGAAGTTTTCACTTAAACAATTGTTTTGAGTCAAAAACCTATTGGTTTTTTACAACTTCTTTTATATTGATCGTTTATAACCGACTTCTGCAGCAATATTGGATCAGAGGCGTGATTCTCAAAGCTACATCTTTGGTACATCATCGATGCAACATTTTTTATGATGTACAGGGAGACTCTAAACCTTCATCATACCTGATGTTAAGTATTGATAAGGCTATTGGAGTCCCCAATCACTGAGGAACTAGCTTTTTTTAAATTGCTCTCTCGCCGCCACACGTCCTGGGGGACCCTTGTGGTACTCACTCCTATGACTGGTGGCCCGCCCGGCTACCCAGGCCTCGTCGCGGCGGAGAGATGGCCGAGCAAGTGTGGCCATCTCTCCAGACGGTAGGGATCACCTACCTCCTTCCATCTGATCCCACTACAGCGGAATGAGGTGCGCATAGCGCTGCCTCCTTCCGCCTACCCGCCTGCGTCGGATCCGATCCGCGTGAGCATCCTGCTCGCGGATCCGCTCTGATGCCTCCTTTTGTGACATGACATGAGTGACATCTCTCGGTGGCCAGCATGGCGCGTGCCATACCGGGCAGCGAGAGATCCCACCCTGTCGCAGCGACCAGAGCACTGCGCTGCGGAGCCCAGGCAGGGCACACCGTAATAGTGTGCTCCGTACTGTCCTCCGCAGCGCCGCACTCATGGCACTGCGGGGTCGCTTCCCTTCTGATCCGGAACAGGTACTTTCCGAAGCAACCATGCCCGGAAAACACTTGCGCCAGTCTGAAAGTCAGCGACCCGAACTCCCTATCACACCACTCTCGGAGTACTGGACGGATTGCATTGGCCGTTCGTCTTCCAGCCGAATCCGACTCCAGCAACAATCCCCAATCACTCATCAGCGCTTCCTCGGCGCGGCGTCGTGCAGCCGCGATCTCGTCGGGGGCCAAATCACCCCCCTCCTCCAGCACCACTCACTTTTCCCGGTACGCCTCCTTCAAGACCTGGGCATCCAGCTGCCAAGGTGGCGTACTTGCCAAAGCGCAGGCTGCATTGAAGGACATGGTCCTGTACCCTCTCACGATTCTGATAGCGATGGGACCCCTGGGTCTGATACCGGTGGTTGTACCACTAGACCACAGAGGCAGTTAATTGTTGACGGTTTAAGCGACAATTTTCGTGACAACAACGTAGATATTATGTCGCTTAGAGAAAATCTTGGCAAGAGTACCCAATCCAAATATTATGTCCCAGTTTAATTAAATTTTGATATCGTTTCAGAGAGAGAGAGAGAGATAGATAGAATCATTTTATTGACTACATACACAACACAATTATTAGAAACATAACAAAAATACAAAAATGAAAAAAAAAAAAACAAATGGTCGATTAGGTCCTGCCTCAGCTTTGTATTGCCATGACACTAAATGTGTCACAGCAACGCTGGTATTCTGACACGACCTAGTGATGCGTGGTGAATACGAAGACACTAAAATAAAAGTTAGAAATAAAATAAATCAGTTTCAGTAGCTTTCAGGAAATACATACCTTAAAAAAACGATAGAGAAATCGCCATAGTTATTGTTTGTGATGGTTCTTGTTTCATCACAAATCGAGTTAGGACCGCGCTGAGGTGTGAAGTTCGTAACTCCTGGGTAGGTTAGGTTAGTTTATCGCTTACTTACTTGGTCAGTTGTAACTAAGGGATAAATTAATTTAAATTTTCTTATTTAACAATAGCGGCTATGCACCCGGGTAGGTGTTTCTTTTCAAGTCAAATATTTTTGTTTAAATAGAATTCTGGACATTTTTTGACAGACAAGAAGAACTGCCGCTTATCAGAACATTTACAAAGAATCATGTCGTTACCAACCATATTTTGAATATACTTTCAAGATATTTTTCTAAAAGCCTTATTATTAATGTCTGTTGACCATTATTAATCGTAATTGAATAAGACGTTAAATAACTGATGTACCGTTAATTATTTAATCTTAAAGGAAGATCTTTAAATAACTGAAGTTGTGAGTGAAAAAAACGACAACTCCGTTTTTTATAATTCACTTGTGGCTGAGTTGTTTTTCTATTTAAAACTTATCATAAGTTTAAAAATCGCATTAAAAAATTATAAAAAACCGAGTTGTCGTTTTTTATGACAAACGACATGACAACTCCGTTGCTAAAGACCTACTGTTTACTAGTCTTAAACTCTCTAACAACCCAACAACAAATTAAAACAATGAAGAGTTACCACTGTTACTTAACTAAGTCAGCTGACAAATGTCTCAGGAAATTAGTTTTGGCTAAGCAACATGGCATACTTCAGATACCAGGCCGAATTCCAGGCGAAGTCAGCAGGTTGGATGTCGTTAGTTGTTTCAAATATTTCGACAAAGGTTCAACTTTCACTAAAGAAACTATTCGCTTTGACTCAACGAATAAAACTGGACAAGGAATGGCCGATACGAATTTGATGACGTGTTTGACGAAAGGGTATGCTGTCTACGCAGAGGTCGTGAGTTTGATTCCCGCACAAAGCAAATATTTGTGTGAAATAAAACAACTTTTACGGATATCAAACGCGCTATATTTCACCGGAGCCTACTGCTACCACGCTGGCCAGGCGGGTTGGTAGAGGGTTGGTTTCAAGTTTTCCTTCTCTGGTTATCAATGCGTCTAGCCTCTTAGTCAACTCTTACGACATCCCAGGCATGTAAGGGAGTGGTGACACTTGTATTCTTAGGCCGTCACCACACGGCACGAGTTGCCTATTGACCTAATAATGAACAATAACCTTGAAAAAGATAAATTTTTATTCCACAAATAACATTTACGTAAAGCGACTAACACTTGTTGAATTAGTGGAACAATTTCGAAAATGGCTTTTTATTTGTTTCGGTCTGATGTAACAGAAACAGTGCTGTGCCCACAAGGATTGTCTTACTAGGCTTGTTTGTTTATTTACTTTGTGACTGGTTGTACCAGAACGCTCTCGACAAAATCTATAAGAAATGTATGAAAGTCGCTTTGGGTACAGTCAACAGAAAGTCACTTCACTTTGTAAAAATGTTTCTTTCGAATGCCAGGTTATTATTTCTCTTATTGAAGAAACGACGCTGGCCAACAGCGTGGTAATGGGAATATACTAGAAAATTTCGACGGGTCCTCATAGGTCTCTGTAGCATATGCCTTGGACCGGTTTCCTAAGGGTGCGAGTTCAAGTCCCGTCTGAGCGACTTGAGACCAGGGGTTTTTTCTAGTTTATTTTTATATTTCTTACAATTATGATTAATGCATTGTAATCAATTCTTCATGATCTGTATTAGTAATGAGACAACGTCTTTGGAGGCTCAGTCCAAACTCCTAAGGCAGCTCGTAATTTTTTCCACAGTAACAATGTTTTCAGCGTCGTTGTGTTCCGGCAGTTAAGAGATAATATAGCCAGTTCCTCAGAGGTTGAGGATTTCTGCCTTTTGATTATTTAACATTAGGTTTAACTGCTTCAGTGGTCTAGGTTAACACCATGGGTATCAGACCCAGAGGTCCCGGGTTCAATTCCCAGTGGGGGGACAGAGAACATTATTGCATTCAGTTTGGTTGGTGAAAGGACTTGTTGTAAGTCCGCCTGGCTAGCTACCACCATCTCATCTTTTTTTTTATGGACGACGGGGAGACTCTTAACCTTCATCATACCTGATGTTAAGTATTGATAAGGCTGAAGATGGAAGCGAGCCTATCCTGGACTTCTCAGCCACTGAGAAACTGGCTATCTTATCTTTAACTGCCGGAATACAAAAATGCTGAAATCATTGTTATGGCGTCAGACTTAGATAAGATGGTGGTAGTTAGCCAGGCGGACTTACAACAAGTCATTCCATCAACCAAACCGAATACAATATACCCCCGCTGGGACTCGAACCCGGAAGACCTGGGTCTACCGGTCTACTGGGATACCGGTGGTTGTACCACTAGACCACAGAGGCGGTTTAAGATCTAAGTCTGACACTATAGTAAAAATGTTTTGCAGCATTCTTATGTTTCGGTAGTTAAGGCGGCACCCCCACCGAAAGTGGCGCCGCGTTGAATTTTATTTAATATCGTAATTCTAATTCACAATTGTAATAAAACTAAACGTGGAATTTTTAGAGCCCATTGTCTTGTATTTTTAGAAGGTATCGCTACATCTCGTCATAGTCATTAGTAGAAGTAGATAGCAAATGTGTCAAAAACGGCCACTTTAGCAGTTTTGCTATCTACTTCTAGCAGTGACTACGAGGGAAAGTAATGATACCGTCTAAAAATACTAAACTATGGGCTCTAAAAATTCCACGTTTTGTTTTATTAAAATTGTGAATTAGAATTACGATATTAAATATAATTCAACGCGGCGCCACTTTCGGTGGGGGTACCGCATTAAGAGATAAGATAGCTAGTTCCTCAGAGGTTTTTGATTCCGGAAGAAGCAAGCGTACACCTTCAGACTTATCATTACTTAAATTAGGTATGATGAGTTTAACCTGTTGTAGATTAAAAATGTGTATGTATTAAAAGTAAATTGTGTAAGTGTAATAAAGTACCTGTAATTAACAGCATTCCCTATAATTAACAGCTTCACAGTCCAAGCATAATCTTAAGATATGACCCCGAAGTCCAATACCTTTCCTTTGGTTCCATTTTTAGGGTTCCGTACCACAAAAGAAAAAAAGGAAACCCTTATAGGATCACTTCGTTGTCCGTCCGTCCGTCCGTCTGTCAAGACCGTTTTTCTCAGGAACGCGTGGAGATATGAAACTGAAATTTATATCAAATACTCAGGTCTACTGTCCCTTGGAGCTGTGAAAAAATCAAACTTCTAAGCAAAAGCAATCAAAAGATACAGCCGTTTATGCCGCAAATTTTCGAAACTCGCACGGGCATCAAAACCTACAGGGTACTTCCCTTGAACTTAGAATCTTGAAATTTGGTACGAAGTAACGTCTTATAGTACAGTTAAAGGAAAAATTGCGAAAACCGTAATTTTTTTGTTACATCATATAATAAAAAATGTTTTTGAAAATTTTAAACGGAACCCTCGGTGCGTGAATCTGACTCGCACTTGGCCCGTTTTTTTATTCTACAGCTTGACATAAAAAAACCGGTTGAAAATGTCCCGGTACTTTTCTGATAGCAGTTATAGTTTGTACTATCAAGGCCACTCTTGTAAACTCCAAACCTTATAAGTCCCACCCAACTCACAAAAAAGCATAGAAAATGTTTGCATATGGGTTGTAGATAGTCCACAGCCTATATGTGCTGTGGACTGTAAACCTGTTATATATTTATTTATTTATTTAAAGAGTTACCAACATAAGGTACAGCAAATGAAAAATATAAAAAAGGAAATTAACAATGGATTGCTTGTGGCTAACTGGACTTACAATTATAGGTAACCACAGCAGGCGTTATTATAATTAGAAAAAAAAATACGTTTCTTACATTGAGATTAACATAATATGAAATAAATAAACTAAATAATTACAGATGAAGCTAATTATTAAAAAAATAATAACAAAAAACACCTATTCAAAAACAAAAAGTATATGTAAGTTTTTATTGTCTTCATAAATTTGGGAAGCACTACGGGACGTTTTCGGAATTTCTGTGGAAAACGGAAGAAGACAAAACAGAAAAAAATAATTGGGAAGACTATGAAAGTGGAAAATATCGAGTAAAGTTACACCTAAGTTTAAGTCTAATGTTGTCTTTCACATCCTTTTAGCAATTTAAAGTGGCAGCATTACTTTTTTCCTAGGTGTTCATATCTTTACTTCATTTTAAATGTAGGTAAGTCTACTCGGATACACAAAATCTTAATATATATAAATCTCCTGTCACGATGTTTGTCCGCGATGGACTCCTAAACTACTTAACCGATTTTAAATTAAATTGGCACTCCGTGAGCAGTCTGGTCCAACTTAAGAGATAGGATAGCTTTGATCCCAAAATTCCCACGGGAACGGGAACCACGCGGGTGAAACCGCGCCCGGTCGCTAGTGTTTTATAACTTTCCGAAAATAAAATTAAGAACTACGACATAATCATTATAGTTTAAAAATGTTAAAAACTGAGTGCTAGTGGCTATAGTCCGCGCCAAACTTTATTGCGTGTCCGAAGTTAGCTGCGAGTGCTTACTTGCGCAGCATTACGTCCCGCTGATTCCCGCTGACACCCAAAATTCGCTACTGCGACGCGTCTTGCGACCAACTTCGGACTTGCAATAAAGTTTGGCGCGGCCTGTACAAGATAACTACATGTCGAGCTGCAGAGAATTGGCAACAGTTCCATTCTCTAATGGAAACAGTTTGTCGGAATCATTACCTTGTTTTCTGGATTTATCGCCGTTTTATACCGTGCGAGTGTGCAAGAGATTTATTCGGATAGTTATTGTTGATGTATGGAGTTATGTGCTGTATTAATGAGTAGTAGAATTGATTTTAACTTGAATGAAGTTTCTTTTGACAGTTGGGGTGATTTCCTAGCGAAGTTTTAGAAAAGTAAAAAATAAGTATTTTGGAGACGGTATCGGTCTAGGCATCGATGATGTACTCTACATTGCACTTCTATACTTTTGTCTTGCCTTGGCTGTCACCAAACACAAAAGGCAAGCCCAGTGCTCCGCGCTCCATCGCTGCGCACGGAGGCGTGGATTTTTATATTGTTTGCAAATGTCTTGTATAGAACACCGTGTTGTCAGACACACCGAAACCGCGCCGCGGCGCCGGCGCCGGTGCTACAGTACAGTCCGCTTGCGAATTTTTCTACCTGTCAGAGAAAGTTGACTATTGAAACAATCGAATAAATGCTTTTGAATAATGCAAACCTTGCGATGACGTATGCGATAAGGAATTCGATTGTTTAAAAAAATGAAAACCGACTTCAAAAAACTAAAGAGCATTTTTATATATTTAATTTCATATTTGTTACTTGGATGACATGATATTGTCTACCTTTAAAAAATTGTGAAACATAAGCTTTTTAAAAAAAAAATGAAAACTATAAAGCAAAAAATAGTTTTGGAGTCGGTGCAAGCCAAGGCAAGAAAAATAAAATAGTAGGACCGCAAAGTTGAATGAAATGAAACATATAAAAATGCTCAAAATATAAAAAGTACTGGGTTAAACTATACAAATTTTTTATGGGACCAATTGGCAACTATTCTGCATCGAACAAAAAAGAATCATGGAAATCGGTTCAGAAATTTCGGCGTAATCGGGTACATACATAAAAATAATATAAAAAAATATACCAACCGAATTGAGAACCTCCTCCTTTTTTGAAGTCGGTTGTAAATACAACTCCTGCTTCTAAGTCGCCGCGTACGGCATCCACTGCTCCGCAGCGCCCGAGTGGGTGAATTGCCTTATATTCAAATCACTTTTTATACCGCTTTCGCTGTTCTTTGATTCCTTAAAAGGTGACGAGATCTGCCTTTTTTACGGCACATTTCGACACCTTTGCATCGAGGCTACAGGATGACTGACCTCCCTTAATCATTAAATGAGGAGCTCAGTGGCGTAATGCGATTGTACGGTAAAGCAACTTTCGAAATGGTCGGTCGGAGGATGGATGAACGAAAATATCATAATATCTCGATCACCTTCATGTTTTGTCAGGCACGTAAAGCTCCCGGATCTATTTGCATTAGTTAAAACCTTTTTTTCGATCGTCACGCTCGTATAGACTCGTTTATAGAGGGTTAAAAAGAACATCGCTCTAACTTTTCAATTGCGACACACGTCAAACAGACAAATCTGTTGAACTCTAATAGATAGCGATGAAAAGCCAAATGATTCGTCTCGTATCGAACGTTTCGTAATTTAATGACACTAACAATGTATAAGATTGATGTTTTAGTTATAATTATTCTACATCTAACGTAATTATGGTAAATTTTAAATAGAAAAATATTGGAAAAAATTAACTCGGCCACAAGTGAAATCTCAGACGGGAATCGAACCCGCGACCTTTGGAAATCCGCTCCAATGCTCTAACCGCTGAGCTACCGAGACATTATTACCGAGATATTCCTAGCATTGATGTAACAACGCTGGCCTACAGCGTATTAAAAATATAAGAGTTTTGGAGAATTTCGACGGTGGTTCGCAAGTCTCGGTAGCTCAGCGGTTAGAGCATTGGACCGGATTTCCAAAGGTCGCGGGTTCGATTCCCGTCTGAGATTCCAGTCTCGGTAGCTCAGCGGTTAGAGCATTGGACCGGATTTCCAAAGGTCGCGGGTTCGATTCCCGTCTGAGATTTCACTTGTGGCCGAGTTAATTTTTTCCAATATTTTTCTATTTAAAATTTACCATAAGTATAAAAATAGCATTGAAAAATGCAAAAATGACAAAATCATAAATCTAACGTAATGTTATGAAGAGGTAAATTTTGTTTGTAGGATGTAGTCCTGGAACTACGGATCCGATTTCTATAATTCCTGCGCCGGTTGGCATCGGATATGATTTTTGATTTTATGATTTTTGAATTTATGGATTTTTCAATGCTATTTTTTATACTTATGCTAAATTTTAATTAGAAAAATATTGGAAAAAATTTCCAAAGGTTGTGGGTTCGAGTCCCATCTGAGAATTCACTTGTGGCCGAGTTGATTTTTTCCAATATTTTTGTATTTAAAATTTATCATAAATGTAATTGACAAGTACGGCCGCCCGCGGTTTCACCGAATATTTCATAGATGTACACCAAAATACGTCTCTTTTTTAGGTATGCCAATTAGATTCGGTGTTCTTTCAAAACGCTTCATCTCATCACTCTCACCATACAATCCTACCATCTAAGCAGTCGGATCTGTACAATGATTCCGCGTGAGGAGCGTTCAAAAGCCAAACCGTTCTGGTCGGAAGTTTTACTGACAAATATGTATCAATAATGACATTGTGATTTTTAACTAATACCAATACTATTTACAAATAATCAGAAAGACATAGTCAACAACATAATCAAATTTTTTTCGCTACAGATCGTCACTCAAATTACACCCATAAACAGTAAGATCTATAAAACGAGCCCACGTGAGTAACATAAAAAAATTGATGGCGCTGTTCGCAGTTTGAACCCAATATGATGTTCTCAGAATATTCAAAAAAAAAAACAATATCATTTATTCAGTCTAGGCTGTTACAAGCACTTATGAACGCCAAAGAAGCTACGCCATCGGTTCACAAACCCTACGGCGGGAGACCTTGTAACGAGAAGAACCGGCAAGAAACTGGTCAAGGGCAATTTTTTTCTCCCTGTTTTATTTCATACAGAGTCGTCAAATTGAAAAGTGAGCTTAACATATCAGTAAGGTCAATTTCCATCACAAAAGAAAATACTAATAATAATATTACATTTTATGGTTATCCTAACCGTAAACAATTTTCACCTCGTAAGGAAGGACTTACATTTAACATTTCGCGCATTACAAGGTTACTGTACTGCAAGTTGTGACGTACATACAGGTCGATAGCAATTTATTTTAGATGAAAATATTTAATCTTTAAGCACAACGTTAGACAAGCAAACTGAAGTAGACCCATTTCCGCTGGCGGCACCCGTTCACGAGCATGACGCATGAACCAGCCATCGCTTCGCTCAACCATATTTTAGGGAACGTAACGACCCGCCTCACACGACACCGCCGAAGAAACGTTTGAGTGAGCATGACGTACTTCAGGTACTTATGTTAAAGTGTATAAATATAAAAAATACAATGGCAAAAACAAAAAAAAAGAAAGATAAAAGTGCACTAATATAAGACGCAACTTACAATGTTACTGGAAGACGCATCAGCTGGGTCATAATCATAAAGCGTATTTATATTCCTATTGAGACTCCATGATCATAATCAACACAATTTTAAAACCGCCTGCTCTCATCACTCACACCACACCCTTAAGCAGTTGGATCTATAGAACTAGTTCACATGAGTAGCGATCAAAAGCCGAACCGTTCGCGTCGGTTTAATGTATCGGCGGATTGATGTGTTGCTTACGATCGCGGATTTCATTTTAGAGTTACGATGTTTGACTTCACTGATATTTAGTGCTTTGCCAAATCGCTGATGGGGAATAAAGCTTGGCATAAAATCTGGTTGCTTATGCCACTTACGCATTATACTTTGATAAGATTCACGATTTCGTGGAAGTTGAGGAACGGCTCGATGACGCATTTGGTAGCGGACGAATAAACTCGTCTAAGGTACCATTCTTCCAATCGTTCCCAGGTCTTCACCTGGGAACGATGGGAACTTCACCTTTTTTTTTATGAAGTACGGGGCGCCTCTTAGCCTTCATCATACCTGATGAAGCGAGCCTCTCCCGGAATCCCCAATCACTGAGGAGCTGGCTATCTTATCTTTAACTGTTGGAAAAGGGTTTGTTTCAAGTTTTTTTCTCTCGCACAGGTGTTCAATGCGTCGAGCCTCTTAGGACACGACATCCCAGGTATGTAAGGGAGTGGTGACACTTGTATTCTTAGGCCGTCACCACGCGGCATGTTTGAGTTCACTGATAGTGTTTGACCAAAACTGTTGTTTGTTATGTTTAATAATTATCTCGAACTTCTGCCATCCACATTAGGTCCGCGTATGGGGTCACATTCTCCTTATCTATTTGGTCTCACTAATGCACCCGCAACCCAACAAAGGTTTATAGATAATCTTCTTTATAACGTTGACAGCTCCGTATTCTGTTATTTAGATGACATAATTATCGTCAGCAAAACATTTGACGATCATATTACCCTACTAAATAAAGTTTACAATAAATTAAAATCAGCTAACATCACTATCAACTTTCCGAAGTTGTTTTTTTTTTTTTTTTTTTTTTTTATTAACGACGGGGAGACTTTTAGCCTTCATCATACCTGATGTTAAGTATTGATAAGGCTGAAGATGGAAGCGAGCCTCTCCCGGAATCCTCAACCACTGAGGAACTGGCTATCTTATCTCTAACTGCCGGAACACAACAATGCTGAAAACATTGTTATTATGGCGTCAGACTTAGATAAGATGGTGGTAGCTAGCCAGGCGGACTCACAACAAGTCCTACCACCAACCAAACCGAATACAAATTGTACCCCCACTGGGAATCGAACCCGGGACCCCTGGGTCTGATACCGGTGGTTGTACCACTAGACCACGGAGGCGGTTAAAATTGGAGGCTTTTAGCCTACTGCTACCACGCTGGCCAGACGGGTTGGAAGAGGGTTTGTTTCAAGTTTTTCTCCTCTCGCACAGGTGTTCAATGCGTCGAGCCTCTTAGTCGACTTTTACGACATCCCAGGTATGTAAGGGAGTGGTGACACTTGTATTCTTAGGCCGTCACCACGCGGCATGAGTTCACTGATAGTGTTTGACCAAAACTGTTGTTTGTTATGTTTCATAATAAAATTATCTCGAACTTCTGCCATCCACATTAGGTCCGCGTATGGGGT
This sequence comes from Chrysoteuchia culmella, assembly GCA_910589605.1. Taxonomy (NCBI): domain Eukaryota; kingdom Metazoa; phylum Arthropoda; class Insecta; order Lepidoptera; family Crambidae; genus Chrysoteuchia; species Chrysoteuchia culmella. The sequence continues at coordinate 14,349,779 of OU342664.1, read as the reverse complement.
CACATTCTCCTTATCTATTTGGTCTCACTGATGCACCCGCAACTCAACAAAGGTTTATAGATAATCTTCTTTATAACGTTGACAGCTCCGTATTCTGTTATTTAGATGACATAATTATCGTCACCAAACATTTGACGATCATATTTACCCTACTAAATAAAGTTTACAATAAATTAAAATCAGCTAACATCACTATCAACTTTTTTTTTTATTAACGACGGGGAGACTTTTAGCCTTCATCATACCTGATGTTAAGTATTGATAAGGCTGAAGATGGAAGCGAGCCTCTCCCGGAATCCTCAACCACTGAGGAACTGGCTATCTTATCTCTAATTGCCGGAACACAACAATGCTGAAAACATTGTTATTATGGCGTCAGACTTAGATAAGATGGTGGTAGCTAGCCAGGCGGACTCACAAAAAGTCCTTCCACCAACCGAACCGAATACAAATTGTACCCCCGCTGGGAATCGAACCCGGGACCCCTGGGTCTGGTACCGGTGGTTGTTACCACTAGACCACAGAGGCGGTTAAAAGTTGTATTTTCATATTGTTACAGTTCCTTATTTCCATTAATACAAAATAAAAAAAACAAGTCTCCTGTGTAAGCATTGCTCCCAACCCGTATGCTGACGCATCACAATGAACAGCAAAAGGTATTTACTAAGAAGACCAGTGCCTCAGCAGGCCATCAAATGGCTGCTAAGCAAGTTGACTGTATCAATGTCGTTTTCTCAAATTATTGGTAATTAAGTATTACTAGCGGATGCTCGCGGTTTCACCCGCGTGAAATCCACTACTTAATCCCTACATACCAAATTTGATACAAACTCGTTCAGTAGTTTTAACGTGAAAAAGGAACAAACGAATAAACTAACAAACATACTTATTTATGGTAAATTTTAAATAGAAAAATATTGGAAAAATGAACTCGGCCACAAGTGAATTCTCAGACGGGAATCGAACCCGCGACCTTTGGAAATCTGGTCCAATGCTCTTTGGATTTCCAAAGGTCGCGGGTTCGATTCCCGTCTGAGAATTCACTTGTGGCCGAGTTCATTTTTTCTAATATTTTTCTATTTAAAATTAACCATAAGTATAAAAATAGCATTGATAAATGCAAAAAATAACAAAATTATAAAACATACTTATGATAAATTTTAAATCGAAAAAAATAACTCGGCCACAAGTGAATTCTCAGATTGGACACGAACCCACGACCTTTGGAAATCCAGTCCAATGCTCTAACCACTGAGCTACCGAGACTTGCGAACCACCGTCGAAATGCTCCAATACTTTAATTTTTTTACGTTGTCACATCCAGCTAGGAATATCCTTGCATTCGAATGAAATATTTTTTCAGGTGTTTAACGATCGATTAATATGCAACAGCCAATAATTTATGATTTTTTAATTTTTGCATTTTGTAATGCTATTGTTATATTTAAAATTTATCATAAGTATGAAACTAACATTGAAAAATGCAAAAACTTCAAAAATCATAAATTAAATACTGTCTGACAAACTTTTGCATTTATCATATTAGTAGGATTTATAAGATCTTTTTTAGCTTGGCTTGGCTTGGCCATAGAAATATGACGAACTCCTTTCAATACTTCAGTTTTGTAGGTAACTATTAAAGCCAAATCTAAAATGGCTGTTTTATTTCATTCCTCAAAGGGGCAAGAATTTAACCTTATAAGTGTCGGAAGGATTTTAAAATGCCATATTTCTCTAAAAGGAAATTTCTCCAAGAATAAAATATCAGTTGAAACGAAACCAATTTCATTTGTGCGTAAACGTTATGCACTGGAAGCGAGTTGCAACGAGACTTTTCTGCTGAAAGTTTGCGTTGCATTTGATCAAATTAAATTGTTACTGTTATCGGATTGAAAATGTAAATTTTAGCACAACGGCCGACCCAGGAAAATGTCACGAGCAAGAAATTATAGTAAGGAGAATAAAATTGTTATGGGTACCTACCACCATCTCTAAGCGCAGTATTGTTTCAATCTTACCATGCTATTTCGTACTACGATCCGCATAAGGTAAGCTTGTATTTTGACGGAAGTTTTGTGCACTCAATCATCTCCTTCAAAGTGTGGAGTGTGCAAAAATTTGTCAACTTCAATAAAAACAAAAAGCAAACAAACGTTATTAGAACATGATGGTTTCTAAAAGATGATGGTAGGCCTGCTGATTGTAAAATACATATTTAAAATGGGTTCTCAAAATAAAGATATCTATGCTACATACCTAACAATGTGTCTCCTATAAGCTGAGAAAGACCAATTTGGATTGTCAACCATTTGAAAATTAACATAATGACTTATCTAACTTTATTATTTTGAAATTATAAAAAAAACTTAAAGTTTGGAATAACAAACATGGTGAACACGTAAAGACTTATTTTTCGAATGACTTTTAATTTAACACTTGAACTAGTGAAATCATATGCGAATCGTTCATTAATTATATTCTTTTCAGAGCAAGCATTTTCTTTTCGAATACCTACTTATACATTTCCCCGTTAGCTTATAATACTGACAGTATTAGAGGAATCAGTGCCAAATAAGTCCAAAGCCTATTAAGCTCTCACAACGTAAAATACACGCTGTACATTAAAGCATTTCATTTTAAAACAGGCAACTGAGAACACGGTCATTATTCGCGTGCAATTTACACTGGGAAAAAATGTTCTGCCTTCAAAATAGCTGTTGTTAATTGAGACCAGTGTAAACACGCTTTTAATGTGCGAATTTTAAAGTAACACTCTTGTGTTTCGGCTTTATGAATAGTGACCGGTGTTTTTATAATAGGTATGGTGCTGCTGTGTAGGTATTACTACCCCCATTTACAAGATATTGTGGTTATGGAGATCGCCAGTTAATTTAAGTGATGAAACTCTCCTTTTTATACGTTTTGTATTATTGTTACTTGGTGCAAAACAGACTAACAGATGAGCCCGTGGCGCAGTGCTTCGTGCGGTTGGCCTGTGTTGAGGTTAAGCAACTTTCGCAATGGTCGGTCGAGAGATGGGTAACCAAAAATTAATTATTTGGTGCCAACTGCATTTGCAGTCGTTAAAACCCTAGAATCCGCATTGGGCCCGCGTGATGGGTCATGGCCCGTTCTCCAGCAGTGCCAGTGCCCCAGCAGTGGGAAAATTAAAAATGGATGATGATGGTGCAAATCAGTTCAAAAAGCTTTATTGTCCTGTGCTAAGCCAGGAACAGAAACTTACGCAACATGTTCTTCTTCTTTCTACTTCTTTTTTCCTATTCCTTGCCTTGATTATCAACTGCAACAGATCTAGTACTTGGAGTCCCGTAATAAACGACCAAGATATAATAGTTTTCATAGACTATATTGGTCTGCGTATTCGCTACGACTACGACCAGTTACCGTGCTTCCTGATAACAATATTACCAAAAATTTCGGCATACTTACCTAAATTGCCGCAATTAATGCCGGCGATATCTAATTAAACTAATAATAACTAATAATCTCTTTTAAGCGCTCGAGGCGGCGCTTGACAGACTGATCGTATTCAAACACGTTTGTTAAGCGACGTTCGGTCCGGTCAGGTGTCGGATAGGTGACCGTAAAGTGGCACTATAACTGAGCACTTCCGTGCTTCGGAAGGCACGTTAATGCGTCGGTCCCGGCTGTTGTCATCAGATAACAGTCGTTAAGCCAAGTAAGAGGCCTTGAAGACGGCTTGATAAACTCTTACACCAGAGGTGGCAGGAGATTTTTTTATGAACGCTAAGTCTTCATCATACCTGATGTTAAAAAAAAAGAATTAAAAAGGCTGAAGATGTAAGCGAGCCTCTCCCGGAATTCTCAACCACTGAGGAACTGGCTATTTTATCTCTAACTGCCGGAACACAACAATGCTGAATACATACATAGTTCTTATGGTGACAGACAAGACAAGATGGTGGTAGCTAGCCAGGCAGACATAAAACAAGTCCTGCCTTTAACCAAACCGAATACAATATGAAGGTCCCCACTGGGAATAGAACCCGCGACCTCTGGCTATGATACCGGTGTTTGTTACCGCTCCACAGAGATAGTTTTAAGTACTTCACATTAATTATTGGCTGTTGCATCTTAATCATTCGTTAAACATTGAAAAAAAAACTTGTGAATGTAAGGATATTCCTCGCATTGATGTAACAACGCTGGCCTACACTTTTGTATTAAAAATACAAAAGTATTGGAATATTGAAGAAGAATTTGACAGTGATCCGCAAGTCTCGGCACCTCAGTGGTTATAAGTTGGTTTTTGAAATAAAGAAAGAAGAAGATAGTCGCTTGCTACAACAGGATATTGACTCTGTGTTTAATTGGGCTGAAAGAAATAAAATGCTATTTAATCCTAAAAAGTGTTGTGTAATGACCTTTGGAAGAAAACAAATAAAAGCATGTCGCCAATATGTACTGGGCGATGAAAATCTAATACATGTGGAGTCAACAACGGACCTAGGTGTTATGTTCGATCCCAAATTAACATTTCATAATCATATAATATCCTTAGTAAAAGAAAGTTTTAGACGTTTAGGCTTTGTTTTACGAAATTCTCGTGATTTCAAGAGTCCTCAATTAATCAAGCTACTTTATTACGCACTCGTTCGCAGCAAACTCGAAGCTGGTAGTTCTGTCTGGCACCCCCATGAAAGCACATACACTTTGATGGTCGAGAAAGTCCAAAAGGCATTTCTTAGGTACTTATATAAGCGCAAGTATTCATACTATCCCCGGTTATATCCGACCTTATTTATTCTAGGCACTCTTGGCTTGAACTCTCTTAGAACACGCAGAGCAAGAAACCAAATTTTATCAGGTTTAAAGGTTCTGCGGGGCAGTATTGACAACACTGAGCTGCACAACAAACTTTGCCAACTATATGTGCCCGAACGGTACACACGACGCCGTGCCGGGCGTCCCCGCCACTTGTTCGTGACGCCGCGCACACGCACAGTGGCGCGTGCACAGTCTCCTCTCTGCCGCATATTGACAGATATTAATAAATTCCTAGCTGACCAGCCTGAGTGTGATGTGTTTATGGATGAATTGAGATTTATCTCACGAGTTTGTTTACAATTTTGTGAGAAATCTGAACCCAAATCCACATGTGTGTAATATTTATTCTGTGTTAATATTTTCATTTCCGTATTATCTTTCTGTTGTGTACTAGTTACTGTAAGTGGCAATATTTGCCGTTGTAATTAGATAAATAAATAAATAAATAAAATAAATAAAACAGTGGCCTGGATTACCAAAGGTCGTGGGTCCCATCTGAAAATTCACTTGTGGAAGAGTTGATTTTTTCCAATACTTTTCTTTTTTTATCATAAGTATACGAAAAATACATCAAAATCAATCATAAAATATGTCCTTCACTCACACTCCTTTTAACACGTATTCGTTCGTGACTTAAAGATAGGACCACACAAATTATAAAAGCAATTCATCTCGTTAACATTTGATACGGCTCCAAGAGCCGCACAATATCTTGGCATGGCTTTTAATAATGTTTCCGGTGATCACTCTGGCACGGTGCCGCATTCACACCGAAAATAAAGGAAATTGATGTGATACTAGCATGTAATTTTTATGAGGTCTTGCAGTTCTCTGGTAACCAGCAATGTTTTATTTCATGCGGTATATAATATAACCTAATGTGTGTGTTATATAGTTATTAACATATTTTATATGGTTATGGAAGTTGGTTTAGGGTAAGGATTTGCTCCTCTCAGGACCCGAGTTATGAGACTCAATAGATATTCCATTGTCTCTGGACATCGGTGTCTTGCTAGCAAATGACGAATTAACACGTTTACTGCCAGTAAACAGATAAATATTATAGACGTTAAAACAATAAAACATCTATCTTTTAACCGCCTCTGTGGTTTAGTGGTACAACCACCGGTATCAGACCCAGAGGTCCCGGGTTCGATCCCCAGCGGGGGTACATATTGTATTCGGTTTGGTTGGTGGTAGGACTTGTTGCGAGTCCGCCTGGCCACCACCATCTTATCTAAGTTTGACGCCATAACAACAATGTTTTCAGCATTGTTGTGATTCGGCAGTTAGAGATAAGATAGCCAGTTCTTCAGTGTTTGTGGATTCCGGGAGAGGCTCGCTTCCATCTTCAGCCTTATCAATACTTAACATCAGGTATGATGAAGGCCAAGAGTCTCCCCATCGTTGATTTAAAAAAAACCTGGCTATAACTACCAGCTTTTTATCTAAAGCGAGGTTTAGACAACTGCAGACCTTGCTGCAAGTTCTATTCCATATTTGCAACAAATATTGCACATTGATTGTTGAGGTCAAGCAACTTTCGCAATGGCCGATCACGGGATGGGTGACCATAAATTTACTATCTCGAGCTCCTCCATGCTTCGAAAGGCACGTTAAGCCGTTGTTCCCGGCTGCATTTGCAGTCGTTAAAACCCACCAATCCGTATTGGGCCCACTTGGTGAGTCATCACCCGTTTTCCTCATCCATCCATAAGGAAGGCCAGTGCCAGCAGTGGGGACTTTAAAAATGGCTGATGACGAATGTAAATAGACTAGCTAGTGCTCTCTCCAGAAATTGCAGGAAGAACTTGCGTCCCTTTAACTCCGCTAAGTCTGACGCCATAACAACAATATTTTCAGCATTATTTTGTTCCGGCAGTTAGAAATAAGATAGCCAGTTCCTCAACGGTAGAGGATTCCACCTTCAGCCTAATCAATACTTAACATCAGGTATGATGAAGGCTAAAACAGGCGATACTTTATGTAAAAAACCAATTCAATGGACAGAAAGTTGATGGATGAAAAGGAGAGGAAATCTAAAGAAATATGGATAAATTGTGTGCGTAATGATAAAAAGAGGAGCTAGTGAATGAGGAGATGACGGTGACATAGTGCCACTTGGTGTTATGGAAAGCCTCTCTCGGTGACGTAGTACGATCTACTACCATCACTATTTGCCATTTTTAACCGACTTTCAAAAAGGAGGAGGTTCTCAATTCGGTTGGTATGTTTTTTTTTTATCTATGTACGTACACTGATTACACCGATATTTCTGGTCCAATTAACGTGATTTTTTAGTTCGATGCGGTATAGTTTCCGTTTGATCCCATAAAAAATTGGTTCAGGGCCTAGCAGTTTTTATTTTATGAGCATTTTTGTTACTTGGACGATGTAATTTTCACGATATTTTGTTTATAATATAGATGAAACTTAATCTAATCTAGAAAAATCTAACTGTAGTTTACAATACAACTTAATGCAGACATTAAAAAGTGAAAAATAAAAAACCACTTAAAAAAAAGCAGAAAATAAGCATTTTGTTTCAGTCATGTGGCTCTGGCCCTCCTTATGGATTTTAAGGATCGGATCTAACACACCAAGTGATATTGACAGACAACAACTTGACTAGCCTTCCGAAGCAAGGAGAAACTTTTCGGTCACCCATCATCCCACGGCTGACCATTGTGAAAGTTGCTTAATCTCCGCAATCTATATAACTAAGTTACTGTTGTGTATTAACAAAAAACAGAGTTATCAGATTTACATTATATCCGTAATCTGAATTACAAATTTATCATTTTTATTGTTTATCTCCAGTTTCTGAATGACGACTTGGCTATTAAACGGTTTAGCGATAAATTTCACTGTCATCAGTTTAATTACTCAAACACAAATAATACAATGTCAGTTAAGTTGAACTCGTGGTTAAAACATTGTTGACTGCCCAATAATTTAAACCACGTTTAATTTCATGGTTAACTATTTGCAATTAACGTTATAACTACATTATTTATGGTTTGGTAGCGGAAAAGCTCAATGACATAGAGATTTTGCGTTTAGCCTGCGATTGCGGTTAAGCGGCTTTCGATAAGGTTAGTGTTGGGATGGGTGACCGATAATTTGCATAAAGGAATATAATGTACTCATTAATGATATGATATGATATGGAGGAGACCGTGGCGCAGTGGTTCGCGCGCTTGGCTTGCGATATTTGAAGTTAAGCAACTTTTGCAGTGGTTGGTCACGGGATGGGTGACCAAAAAAATTACTATCACGAACTGCTCCATGCTTTGAAAGGCACGTTAAGCCGTTGGTCCCGGCTGCATTTGCAGTCGTTAAAACCACGCGGGTAAAACCGCGAGGATCCGCTAGTTATGTATAATTGTAGATTCTTGTTGTCTGTTTTTTTAATGCTTTGCAAACCCTGAAGATTTTATTCAAAACGACGGATTTAAATTGCGCACACAAATAAGCGATATGTGTTTATGTTCACCGTTTCGGAATCACATAAATCTGTCTTAGAATGTTGCAATTTATATCCGAGTGTAGTATGAACATAGTATTGAGTTTATTTATGGATGTGGGTCGTAGTTTGAATTGCATGGAAAGTGCAGATGCAATATAGTATGCGTACGGTGCATAAATCGAGTTTTAGGACGGAAAGAAATCGGTAAAAATGTACAAGAAATTGAGGAAGAAAATCATTATATTTTTTACTTTTTTGTGTGTAATTTTTCAAAAACAATAATTTGAAATAAAACAACTTTTACGGATATCAAACGCGCTATATTTCCACGAACTAAGTTGCAATTGTCCGTATTTTTAGGTTTTTAGGGGTTTTTTGATTTTCCCGACGTTTCGGCACCTTTACAGCTGCCGTGGTCACGGGATGACGGTCCGTAAAAGTTGTTTTATTTCAATGAACAGTGCGCGCCAAAACATTAGATGTACGTATATAACAATAATTGAGTTCTCAGTTTCGAGATTGGCTAAAAATATCTTTGGCTCTCTGTCAGTCTGTTCTCCGCCACATTTTTCTACCGATTTTGATGCAAATTTGGCACACATGTTCCTTGATTATTTAAGATTTTTATTGCGAACGCGATTTTTTATTGAGGGTGAAATAGGGGAGAAAAAGGGGGAGTTTGCTGTAGCATTAATCAAATTTTAGAGGCACACTGAGGTCTACAAAGGTAAATCTTTTGGAAAATTCGAGCACGTCGAATTCAATTTGAAATTAGATTTTCTTCGTTACTTTTGTTGCGCAAATTACTAATTATTAGGTAATAAAATTTCCATTTAAAAATATAAATTATATAAATTAATGAAAAAAGAAACAGCTCTCATTCATTTTAGCAGTGTTTGATGAAAATTTTGCATTTTTTTTGCGATTCCAGGGTTGAAACCGTACAAAAAGTTGTTTGTAATGACGAGTTCTGCAAACAGCAACAAATTTGATTTATATTTTTTTTATTTTTTGCATTTTTCAATGCTATTTTTGTTATTTATATTTGAATAGCAAAATATTGGAAAAAACTTACCAAGTCTCGGTAGCTCAGTGGCTAGAGCAGTGGGCCAGATTCCCAAAGGTCGTGGGTTCGATTCCCATCTGAGAATTCACTTGTGGCCTAATGGATTTTTTCCAATATTTAACAATATAAAAAAATATCAGAAACATGGTTTTGGGTAAACAAAGCATTGTATACCAAAAACTTTGATTAGATCAACCATAATATTGTCAAATATTACTAACGCTGTTATTGTAGCATGCCACACACTAGTTTGAAACTCGACAGCTTGTGGATTCAGACGTAATAGTGTCCAACGTGCTTCTGACAGCCTGTAGACAGTGTGATGAATCATGGCCGAACATGTTTACAGATGACTCAGTACGGGATGCTTAAAGTTAGTAACGAAACTTATGAACTAGCTAGCTTAGATGTTGGTAAACCCTACTATCCTTGTAATGTGTAAGTATGTCAGTTTGTTTATTCGTTTGTTACTCTTTTACGTTAAAACTACTGAACGCATTTGGATTTTTGGCACAGATATAGTAGAAAGCCAGGATTATGGTATAGGACACATTTTATCCCGATATTCCCACAGGAACGGGAAGTACAAATATAATATAAGTGTATGGAATTTATATAAATTTATAAATTCCATACTCGTAACACTCAATTTAAAGAAAGACCATCTTATTAGAATCCATAACGATATTCCATAGCAAAATCGGAAATATCTAAACTATTTCCTTTCAAATATATTTTTAAATAAGCAATATCTTTTCCTTTTAAATAAAGAAAAATCTCAACGTTATCTCGTCTTGATAGAACAATTTTATTTTATCAGACTCGATGTAAAATTTTGCTAAGAAATGGTCTTTTGAAAATAACTATTGCAGCGATACTCTGCATTGCATCTCATGCATACTAAAGTAGAAAATCTTTTGATATGAAAGTCGGGTTTCATATTTTTTACCGACTTCAAAAAAGAAGATTATGTCCTGTCCCTTATTGTTACAGTCTAAACAGTCTTTGCACTGCCTATAAAAAAAAGACAAGATGAGGCACGATAATATTTGAATTATCCGGGAATCGAAAGTGGGACCTCTGCGCAGAAAGCAGATATTCCTATCCCTGTATTCGTCAAAACTATTGGGTCCACTCGTTGGTGGATTGAATAGGAGAAAATTGTACCCATCGTTCCACAAGTGTATCTTGGCAGCGGATCCATGTGAACGGAGGGGGTCCACCAGAACACCGCTATAACACGCGATATGATTCTGTCTTGCTTATCCCGCTAAGATGTGAGCGAGACAATGTCACGTTATCGAGCTACGAGTATCGATAAAATCCGCTAGAGCTTATCGCTTCTATGGCCTTCAGCTGAAGGAACACGGTATGAAGTGAGAGAATGTGTATAGGATATCTGAACAAAAAATCTAACTAAACATACCTCTTTGCAGGCGGTGGACTATCTTAAGAAGAGGACACCTGCGCGAGCGGCGCTCATGATCGCGGCGGTGTGGCTGATGAGCGCGCTCGTGTGCATACCGCCGCTACTGGGGTGGCGCGTGACGCGGCCGTCGGAGCAGTTCCCACAGTGCAAGGTATGTTGACAACACAGACAGACAGCCCAACGCCTCAATAAACACGAAAAGAAGAAGAAGAACTTAAGTACAGAATCAAAGTCGCAAAAAGTTGGTGGGGGTTCTTGAACCACGGCCATGCACCAGACTACGCAGCGACTAGAAGACCTCCCACTAGGTAGACAGATGACCTGGTGAAGGTTGTGGGGACGCTCACAGTCGATTTTTTTGGCGCTCTAAGGAGGAGGCCTGTGTCCAGCATTGGATCTCTAATGGATGTTGATGATGACGATGGAATTGAGTCTCTATTTAAACATAACTAGTTTGGGATTTGAAGTTTGTCCCATGTATATGTTTTAAAACATGAATGAGTGGATATAAATTGATCATCAGACACGTGATGTGGCTAATGAGCGTGCTCGTATGCTTAACACTATCCCACAGTGCGAGGTACATACCTTAAAATGAGGGAACTGCTCCGGCGACTAATAAGTTAACGACTAGATCGGTCGGCTTTCATGATTGCGGCGGCGGTGTGGCTGATGAGCACGCTCGTGTGCATGCCGCCGCTGCCAGGGTGGCGCGTGACGCGGCCGCCGGAGCAGTTCCCACAGTGCAAGGTTAGTTGACGAAACAGACAAACAAAAAATTATGACGCAACAAAAGTGACCAATGGAATGAGGGCATATATAATGTAGGTAGAGCCAAAGCGAGAACAAGTTGCTAGCGTCTATCTAAACGTAGTTTGGATTTCAAACAAAAACAGCTTTTTTACAATTTTCAAATTTTGCGTTAAAGGTGCGTAGACATTTGTAAACAGAAAAGTTACCAATTTTAGGTCACAAATTCAACATTTTATCATTGCATAAAATAAATACGAAATAATTGCGGAACTTTACTCGACGATTTCATGCCAAGAATAAACTGTGTAATAATCCTACAAAGTTACACAGAATGTTTTATCACCACAAACATTAGTATTCCAAATGTTTGGTCTAGATTTTAAGCTTTACCTCTAGAATAAATATACTCTGGTATTACTACCTCGTTTTATGTAGCTGTCTTCTGTAGTCTACTTACTCGTATAATCAAATGAGTACCTGACTTTTATCAAACATGTCAAGGAAACAATTTCATGCTACTGCCGAGGGCAGTTAAATTCTGTATTCTTAGACCGAGGAGAGTATCGAGGAAGTAAAGTAAAAAAATGTATGACATATTGAGCAGCGTTCCTACCGGACGTAAACGGAACTACATTTTCCTATAAATTTTTTGTCATTACGTGCTCGATACTTACTCGATACTATTTCGATAGTTTTTCGTGCTCGTTCTACAGATTTGACACCAAAACGTCGGTAATAAGAGCATCATCATCATCATCAGCCTGTGGACGGCCTCTGCTGGACATAAGCCTTTCCTAGCTCACGCCTATTGTGGCGTTCATGGGAGGCTATTAGCCTACTGCTACCACGCTGGTCAGACGGGTTGGTAGAGGGTTTGTTTCAAGTTTTCCTTCTCTCGCACAGGTTTTCAATGCGTCGAGCCTCTTAGTCGACTCATACGACATCCTAGGCATGTAAGGGAGTGGTGACACTTGTATTCTTAGGCTGTCACCACACGGCACATAAGAGCATCACATGATTTTTATTGCTACGCTTAGATAGTATTAGTTAGTAACGGTGAACACGATTTCAATCCGACTTGTGTTCGCGACTAACCACTAAATAAGCACTAAGAAAATGGCCGATGATGTTTTGCAATAAAAAAGAAATCTAGTGCACTGTTTCAGTTTACTTTTAAGCGTTTACATGTACTGGAGATACTGCATTTTACGTTATGCACTGTGCCAATATCGACAATTCATTACAGCATCACAACGCAACCTTGTTTCTCCCACAATGACGAGACTACTACCCTGTTATTTATTTTATTTAACCATTTATTTCAGGCATCAAGGCCCATACAATAAATACCTTATAGATTAACATACATATAATATATTACAATTAAAAATCATTTTGACAGCTTCTGTGCCGAGTCGGGGACACACGGCAGCGTCCCTCTGAAGCGTCTGTATACGACGCCCTGCGGCCAGAAGTCCTCCTTCATGAAAGTTCCAGCCTTGCTGGCGGGATGCGCACCACAAACGCCTTAAAATTTGTGTTATGGCGCGATTCCAGAGGCTGAACTCTCAAACAGATGTTGGTCTTCAACTTGATGTACTCCGTCAAGTCCTGCGCAGTGGTGGTGTAGTGCAGGCGGAATAGGTATATGTTATAGCACTCTCTGTGACGGTCCCTCATGGATTATCCACGCCTCGCTACCTTTGCCATACTTTGAGATAGGCTTTAAGCCACCGCGAAAATGACTACAGTTCAACTTACTACTACTTTTGTTGTGTAATCTTTATCACCTATCGAAGTTCTTCAAACGCCTTCTTTTTCAATCAAACAAAGTTGTCCGATGATGATGATTGGATCTACTTTTAAGCGTTTACATGTACTTGAGATACTGCATTTTACGTTATGTACTGTGCCAATATCGACAATTCATTAACAGCATCACAACGCAAACCTGTTACTCTCAGAATCAGGAGATACTACCCTGTTATAGCACTCTCTGTGACAGTCCCACAGGGATTGTCCACGCCTCGCCACCAATTGACAAGTTTCCCACAACTTGAGATAAGTTAGGACAGGTTTATATGCGTTTAGGGATGCGACATTGAGTTCGAAGTTTCGCCAAGATATTTACTAAGGCCGTAGGTTATACATTGGCTAAAATTATGAATATGAAATTTTTGCAACTTTTTTTATCGCTCTTTTTTATGAACAACGGGGAGACTCCTACCCCCATAAACCTTACTACCCCATATACCTCTTACCTCCAAAACTGTTTACACTCCACTCAACCTCGCAGTGGGTAAAAATGGCAGTGTGCGCTAGGCCTAACACGGAGTGGCTACGTACTCTTTGGCTCCTCCAGGTCCTTACGTAGTTATGACTTAGAATACCGATTTCGAGGATTATTTTGAAAAGGTTTTCAATGAGGTTTCGTTAAGTCGAGGACGAGTAAGTTTTGGAGGAACGACTTAGAATATGGGTGTTAGTCTTCATTATACCAGATGTTAAGTATTGGTAAGGCTGAAGATGGAAGCGGAAGAGGATTAGCCTTTCCTGGAATCCTCAATCACTGAGTATCAGGCTACCTTATCTTTGTCTGAAGTATGGCAAAATGTGACTACTTCAATAAAAACAAAACGTTCTTGTTAACATAATGGTTTCTAATAGACGATAGGTCCCGCAGAAGACGAAACAAATTATGGAATGTCTATCTAATTATAAATAAAAATCAATATTTCTTTGTTTGTCCTCCATGCGTTCCGAAACCATTAATCTGCGGGTCTACCATCATCTACTAGAAACCATCATGTCACAAAAAAGTTTTGTTTTTATTGAAATTGTAACATTTTGACACACTCCACACTTTGGAGGCGATGATTGAGCGAAGACGTCACGAAACTTTCGTCAACAAACAAGCTTACTACGAGATTCGTAGTACAAAATAGCATGATAAGATTGAAACAATACTGCACTAAGAGATGACGTCGCTGGCCCAAAAAACTTCCGGCACAAAATGCTGAAAACATTGTTGTTATAACATTACACTTAGATAAGGTAGTGGTTGCTATATAGCCAGTCGGATTTACAACAAGTCCTACCACCAACGAACCAACAATACCATATTGTTTGGCGCAGGGGTACTTTACTTGCCCTCTGCGCCAGAGGTTCCGGGTTCGATCCCGAGATAAGATAAATATTTGTGTATATGAACATGTCTATTTGTCTTGGTCTGGATGTTGAATATGTATATTATGAATGTATTTATATAAATACTAGTTATCGGATAAACATACTTATTATTATAAGTAAGTTTATCCGTTATCTAATATGCATAACACAAGTTCTTTATTAATCTTACCGTAGGCTAGATAATTAGTGTGATTGTATGCAATTATTTTTTATTATTATTTAAGTATGTGTATCAATTACCTATAATATCTATAACACAAGTTTTTAATGAAAATTACTTTAGGGTAATTTTTTTTTATTTTTTTTATAAATTTACACGTACAAAATAACAGAACGAACTTAAAGGTAAAAAACATAAATTTTGCCTGAGCTAGGAAATCGTAGTGTAAGAATATTAAAAAACAATTTAAGAAAACAAATTAATCACTTGCAAAATCAGCTTAACTATAATTATAATAAGTTTTAAGGATAAAAATATAACATTTGTGTAATAATAATTCCAGCCATTATTTTAATACCACTAGTAATTTCTTTGTCTCTTAATAACAGCTTGTACTTTGTAGCTTTGGAAAATAGTTTTTACTTTTTTCTTACGGGTAGTATAAGTAAGACGAAAGATATTATTTAATTTTATTTATTTATTTAAACTTCATTGTACAAAAACACACAGTTACGTACAAATGGCGTACTTAATACTGAAAGTATTCAATTAATACTGAAATAATTTCTACTTTATTTATTTATCGTAAAGCACCGGACTAAGGAAAAAAAATGTTTTTTCTATAAATATATTTGATGTACTTTTTCAGTGCACACGATATCTTTCCGTCTATTTTCTGTTGTATTTTTTTCCGATTGTATAAAAATTTAATTTGAAATTAACAATCGCCTATTTGGGTTGGCACTATCGCCAGCCCGACAGCTTTTGTAACGATTCTTTGAACATTGTTTCGTAGTTTTAATATTAAATTTGTTTGAGAGCCTTTGGCAATTTTATGTAACGAAAGTTTTTCTTGACAATTTTTTTTGCTGTGACAAGTATAAGAAAATTTTGTTTCGAAACTTATTGCATGATATCGACTTTTAAAGTGGTGTAGTTATTACTTAAAAAGATGTTTTTTTTGTAGAAAGAATTCGTATGAGACAATTTTGAGTAAAAAAGCTATTGTAAAATAAATGTGTTGCTATACCAATGACTTTTGGTTATTAAAGAAACGCTCTCATAATTGATTCATTAACCGAATTCAAAAAAGAAGGAGGTTCTCGGTTTTTTTTTATGTATTATTTACCATAACTTCGCCAGTTGTTAACAGATTTTTATAATTCTTTTTTTATCTGAAAGAAAATAGTTTATGTGTGGTCCCATATAATTTTTACGAAGATCTGGCTAGTAGTTTTTCATAATCTTGAAAAATATCACCTTTTGGCAAGTAGTCGTTTACCTAGATGACATTGTTGTGTACGGGCTGATTTTTAGTGTAAGTAACGGCACATGATGTAACTAAAAAATCTGAAATAAAAACCGACTTCAAAAAGTAAAAAATAAAACTTTTGGAGTCGGTGCCAGCCAGGGCATTCTACATTGCACTTTTATTAACTATATATTTTTTTGGCCTTAGCTAGCTAGAAAATCTAGAAGTCGGTTTGATTATTTTTTATAAAATGATTTTTTTTAATACTCAATACTTTAATGCGATTCCACATTTTCTTTTTTATTCTTAAAATATTACGATATTTTGTTTGGTAGTAGGACTTGTAGTAAGTCCGCCTGGCTAGCTACCACCATCTTATCTAAGCCTGACGCCATAACAACAATGTTTTCAGCATTGTTGTGTTTTGGCAGTTAGAGATAAGATAGCCAGTTCCTCAGTAATGAGGATTCCGGGAGAGGCTTGCTTCTATCTTCAACCTTATCAATTGAGTCTCCCCGTTGTTGATAAAAAATATACGGCCATTACAACTACGGTTTAAAATATCTAATTTCTACAGACAAATCTGAACTCAACGGCATAGTCCAAAGTAGATTGGAGAAAAGAGACAGATATTTAAATTCGTAGCTGCTGTTGATAGTACATTATGGACCCTATGGGGCACTGGGAATTTGAAGAAAGGAGGTAACTTTTTCTTTCATTAATTTTATAGTTTGTTAAGACTGTTTAGTCTTTGTTTCGCATCATTCTTTGATAGGTATGTCTTCAATCAATGTTATTATATATCAGTTAAAACTTTTCTCACCAAACAGAACGATTTCCATTAAAATAAATGATAATTAACAATCAAAAGTTGCTCAACTTCATCATATTCAAATTTATTAATAACACAATTTCAACACTCGCTAAAGGCGAACTTTGGCCGACGTTAAATAAATACTGCGCAAATTTTCCTCAGTTTGTTACAAAGTGCAATTAGTGTTTTTATTTATTGTTTACTTCCAGAGCTGCACTGTTTTGTTCATTGTGACAAATAGCGAAGAGTTTCAAAATTATTGCCTTGAAGTAGCTTCGATGTCGCTTCATCATCGTCATGATTTAATGTCCCCTCCACTTGGGCAAAGGCCGTCTCCACAACATGATATTTTAATTATGAGAGAAGCTTTAGTAGTGTAATTTAACCGTCTCTGTGGGGCTTTATCAGCCACCGGTATCAGACCCAGGGGTCCCAGGTTCGATTCCCAGCGGGGGTACATATTGTATTCGGTTTGGTTGGTGGTAGGACTTGTTGTAAATCCGCCTGGCTAGCTACCCCCATCTTATCTAAGCCTGACGCCATAACAACAATGTTTTCAGCATTGTTGTGTTCCGGCTGTTCGAGATAAGACAGCCAGTTCCTCAGTGACTAAGGATTCCGGGAGAGTCTCGCTTCCATCTTCAGCCTTATCAATACTTAACATCAGGTATGATGAAGGCTAAGAGTCTCCCCGTAGTTCATTAAAAAAAACTTTTGCTATGAATCCAAGAACAAAATCCGAAAAACTGTTCCATAAAAAAGTACATTTACCGAATCGATCAAATTTTCGACATTCTTCAGTGGTTCGCGCGCTCGGCCTGCGATTGTTGAGGTTAAGCAACTTTCGCAATGGTCAGTCACGGGATGGGTGACCCAAAATTAACTATTTCGAGCTCCTCCGTGCTTCGGAAGGCACGTTAAGCCGTTGGTCCCGCGTGGTGGGTCATGGCCTGTTTTCCTTATTCATCCATAAGGAAGGCCAGTGCGGCAGCAGTGGGGACATTAAAAATGGCTGATGAAGTCGACGACAAGTCTGGTCTGGTATAGTTAAAGTATCTCTGGTAGGTAATAAAAAAATCATGGTGTAAACGAATAAATAGAATGGGCTATGTACATGCAGGCCCAATGTAGATAAGTGATTTATTTTTACCTACATACATATAGGACCCTTGGTCCGTGGGGTCCTAGCGCTATAAGGCTTTTTTAAGGAAATAGCGAAAAGGTTAGTCGACATCACAGGAGACCGAAGAGCTGTCAGCTACCTCAGACAAAGAATTAGTCTAGCTATTCAAAGGGGGAACGCCGCCAGTATCGTCGGAACCTTGCCTAAAGGTTCCTTTTAAAACTTTAACTGACATTATTACGCGAAATAAAACAGTTATAAAAATCCCTAAAAGAAATCGTACTTTTAAGCCATGGATCACAGTGGGCTTACTACGTTGTATAAAACACAGAGACGCGTTACACAAAAAGCTAAAAAAAGAACCGGCAAACGATACTCTTCAAATTGTATATAAACGTTATAGGAACCATTGTAACAAAATTTAAAAAAAAGTCAAACTAGATTACGAGCGTAAAGAAATAAAATTAGCCAATAATAATCCTAAAAAACTATGGAAAGCCATAAACGCTGTACTTCACAAAACTGGTAATGAGATTCAGCCCAAAGACCTCTTAAACTTAGCCGAAACTAACGAGTCCTCTATAAACCTGGTAAATCGCCACTTTGCAAACATAGGTAAACTGCTGGCAGATAAAATTGCACCTGGAAATACACACACTCAAAACCTCAATAAGACCGACACTTCATGTTTAGAATCTTTTGTGCTACTTAACACTGATGTCGATGAAGTAGAAAAGATAATTTTAAAACTTAAGTCCGACTGCGCTCCGGGGTGGGATGATATAACAGCCGAAATAATTAAGCGGGGGGTAAAAATTATTGGACCTGTTCTTACACAAATCATCAACAATTGTATTCATCTTGGTGTTTTCCCCGATGCACTGAAAAAATCCATTATTCACCCAATTTATAAAGAAGGCGACAGAGATTGTGTCGATAACTACCGTCCTATTTCCATATTGACATCGCTATCAAAGATTTTTGAACGTATCATTAACAGCCGCCTAGTAAACTACCTGGAGAAACAAAATATTTTATCAGGTAGCCAGTATGGCTTTAGGAGGGGCAGGTCCACAGATGATGCAGTACACGACTTTACCAACTTTCTAGTAAATAAAATAGACAACAACAAAAAATGCATTACTGTGTTCCTTGACCTTAAGAAAGCGTTTGACACGGTTTCTGTACCGCTACTTATTTACAAGCTAGAGCAAATGGGAATAAGGGGAGCACAACTGGATTTATTTACAGATTATCTAACAAGTCGGTTTCAGTGTGTGAAAATAGGTTCTCACAGAAGTAATGATCTGCCGGTTACCTATGGTGTCCCCCAGGGTAGCATCGTTGGTCCAACATTATTTCTATGTTACATAAATGACCTTTGTAACTTGTCATTGAAAAACTGTAACATAGTCTCTTATGCGGATGATACTACCCTTACGTTTTTTGGTGATTCTTGGGAAGAGACCTTATTGACAGCTCAATCAGGCCTTAACACCGTTTGTCGCTGGTTAGCTGTCAATTATTTAACCTTAAACTCCGACAAAACTAAGTTTATGGCCTTCACAAACCGTAATTCTCCGAGCTTAATGCTTCCACCTAACCATCATCTCATTACGCACACTTGCACAACTTCCAACGGTGCTTGCGATTGTCCATCGATTCAACTAACGCACAGCATTAAATACCTGGGAGTATTAATTGACCACAAACTATCGTTTAATGAGCACATATCCAGAGTGGCAACCAGGATTAGAAAATTAACATATATATTTAAAAACCTCCGACATGTTCTTGATCCATTATCTCTTAAAAATATTTATTACGCTTTTGTGCAATCAATTATTTCTTACTGCATCACCACTTGGGGTGGCGCCCCGAAAACAAACTTGATCAAACTAGAAAGAGCTCAAAGGTTAATTTTGAAGGTTAGTTTGTTTAAGACTCGACGCTATTCTACTGCTGATCTATACAATGATGCTAAAGTTTTGACGGTTAGACAGTTATACATATTGAGCACTATCTTGTGACAACATCGGCTCATTCCCGATAATAAGCAAATAAGTGGTCGTAGATTTTATAAGGTCTATAATACAACTAAAGTTAATACTAGTTTTGGCCAGAAATTTTTCTACTATAGAGGATGCAGACTGTATAATATTATGAACAAACAACTCAATATCGTTAACAATTGTACTTATGAATTAAAAAACAAAATCAAGGAACATCTGCTTAAGCTCAACTATGATAACACTGAATATTTACTGAAATCTTAAATTAAATTCATAACACTTTAATACATAATATACACAATATAAATTATACATACGTTACCTAAGTACATATATTTAATATAAAACAGCTCTAAATAACTTTTATTGTTGATTGTTTTTTTAAATTTACAGCTTATAATTATACTGTTTTTGTCTTAGATTAGTTATATATACTATGTATAGAATAAGGATACCAAAATTGTCACGAGGGCGGAGATCCTGGTATCCTATAATACAGGCTTCGGCTTAGCTTAGGTGCCAGTCTCCTTACAAATAGATGCTTACATAATTTGTTGGTATTGGATTTAGACATAAGACTGTTTGTAAAGAGAAAAATAAAAAGATTATTATTATTATTATTATTATTAAAGGGATCCCTTTTAATAATATATTTTAGTTATTATATTACATTTCTTAAGATTTTTAGTTTTAGGTTAATTGTTATAGTTTCTTAATTAGTAGAAATGTAATAGGTATACTAGGTTGGTGTAATAATCTTTCACAACAGATTGTTGTCAGCATTTATAAACATGTACCATATAGAGTAAAGTAAAAAATGTTTTAAGTAGACAAAAAGCTATTTTCCTAAAACGAGATCTTAAAATTGCTTACAAAAATTACCTTGTTCCAGAGGACAAATGAAAGTGGTTCCAAAAATATGTTAATCTAGGTGTTGCTTTGTTACTTGAAAACAGTTTTCATGAGATTGCTTATCTCATCTTTATGCTTGTCATGGAACAAAGGTCTTATATAAAAATGTTCCTGCTTGGAAGAGACCGCGTCACAAGGACGCTTTCTTCAAAATTGGACAAAAGATTTCGCTTCAATCTACAGTGTCATTCGTAGAATAACATGAATAATAATAAATAAATAATTCCTTACAATCACACCAATTTTATTAAGACGACCTGTTTGGCGCAGGGGTACTACTAACCCCGCCTTCTGCGCCAGAGGTTCGATCCCCGGAAAAGAGAAATATTTGTGTGCATTTGTGTTGATCTGGGTGTTTAATATGTATCTTAATTGTGTATTTACAAAAAAAGTATTTAAGTATGTTTATCCGTTATCTAGTATCATTAACACAAGTTCTTCATGAAACTTAACGTGGGCTAGATAATTGGTGTGATTGTATGCAAATATTTATTATTATTATTTAATTATTATCTAGCACATGTTAAGTTCTATGAAGAACTTGTGTTATGGATACTAGATAATGGATAAACAAACTACGTTTTTTATAAATACATACAATTCTTCCATGCTTCGAAGAGTACGTTAAACCTTCGGTCCCGGCTGTTGTCTTTGATTACAGTCGTTAAGCCAAGTCAGAGGCCGTTTAGGCGGCTTGATAAACTCTGACACCAGAGGTGGCCACTAATCCTCACTCGAAAGGAAGAAGATTAGTACTTTGTTACACAAGGGACGTAAGGGAGCTATTACAGAACAAGATCCAATTTGGCGCCTGTGCGAGCGCAGCTCGCAAAGGGCGCTAAAGGATCGAGTGCACCCGAGATATTTAAACGCCCGAGCGAGCGAAGCGAGCGTGGGCGAATATAGTTCGAGGTTGTAATAGCTACTTACAACCTAGGTAAGCATTCTACTTTACATCATTCATGCGAGGTAAATAAAACATTTGTACGATATCTTCGGCTTCAAGATGACAGAAATCAGGCGTCCCGACCTGTTCTTCATCGGATGAAGTACTTGACATGACGAACTAACACTTTTAACTAGCAAAAAATTATAATTATATACTTATTTTAAATTTTAATACAGTCGTCGCAAGTGAACAAGCATTTAATTCAAATGAATTGCCGCCATTTTCATTGTTTGGTTACAGTAAAAAGATTTCTTATCATTTTATAAAAAAAAAATGACCTAAGAGTTTTGCAGAGCTTGAACTGAAATGAAATGCCAGTAAAAAGTTTCGTCATTTTATAAGAAAAGAAATTGGTTCACCAAGGAGTTTTACATGCATAAATGGTAAAGTGTACTTTACAATACAAGCATTCACCCTATGCTTGATTTGTAAAGTGATTTGAAAATGGAAGGTTCTATCTAAAAAATGCACTGTGTTGCACATGCCAACTTACACAGCCTCTTACCATATCTAGTAAATCCTAGTTACCGAGCAGTATGATGTAAAAATACATACATAATATACATATTTGATTACCTACCCTGACCAAGGCATATAGACATGCACACAAATATTGTCTTGTCCCGGGAAGTATTGGCGGGTATAGTACCTCTGTGCCAAACAGGTCTTCAATGAATATTATATGAACAAAGCCTAGTTTTATATTAAAAGTAATAAATTCAACACAAAATTCACACGTTTGGCATTGGTCAAATATTAGGTCTGTACCTATGAAATTGTCGATTTGTATGAAGATTTTCAAGGAAAGTTCGTTTTCCATACTACCAATTTTTGTTATAGTTACTACCGCAAGTGCTAATGCCAAAATTTTTATGTACAAGCATTGTTTGAAGAATAAGCAATCCAATGCTATATTTTTATTTAAAAAATTATGAATAATTCATAAATTATAAGTAGTAAATTTTGCTAACAAAAACGAAATACCTTTCGAGGTATTTTTATCGTTTAAGAAATGAAAATAACAATAATAAGATAATTTATTCTTGATCATTATGATCTTAATTAAATATAAAATCAAGCAATAGATGTACCCTTTAATCACAGGAGTATTGAGGTTCTCTAGAAGTGTAAGAAAAAAATCGACAATTTCAAATCAAATCAAATCATTTATTAGCCTTGTAACAGAGTAAGTTACACTGGGGTACGTCAAAATATATTTTACAGACAATACGTCATTACCGAGTTAGGTTGATAGACCTACCTACTTAAAATTAAAATAAAATTAACAAACTGAAAAATACAAGTCATAAATTATTGGGTTTAAAAGGGATACAAAAATCATAATTATTTGTCAATCAAAAATGAGGATTCCGTCAAAGTCAAGTTCATGTGTTCGTCAATTCCATAAAAAGGATTAATATTAAAAAATGCCTTAAGTTCTCTTTTAAAGTCTATGGTTTCTAAATTTGTCAGGACGATTGGTAGTTTATTGTACATAGTATTTTTTATATATTCACCTTGCTTTTTAACTTTGCTCAGGCGAAACTTAGGTAATACTAATTTATTTTTATTTCTCAAATTATAATTATGAATGTCTATTCTTTTCTTTATCTTATTTTGGTGAATATCCAGCAATCATTTATATATATATATATATATATAGAGAGATTTCATAGGTAAATATCTATCTATTATATTGTCCGGAAACGTGACAGATTAGCCAGCCATCGCCTATACTAGTTTAAGAAAGAAGAAAGACGAAAGAAAAAATGTTTACGAATATGTCCTGTCCATTGAAAGGCTTCTATATCAGCACGAAAACTATACCAATAGTAACAAACAAGTATCGTACACGTAATGTCAGAAATGTATAGAAAAATGTAGTTCCTTATGAAAAAAAATTTTTTTTGCAAAATCATCTCGGCCTCAAGTGTATTCTCAGATGGGACTAGAACCTTAGGGTATCCGGCTCATTGCTCCAACCACTAAGCTACCGAGAATCTACTCACTCGAAAGTTTTTCGTGCTATGTCTACTTCACTGGTAAGCAACTGGTGTATTCTATGTTTTTTTTGTTTTGCTCCCAGTGGAAGGTGACATATAAATGTTAATATGCTGCATTTATTTTTACTCACTTTCTTATATTGTTTGAATCCTATCAATTGAAATAAAAACACAAAAGAACTCAAATCTTTATAACAACTAAGTTTAGAAAAATCGTCTCATTAGAATGAAAAAGTTTCAATTCCAATTGTTTCTCAAAAGTTAAATGTTTCTTTTTATTTATCAATAATGAAACTCTAATTAACTTACAAAAGTTTTGTAAAACTTCAATTATATTTGACTGAATACAGTCCATAACAAGGGATGAGAAAGTTTTTAATTTGTTCCTTTAAAAGCTTCTTGACAAATTGTTTCAGATAAAAAGTGTTCACGATTTTGCATAAAAAATACGAATTATCAATAAGGAAAACGTAAATTAAAAAAAGATAAAATAATAAAAAAAAAAACATTTTTAACTAGTATGGGGCAGCCATTAATTAACTAGTTTTGCAGTTTTATATTAACGTGAATAATTGAAGATATTTTATTGCTATACTTAGTTATTTATATTTATGGTGAAATTAAAATAGTGATGGCCGATACTAAGCCGGGGGTTTTTTAAATATTATTTTATCCTTTTTCATTTACGTTTTAACAGTCGCGGTTTTTTTTTCAAAATTACTACACAAAATCTATTACTGAAAAAACCGCATCAAAATCGAACTTGTAGTTTTGGAGATAAATGGCAGCATTAGTTTGCATTTTTGTACCTAATGATGATATTTGACATTTAAATAATGTTGTAATTTCCCTATTAATAATCAATTGTATTTTTTATGTATGTACTAATTCCTACGCTTTTTTAATGGCAGAAAATGTTTGCACTTTATTAATTGTACCATTTTACATAATACCATTTTCTAAGGAATAAATGATTCTGATTCTGCACAAACAAATGTTTACTACAGCGCCCCCTGGTGAGTTGTCACCGTAACACCTATTGATGAGTGTTTTTTGGGAAACGTTTTCACGGAAAGTACTTATGTTAAAGAAATAATTAAATATTCAAATGAAAGACCTCTTAATGGTCTACTATTTGTGATATAAACGTTTTTTATATACCTTTAATTTTTTAAATAAAGCTCCATGAAAAAACTCAACTGGTCAATCGGGAAGCTACCCGACTGTACATAAAAGCAAAGAATACTAACTATTAAACGTAATGTGCCGTGTGGTGACGGCCTAAGAATACAAGTGTCACCACTCCCTTGCCTGTGCTAGAGAAGGAAAACTTGAAACAAACTCTCTACCAACCCGTCTGGCCAGCGTGGTAGCAGTAGGCTAATAGCCTCCTATGAACGCCACAATAGGCGTGAGCTAGCAGTGGACGTCCACAGGCTGATGATGACTAACGTAATAAAAGTATCCATTAACACTTCAATTACTTTATTTATTTCATGCGATTTGATAAAATATGCAATTCTTTCAGAACAATGTGTTGATGATGAATTTACTTTTTAATGAAATACGCGGATACTCTCAGCCTTCATCGTTATATCTGATTTTAAATAAATAAATAAATAAATAAATAATAATTAATTTGCCAAAGTAAGGTTACAATTCGGATCGTGTTTACAGAGATAGACCAACATATTCTGTCGCCTTGAGCAACGTGCAAATATTGATTAAATTCAATTCAATTCTCCTACAATTAACTTAAGACATTATTATATAGCAAACAAGATGTCAAATGTAACATAAAAATATTAATAATTAATGTCAACAATAAAAAATATATATATATATAAATTATTACAATGTCAATGCAAAATATATTAATACTATTGAACTATTCATACAATCTTATCCTCTAAAAAATCTTTAACAGAATAGTACATCTTCTCCATTAAAAAAGTAAAAAGCTTATTTTTAAATTTATATAATGTCAAAGTTTTTATGTCACGTGGCAGTTTATTATAAATTCGTATCGCCATACAGTATGCATTCTGAGAATATAACTTTAATCTTTGACTCGGAATACGTAGGTCGTTGTCTCTCCGACCTCTACATTCATAGTCCTTGTTTGATGCAAAAAGATTTTGGTATTTCTTAACGAAGATTCCCATTTCAATCATTGTGATAAGGCTGAAAATCTTAACCACTGAAGACGATTTAAAATTAGCTACTTATTTGATGTATTTTTAAATATCGTTCCTCCCGCAACTTTGACTACGAGAATTGAGGAGTAGTTATTACAAAAGTGCTTAACTATCAAAAAAATATTTTTTCTTTTTTTTATCTAGAATGGTGCTAAAAGGTAATGCCAATATCCCCTCAAAAGTGCTAAGTGATTTGGTTTTGTAATGTAATTCGGGTTATCAATCAAAAATGGCGTTGGTACTAAACGAGAGCATGTTTCTTTTCAAAAGTGCTAAGTAGTCCAAAGCCGTATATAGGTGAGAGTAGACTCTGATGATCCTGGTATTGTTGAACTAAAAGAGACGGTTTCAGGAATGGAATTACTTAAACAAGTAAATTCATTCCTGAAACCGTCGTTACTATGGAAACATAATTAAGATGAAAATACTATAAACAGGGAGAAGAAAACAAATTTGCTAGCGATGATTTTTATTTAGAAAATGAAGATCATAAACATTATGACAGATATTTGTGTATCTCAGTATAAAATAAGTTAATTTAAAGTACAAATATAAGAGTGAAGTAATAAATATATTGAGGAAATAATGAGCACTTAGAACCTTTTTGAGGAAATTGATTACCTACCTCAAAAGACCTCTTTTCTAATGTAGTTCACAAATAATTTTGCTGTTCCTTCAATTCTCTTTTATAATCTCAGTTAAAATTTATTTAATCTATGTATCTGATTGCATTCCATTGATAAAAAAATAACATAATGTTCCGATACAAACTTTTTTTTATAGTATACAGTTTTATGTTATCTCGTTTTCATGTCGAAATCACTTATCACTTTTGTAATATCCACTCCTCAATTGGTTTAGGTTGTAATTTAAATTGTCAAAAAAATGGGACAATTTGCCTATTAGGCCTTCCAATGCGTTAAATACCTATGTCCTTGCTAAAAATCATCGAAAACGATACAGAAGCCTAAACTACTAAATAAATGTCATACAGTCACACCAATTGTCTTCTAGCCCACGTTATATTTCATGAAGAACTTGTGTGCGGATAATAGATAATGGCTATATACATATTAAACACCCAGACCAAGACAAATAGATATGATCATGCACACATATATTTGTCTTGGCCGGGGATCGAACCCGGGACCTCTGGCGTAGAAGGTGGGTTTAGTACCCCTGCGCCAAACAGGTCGTCAAACTCTCTACTCTCTGTTTATCTAGAGATTAGCGGATCCTCGCGGTTTTACCCGCGTGGTGCCCGTTCCCGTAGGAATATCGGGATAAAATATAGCCTATGTCATTCGGGAGAAATTTAGCTGTCTAATGGTCTAAGAATTTTCTAAATCGGTCTAGTAGTTCCTGAGATTAGCGCGTTCAAACAAACAAACTCATCAGCTTTATAATATTGGTATAGATAGGACACAGATAAATCTGAGCATGAAAATTATGTAGTTTGCAGTAAATTCTCTTTTCGATCAAAAGGCGTCACTGACAAAAAAGGAAACATTTAAAATAAAATCAACACTATTCATAAATGCTTTTGAAACTATACGTAACTCTTCCATTGAAAAGAATGCTGGCGCTTGGCCAATTTTTTAAATTCCACACAAAACCACAGAGAATATTGGCTTGGATCTTTTCCTGCGAATGCAAGGGACATGGTGAATGCAAAACAGTTCTAAGTAAACAGAAATATTCTACAGGAACTTCGAAGATTTAGGTCGAAAAAAATATTTTGGGGCATTTTTACAACACAATCTAACCCACCAGCCTATTTTTAGGTTACTACGTTTTGTATTTATTGAAGTTGTCACATTTTGACACTATTCACACTTTGGAGGCGATGATTGAACGAAGAGGTCACAAAAGTGCAGTCAAAAACAAGCTTACCTTATGAGATTCGTAGTACGCAATACTATGGTAGGATGAAACAATACTGCGCTAGGAAATGGCGGTATACCCCCAGAAGACATGAAAAAGTATATAAAGTTAAAAAAGTATGTAAAGTATCATGAAGAACTTGTGTTATGGATTAGACTGGACTAGATAACGGATAAACATACTTATATATATTTTTTGTAAATACATATTAAACATCCAGACCAAGACAAATAGACATGTTCATGCACACAAATATTTGTCTTGTCCGGGGATCGAACCCGGGACCTCTGGCGCAGAAGGTGGGGTGCTATTAGACGACCTGTTTGGCGCAGGGGTACTAACCCCTGCGCCAAACAGGTCGTCTAATAGTCGGTCGTCGATAGATTTTGAAATTAGACAATTAGCTCCCTGATGGATAGAACAGTAGTTCGTCATACGGTAATTATTCCTCGTTCAACCAAGGAGTCCCAACTAAACAAGCAGAAGTTGTGATGGCATCTACCAACTGCCACTACCGCCAGTAAATCCAAATCCAGCCACTACTGCAAATGCAATCGGGACGAACGGCTTCACCGGCCTTCCAAATCACGGAGGAGCTCAACATAGTAAACTTTTGGTCACCCATCCCGTGACCGACCATTGCGAAAGTTGCTTAACCTCAACAATCGCAGGCCGAGCACGCGAAACAAAAAGCGCGGTATAACAATTATTTGAATTATGGACGAAGTCCCAGACAAAAGTTACTAACAGATACTTTTGCAACAAGCCATTCACCAGACTTCTCGAAATCTCAACAAGTGAAAGCTTGCTTTGACGTGAACATGTATCTTTAATTCTCCAGTCACAGAGAATCGGTGAACACAGAATCTGTGAAATGGAAGGACCACTTCAGAAGTGTTACCTTATGTTGAGTGGAAACAGATGTTGTTTGAAGGCGAATAATCCTATCCGACTAACATTATAAAATGTGACATTATGTCAGTTTGTTTGTTTGTTACTCTTTCAATCAAAAACTACTGAACGAATTTGGATGAAATTTGGTATGTAGGGACTTTAAATAGTGGACTAACACAAAGACTACTTTTTAACCCAAAATTTCCGCGGGAATAAGTGCTACGCGGGTGAAACCGCGGGAGGCCGCTAGTTTATTCTATGTTAGAGAGATTTTGACAGGAAAAGCAACAATAATTAACGGTTAATCAGTTTATTATTTGGTTTCATTCCTTCAGGACCATTAAGTTGAACCCCCTTTATGTTGAATTTTTTTTAAAACTTGGATTTCCACTAAGTAGAATTTCCATTATGTTGAAGTCTCTGAAAATTAGATTTGAAGTCGATTCAATTGGAAATATCAAATAGAACATGTATGGTCTAATACAAAAAATATAAAAATGAACGAACAAACGAAAAGTACCAGGGCAGCATAACCAACCAGGAGTTCATCGGATACGCGTAAGGCACTAGATTTATCTTTGACGACCTCCGTGGTTGTGGTATGTATTGTATGATGGTATAGTCTACGGCTTACCATCATCCAGTCTATTTAAAGACTCAGAAGTTAGTTAAAGTTACAATCAATGTGAATCTCCAATCTTAATAAGAAAGTACCTTAATCATAAAATTAAATTAAATAATCAAAGAAAGCTGTAACTAAGACAGAGATTTGAATATCTATCCGTTCGATCTTTTAATTTATATCCTGAGAGTAAGTGCGTCATTAACCATTGTAGATCAAAATGGGAATCGCTATCTTTCCTGATCTTGTAATAAGCAGTTTTATGGGCGAACTTTACGATTCTATCTTGACCTTTTGTCTTGTCGTTTTTACTTCGGATCTTGAGATCTGCAGTGAAAACGACATGAAACATTTTCGACTTTGAATATAAAATAAAAACATTTTATAAAAAAAATCATACCGACTTCAAAAAGTAAAAAATAAAACTTTTGGAGTCGGTGCCAGCCAAGGCATACTACATTGCACTTCTATTAACTATATATTTTTTGGCCTTAGCTAGCTAGCACCGACTCCAAAAGTTTAATTTTTTAATTTTTTAAGTCGGTTTGATTTTTTTTTATAAAATGTTTTTATTTCAGGTTTTTTAGTTACATCATGTGCCGTTACTTACACTAAAAATCAGCCCATACACAACAATGATGTCATCTAGGTAAACGACTACTTGGCAAAAGGTGATTGATATTTTACTGGATTATGAAAAAACTACCAGCCAGATCTTTGTAAAAATTATATGGGACCACACATAAACCATTTTCTTTCAGATAAAAAAAGATTTATAAAAATCTGTTAACAACTGGCGAAGTTATGGTAAAATATACATAAAAAAAACAGTCGACTTGAGAACCTCCTCCTTTTTTGAAGTCGGTTAAAAAAGAAAATAGCCCTTTAATTTGCTCAGACTCAGACGGCATTCGAACTCGCAAGGATTCTATTGTAAATGCATATTTTAAGCAATCCTTCCTCGTCGTCGTCGTCTCAGCCACATGACACCCACTGCTGGGTATAGGCCTCCTCCAAAGATCTCCACAACGATCAGTCCTGCGCAGTCCGCGACCTTCACCAGATCGTCGGTCCACCTTGTCGGGGGCCTACCCACGGAGCGTCGTCCTGTGCGCGGTCGCCATTCCAGAACCTTTCCGCCCCAACGGCCATCGGTTCTTCTCGCTATGTGTCCCGCCCACTGCCACTTCAGCTAAGCAATTCTTCGAGCGATGTCAGTTACTTTAGTTCTCCTACGGATCTCCTCATTTCTGATTCGATCACGGAGGGAAACGCCGAGCATAGCCCTCTCCATTGCACGCTGGGTGACCTTGAGCTTTCTTATTCGATCCATAGTTAGCGACCACGTTTCACTACCGTAAGTCATCATCTACTATATCCTTCCTACTAATATTATAAATGCGAAATATTGTGAGGATGTTTGGATTGATGGATGTTTATTACTCTTTCACGCAAAAAAAAACAACGGGTTGCACTCTGGGAGTGCCGGCAGGAGTGAAAACCGCTTAAACGAAAATAACGATCAAAATCCACTATATCTTGACCACAACTTCATAAAAAGTTGATGAAAACGGAGACCGACTTGATTAGGCAGGTAAATTAATTAAAACTGACCTGGTGTCAATATGAAAGTTGGTAGTAATGAGAGATCTTTATAACGGTTGTCATAAACTAATATACGTAGATCTTTCAAGTGTGAGACTTTATGTAATTTGAACTAGGTTAACGGTAAATGGTTTTACGAGTTTTCGATCAGGGTCACGTGCCCTAACGCGACTTTAACATTTTTTACCTTTTAACTGTCAAAAATTTTAAACTCTGATGTGCACAACTCCGCTAAAGAAGTTTTCACTTCAAAACTACTAAACCAATATGAATGAAATTTGGCAGGTAGAAGATAGCCTGGATTAAAACATTGAGTACTGTTTATCTTAATATTCTCACGGGAACATGAACCACTCAGGTGAAACCGCGGGCGGCCGCTAGAAATAAATAATTTGTTGTATTGTCTGATGCTGATAATACTTGTATTATTTAGTTCGGCTGCAAATTGTTACTTTTCATCTATAGAACCAAAATGTCAAAAATCTTATCAAAAATTTTACTTATTAAAAATTAAAAAATTAAAAACACAGACCCAGAACAAAAAAAAAATATCTATAAATATTAAACAAGAAAATATACTAGAAAAAAACAACTAGTCTCATGTCGCCCTGACGTGTTTTTTTTCTAGTATATTTTCTTGTTTAATATTTATCACATAAAATTTGCATTGTAAAATGCAAAATTAAAATGTTAAACTTAATTAAAATTATACATCTTTTCGATACTTCTAATTAAAAATGAAAACCGACTTCAAAAACTAAAAAGCAAAAAATAAGCCTTTTGGAGTCGGTGCCAGAGAAGGCAAGAAAAATAAAAGAGTAGGACCGCAAAGTAGAATGCATTTTTAGATTTAAAGTTTTTATTAAAAGCTTTTTATTTCACAATTTTTAAAGGTAGGCGAAGTCTCGTGCCTACACTAATAACCTTATGTCAACTGCTCATTACGTTTTACTAAATGCTACTTTCCCGGTGCTGGGACGTTAATTATTATGGAGATCTCCTGGTACTTTATCATCAGCTCCACATGATCGCAAGCATTGAGACGAGCATAAATTGCTTATTAACCACATTAAAGCAATCTTCTGTGAGTTTCTTAACAAAACACTGAAATTGCTTTAGGAGTGCCTATAATATTTAAAGAGTTCCCTGGGTTTCTCCAGGATCCCATCTTCAGATCCTGACATGATAATAATGTGACTACCTGGAAAGAATTACTCAAATCAGTCCAGCGGTCTTTGAGTAATTGAGTAACATACCTAAAAAAGAAGATTCCGACGAATTGAGAACCTCCTCCTTTTTTTCGGTTAAGTCGGTTGAAGGCCACCGACAGTGCCGTTACGTTGGTAAATTTTGGTTCTCACAAATATAGCCAGAGTCAATTACGCTAAGAAGAAGAATAACATTTTCTTAAAATAGAAACCTCTTCTAATTTCTGATCTGTAATTGTTCAATCAAACTTGCTATTCGAAGAAGTTTTCTGTAGTCGTTCCCATTCCTAAATGGGATAAGTTTTAGTCGCCAGCGGGTATTTCTCTCAAAAGTCCATGATGTTGGCTTTTATTAATAAAAAGAAACAGTTTAATTATGTAACTTAACTTATGTAGCGGTCGTGGCGGCGCTTGACAGACTGGTCGTATTCAATCACGTTTATTTATTTATTGCATGTCACAAAGTTTACAAGGATGTTACAAGTACAGTTCATGTGACACTCTGTAAGGGCGTAGCAATTGCAATAGAGAGGGCTTATCTATTATTTAGAAAATTATGACATACAAAAAAAAATCCAAAGTAACAAGTCCATCTGACTTGAAAAGAAAAAAATAATAATAATCAAAATCAAATAAAAATAAAAAAGCGTTTGTTAAGCAACACTCGGTCCGGCCAGGAGTCGAATGAGTGACCGTAAAGCGGTATTACAGTACCCGGCGATAAATATTGCACATCGACCTTTGGAAAGAGACAATCGGCTAATTTCGGCTTCGTAGAGCGTTATCTCTGTCGCACGAAATACAAACAGTCCG
Organism: Chrysoteuchia culmella; assembly: GCA_910589605.1. NCBI lineage: Eukaryota > Metazoa > Arthropoda > Insecta > Lepidoptera > Crambidae > Chrysoteuchia > Chrysoteuchia culmella. The sequence goes on along the minus strand of OU342664.1, from coordinate 14,316,615 downwards.
GTATCTATTAGGAGCTGTTAAAACAATTATGATTTGCTTCTTTTGATAATTCTTTTTATTATTTGTATAAAATACAAAATCCAAAGGTCGATGTGCAATATTTATCGCCGGGTACTGTACAACTGAACTCCTCCGTGCTTCGGAGGACACGTTAGACCGTTGGTCCCGGATGTTATCATCTGGTAACAGTCATTAAGCCAAGTTAGAGGCCTTATAGGCGGCTTGATACACTCTGACACCAGAGGTGGCCACTAATCCTAACACGATAAGACAGATAGAGAGAGAGAGAGTGTAACTTACATACATTGTTATGTCTAAAAAGAGTCTTAAACGCTAATGAAAATAATAGTTACAACGAAAACAAAGGAAAAGCTCGGCAGCGCATTGGACAGCACAGGTTGGTGATCATGGGATCGGTGTCCAAATTTAGTATCTGAAACTTATGCTTCGGAAGGCACTTTAAGCTACGTTGGTACATGCTGCATTTTGCATTGGCTTGGAATGACCTTCTTTTCATCTTTATCCGTGCATGAGGAAGACCCTTACACAGCTAAAGGGACAGCTACTTGCTGATGATAAAATACATCAAGATAATGCAGCGCCACAATATAATAAAATTGTTCCTCCTTATGGTAAATTTTAAATAGAAAAAAATTGGAAAAAATTAACTCGGCCACAAGTGAATTCTCAGACGGGAATCGAACCCGCGACCTTTGGAAATCCGGTCCAATGTTCTCTTGTTCCTCCTTTTTTATTCTAAATTTTATTGTTTACCTCATACGTAAACTATTACGTACTTGTAGATGCGACATTTCTGGCGTCTGTGCGGACCGCGCGCCGCACAGCAGGAATGTCTACGTGCCAGCATAGGCTTAGCCTACACCTTCCTAAAATAAAAAAAATAAAGACGTCACATCCGCCATTCCATCTTGTTATTATTTAGCGAGAAGTTTGAAACACCGTTGCTTCTCACCCGAAACTTCCCAAGACATCTTTGACACCAGTTAAAGTCAAAGTCGAAGATTTTTTTTTTTGATAAGGGTGAGCGTATGCTGGCGCGCAGACATTTCTGAGCGACGTAGATCTAACGGCGTCTGTGCGGACCGCGCGCCGCACAGCAGAAATGTCTACGTGCCAGCATAGGCTTAGCCTACACCTTTCTAAAATAAAAAAATAAAGACGTCACATCCGCCATTCCATCTTTTTATTATTTAGCGAGAAGTTAGAAACACCGTTGCTTCTCACCCGAAACTTCCCAAGACATCTTTGACACCAGTTAAAGTCCCTCCCTCAATTATTATAAACTCGAATCGTAACCTCTCGGTTTGAACTTCGGTTAACTTTTTAACAGGCCCGCGGCTGGATGTTTCAATGATAAAATATAAATTGTCCTTATTAAATTTGGATCGAGATTAACTTTCCGAATGTTTCGACTGTTCTTGATTAAAATGTCGAATATTGTTAGAATAGGGATGGAACGAGTTCATTCTACAACAGCTGGTTGACGAGTGGCGGTTCATAATAATGATGTGCAAATCAGAATCCAAAAAGAAGACTTAATCACACGAAATGTATTAAAAACAGTGCCGTTTTGAAGCCGTAACAAGTTGTTTTATTGACGACCTGTTTGGCGCAGGGGTACTAACCCCGCCTTCTGCGCCAGAAGTCCCGGGTTCGATCCCCGGACAAGACAAATATTTGTGTGCATGAACATGTCTATTTGTCTTGGTCTGGGTATTTAATATGTATATTAAGTATGTATTTACAAAAAAAATAGTATATAAGTATGTTTATCCGTTATCTAGTACCCATAACACAAGTTCTTCATGAAACTTAGCGTGGGACTAGATATTTGGTGTGATTGTATGCGAATATTTATTTATTTATTTTATTCCATAGGGTTGTATTTTGTCCCTACTGCTGGGGCACTGGCCTCCCTTTTAGATAAATAAGGAGAATGGACCATGAAGCACCACGTCCAATGCGGATGGTGGAATTTAACGACTGCAAATACAACCGGACCAACGGCTTGATGTGCCTTCCGATGCACGTAGGAGCTCAAGATGGTGAATTTTTGGTCACCCATCCCGTGATAGACCATTTGCGGAAGTTGTTTAACCGCCATTATCGTAGGCCATGCGCGCGAGCCAATGCGCCACCAAGCTCCAAACTCACCTTTGACTTTGACTTTGAAAAAGAAGTTGTTTTTGCTAGTAAAAAATGCACTCGAATAAATATTTTAGAGCGCTCTTGAGTGCTGCTATATTTGTGGTAACCACCATTTCGTTTATATTCAAAATTCTAATAAATTACGTCGCCAAGTTCTTTGTGTTTTCTTTAAATTCAACAAATCCCGAAAACAAATAAAGTAATAAAAACAGTAGTAGTCTGAAAACAGTAAATCTTGTTAGCTAGTGAGCTGTGCCAAACCTAACCAATTTGTTAAACGCAGAGAAGACTATAAAGTTCATACGATTTATTCTTCCAGTAACAAGACAAATTGCATTGCTTTTCTACCATCGTTGATTAGTCTAATCCATCTATTTATTTTATAAAAAATGAATCCCTATTTTCTTTGGTCACGTGAGAGTCAACTCGAGAGCTATTTTCTTAAATCATTCCTTGAAATTTCGAAGAAGGTGTTTATGACGAGATTTTGAATAAATACCTAACGGAAACGGGAACCAGGCGGATGAAAACCGCGGGTGGCCTAATAAGCTTTATTTCTATGAAAAAATGAAAGCCTGTCTGTGTGTTGTGTTTAGAAAGCGCGTTTTGACCCGTAAAATTCGCGTGAAAAAAATAATTATGTGAATGATGTATGATGATGTAATGATGAATGTTAGTTTTGGTCTTTATAAATGATTCTTCTCCACTTCCATGGTAGTACACCATGGAAGTGGATATTAGATAATTTCTATATCTAAGTATATAAAATACATACATACTGCTGCCATTACTCTGTTGTCATATTTTAATGCTATTTTTATACTTATGATACATTTTAAATAGAAAAATTAAAAGAAAAAACTTGTGGCCGAGTTGAGTTTTTCCAATATTTTTTCTATTTGTCATAAGTATAAAACTAGCATTAAAAATTGCAAAAATATAAAATATCATTTAAAAAAGCAGTAATTGTCATTAGCAAAAAATCCTTATTTGATTAGGTCTACAAGTATTAGACGTAAGTAAACACCGAAAAACATCGAAGATCACACAGAAGCGTAGCAACAATACCCCAAAGATCCTCAAAATCCCGTTTAAAAACGGGTGTCCCCTAAAAACGGGTCCCCTTTATGAATATTACGGAATTTAAGCTTCGTTGTATTTACTCGAGCTAGATGCGTGATGGATATTTTAATCCGGGTGTTAGTGCGGCCCCCGGAGGATTGATTCCTTTTTAGGGTTCCGTGCTCTAGAATAGTCTGGATTAATTTTCGTTTTAGCAAAGAATACGGAGGATGTTTAAATGGCGAAGTATTTGAAAAGACTTGAAAGGACTTATGAAATGTGAAAATGAAAATATTCTTTATTCAATTGAGCATATGACATGCATTTTTGAATTGTCAGTTTAGCCCTACTGTCAGACTCTTTTAAATGACAAGAAAAAACAAGTGCAAAAAAAAACTGTAATAAATTAAGTAACGTTATTGTTTAGAAAAATATTGGAAAAAATTAACTCGGCCACAAGTGAATTCTCAGACGGGAATCGAACCCGCGACCTTTGGAAATCCGGTCCAATGCTCTTGACCATTGGACCATTGGATAGAGCATTGGACCGGATTTCCAAAGGTCGCGGGTTCGATTCCCGTCTGAGAATTCACTTGTGGCCGAGTTAATTTTTTCCAATATTCTTCTATTTAAAATTTACCATAAGTATAAAAATAGCATTGAAAATGCATAAAAATACAAAATCATAAATAACGTTATTGAGTTATTTTATTAAAGTATCTATAAAATTTTACTAATTATTCCTATTATTTTATAAGTAAATAAACAGACTAGGTCCGCGTGAATTTTTTTCAAAGTTCTCATAAAACTAGGTGACAAAACGTCGTGAAATACAAAACAGGTTGAAATACATTCTGTTTTAGTCCATTAAAATTTGTTCTATTCAATTTCAAGCCGCGCGAGAATTCAGAATGTGCTTACTCATATTTATTTATTCTTTATTGCAATATAAAAATACATCAAATGGAGGACTTAAGGCGCATGGAGTCGTGAAACGATAATTTTTGAGGCCCTAAAACTCATAAATTAGCCTACTGATGAATTCAGAATGAATATATATTAAATATTGATATATAAACTTCAATCTGAGCATTAAAAAAAAACATAGTCTTTAAGATACTATTAAAAAAGACCTTGAAATGTAGCTGTTTTCAACTTGAAATACGCTACTGCTTCTAAACTACAAGTGATATTTTCACGTTTCTTTCAGGAAAAGATTGCTGACTTGTTTAACTAAAAACTGAGCATTTTTCGTTCTAAAATAATACATAGTTTTGACGAAAAGTGTTTTGGTGCGTGTAGCGGGGCGGGGAAATTAGTCCACGCTTCTATGCCCAAGGTCGTTAGCGATACCACGGGCCTTAATGCCATGATGCATTCTCTACTAGTCAGCGGGTGTTAGAGCTACCGTGTCGGCAATAAAGCTTTATAAAACTTACCTAAACAACAGAAAATTTAGCACAATAAAACATAAATATTCAGAATATATAAACAAAATCGGAAATAACTATATATTTAGGTTAAGGATTAAAGATTGGGGGGATATCACCGTTATCTGTGTTTACTTCTCACCTAACAAAAGTATCGCAGAGCTGGAAGTCTATATCAACTTGTTGGGCTTAGTGGTCGGACGGTATTTACAAAAAATAGATAATCATACTATATATTTTAAATATATAATTTATATACTTAAACACATACAGTGGTGGTCACATAATTAACGACACTAGCCGATTTTCATACAATCGAGGTAACTTTGGAGCGTTGGTTCTCTGCCAAGGATTGACCGAGCTGTGATCGGATAATAGCCATCCAGGTGGTGAATTGAGGACGTCCAGATTGCAATACATACCTAACTGATCTGATCAACATTCTAAGAGCTCTATGAATATTGTATGAGCCGCTTAGTTGACCACGTACTCGATACACCATAAATAGAAGTTAAGTTGTTGTAGTAGTGAATAGTTCGAGTGTCTTGAAGAAAACCCACGTTATGAGATTTCAATTTATTATTTAAAATGTTTACAGAGTTGTACAGTTACTTAGACACTAAATTAATATAACTAAAAACAAATAATTACGACTTTGGATGACGTATGTAATGTTTATAGTGAGCGCGTTTAACTCGTGATATTGCTGACGACGCGGTATGTTCGGTGTAAACCGTACAGATATATTTTAAAAAATCGGCTAAGTGCGAGTCAAAAACAGTTTTAGGAACCTCAATGTATTTTTTAAAGACCTATCTCTAAATAACCCACACGTATCGGCTTAATAAAAAAAAATGTTTCGGTCCCTTTGGGAAATGTGCTATATTTCTAAAACTGCCAACTATATGTCGTTCAAACCAATTTTCGTTGAAAGTTTTTATAAAGATCTACAGCATATATATTTTTTTAGTTTTTTCACTCTCTTATTTCAAAAGTTAGAGGGGGGACCACAGACATGGGGGGACACACACATTTTACCACTTTGGAAGTGTACATCTTTCAAACGGTTGACTTTGAGAAAAAATCGTTTTAGAAACCTCAATGTAATTTTTAAAGACCTATCTATAAATACCACACACGTATAGGTTCGATGAAAAAAAAAACAGTTTCAGTTCCATGTATATAGACCCTTAATATATATATTTATTATTGTGTAAAAACCGTAAAGCGGTTTACAGAATACATCTACCTATTGTACCATAGCTTTGGAATAAAGTGGCTGTGACATACGGACACACAGACAGACAGACATGACGAATCTATAAGGGTTCCGTTTTTTTGCCATTAGGCTACGGAACCCTATAAAACGCAAACTCTGATCCTTACATCTTTTTGAATGTTGATCAGTTGGGTATGTAAAGCAATCTGGATGGCTATTACTATGTCACAGCTCGGTCAATCCTTGGCAGAGAACCAAGGTTCCAAAGTTACCTCGATTGTATGAAAATCGGCTACTGTCGTTGATTATGTGACTACCGCTGTACATCTATACTGATATTATAAAGCCGAAGAGTTTGTTTGTTTGAACGCGCTAATCTCAGGAACTTCTTAGACCGTTAGAAAGCTACATTTCTCCAGAGTAACATAGGCTATATTTTATTTCGATATTCCCACGGGAACGGGCACCACAAGGGTAAAACCGCGAGAACGCCGTAGGGTTTGCGAACCGGTGGCGTAGCTTTTTAGACGTTCATTAGTGCTTGTAACAGCCTAGACTGAATAAATGATATTGAATTTTAATTTGAATTGTATGATAACACTCAGCCGGTTGCACCAACATTCATTTTACGAATTCGTAAAAAGTTAATCGTAATTTGCTTGTCAAAGTTTTCAAATTCCATACATTTTTTACAAATTGTAAGTGCAACCGGCTAGTGTCTGTTAGTAAGATTACGATGACCATTTTAAAACGACATTAAACAATTCCAAAATTCAAAATTTACTTTAAATTCTCTCCGGAACCCTCAACAATAATACAAAAATATTTCGTCGTTTTACTCCGATGTTCGTCATTGTTTTATAAAAGTGAAATTTTTCGCTTCGTTATATTTTAAGCCAGATGCTTTGCATTTGAGGCACGTTTGATGGACATATTTAGTTTGATTCGTTATGAAACATTTTGAAATTCACAGCGTGATTTTTCAAAATTCATTTAGAAGAATTTCTTTTCGTGTGGGCCTTGACTTCGTTACTTTTGAATCATTTAAATTGAACTGAAAATATCATTATTGTATCTGCCCCCTAATTGTCTAATTTCAAAAGCTATCACAATCCCTTTCAAAGGTACTGTGATTGTGATAGTAAACTTAGGAATTGTGTAACTTATAGTCGCAATCCCTTTCGGAACGAATGATGTTTTAAATAACACTTCATTTGACATTTCTCCATACATTTGAAGGATATTTTCGAGTGTCACTTTGCTTAGACAGTTCAATTTCGTTCATTGAATTCATTCAAATAGTGACGGTTTGAAGTATGTAAATATATTTTCTAGTATATTTTCTTGTTAAATATTTATCACATAAAAATAGCATTGTTATAGTAATTAAAAAGTTATAATTAGATGGCTGTTTCATCTTAATCGATAGTCAAACATCTGTTAAGATGTTTCTTTCGAATGCGAGGACATTTCTCTCTTTGATGAAGCGACGGTGGCCAACACCGTAGAACCGTGAATATACTGGAAAAATTCGACGTGTCCTCATAGGTCTCTGTAGCATAATTGGTTAGTGTATTGGGCCGGACTCCCAAGGATGCGGGTTCGAATCCCGTCAGGGCGACATGAAACTAGTTGCTTTTTTCTAGTATATTTTCTTGTTAAATATTTATCATGTAAATATCTTTTAAATAACGCATTAAAAGGGATTGCGTTAGATTTTAAAATTAGACTATTAGCCCCCTCTTTGGCAATAAATTTTGTTTGAGCAGTATTGCACGACACGGACCTCATCCTAATCTTAATACTTACTTACTTGGCTGGCTCAGCAACCCGAAGTAGATCTTGGCCTCCGACACTAAGCTGTGCCACTTGTCCCTATTCTGAGCGACTTGTTCCCAGTTGGTTATTTGAAGATTGCTCAGATTCGCCTCTGTGGTCTAGTGGTACAACCACCAACCAACCTAGGGGTCCCGGGTTCCCAGCGGGGGTACATATTGTATTCGGTTTGGTTTGTGGAAGGACTTGTTGGAAGTCCGCCTGGCTAGCTACCACCATTTTATCTAAGTCTGATGCCATAACAACAATGTTTTCAGCATTGTTGTGTTTCGGCAGAGAGATAAGATAGCCAGTTCTTCAGCGAATCAGGATTCCGGGAGAGGCTCGCTTCCATCTTCAGCCTTATCAATACTTAACATCAGGTATGATGAAAACCAACAGTCTCCCGTCGATCATAAAAAAGAAATATCCTTCCGGACTTCGTCGATCCATCGATACCTAGGATACGCCCTGTTTGGCGCAGGGGTACTAACCCCACCCTCTGCGCCAGAGGTCCTGGGTTCCATCCCCGGACAAGACAAATATTTGTGTGCATGAACATGTCTATTTGTCTTGGTCTGGGTGTTTAATATGTATATTATGTATGTATTTACAAAAAAAAAAGTATATAAGTATGTTTATCCGTTATCTAGTATCCATAACACAAGTGCTTCATGATACTTAACGTGGGCTAGATAATTAGTGTGATTGTATGGAAATATTTATTTATTTATTTATTTAGGTCGTCCCACCGGGCTCTTGCCACTGGGTCGCCCAAGTATGCACGTATGGCTGCACGATCCTCTTCCATTCTCTCAAAATATTTTGTACCAGCAATTACTACGATTTACATTTGTACAATAAGTTCAAGAAAGTCAAGGAATTTTCGACTCTATGCCGTTAATTATAAGGTTTAAATTTTTTGGCTACATTTGCTTCTTTGTAAAGGTGCGTTCACACTCGATAATGGGTTAGTTCGTGGTTAGTTCATTGTTATGACTAACTAAAGTCAGATTTTTAATTCAGTAGAGTAATTTGACAGGTGCCAGTGTCTATTTCAATGGATGATCTTGACAGATTGATCGTATTCGATCACGTTCGTTAAGCAAAGTTCGGCCCAGTCAGGTGTCGGATGGGTGACCGTAAAAGGGCATTATAACTGACCGCTTCTGTACTTCGGAGGGCACGTTAAACCGTCGGTCCCGGCGGTTGTCATTTGATTACAGTCGTTAAGCCGTCAGAGGCCATATAGGCGGCTTGATAAACTCTGACACCAGAGGTGGCCACTAATCCTCACTCGATAAGAAGAAGAACGTTGCCAAGCCAGCGAAGCCGGGCAGCGTCTCTCCGATGATGTTGGGCTCCGACACAGGGTCTTCTATCTCCTTGTTTTTGATTATCATCCAGGTACCTTCCTCTCTCCTGGTGGATCCCTGGATCCTCCGCAGGATTTCCTTTCAGCTACTAAGAGCTTGTTTCCTTCCTTCTGGGTTAACGTCCACGCCTCGCATCCGTACATCAGGATTGGTCTTATGACTGTCTTGTAGACTCGAATCTTGGTTCTTCTGCTGATGAGCTTGGACGTTAATCTATATACTAATATTATAAAGCTGAAGAGTTTGTTTGTTTGAACGCACTAATCTCAGGAACTACTGGACCGATTTAGAAAATTCTTAAACCATTAGAAAGCTACATTTCTCCCGAGTCACATAGGCTATATTTTATCCCGATATTCCCACGGCAACGGGCACCACGCGGGTAAAACCGCGAGGATCCGCTAGTATTTTATAAAAGGCTGCTGAGCATCTTAGGGCGCTTTTGATGCGGATATCGATTTCCTCCTGTCTCTAGTTGGTATCGGTAAAACTGTACATCCTAGATATTTAAAACTTATCTGTACCTAATAATGGTATAGTGTAATCCTAGTCCTTACATGCGAAAGTGTGTTTCCTAGATCACTACCACAATCACAATACCTTTGAACGATATTGTGAAAGATTTTGAAATTAGGGGGCTGGTCAATGTCTATCATATTGTCGTTTATATTTGTTTATAAGTGGGATTTATGTCACATTCATTGAATCGAATTAAAACTACATGCAATATTTTATTAATCTGAAATATTATTAAATTTTTGTCGCTTTGCAAATGACGACCACATATATAATTTCAAAACTGCCCATTTTCCCAAATTTCTTTCCCCAAAACACATTTCTACCCTTCATAATTGTGGGAACCCTATGAGCTTCCAGGATTCAGAAGTAGCCCGATTCATATATCACTTGGCCAGGGAGTCATTCATCATTTACGGGAACGGTGTGTCTAATTTATGGGTCTTGTGACCTTTCACATAGATTATGGAATGAACAGAGGGGTCAGTAGTTGAAGGTAGTTTAGTGCCTATTTAGCATCTGAGATGAATACTTTAATTTCAATTGTTAGTTAATATTTTTTTGAATATTACTGTAAGGGCCGGTTTCACCACCTACTGATAAATTTTGGATAGCTGTTTATGATGCCATGACGTTTTCTATCGTCAGACATACCACATTTATTTTACCTTCCATTCCTTTTATAACATTTATTTATTTATTAACACTTTATTGCACAAACAGCAAAAGGCGAACTTAACGCCCTTAGGTATTCTCTACCAGTCAAAGTCAAAGTCAAAGATTTTTATTCAAATAGACTTATAGATAAGTACCTTTGAATAGTCCAACATTTTTTTTCCCTACCAGCCTATTCAGGACAGTCAACCGGAAAGGGTGTGGAGGGGAAGTCACGACGGCAATAGAAGTAGAGAAGTGTTGAACATAAAGTAATAATAAAATAAAATATAAGAATTAAACATATTATATACAAATACCTACAAATGATACCAATACATAAATATATTTATAAAACCGATATACTAATCATACATACTGCTACAACATAGGTACATAGGTACATTGATATAATTACCTAACCTATATATACATATAAATACACAACATAATCAGCATAAAATAACATTAGTCAGATATAACATTCATCATAGCAATGCGGTTCTGCGTGAACCACTGTCCGCCCTCCCGACATGATGAGTGGCAAACAACATGGCCGCTATTACTAAAGTTATTGAATATTTAATTTTAAATATGATTACTATTACATAATTAACACATTCACTGCTAAAGTCTTTAATATAAAAAAATCTTGTTAGGTCAGTCTCGTCACACTTTTTTTTTAATACACCACCCGGTTCCGAGTGGTCGGCACCAGTGTTAGCGCATACCACCATATATATCAGCATAGCGCATTAAATAATACTAAACTTAGTATCTATTTTTTACACAACCAATAACAACAATAATACGTAACTTTATTTCCATACATACAATTAAAGTAAAGAATATTCAAGATATCTTTGAAACCTAAAAGTACGGATAGATGAAAATTATGTGCTACACATGTTTGCCAAATTGCCTGTTGAAACAAATAGTAACTTCTAAATAAACGCTTTGTACCATCGGGAAACTTCCCGCTTGACCAGTCGAGTTTTTTGGGAAACATTTTCTCGGAAAGTACTAAGGTTGAATAAATAATTTAGTATTCAAATGAAATACCTGTTAATGTTCTATTATTTATGATATAAACATTTTCTATATGTATATTACTTTTTTAAATGAAACTCACTAAAAACCTCTACTAGTCAACCGGGTAGTTTCCCGACTGTAATAAATAAATAATTGCATACAATCACACCAATTACCTAGCCCACGTTAAGTTTCATGAAGAACTTGTGTTATGGATACTAGATAACGGATAAACATACTTATATACTTTTTTTTTGTAAATACATACATAATATACATATTAAACACCCAGACCAATACAAATAGACATGTTCATGCACACAAATATTTGTCTTGTCCGGGGATCGAACCCGGGACCTCTGGCGTAGAAGGCGGGTTTAGTACCCCTGCGTCAAACAGGTCGTCGTCATATAATTATTCAAATAAAATTAGCCACCAAATTTTGCATTTATTACCGAAAACACTTAACATTTTCGCTTCTGCTAATGTCTATTTACAAAGCAATAAATTCAAAAAGTACCACAACTGTTATAAATATAAAGTATTTATTCTTTGGCCGTTAAAGCCATGCTTGAGATTAATAGGCTGTTACACGGATTTGTGAATTTTGCGAGAAACCGTTTTAGTTCTAAGTGTTTGTTGTATAACAATTTAGGGTGCATTCACATAGGTACAGCATAAAGAGTAAATTGTAAAAAAAAATGTTGATTGTCTTTCGTATGTTTACTCAAAATCTCAAAATCATTTCTATAACTCATGGTTGCAATTTATGGCGCTCCGGGTCATATTTGCTTCAATTTCTGCCCGGCAACTATTGTTGTCTTATGCTGACTTTATACTCTAGAGCAAGATGCATATAGTTAGTTGCTAGCCAGACATTTCAGCAAAAATATGACCCGATTTGCTCACCATTGCGAACAAGTTCTGTATGGAAGCAATTCTGGTGTCGAGAAAAAACAGCGTTTCAAATCAAATGTTGTATGAAACAGATGTTGCTCATCATCCCTGTGACTTAGTGCACTAAGTTCTCATTCACTCCTCCTTTTCTTCCATCAACTTTCATGTCTTATCACCTTTCTAAAAATATCCTCATTAATCATCCTTACTCATAATCATAACATCTCTCCTCAAAACCTAAACACTTGTTTTGACAATTCAAAAGAGCTTACTAACACCCATATTCTAAGTCGTTCCTCCAAAACTAACTCGTCTTCGACTTAACGTAACCTCATTGAAAACCTCTTCGAAATATACCTCGAAATCGGTATTCTAAGTCATAACTCCGTAAGGACCTGGAGGAGCCAAAGAGTACGTAGCCACTCCGTGTTAGGCCTAGCGCACACTACCATTTTTACCCACGACCAGGTTGAGTGGAGTGTAAAAAGTTTTGGTGGAACGACTTAGAATATGGGGGTAAGTCCAATTTAATAGGTATAGATTATTTTTTACTTTATGACTAGAATCTTGCTCGTTCACACGATGATGATTCGTGATTTTTGACGTAGGTATCGTTTTTTCCGCTATTCGTTGATTTTAAATTCTCGTGTTCACACACATCATGAAACGTGAAAATGATGGACCACGTATCGTCATTTAAATTTTTGACGGATCGTCAATGATGGGTCCCTTGTGAATGGGCACAAAATATCCACCATAACCCACATAAAAGTGGGCTATTCGGTAACCCACAGTTTCGTAAGGTCATCCGAAGACGTCTGGCGTCCTCGGGTATGTTTTATCTGTCGGGAGCGAGCTTCAGCTCTATGAGCGACATACTTGCTCGCATACCTTCTTTTATTGCGTACTGGTGCAAGACATAAGCGGCAAACGAAAATAAATTAAAAAACTAACGACGACTTTGGTGTAGTGAATCAAAACGGTTCAGACGTTGGACTGCCGATCATGTCGTCGTGGGCTGAATCCCAACAGGACATACATATAAAGTGTAATAAAATTTCTCTCCACTTTTCTACAGGGAATATCTTTATTTTCCTTTCATAGTGGTACTAAGGATACCAAGGCACTTGTACCATCAATCAAGGGTGATTAGCAATCAATGATCAAACAGAAGAGAAAATAAAATGGCCTGTTATTTTTAATTTAAGACAAAACACGAAGAGTACTGCCTTGCCTAACTATCGGACTTTCATCGTACATTGTGTGTCCTGCACGCTAGAAGATCTTATGACAGCATCCAACAAAGCTTTAAATTTGCTAAGTTCTGGGCCACAACACTCCAGTGTCTAGTGTCTGCCATTCGACAAGCTAAGAAGACGATTATATAAATCATTAAAAAACTATGTTTTCTCATTTGGAATAGGAAAAGGTTACGTTACAATGGGGTTGGCATGCAAGACTGCAAGACTAAAACCCCGGTCTCTTCACTAAGAAAAAAAAATAAGTTAAAAATAAACTATCAATGTTTTTATTTATTTTCTATTACGGACTAAACACTGCACTAAGTCACTTCCCGCTACAGCTTATGCCTTAACCGCTCCCGCTTAAATAAAAGACGGCATGCGTTCCGACCGTGCTCGGTGCAAGCTATAATATTCTGCGCCTGTCTGCGGGATATTCTGTCGCGGGTTCGCTTCCCGGCAGAAGTTTATACGACATACTTCACGTATTTACAGTTTAAGATTAATTTTTGTGGTCAAAATGCAGTTCCCGGTTTGTAGCTTGAATTTTAATTTTCAGACGTTTGAAGGAGGCGATTATAATATTAGTTTTTAGTGTATTTGATGTGATGACCTATATGGCGCAGAGGTTGATGGTTCGATTACCGCACAAGACAAAACATTTTAATACAAAAACTATTTCGGAGATTTATTTAGAGTGAGAGCTAACATTTATATTATTGCCACTTTTATTGAAGTTTTTTATAAATATTTATTCTTTGGCACCCATCTTTCGTGGATTAGTTATAATAACGATTTTAAGATTTTCTGTTATGTAGTTTAACTTTGTCGTGTTTGGCTTTCCCGACGTTTATTAATTTTTTATTTATTTATCTTTATTTAGAAAACCAACAGCTTTAACAATGCTTATATAATAACTTATGTAAATCTATAGTAAGCCAATAACAGGTTTCCCTTAAATAAACCAATAATTTTGTGACAAACTCTAGTGGTACAACCACCGGTATCAGACCCAGTGGTCCCGGGTTCGATTCTCAGCGGGGGTACATATTGTATTCGGTTTGGTTGGTGGTAGGACTTGTTGTAAGTCCGCCTGGCTAGCTACCACTATCTTATCGAAGTCTGACGCCATAACAACAATGTTTTCTGCATTGTTGTGTTCCGGCAGTTAAAGATAAGATAGCAGTTCCTCAGTTATTGGGGATTCCGGGAGAGGCTCGCTTCCATCTTCAGCCTTATCAATACTTAACATCAGGTATGATGAAGGCAAAGAGACTCCCCGTACTTAAAATGGTCCAGCCGTTTTCGAATAACCGGTGAACATACATAAAAAATATACTTGAGGAATTGATAACCTCCTTCTTTTTTGAAGTCGGTTAAGAATGGGAAAATTCCTTTTCATGGTCATATTTAACGCAACAAGACTTACTAGTTTCTATTGGACTGAAGTTCCCAACACACATGATTATACTCAGGTATATTCTCTAAAAGCATAGACGGCTTAACATATCCCCCGAGAACTTAGCAAATGCAATTAATAGTTGAGGGCACGTTCCTGATATAATTACCCCGATTTCGGGGTGATTACCCCAGTTCCTAACAATACTTGCGGCGGAGTTGCCCTGTTAAAGTAAACGCTACCCATACGGTGTGGTAATAACCACTAATATGTACTAACCGCTTAAGGGCAGTTTGCACGACATTTCAAGTTGATGTACTTATCGCATAAAGAGTGAGCACACTAACATTTAGGTTCTATTTTATTTACCAACTTCAAAAGATTTTGGAGGTTCTCAGAATTATTTTTATTGCTGTATTTAACTGATCTCCGCCCTTTAGGCGCATTTGGTCCAATTCGAAGTTGATCCAATGTAAAAAATGTACAATTCACAGTTAGTTCAATTCGCATTTGGTCAAGTTCGCAGTTTGCCCAATTCGCAGTTAGTCCAATTCGCAGTTGGTCCATTTCGCGGTTGGGCCAAAATTTATTTGTGAAAGTTCAAAACCGAACACATTTTGACGCGATTCAACTCATAAAGCTACCGTGCGAATAGCATGCACATGTAGCTCTTGACCACGACTACTTGCGCAAGTAGCCTGTGTCTTTACTTGCTCCAGTTATATGCACCATGTATAAGTACAAAGCGAGTAACTCGAACAAATAGCTTGCGCATATTACTCACGCGTGTAACCCGCATCTTTACTTGCTCCAGCTACATGCACCGTGTACAAGCACCCTATTCGAAAGTACTTATCTATAAGTATATTTGAATAAAAATCTTTGAATTTGACTTTGACCTATTCAATGCAAACAAACAAAAAAACAATAAATTTTTTCCTCTTTATAATATTAGTATAGAAGTATAGATTATAGTTATAATAAGTTAAGACTAAGGTTTTATGCAGATAATAAGTAGATAAATAAAATTCAAATTCAATATCATTTATTCAGTCTAGGCTGTCACAAGCACGCACAAAGAAGCTATGCCATCGGTTCACAAACCCTACGGGCGGGAGACTTTGTAAAGAGAAGCGAGGTAACTCCAACTGTGGTAGTGTAACTATGTTGTTGAGTTACTGCTTATCTGCTTAATGTAACAAACTTAAAGGTAATATGGTAAATCTATATATAAGTGGCATACGGGTGTCACTGTCAAATTAACTTTTAATAAAGTGAAGAGAGGTTAAGCCTTTAAGCAATAAATTATTCTGTAATTTACTTATATAAACCATTATCAATATGAGCTATAACAATTAAAAAGAATCATGAGTATAACTTGAAAAAGTTGAAGTAAAATAGAATATTCAATATTCATTAGCCCTAATTTCATAAGATTTAATTAATTGATTATATATTTATATATTTGAAGAACCGGCAAGAAACTCGTCAAGGGCGATAATGATATTGAACTACATTTACCTGTTTTTTAGGCCAAAAAGACATGAATACTAATACACTATTATTATTAGTAGACTGTGTTACTAATAAATTGTCAATTTATTTTATCGTATTTTATTTACTACTAGAGGCCGCTCGCAGATTCACCCACGTGGTTCCCGTTCCCGTGGGAATATCAGAATAAAAAATAACTTATGTTCATAACCAGACTATCTACTACCTGTGTACCAAATTTCATCCAAATATATTCAGTGGTTTCTGAGACTATTCAATGCAAACAAACAAACAATTCTTTCTTCTTTATAATATTAGTATAGAAGTCTATAGAATAATTTTATTTATTACAACAACTTAGGTTTAATTTTACAGTATATTGTGGCCTGAGTTTCCTTAAGGCGCATTTGGTCCAATTCGCAGTTAGTCCAATTCGCAGATGGTCCAATTCGCGGTTGGTCCAATTCGCAGTTGGTTCAATTCGCATTATTCTGATATTCCCACGGGAACGGGAACCACGCGGGTGAATCTGGGAGCGGCCGCTAGTAGTAAGTAAAATACGATAAAATAAATTGATAATTTATTAGTAACACAGTCTACTAATAATAATAGTGTATTAGTATTCATGTCTTTTTGGCCTTAAAAACAGGTAAATGTAGTTCAATATCATTATCGCCCTTGACGAGTTTCTTGCCGGTGCTTAAATCTTATGAAATTAGCGCTAATGAATATTGAATATTCTATTTTACTTCAACTTTTTCAAGTTATACTTATGATTCCTTTTAATTGTTATAGCTCATATTGATAAAGGTTTATATAAGTAAATTACAGAATAATTAATTGCTTAAAGGCTTAACCTCTCTTCACTTTATTAAAAGTTAATTAGACGGTGATACCTGTATGCCACTTAAATATAAATTTACCATATTAACTTTAAGTTTGTTACATTAAGCAGATAAGCAGTAACTCAACAACATAGTTACACTACCACAGTTGGAGTTACCTCGCTTCTCTTTACAAAGTCTCCCGCCCGTAGGGTTTGTGAACCGATGGCATAGCTTCTTTGACGTTCATAAGTGCTTGTGACAGCCTAGACTGAATAAATGATATTGAATTTGAATTTGAATTATCTACTTATTATCTGCATAAAACCTTAGTCTTAACTCATTATAACTATAATCTATACTAATATTATAAAGAGGAAAGATTTGATTGTTTGTTTGTTTGTTTGCATTAAATAGGTCAAAGTCGAAGTCAAAGATTTTTATTCAAATATACTTATAGATAAGTACTTTAGAATAGTCCAACATTTTTTTTCCCTAACGCAAGAAACTTATCAGCTTTAACATTAACAACAACATTTACAATGGAACATGTTGTTGCCAAACACAAATCTACAATCTTGAAATATATTTCATAAAACATTTTATTTAAAAAAAAACCAACCGACTTCAAAAAGTAAAAAATAAAACTTTTGGAGTCGGTGCCAGCCAGGGCATTCTATATTGCACTTCTATTAACTACCTATATTTTTTTTTGGCCCTAGCTAGCTAGCACCGACGCCAAAAGTTTTATTTTTTACTTTTTGAAGTCGGTTTGATTTTTTTTAATAAAATGTTTTTATTTCAGATTTTTTAGTTACATCATGTGCCGTTATTTACACTAAAAATCAGCCCATACACAACAATGTCATCTAGGTAAACAACTACTTGCCAAAAGATGATTGATATTTTTCAAGATTATGAAAAAACTACTAGCCAGATCTTCGTAAAAATTATATGGGACCAAATTGACAGTGTACCCGATCGAACAAAAAATTAAATATTAAAATCGGATCACCAACACCGGAGTAATCGGTATACATACATCAGACAAAAAAAAAAAAAAAAAAAAAAAAAAAAAATTGAATTGTGTACCTCCTTCCTTTTTGTTGAAGTCGGTAATAAAAGGAAAATTTTCTCAAACAGTTATTAGAATATTTTCCTCTTACACAATTTACAATAGTTATGTTTTAATATTACATCCATGCATTTTGGTCTTTTTAACATATATTTTAAATCTATTCAAAGGCTCCGAAACTACTGATCGAATTTGGATGAAATTTGATTATAAACATAGGATACTTTTTATCCTGACATTCCCACAGGCACGTGAACCAAGCGGGTGAAACCGCAAGCGATCGCTAGTAATATTATAAATACGTAAGTGTGTTTGTTTGTCCTCCCTTTACGCACTAAATGAGCAACCAATCGACTTGAGTTTCAACATAAAGTTAGTTGAAAAGACGGAGAGTAACACTTCTTATCTGAAATTCCCACGGGAACGGGAAAACCGCGGGTGCTAGCTAGTCTATACTAATATTATAAAGAGGAAAGATTTGTATTTTTGTATGTAACGAATAAACTCAAAAACTACTGGACTGATTTTGACGAAATTTGGTATAGAGAATCCTTAGACCCCAAGTAGTAACATAGGCTATAAATGATAACAAAATTCCCACGGTAACGTGAACCACGCGGGTGAAACCGCGCCCGGCCTCTAGTATTAGATAATTTGGACTGTGATCAAGACCACTCCCACAATTTCTTTGTAAAATAAAGTATCTCTTCATTTTACAAAGTAAACTAACAAAATCCAAAAGGCTTCCGCTCGAACCGAACATATTTACTTTGTTAATTTACTTCACAAACTTGCATCTCCGAACCCACGAGTGACTAGGCAGAAGTAAATGAGGTGGCTAACTGTACAATATATATTGTTGGCCAGTGACTTGTAGTTATTTAACAACGTACCTACATAACTTTTAACCGCCTCTGTGGTCTAGTGGTACAACCACCGGTATCAGACCCAGGGGTCCCAGGTTCCATTCTCAGCAGGGGTACATATTGTATATGGTTCGGTTGGTGGTAGGACTTGTTGTAAGTCCGCGCTAGCTACCACCATCTTATCTAAGTCTGACGCCATAACAACAATGTTTTCAGCATTGTTGTGTTCCGGCAGTTAGAGATAAGATAGCTAGTTCCTCAGTGATTGAGGATACCGGGAGAGGCTCGCTTCCATCTTTAGCAATCATCAATTATCAATACTTAACATCAGGTAAGATGAAGGCTAAGAGTCTCCCCGTCATACATAAAAAAGTAGATAAGGAGATTGTATGTTCTTTTAAGGATTTTTTGAATTTTTGCATATTTCAATGCTTTCTTTATTATGATAAATTTTAAATAGAAAAATACTGGAATAAATCAACTCGGCCACAAGTGAATTCTCAGATGGGACTCGAACCCACGACCTGTTGAAGAGCATTGGACCGGATTTCCAAAGGTCATGGGTTCGATTCCCATCTGAGAATTCACTTGTGGCCGAGTTAACTTTTTCCAATATTTTTCTATTTAAAATTTATCTTATGTATAAAAATAGCATTGAAAAATTAAAAAAATCAAAAATCATAAAAAATAAGATTGTATGTGCGTCGGTATGATTGTTTTTTGTGTATGTCCACCGATTACTCCAAGACGGCTGGACTGATTAAATGATTCAAACATTATTACATCAGGATTGTAACCAAGTTGCTTCCATTTATTGTAATTTTTATAGAATAGAATAGAATAGAAACCATTTATTAACAGGTTCAGAAGTTTTCAGGAAATTTTGAAAATAATGTCTTTTTCGTAACGCAGAGACATATGACATAATTTTTTGTGATCCTTTTTAGTGTAAGCAATAATGGGACTATTTTATAACTTTAAAAATAAATAAATGACAAAACTTTTTAAACAAAATTAAAAACCAATTTTAAAAAGTAAAAAACTGGCCTTTTGCCGTCATTCACTATTGCACTTTTATTAAAATTAGGTGTCCAACTGTCCGATTTTTGAAGTTATTTAACAATGTATAATATTTTATTTACTAAGCTTTTCCTGGTTTTTTTTCAACAACGTAGGACTTGTTTTATTTCAATTTATTTATCACTATGACTATTTTATAGTAAAAAAAAATAAGAAATGATAAAACTTTTTATACAAAATTAAAAACCAAATTCAAAATCTAAAAAATGGGCATTGTGGTGGCGTCATTCTATATTGCACTTTCAATAAAATTTGTCTGCAACGTGCCCATTTTGGGATTGAGTGCATGCACGCGACTTTCGGTTTTAAACATCACAGACAGGGTGTATTTTACCGCGCTACTTATTGGATGTATATCTTTAAGTGACGTTAGAGCAGCGCAGCAACGCGGCAAAATACACTCTATGTGTGGCAATTTAGACCGAAAATCATGTAAATTCACCAAATGAAAATCAACTTTGTCTAAAAGCTTCCACTAGAAACGGTTACAAGGTGGTTAAAATTTAAGGAGACCATTGAAGTAGTAAATATTATTTATTGATGCTTCATATTTGAACTAGTAACCGCCCATTTCGTTGTGTGAAATTTCCTTCAGTCCCCCCTTATGACATTTCATCCCTTATTTCACACCTTTTGCGGTAGATTTTCTTTCATAATACTTTTCCCATTGACATACAATTATAAAAAAAAAAACGTATAACTCTATTCCTAAAAAAGTTTTCTATTTATGACATTTATTGTTTCACACCCATATTCTAAGTCGTTCCTCCAAAACTTACTCGTCCTTGACTTAACGAAACCTCATTGAAAACCTCTTCGAAATACTCCTCGAAATCGGCATTCTAAGTCATAACTCCGTAAGGACCTGGAGGAGCCAAAGAGTACGTAGCCACTCCGTGTTAGGCCTAGCGCACACTACCATTTTAACCCACGACGAGGTTGAGTGGAGTGTAAAAAGTTTTGGAGGAACGACTTAGAATATGGGGGTAAGACTCGTCATAATCTATACCAATATTATAAATAGGAAAGATTGAATTCTTTGTTTGTTTGCATTGAACAGGCTCTGAAACTACTGAACGGATTTAAATGTTTAGTACACAGATAGTAGATAGCCTGGTTATTAACATAGGATATTTTATCCCGATATTCCCACGGGAACCACGCGGGTGAAACCGCGAGCGGCCGCTATTAATATTATAAATGCGTAAGTGTGTCTGTTTGTCCTTCCTTCACGCCTAAGCAACCAAAATTTGGTACACAGATAGTAGATAGCCTGTTTGTGAACATAAGGATACTTTTTATCCTGATATTCCCACGGGAACGAGAACCACGGGGCCCATAGTTTTAATTTTTTGTATCTTTCAATCTGCTTCACTGTTTTGGTTTGAAAAGCAGAATAAAAAATACAGTCAACAGTACGTCAGGCTCTGCATATATAGCGCGCTATATCCGCTATATCGCGTGATATAGCGGTGTTCATGCTAGGGGGGCTGTCTTGCGGAGTAAGCCAGACAGCATGATGCGCTATATCATATCCCGTGATATAGCGGTGTTCATGCTAGGGGGGCTGTCTTGCGGAGTAAGCAAGACAGCATGATGCGCTATATCATATCGCGTGATATAACGGTGTTCATGCTAGGGGGGCTGTCTTGCGGAGTAAGCAAGATAGCATGATGCGCTATATCATATCGCGTGATATAGCTATGTTCATGCTAGGGGGGCTGTCTTGCTTACTCCGCTACGATGTGAGCGGGATGTTATCGTGTCGATAAAAGCCAATCATGCTAGGCCCACAGGCCCTGGGTTGAGACACAATAGATATACCAATGTTCTCTGGACACTGATGTCCTGCTAGCAAATGACGATTCAAATTAGCCATTTTATGATGTACTGTCGCTATCTACGTCGACTATTTCTTCCGCCCTTCCCATACCTGCATCGTATAGGGATAGAGATATGTATAGGGAAAAGGACCAACTTTAATCACCTAATAATTCACGATTACCACGGAAATCCCTTAACGCCCTAAGGTTCTTGAGGTTTTATTAAGGATCGTCTGTCCGGGTCTTAAGGTCAACCGCGAAAGTTTCTCTTTATATCGGATTCTATGGGAATGCTAGGGATTAAGCCGCCATACGACGAGAGAACGACGCGCGAGGGAGCAAGACCCTTTTTGTATTTTTGTATTTTTGTATTACAAACAGTATTAAAAAAACACAAATTATTAGATCTTAATGAATTAAAACAAAACAAAAGGAAACAGAGAACACTCATTCGAATAAAACCATATAAAACGGCATTTGCTGGACGCCAATTTAATAAAATATCAACACACTTATACAACAAAATAAATAAATGTCTTAGTATATATACAAAAAATTCACATAGTATAAAAATATGTATAACTGAATGGCTAAAAACTTTAACCTATAGCGAAACAGAAAGTTTATTAAAGTTTATAGTATAATATACACATGCATACACATACTCACACACACACACACACACACACAAACACACACACACACATACACACACACACAAACACACACACACATACACACACACAAACACACACACTCAAAAACACATACACAGCAACACACTCACATACTCACACACGCACACACAAATATTCTTATAAGTCAACAGTAATGTTATAAATTTAGCTTTTAAGTACTTTAGAAATTAAAACTAGAAATATTATAAAGCTATTGTTATGGAAGAGCGGAGCCTTCTGTCACAGATATTTCCATGTCTAAAAGGAGGCTCCAGTGCTAATGTTGTTACAATGTTTCTAGTGCTGAAATAAAAGTTTTTTGATTTTTGATTTTTGAGACCCATTTTGCAGTTTACGCGAAAAAAAACACGAAATCACTTCGTAGTAAATAACTGTAGCGATGAGAAGTGACAATAAACGATTCTAAATATTATTAGTGTCAACTAATTAAACCAATTTCCTTTCTTCCTTTGAGAATAATCTTGTTTTTTGTTTTTTTTAGGACCCCTAAAAAAAACAAAAAACAAGATTATTCTCTCTATTATGAAAATAAAAAGTGTCGAGGTAAAATCATAAAATCGTGTTTCTGAAACATTAAAAATCTATATATCTTATTACCAGATTTGTAACAACTTTAACCGTCCTATTGTTTTATAACAAATAGTATGTACTTTGTTCTTTTAGTATCTCTCCGTTTCTGGAGATATAGAAATACAACTGTAACTTTGTAATGATAAATTTTAAATAGAAATATATTGGAAAAAATCAACTCGGCTACAAGTGAATTCTCAGATGGGAATTCACATCCATCCATCAGAGAATTTACTAGTGGCCGAGTTGACTTTTTTAAACGCAAAAATCCAAAACTCATAACAAAATGTTACTTATTGTGTTTCTTGCGCAATTGTGTTCACTCTCTCTTCATCACTGGTCTGTATTTTGACATACCTCCGTTGGTTCCGATATCCATAACCAAGTGCTTAATCTACTTATTAGCATATTATTATCGATATGTGATGTTGTATTATTTTTATTTATTTTTATATAGGTACTAACTTCCGCCCGTGGTTTCACCCGCGTGATTACCGTTCCCGTGGGAATATCGTGATCATAAAAACATTTTATAAAAAAAAATCAAACCGACTTCAAAAAGTAAAAAATAAAACTTTTGGAGTCGGTGCCAGCCAGGGCATTCTACATTGCACTTCTATTAACTATATATTTTTTTGGCCTTAGCTAGCTAGCACCGACTCCAAAAGTTTTATTTTTTACTTTTTGAAGTCGGTTTGATTTTTTTTTATAAAATGTTTTTATTTCAGATTTTTTAGTTACATCATGTGCCGTTACTTACACTAAAAATCAGCCCATACACAACAATGTCATCTAGGTAAACGACTACTTGCCAAAAGGTGATTGATATTTTTCAAGATTATGAAAAAACTACTAGCCAGATCTTCGTAAAAATTATATGGGACCAAATTGACAGTGTACCCGATCGAACAAAAAACCAATTATTAAAATAGGATCACCAACACCGGAGTAATCGGTATACATACATCAGACAAAAAAAAAAAAAAAAATACGCGTTGAATTGAGTACCTCCCTCCTTTTTGTTGAAGTCGGTAAAAAGTAGCTTAAGTTACTCTGAGCCCTTTCGACTAGCTCTATGGCAAAAATAAAGTTGATTGGTTGCTTAGTTAGGGCGTCAAGCTGGACAAACAAACAGACAATTAGGTTAACTATTAATGCCTATGCCTAAAGTCAAAGTCAAAGTCAAAGTCAAAGTCAAGGTTAAGGTCAAGGTCAAGGTCAAAGTCAAAGTCAAAGTCAAAGAAAAGTCAAAGTCAAAGTCAAAGTCAATATCGTTTATTCAGTCTAGGCTGTTACAAGCACTTATGAACGTCAAAGAAGCTACGCCATCGGTTCACAAACCCTACGGCCCTATGCCTAGTAATGCATACACATCTAGTCAATGCCGATCTAAGTTTGCTGTTTTGCTTACAATATGACCGACGGACGACGACGCCATACGACACGACGCTGTCGGCTGTCTCAGTCTCTCGGCACAGAATACCTAATAGTACACTCTCGGTTGCTTTACTTGCCCCGTCATATTGGTATTGTACCAAAATACCCGCATTGTTGTGATTACTTAGATTGAATTAATAAGTTACTCATAATTTGTATTGTCGTGTGGTGACGGCCTAAGAATAGAAGTGTCACCACTCCCTTACATCCCTGGGAAGTCGTAAGAGTTGACTAAGAGGCTCGACGCATTGAACACCTGTGCGAGAGAAGGCAAACTTGAAACAAACCCTCTACCAACCCGTCTGGCCAGCGTGGTAGCAGTAGGCTAAGAATCTCCTATGAACACCACAAAAGGCATGAGCTAGGAGAGGCCTATGTCTAGCAGTGGACGTCCATAGGCTGATGATGGAATTTGTATTGAAACTGTTCAAGCGACAAGTAATGTTAATTTAAAACATGTAAAATTCTTTTGAGAAATAAATTTCTTAAACCGTAATTATAATTAATTACATTTTATATTCATCTTATGTGCGTCCTAACCGCGTAGTAATAACTCACGGTTTTATAATATGAAATGTACCAGCTATTTCATTGCTACTATGTTATATGTACAGAAGTAAAAATAGACTACAATATATTAATTTGAATCAAAATTTCCTTTAGCACTGAGTTTTTTATATGTTTTTATAATAAAAGTTTAATTAAGTGAAAACTCAAGCAAGCCACTGAGTCAAGTATCAGCTAAAATAGCCTAATTATATAAACAAAGACGCAAGGATGCCTCTAAATAGAGGTTCCAAATGAAAAGATCAAAAAACGTTTCTAAAAGAATAAGCAAAAGAGAAAAAATATATAAACAGCCTCATTCTATTGTTTTTGCTCGGGAATTTTCCCAATTTCGAGTCTCTAATTACAGTTTCTACTCCGAAAAACTTGAAGCACAGTACGAAGATACATTCAGTATTTTATCTTCCTACAAAAAGTCCGTTCGCGAGTATTACCCGACGCGCCTCGTCTCAGCGAGAGCTCGGCAAGAGTCTCAGCCACGCTGTGAAAATTTTGTACGCATTAACCGTGGGGTATGATGGCGGCTGCCCTATCGCGTAATGTGTACCGCGCGGCTGCAATTATATTATAATAATTTTATCAAGAAAAAGGCTTAGATAACGTTCTGTATGTACTTATATTTACTGTGCTTGAAGGTTCATTTTCGTATACTACAACTTTGTTAAGTTAACTGAAATGAATGAAGGTCTGAAGATCTGAACAAGAATGCAGAATGGGCTTACGCTTACCAGATGTAATGAACAACATGTTTGAAAGAATCTCTGTATTTAGATTCAATTCTGAACACAAAAAAGTTTGTGGAAGTTTGTTGTCTTTGTATTTGAAATGTCGATATTAAAAAATATGTAAAGTGTCTGCTGAGGTACTGACCTTCCTTATGGATGGTTAAGGACAATGGGCCACCCACCACGCGGGCTTAATGCGGTTTGGTGGTTTTAACGACTGCATATGCACTGGGACCAACGGCTTAACATGCCTTCCAAAGCACAGAGGAGCTCGAAATTTTTGGTCACCCATCCCGTGACCGACCATTGCGAAAGTTGCTTAACCTCAACAATTGCAGGCCAAGCGCGCAAACTACTGCGCCACGGGCTCCTCGATTGTAAATTATCAAGTCAGTAGTTTTAGTTAATTATGTCAAGTTACCTTAAGCAAAACGTACAAACGTAAGCGTACAAAAATCATAAACTATTGGCAGTTGCATCTTAATCGATCGTTAAACACCTGAAAAGATGTTTCTTTCGAATGCAAGGATATTCCTAGCATTGATGTGACAACGCTGGCCTACAGCGTATTAAAAATATAAAAGTATTGGAGAATTTCGACCGAATTTGTGGCCGAGTTAATTTTTCCAATATTTTTCTATTTAAAATTTACCATAAGTATAAAATGAGCATTGAAAAATGCAAAAATTACAAAATCATAAAAAAAGGAGTCATGATCTTCTCGGGCTATTTGTGGGCGGGCTTAGCTACAAAAATAAGTGACCTATCAAACAGTGTAATGGTTACTAACTACTGTAAACCAGAAACTTCAAGTAAAAAAATATTAAGCAGCTTCATTCAAGGCTAGATTTAAGACCTATATTTTGATAGGAGAATACGTTTCGAAAAATAAAGCAATACATACAGAACTGGTGAAAGGACTCATACAACACGAAGCCAGAAAGTATAATCTACGATGCAATGTAATCTACGACGGTATTAACAATAATTGTATTTATAATATTAATTAAGAACTAGCCTACTTATGCACGGTAACAAAAATGTCAAATACATGGAGCTAAATGATTTAATAATTACGCTTCAAAAAAAAATAGTTTAGAGATTATTAGACTGTGTAATAATTGTAAAAGTTCATCTTCTTTAATATTTATTCAAGGAACAATGTATTGAGAAGCAAAAAAACATGGAAATCAAACATTTCAATCAAATTAATTCATAACACCCACGATGATTCAAAATTGTTAAATATTTAGCATGCTAATGTTCAAAGTATTAACAATAAGTATTTGGAAATTGATTTGTTGCTAGAAAATAGTCATTGTGATGTACTATGTCTCCCTGAGACGTGCGTAACTGATCTTAAATTAGATGTTATGAGTATTGAAGCTTTTACATTGGCCTCATACTTCAATAGAAAAATGTTCGACCGAATACGTTCGACATCGAAAAATGTGGTACGGCGATATTTATAAGAAATAATCTAGAATTTAAAGTTAGGGATGATATTACAAAACTGATCTTTGAAATGAATTGTAAAGTAGCCGCAATAGGAATACAACCTATCAAATTAGTTATCGTCTGTGTCTACAGGCCAGACAGGGATAATTTAATATTTGAACATATCCTTACTAAAATTTTCGAAAAGTATCACCGGAAGGGAAGAGTTTGTTGATGGCAGGTGATTTTAATCTAAATGTATTAAAGCCGTAAAATGTAATAGTAACACAAGAAAATTCTTAAGATTGTTAGAGACTTTCCAACATAGACATGGAATTAATCAACCTACTACAACTAAAAGAAAATCAGCTACGTGCATAGATAATTTTACAGTTAACTATAACAATATTAAGAAAGGTTATGTAGGTACTGTTCTAAATACTAAGCTCTCTGATTATAATGTTATAGCACTTAAATATTTGATACATACTAAAGAAATGCAAAGAGATAAAACTGATAAAACTAGAAAACGAAAAATGACACAAAGCAACATAAAACATTTTCACTACCTATTTGGCAGACATTATTGTAAAATTGAGGAAGAAACTGCATCTGAACCAAATGCAAATAATAAAATTTATATTTTTCTAGAGCATTTTACTGTCACCTACCTGTTTTTTCATTAAAGCCTATAAAAAAATCAGAAAACATACATCACATAACTATATGAGTTTCAAGAAATAAATAACAGACACTTGATCTACTAAATAATCTGAAGTTTTCCGCGATAGGAAATATGAAGCTAAAATCATACAGAAAGATTTTTAAAAAGGTCCTGAAAACGGCGAAAAAATTAGGCAACATAGAATTAAGAAATTTAATAATAAAATAAAAACGACTTAGAGGATCATTGGAGAACAAACAAAAAAAAACAAGGAAAACTGAAAAAAATAAAGAAATTAAAGATCCACAAACAAAGGCTGTATATAGAAGAAGGCAAATACCGGACGCATTTATTAACTTCTTTGTTAACGTTATAAAAACAATATTAAAACGTATAAAAACAATATATAAACGTATTCAAACCAATAACGGACCGAGTATGGATCTACTGGGTCCACTGTTGTTTTTAATATACGTAAATGATTTAGAAATCTGTTTACCAGAATGGGCATCAATCACACTGTTTGCTGATGATACATTGATGATGATGCTAGTAGTTAAGGATAAAAAAGAGCAGAGTTCAGTCGATAAAAGAAATTACGTTTTGAATAAGATTAAGCGTTGGTTCGATATAATACTAAATGAATCTAAAGGTACTATTTTAAATTACAAATGTACTCTAAAAGCCGAGGAAAGAAGTGAAAATACTGTGTTTTTGAGTTGTAGACTGGACTCAACACTGACTTTTGAGAAACATATAGAGAACCAATGTAAATAACTTTCAAGCGCTAATTATGATATATTTAAGCATATACCTGTGATTGATATAAAAACCTCATTAATTAATTACGGGATAACAATATGGGGTAGTGCGACGGGAGTAAAGTGCAATCTTCTTTGCCAAAAGAGATCAATAAGGATAATCGACGGTTTACAACGACTTGCATCAAAACGAGCGCACAATGACTGTCATAAATCTATTCATATTTAGATCACTTTTAGAAATTCATGCTCAGAAGAAAAACTTGCTGAGAAAGAAGGATGTTCACCATTATAATGCCAGGAATAAATAAAAATTTATAATACCTAAAGTGAGATTACAGAAAGTATCTTTGAATGAATTTAAAAATCAAGAAAAGTTACTTGCAAGTGTAGTCGATCTGCCCGTGGCGCCGGGGCGCAGTGGTTCGCGCGCTCGGCCTGGGATTGTTGTGGTTAAGCAACTTTCACAATGGTCGGTCACGGGATGGGTAACCAAAATTTTACTATCTCGAGCTCCTCCGTGCTTCGGAAAAAAATAAAAAAGGAAACAAAATTTAATATCATTTATTCAGTCTAGGCTGTTTGTTACAAGCACTTATGAACGTCAAAGAAGGTACGCCATCGGTTCAGAAACCCTACGGGAAGGCACGTTAAGCCGTTGGTCCCTGCTGCATTTGCAGTCATTAAAACCCACCAATCTGCATTAGGCCTGCATGGTGGGTCATGGCCTGTTCTCCTTATCCATCCATAAGGAAGGCCAGTAAGGACATTAAAAATGGCTGAAGATGAAGTGTAGTCGATTTACCTTTTAAAGAATTTGAATATAAAATTAAGCATTTCTTAGTGAGACACTAAATATTGTATATCGGAATTCATGACGAGCTTGTTTTTGTGAAATTTTAGTATGTGCTTGTTTTTTGTTTTTTTTTATGAAATATGAAATTATTTGAGTGAAATTAATATTTCTAATTAAATTTATAATGGACTGTTATTTAAAAAAATAATATTTTACTTTTTGAATGTATATTTTTTAATGATAGATAATGGATGAATTACGAATTTATTTATGACTAAGATTATGAAATTGATTGTAAATTATTGACTTATCTAGGTTGCGTTATGTAACACAGGGTGAATAATAAATGAAATTAAATGAAAACAAATCTAAAGAGTAAACTGCAATTCAAATTTTTATCACACTTTTATTCGCTTTTTTTCTGTTGTCATTAACACATCAACAATATTTTCAGCATTTTTGTTCCGGCAGTTAGAGATAAGGTAGCTAGTTTCCTCAGTGATTGAGGATTCCGAGAGAGGAATTGAGGAATCTCAATACTTAACATCAGTATGATGAAGGCTAAGAGTCTCCCCGTTAAACATAAAAAACTAGCTCATTTTAAAACCAAAAGATTCTACAACGCACTATCAAAAGCGTCAGCAAAAAAAAGTGGAAGAAACAAAAACGAACACAGAGGAAAAAACACTTAAATAAAATTCAAATAAACCACACAATCGCTTAAACCGCTCATCAGTCCAAAACACAGGATCCTATAAAAAACCTTTCTTCTTTGCATAACCACTTGCCCGTAATTACATTCCAACGGAAGCTTCTTACCGGATTTATTTACTTGTAGCAACTCTTAATATTACCTCCTGTTTTGTATCCAACCCCATTCCGGAATTAAAGCAGCAAGGTTACCGGGGTAATAAGGTGAGGACGACAATGCGGCTTAAGCCTCAGATAGTTCAACGTAGTAATTAAGTTGAGAGAAATTTTAATCTTGGCTGTATGCTCCTTGATGCGTTCGCTTTGAAAAAAGGCTTAATGTTTTGGCGGGAACGTTGAGAGCACTTTGTAGAGAAAACAAAGGAGGCTAATGTTTCGTACTCGGTATTACTCTAAGAGAGAGAGACAGAGAGAGAGAGAAACATTTTATTGACCACATACACAACACAATTAATAGAAACATAACAAAAATACAAAAATGAAAAAAAAAAACAAATGGTCAATTAGGTCCTGCCTCAGCTTTGTGTTGCCATGACACTAAATGTGTCACAGCAGCGCTGGTATTCTGACAGGACCTATATAGTGATTCGTGGTTGACGCGAATTCTAAGGCACCTGTCTCACCACGGGCGAGTGAGCGAGTAACTATGGGCTATTTTCTCGCTCAAGAAACGTACAAAAGATAACACATTCCATGTAAACAAAAGAGGTGCAAAATATATTAATAGTTCATCGCTGGCTGTTCACACCGCCGGCGAGTACTCGTTTTACTAGTTTGTAGCTGAACGAAAAAGATTCACTCGCCAGGCGATACCGTCTCACCGCCGGCGAGTAAAGCTTGGCGGCCAGAGCAGTGTGACCAGATTTAGTATTTTTAACCGACTTCAAAAAAAGAAGGAGGTTATCAATTCGTCGCGTATATATATAGATATACATTAATTTTTGTATGCATGTTCACTGATTACTCGAGAACGCCTGAACCGATCAAAATGATTCAAACGTTAAATCTTTTTTGAAATTTTAAATTCAGTTCAGTAGTTTTGAGAAAATTTGAAAAACTAACGTGTTTTTGGTTAAGCGATTTGACACAAACGGTTTGTCGCAAACTAGAAGTTACGGAAATTATTATAACCCTAAAAATTGTGGAATAAAAAAAATATTATAAAGAAAACCGACTTCAAAAAGTAAATAAAAACCTTTTGGAGTCGATGCCAGCCAAGGAATTCTACATTACACTACTATTACTTTTATTTTGCTTACCTCGGCTGGCACCGACTCCAAAAGGTTAATTTATTACGTTTTGATTTTCGAAGTCGGTTTTTATAATAAGTACTTTTGCATTAGATTTTCAAAGTATTTTTATAAGTATATTGCTAGGAGTCTGTATTTTTTCGTATAATTTGGAGAAATAATAAAGTAATGTAAAAATATTTCAGAGGTTGTGTAGGTTGTTATAATACATTAATTTTTTGCGAAAATGTATGAATAAAACATGTTAAGAAATTCAGTATTATATGGCCTCTGTAAGTCGGTATACTTCAGTATTTTTGAGGTTCCTCGGTATTTCCGACAAATTTAATCTGGTCACACTGGGTCACACGCCGGCCGTTCCGACATTTCTGCCTAGAGTGCGTATCTGAGTGTACATGATCCCGAGCGAAGAAACGCCCTAAAAAAGATGACAAGCTGTGAGTGGAACAAGTCCTCGCCCGCTGCACAAAATCACTCGCTCATATCCGAGCGACAGAAGGTCGGACATCAGCTTATAATGAGTAAAACTCACCGTGCAGCAAGATTTAAAGCTCGATGGTCTAGTAATACAACCACCGGTAAGGGTCCCGGGTTCGATTCCCAGCGGGCGTGCATATTGTTTTCGGTTTGGTTGGTGGTAGGAGTTGTTGTAAGTCCGCCTGACTAGCTACCACCATCTTATCTAAACCTGGCGCCATAACAACAACGTTTTCAGCATTGTTGTGATTCAGTTAAAGAAAAGATAGCCAGTGCCTCAGTGATTGAGGATTTCGGGAGAGGCTGGCTTCCATCTTCAGCCTTATCAATACTTAACAGCATGACGAAGGCTAAGAGTCTTCCCGTCGTTCATAAAAAACGATAAGTAAATACCGCTTTAGTGAAATACATACGCTTCTTATAGAGTAAAAAAATACCAGTTGATTTCAAATAAGTATTTTTTACGATTTTTAATTTTTTTAATTTTTGCATTTTTTTTCAATGCGATTTTTTATACATAATGATAAATTTTATTTTATATTTTTATTATATGATAAACCCACGACCTTTGGAAATCCAATGGATATCTTCTGCTTTTTTTTAAGTAAATTAAAAGCATAAACAGCTTTTCAAGCAAAAACAACGGGTTGCACTCCGGGAGTGCCGGCAGAAGTGAAAACCGCTTAAACGAAACAGCAGGAGCAGGCATACATTTTCGCCACGCGGTAGAAAGAGAGGGGTTATTACTTCTAAGTCGCGCCGGCGCTCTACTCTCCCTCCGTCTTACGAATTTTCGATCGTCACGTGTCCTGACGAGACTTTAACATTTTTTACCCATCCCAAAAATGTTAAACTTTGATGTGCACAACGCCGTTTAAGAAGTTTTCACTTCAACAAGAGCGAGAGTTTAGATGATTGGATGTGTTAAAAAAGGCAGAACGGATTTATATGTAACAAGCGGGCGCCCGCGATTTTGCCCGCATAGTTCCGTTCCCGTGGGAATAACTGGTTAAAAAGCTAGCTAAGATTTTAAGCCGAAGGGTGTCCAGTTCCGGCGGTTTCGGGGTCGGCTATCGGAAACCGCAATGCGCAACACGTCGCCGCCGTCTTTACGTGTAAAATAATTAAGTTCATTTTGTTATTTTATATTTTATGAATGTCTAGTTTTAAGGTGTTATGTCTATAAGACATTGTAGCCTGATTATAGCCTGTATTTTAATCTGAAATCTGTGTGCCAAATTTCATCCTTAACTACAGTTTTTGTGTGAAAGAGTAAAACCATTCAAACATCCAAACAGCCAAACATCCTCACAAACTTTCTCACTTATATATTAGTAGGATAGTAGGATAGGATAAGATAGGATAATTTTATATTATATATATAAGTCGTAGGCGGAAATTAGTCTCAATATAATAGGCTGTACTAAACTTTACTTAAGCCCTCGTCCTATTTTCCGCGACTATTGCGATCTTACTGATATTTTAGGGATTCAATATCTTTATTCGTGTATTCTTTGCCTAAATACTATCGAAGCTGTCCGTAACCCGATGTCATTGCAAAATAGGTCTTGGGTGAAGGTTATAAGGTGGTTTTTCTGTTCCATTGGAAGTTGGAGAAACGGTAACGTCTGCAAAGCGATGGGATCGGCCCTTAGGAAATTAAAGCACCCGGAGCCCGGATTTTACATTTTAATGTGTCACGCGCTTACACCGAAACGTAATTTCTTGAAAATATTCTGTTTTGAGTTTATTAGAAATTACAAAATAATTAAGGACAATGACAAATTTTGACACAGTTTTTTTTTCTGGCTTTCTATAACATTATTATAAACGATTATTTGAGACGCATTTGACAATTTCAAATAAAACTGTATTCATACTGCATTTTGTATGGACTGGTAAGATTGTGAATTTTGCTACAGAGACCAATTATGCTACAGAGACCCAGGGTCTCTGTAGCATAATTGGTTAGTGCATTGGGCCGGATTCCCAAGGATGCGGGTTCGAATCCCGTCAGGGCTACCTGAGACTAGTTGCTTTTTTCTAGTATATTTTCTTGTTTAATATTTATCACATAAAAATAGCATTGTAAAATGCAAAATTAAAAAGTTATGGTAAGATTGTGTTCCGAAAACAAAGCCAGTCAAAGTCTTGTTATTATGCACATTCTTGTACATGTCATGCCAATAAAAAAAAACCATATTAATTTTCGAACTAATACTTTGAATGTGATTCAAACGTTTATTAAATTTTTTGGAGTAAAAAATGACAATATTCAACACGCTTCTCTCCCGTTGGGTCAGGCAAATACCACTTCTTTTCACTTGCTACGATATTGACACCTCTCTCTAACTTCCTGTCATAGGTATCTGTCATACGTACTTATTACATGCATTTTACCTTTCATTTGTCTCCTAACACTCAACGATCAAGGTAACGCTCCATGAATTCGTGTCATGATTAAAAAACGCTGTCACCCCTGCATTCGTAACGGTGTAACCGACGGAATCCTTTAATGTATTTCCATCGTCGTTCTATTAAATGACGTGGGAAAAATTGTTTCTCACTCTACAATATTCATTTGCTCTTTCATTTTATGATTGTACAATAAAATTGCCGAAATAACGACTTATGGTATGGGCATGGTGTGGTGTGATCCGACATATGAGTTACGTTGTTAATAAAAAATCATGTTACCTACATCAGCAACTCAACTTCTTAGGGTTCTAACGATTGATAACATGATGAAATAACTTTTTTTTATGAACGACGGGGAGACTCTTAGCCTTCATCATACCTCATGTTAGGTATTGATAAGGCTGAAGATGGAAGCGAGTCTTTCCCGGAATCCTCAATCACTGAGGAACTGACTATCTTATCTGTAACTGCCGAAACACAATAATCCTGAAAACATTGTTGTTATGGCGTCAGACTTAGATAAGATAGTGATTGCTAGCCAGACGGACTTAGAACAAGTCCTACCACCAACCAACTTTTATATTAACGACATTGCTTTAGGGACACAGTTTTATTTTGAATATTTATAGGTAGTTGTTACGTCTACAAGTAGCAAATTTACTATTTATTTGAACGCTAACGCAAATGTTAAAGTTTTAAATATTTGCAAATGCTTAGCTTGTTTTAAGTATTTACTTCTGCATTTGTTGCTTATTTTTATTAACCCCGACGCAGCGCAAAGAGGGGTGTTATAAGTTTGAAGCCTATGTCTGTCTGTACGTATATTCGTAGAGCCTAAACGAATCAAGCGATTTTAATGCGGTTTTTTTTAATTGAAAGCTAAATTAATCGAGATGGTTCTTAGCCACGTGTGATGAAAATCCATCTGGCCATTTATGGAGATGGTCAACTGCCTGCCGAAACGGTAACAGATACAAAGGTAGTGCTTTGACTAAAATAATGTACACCCTGGGCAAATTTAGGTGCAGCAAAAAAAAGAGAAAATGGCGGCTAAAATTTTTTTGTCTTTCTGTACATAAATATTTGTAGTGCCTAAACGAATTAAGCGATTCCAATGCGGTTTTTTTTTTATTTTGTGTGTAATTTAAAAAGGTTGAAATAAAAATAAAATTGTAAAATTTTATATATATGTTTTTTCGATGGCTCTCTATTTTCAATTATTTTGCGTAGAACCAAAAATCCAAAAAAATAAAATTTCTCTCTCGGTCGGGGGACCACAAAAAGAGAAGTACTAAAAGGGTATATTGTACGTTGGGGGTCCCCCGACCGAGAGAGAAATTTTATTTTTTGGTTTTTTTTCGTGTCTGGGGGTTTTTAAAATTTTAAAATTTTTACTTTTAAGTTTGCCTTAGCGGTTAATCGAATAGAATATTTGTGTTACTTGTGTAAGGTTTGTTAAAATACTCGAATGTCTAATTTTTTAATATTGTTGTGGTGGTTCTACGCAAAATAGTTGAATATACAGAGCCATCGAAAAAACATATCGAGAATCCATATCCCCGAGATATAATATAATGTTGGAATTGAGTTCTATCAGCATTGACGAAAATGCCATATTAAATAATATAAACACGTTCTTACATATCAAAGTTTACCCATTGTAATGCCATTTCAGACCTGTCTCCCCTATCTGATTCTGATTAAATTCAGCGGAATAAAATCACTTTTTCACGTGACGACTGTTCGGTTCTGTCTAACATTAGTTGTTGTTTTTTCAACTTCAGATGGGGAGAATTCTGCTACTTATTAGGTCATCTGGGCTGTTGCACATCGCTAAAAGGGTCCGTAGCTAGCTGAAGGAGAATGCCTGCTCTCCTTTATAAAATTCAGTAGCGTCCACCGCGAGGGCGTTGGCAACTGGGGGCCTCAGCCACGGATCCCGCGAAAACTTAGTATTTCTGAATTGAGATGGTTAAATTGAGAATCCCCTTGTAGGTTAGAGTAAAATGTACTTTGTTGGTAATAAAGAAAAAACAATTACTTGTTTTATTTATTATTATTTGACGATGATTTTGGTGTATCGGTCCGATCGTTCAAGTGTTAGCAGGACAAAGATGTTTTAATAAACTATGTTAAACAACAATTTTTAAGTAGGTCTGAGTCAGAAATGAGAAAACCAGTAATAGTAACTGACGTTGATTCTATTTTGATTTCAACTTGATTCCGTCAAGAGTGGGCCCCTCGGTTTTTTTTTAAGTCGGTTGGAAGAAAAAACTTACGCTCTGTACTATATCGGTGCGTTTCGCTGTATTACGTTTCCATCAATGATCCATTTTCATTACAATATCTCTTTTGTTATAGATACATCCTCAAAATCTGCATAAAAGAAACATTCCAAATCATATTCGAACCTTTACATCAATCCCAACCCACCCTTATAGGAACAATCGAAAAAACATCAACAAACAAAGAATAGAGAAAAGTGTGTACCAAAAACCTTTCAAAGTAAATTAAAATGGTAAAAAGAAAAATCATCGCAGGCCCTTTTTCCTGCAGGTTTGGTAATTTAATATCTCTCCCGTTCTGATAAGGGTTATCGATTTGCAATATTTACCCCAAAACCTCTGAGTCAGAGTTTCTCAAAGTTGGGACACGAACCCCTTTTTTATAGTAAGGAGAATGCGTTTACGCGTCGCAAACGTAACTGCGAATGGAAACTGGGTTACGCGAACCACTAGTGCCTCGTCACAGGACACGGTTTGACACATGACATGGTTGTCGCCGTGTTTGCCCGGTTTAGGCACGGCCGCCGGGCGGGCGGCAGCGTAGAAGGTATGACAGTTAGGTGACCGTGCTCAAACCGAGTAAATGTGAAAGCCGCGCCATGCTTCCACCAGACGAGCCGGGTCGGGCCGCAACGCAACGCAAAAATACATTTGTTTATTATATTTTTTTTTTATTTTGCATTTTACAATGCTATTTTTAAGTGATATTAAACAAGTAAACATACTAGAGAAAAGCAACTTGTCTTATGTCGCCCTGACGGGACGCTTGTTTATGTTTTGTATGAAATATTGTCTACTAGCGCTCCGCGATGCTCTCCACAAATGCGTTGTGATCCGCCCCGATCTGTAGCAAGTGGACGAAATTTCATTCAAAACATAGACAAGCGTATGCTAGCATTGAAAGGACAAACACGGCACGGCGCAGCTGCCGTTTCCACGGCGACCGTTGGCAAACCATGTTATGTGAAGAGGCACTACTGCCGTGCTGTTTAAAAACGCAGTAAGGAATATTTTTCAAGTATAGATTTACATATAGATTCGGAATCCTCGCGAAGAGCTGAGCACTTTGATTCTCATTTCTATAGCTATACGGAACGTTATACTTTAATATTGCGTAAATGTATTATTTTTTAAATTCAACCACCATTTTCTTGAAATTTGTTTAACTTTCCTTACTGCGTTTTAAATAAGCACGGCAGACTAGGTGTTTGCAATTAGAGATATGTGGTTCACGGCAAGCTAAGCGTAATGGCCGCTAAATTTAAAATTGACTAAAATGACTCCTCAAATTGCAACAAGAAACAAGACCTTCCACCTCATAATTACTTATTTCTTTTTTTACACTCACTGTATTTAAAGACCGTATTTTCTTTTACGGGTAGATATTCCTATCTTTGTCGGGGGTTCGCTATCGTCTGGGAACTTCAACAAAGGCAGTAGGGCAATAAGTTTGAGTTACCCTGCTCTGGGTCATAGATTACTAAATTTATGATAGTAGATAGGTTTTTGCCTATATCCGGGTGGCATCCGAGAGAAAACTGTTATTGACGTTTTTGGGGCGTTGGAAACTTGGGAAATATAATTTTATATTTTATTGGTGTTTAAGGCGATATAGTAAATTTGAGCTATAATGAGTCAGTGGATTGATTTTGTTGTTTTTGAGCTTATGTTCACACGTTTTAAACAATAGAATTTTAGAGAAATATAAGGGGGTTTTGGCTTTAATATAAAACCTATTTTTAGGGTTGTAAATCTACGCCAGTCTATTTGTGACCACGGCTATAGCAAAATAGCCGAAACGTCAAAATGTAAGTACATAGTTGTACTACATAACAAATGTCGCGTTTTAGTCCCGTTGTTTTTAATTTATAATTATAATGGAACGCGAATTTTATCATCTGCTATTTTTAGGTTGTATACGTACTATTTTCCAGACATTATTACGCGACTTCATAAGATCGTCAATATATATATTTTTTAAACAAATTACATAATACTGAACACATTGTTCATTTTTTATGGATTTTTTGTTTTGTTAACAGGATGATAGCATTTAGACCCAATAGAATAGGTTATTATAATAATTAAATATTTATGTTACTAACAAAATTCTAACTTTTAGCTACTCCATATTCTGTTCTGGTTAAAACGTGATTTCGTTCTTTAAATCAAAATTATCTGACGCTCAAACTCTATATAAATTTACCGTTTATGTAGTTCCTCGTTAAATTAAAGTGTAAGCCTAAATTAAAGACTTCACGACTGCCATAAAATACTTTCTCAAAATTAACGACCGACAATAAACCATATTACGATGGCGCGATAAAAAAATCCAATCTGTCCATTAATGATTTGCGGCGAGAACGGAAGCCGCCATTATCGCGGACACGCGAGCTTCCTGTCGCTTCCGGAAATGGCCGCGGTAACCGTTTCCGGTTACGTTTTTCACCGGAACAAGTGTGAGGTTGTGGCATTGTTGTGCGCGTGTTTGTGTTGTCTCGTCAATGTTAACATCAATAAAGATGTTTGTTTTCCTTTACCTGTTAATTAGGTGTAAGCGTATTCTTTTATTGTTTTCTATTGTGGAAGGTTTTGCAATCGACATTTATGAGTTAATGGTGTGCAGGTTTAGATAGTGTTGTTTTTCTCTTCTCTCTCATCTATCTCTTTCACTTGTCCCATGTCACCCACGTGTTACTACCATCCTTTTAAAAAAACTCGAATAACACATATTTGATAAAACATGTTGAAGAAATTTGTAGCAATTTTAGATTTTACTAGCGTTGCTAGTGTAATACATTTTTACAGAAGTAAATAATAGATAAATTATTTTATATATATCTTTTGATCTTTTCTTGAGAAAAATTAAGTAGGTATTTTGTATTCTATTGTATTACAACGGGGTTTGTCATTTTTGTAAATAAAAATCGCACGTTTTAAATACCTCGCAGATAATATTTTTTTTTACTTTGAAGTGTCTCATATATGAACAAAAAGTAACAGTAAATCAGTTCACCGCATATAGTTTCGGGTGTGTCGCAATATTACGAACCCCTTAGTTTCAGTGAGCAAATAAGGCCGGTTCAACATGCCGCATATTAAAAATATGACCAGGAACCGCAGGCAGTGTATAGTGTGTACACAGCTTTAATAAAGAAGTATGCCAGCTTGAAATAATGAGAAGTGCTTGAAATGAAGCGTGCATTTTAACAAAATTTGCTTAAGGTATTATAAATTTAACCTGTTTTTGCAGCTGCTTCTACGATTTAGTGGTAACGCCATCGGTGTCAGATCCAGAGTTGGCGGGTTCAATTCCCAGTGGTAGGATTTGTGGATTTAAGCTTGTCTGACTAGCTACCACCATCTCATCTATGTTTGTCGCCGTTTCAACCATGGTTTGGGCATTATTATGGTCCGGCCAATATAAGATAAGATACTCAGTTCCTCAGAAATCGAACTCGGGATTTCTGGATCAGGAGGCCTACTCTCTAAGCCCGTCAACTAAGATACGGGCCTTCGTCCGTAAGTTTCCCGAAACTGCGTATGGAGCCTACTCTCTATTGATTTCCGATTTACTAGTTTTGAACACATTGGGAGTAGGGTCAATGTCAAAACATATTTTCATTCATTCTTAGTTCGGGTCTCCGAAATAATAAGCTGTCCGTAGGTGATACGGAGTAGGAAACTCCGTAATTAAGGCCGAAACTACGGGTTTCGTGCTTAGAGAGAACCACAGAGGCGATGATGAAGGCTACGAGTTTCCCCATCATAAATAAAAAACCGGATTTTTACATTTCCTCCATCTTTAAAGAAATAGGTAATTAGGAGATGATGGTAAACTCGTTACACGAACTAACTGAGTTTACTAAGCACCTAATTAGTAGCCGAATCGCGGCAGTCAATATTTATTGCATTAACTAGCGGCCGCCCGCGGTTTCACCCGCGTGATTACTGTTCCCGTAGGTAGTCCTGTATATCCGGATAAAAAGTAGCCTATGTATTAGTACACTACTTGAAGTCCCTAAATTCCAAATTTCATCTAAATCCGATCGGTACTTTTTGTGTGAAAGAGGAACAAACTAACAAACTGATATACTTTCACATTTATAACATTAGTAGGAAGAAAGTAGGGTAATTGAATCTGCTTGATAAACCCATCCCACCCCATCCTTCGTTCAATATTCCGAATTCGATTTCCAGTAGGGGACTGCGAATCCAACTCGGGACTTCTGGATCTGATACCAATGGTTAGACCAACCACAGAGGCAGTGATGAAGGCTGCGAGTTTCCACACCATGGATAAAAAATAGGATCTGAACATTTCCTCCATCTTTAAAGAAATAGTTCCCAATTAGGAGACGATGGTAAACTCGTTACACAAACTAACTGAGTTTACTAAGCACCATTATTAGTAGCCGAATCGCGACAGTCGATATTTATTGCATTAATTATCGAATCTGCTTAATAACCCCCATCCTTCGCTCAATATTCCACCCCCACCCTTTGTTCGATAGGTGTTGCCCACATTTTTGTGAGGGACGGACGGAGGGGGAAAATGCGGATATTTCGGTCAGAGCAAGTAAGTACATCTATATCACACAACGTTAGATACTATTCTTCCTTATTCGTTTCCTCATATCTGAGGATCGTGATCACTGGCCGCTTTTATGGTTTGTCTCCTGTGATTCCGTCTCGGTCCATTGTTGCTCTCACCGTTTGAATTTGCGAGAGGAGGTTTACCTTTACGTGGTCAGACCATTTGGTTGGGGAACGACCTCCGGCTCTCTTGCCTTCTATTCCACCAACCACGACCAGCTTTTCGAGACTCTCATCTCCCCTTCACATTGTGTGGCTAATAAAAATTTTGACAACTGAGCCAAAGTTAGTAACTTTTACAATCCTATCGCATTGTTACAAAAAAATACTTGACACTTTTTTGTCTAAGTCCGCCCCTGCGTGCTACCCGCTAGGGGTCTTTTAACGACAACCCTGTACCCTGTGACTAACAAAAAAGTTGGTCGCAAGTTCCCCTGTTGACCTTTTCGAGAGCATATAATTTTGCGCATCCCTAGTTTTTAGGCGAGACCGTTTTGAAAGCATTTCCCTCAATATGCATATTAACTCTTTTCAAACTCCGCGTAAATACAATTTAGACTTCCGAAAGGGATTTTGGAACTGCATGAATTTAATGAAAAATGTAAATTGAGTGTAAAAATACGTATTTTTACTAATGCAACGGTCTTTTAATCTCGCAGCTATATATTTCTTAGGACCGATTTCATTACTGAGAGATAAGTTCTGGATAATAACCTGGCAGATAATTTGACAGTTATAAATAAAAAAATATCTACCAGAAAAGCTAACCAAAACCAGATCATTCCAGACTAGAAGTGAAAGAAAAAATAGAATATGCCAGCTACTTAGCTTTCCAGTACTCTGGACCGAATCGAGTTCACATTAGGTTCTGTCTGTTATTTTGGTATTTTAAAAACGGTTGCTATTGTTTCCATAGTACCGTTTTGGCATATCTTCGATCCTGGAGGTCTACTCTGTAAGCCCATCAACTAAGATACGGCTATGACCCACCACGAGGGCCCAATGCGGATTGGTTGGTTTTAACGACTGCAAATGTAGCCGGGACCAACAGCTTAACGTACCTTCCGAAGCACGGAGGAGCTCGAAATAGTAAATTTTTGGTCACCCATCCCGTGACCGACCATTGCAAAAGTTGCTTAACCTCAACAATCGCAGGCCGAGCGCGTGAACCACTGCGCCACGGGCTTCTGCCACAGGACAATGTCAGAACGTATTCTCATTCATTCTTAGTTCGGGTCTCCGAACTAATAAGCTGTCCGTAGGTGATACGGAGCAGGAAACGTCCGTTACTCAGGCCGAAACTACGGGTTTCGTGCTTACAGAGTAGACCTCCTGATGTGAACTCGATTCCGTCGAGAGTAACCCCCCTGATTCAAAAAGCTATCAATGAACAGGGTATGAACAAAAACTAATATAAGATATAAGCTGGCAACGTGTCGCTAACCTTACCTAACCTAACCCAACCAATACTCAAATGTGGCGTCGTTGTTGAGGTGTAACTATGAGAGAGATATTTATTCGCTTTAACTGTATTTATGACACTCTGGTAAGCTCAGACCTATATCGAGATAGACGGAAAGAGCGC
The DNA here is from genome assembly GCA_910589605.1 of Chrysoteuchia culmella. Lineage (NCBI taxonomy): Eukaryota > Metazoa > Arthropoda > Insecta > Lepidoptera > Crambidae > Chrysoteuchia > Chrysoteuchia culmella. The sequence continues at coordinate 14,273,666 of OU342664.1, read as the reverse complement.
TTCAAAGTGTATGCCAAATTTTTCGTACCTACGATGACGTCACGAGCGAGTATTAGTGATGTGTAAATGTTACTGACGAGCTCTTGCAAGAAAGCATTCCTGAGTGACGCGTGTTTTCATGGCATTGCTTTCAAGCGGACTGACATAGGTCGTAAATTTTTGACCGTGGATCAAACTTTTGGCACGCAAGGTAGGTACACTTTTACCGTCTATCTCGACAAAGGTCGGTGGCCGCAAGGGATTTATGGTGTGTAGGTATGTAAGTACAGATTACATACTACATGTTGTTAAAAGACCCATATCGAAGCCGTAATATATGCGTAGTGTCGTCATCTCAGCCATATAACACCCACTACTGGGTATAGGCCTCCCCCAAAAGGGGGGATTTGCCATAATCGCCACGCTTGGCAGGCGGGTTGGCGATCGCAGTATGGCCAAGTTTGTAGGAGACGCTGCTGCCCATCTCCTGAAGGCTGAGTCCCTTAGTCGCCTTTTACGACACCCACGGGATGAGAGGGGGTAGTGCTATTCTAAGCCGACACTACACAGCGTAGTGTACATCAAACTAAATAAGAATATGTGAAAATAATTGCTGGAAAACGACTTTTATTTTTCATTTAAAAAAATATGTGTTATTTCTACATGTAAACAAACACGTGCAACGTGTGCGTGTGTCTAGAGGGTACGAGTCGGCGACCGGAATCTAGTTTCTTTGATTAGTTTTGATATTCATCGCGGCTCTTTAAAAAGAAATATTGACTTTGTTCCTCAATAACTTCCTAAATATCAGGTTGCCAGATTTGGCCCCATAAAAGAAAATTATAGTGACGGTGGGGAGAATACGGGGTTTTCGTTTTCGTTATAGACCTTTTAACACCCTGTATATTTAGCTAGCAGCTTTCTTTTTTATAAACGACGGTGAGACTCTTAGCCTTCATCATACCTGATGTTAAGTGTATTGATGAGCCTCTCCCGGAATCCTGATCATTGAGGTACTTATCTCTAACTGCCGGAACATACAATGTTGTTATGGCGTCAGGCTGATAGATAGATAAGATGGTGATGCTAGCCAGACGGACTTACAACAAGTCCTACCACCAACCAAAATGGGAATCGAACCCGGGACCCCTGGGTCTGATAACGATGGTTGTTACCACTACACAAACAAGGCGGTTAAAGCTTGTTTTAATCTGTAAAAGTTGTCACTAAATAATAAATAAATAGATTCATACAACCACACCAATTACCTAGCCCAATAACAGAAACCGGCCAAAAACGCATTCTCTCACCCGTCACACTTTAGTGACATACATTTTTTTTCAATAACATTATATTTCCCTCACGCATTCGTATAAAGCTTGCGTTCCACAATCAGCTCACGACAATCGTTCTCGCGCACCTGTTGGTAATTGAAATGTGCGCCTTTATGGTTGCTCCGTCAATTTCCGATGGAGATACGGAGGTGCGAGCGACATATCATATTAATTTGATATCGCTGGAAATAGGAAGCGAAAAAGCAGATGAACTTGGGAAAAGTTTATATGGTTTTTCGCAGACTTGAGATTTCTTAACACTAGTGGAGTGTAGTTCTACCTCTTTGGTGTTACAAGAGTTTAGTAGCCACAGCGCTGTATCAGACTTTACGATATTGATATATTTTATTAAAATACAGAGCTGTACACTGCTTATGCAAAGTATTTTTCTCTGGCTGAAATATTTATTGGTGTAACGGAAAAAAATATCCAAATATTTATTGATTGGTACGACCTGTTACAATCGGGGCCCCTGGGTATAGACCCACCTTCTGCCTCAGAGGTCCCGGGTTCGATCCCCGGACAAGACAAATATTTGTGTGCATGAACATGTGTTTTTGTCTTGGTCTGGGTGTTTAATATGTATATTATGTATGTATTTACACAAAAAAGTATATAAGTATGTTTATCCGTTATCTAGTATCCATAACATAAGTTCTTAATGAAACTTAACGTGGGCTAGATAATTTGGTGTGTTTGTATGCAATTATTTACTATTTATTATTTATTTGTCTTGTCCGGGGATCGAACCCGGGGCCTCTGGCGCAGAAGGCAGGCTTAGTACCCCTGCGCCAAACAGGTCGTCAAATATGTATATTATGTACGTATATAAAAAAAAAGTTAATACGTATGTTTATCCGTTGTATCTTTATCACAAGTTCTTCATAATACTTAACGTGGACTAGATAATTGGTGTGATTGTATACAATTATTTATTTATTTATTTTAATAAAAAACTGTACTTTGAAACAAGAAAAATCCTATGTCCCTCAAATCTCAGTCTCGTTCCACTGTGCACCACGTGTGGTAATTAAGGTAATTGATAACAGTATAGCCTATAGCTAAAATATCCTTTTAATCTCTTTTCATCACACTGAAATGAAAATGTAGACCGAGAAAACAAGGAAATTAGCTTACACCGCTCTTCGCCAAGAATTTCTGTCGAGCGGTAATCTCTCTTTAGCAAACAATATTATAAGCGTCAGTAAGAGTTAAAGGTCTGCAAAAACGCAAAGCTGGTAGTCCATTGAAGTTAACCTTCATAGTATTTGATTCCACTCTACTGACTATGGGGACTGTGTTTCACGCTTCAAAGATACTATGCTGGAAAAAGGGTGAAGGTGTACGGACTGAATTCCATTTTTATTGTGCGACAAATTGGAAGTTTTAACTTTTTGACGTAGTTACTCATATTTTAGACCGCAGGTTCAATTTGTAGTTGCTTGTTGCCAATAGTGTAATGCAAGGTATTCCTAATAATACTGTAAACTATTCTCCAGTCATGTTACGGAAATGTTTGTAAACAAACATTTAAGCATTTTCGAATTTAATCCACAAATACGTTATATTTCAGATAATCAATACCATATTATATCAAACTAGCTATTTATGACTACGTATAAAAACAATTTTGAGGTTAAGTACGGGCAGTTTGTTTACAAACATTATTTCCCTAAAATGGCGGAATAAATAACTAAATAAAGAAATAAAAATCGTTTAATTGCCCTAAAAACATAGAAATTTTGATATATCTTACGTATATTATAAACTTATATAAAAAAATAAAATAAAATAAATAAATTTCATACAATCACACCAATTATCTAGCCCACGTTAAGTTTCATAAAGAACTTGTGTTATGGATACTAGACAACGGATAAACATACTTTTTTTTTTTTTTGTAAATACATACATAATATACATATTAAACACCCAGACCAAGACAAATAGAAATGTTCATGTACACAAATATTTGTCTTGTCCGGGGATCGAACCCGGGACCTCTGGCGTAGAAGACGGGTTTAGTACCCCTGCGCCAAACAGGTCGTCTAATATTACTTACTACACACGCTGATTCACCCGCGTGGTAGATTTTGATGTTCGTTATCAATAACGCAAAACTGCTGAACGTATTTGGATAACATTTGACACACGAAAAAGCTATCCACTCAATCTACCGTACAATTTCTTATATTACAAAATATATTTACTTGACATTGGCAAAATTCGAGTATTTAACGCGAGCACGCCATTAATTAAGAAAGAAGAAGAAGAAGAAATCCGTTGGATAAAATTTGACACACTAATAGTATTATATCAGAGGGAGTTGACCGCCTCTGTGGTCTAGTGGTACAACCACCGGTATCAGACCCAGGGGTCCCGAGTTCGATTCCCAGCGGGGGTACATATTGTATTCGGTTTGGTTGGTGGTAGGACTTGTAGTAAGTCCGCCTGGCTAGCTACCACCATCTTAACTAAGTCTGCCGCCATAACAACAATGTTTTCAGCATTGTTGTGTTCCGGCAGTTAGAGATAAGATAGCCAGTTCCTCAGTGATTGAGGATTCCGGGAGAGGCTCGCTTCCATCTTCAGCCTTATCAATACTTAACATCAGGTATGATGAAGGCTAAGAGTCTCCCCGTCGTTATAAAAAAAATAAAAAATAAACTTTACCAAACATTGATACGAAGAAATGGTTTATTGTAAACTCGCCATAAAAGTTAATTCGTCATCAGAAAAACGGCAATAAATAAAGTGTAAACTCGCCATAGGTAACATTTTAAAAATAAATTTGTTATGTGACCTATGACGAATTTACAAATAAATTCTATGGTAGTGTCACTTTCAATGTATGGAACTTTACAAAACGTGACAAGTTTACATAAGTGGCGAGTTTACAAAAAACCCGAAGAGACTACATGATCATGATGATTTACTTATTTACGCAGTATTTACTTAAATAATGGCTGTAAATGGTGTTTATCATTCATTTCCAAAAGACACAAAAATTAAACACAATAAATATCGATACACCAACCTTATCATCTTTTACGACTCAAATAAGAAAAGCGTATAAGAAAAACAATAAACATATGAACATCAATCAATCTTTAAGACAGATATATATGAAGATTAAACAAACATATAGACACTTGGGAAAATAAGTGACATGAATAAAACATACATGAGAAAATATGCAAGAACATCTTGCTTGTAATAGCCCAGGCTTTCAATGAGCGATGATGAATGGCAATTTTTTGTTTTGTAGGGATACGTATTAATATGCCGAAAGTTTATAACACATACGACCAATGATATCTTACAATATACACAGCTATTTTAAAACAGTATCCAAAATGTTTAACTAACACCCATATTCTAAGTCGTTCCTCCAAAACTTACTCGTCCTCGACTTAACGAAACCTCATTGAAAACCTCTTCGAAATAATCCTCGAAATCGGTATTCTAAGTCATAACTCCGTAAGGACCTAGAGGAGCCAAAGAGTACGAAGCCACTTCGTGTTAGGCCTAGCGCATACTACCATTTTTACCCACGACGAGGTTGAGTGGAGTGTAAAAAGTTTTGGAGGAACAACTTAGAATATGGGGGTTAGAATCGGTAAGTGAACAATGCAAAAACTCAGAAATCATAAATTATTGGCTGTTGCATCTTAATCGATCGCATAATTAAGCACCTGAAAAGTTGTTTCTTTCTAATGCAAGGATATTCCTAGCATTGATGTGACAAACGTGGCCTACAGCGTATTCAAAATATAAAAGTATTGGAGAATTTCGACGGTGCTCCGCAAGGCTCAGTAGCTCAGTGGTTAGAGCATTAGACCGGATTTCCAAAGGTCGTGGGTTCGAGACCTATCTGAAAATTCACTTGTGGCCGAGTTGACTTTTCCCAATATTTTTCTATTTAAAATTTATCATCAATATTTCTGGCTTTCCATACTAAATCGATGGCGTGATCAGTCTAATTTATATGAAGAGTCAAAAAAAAAATGTCATATTTCAAGCCAAGTTTCTAGGAGAAAGTGTTCACTTACAGATTCTAAGTCGAACTGAAAAAAATTGGATACTGTTTAAAAATAACCCTGTATATGTTACCTTTCGTTGAAATCTGTGACCAAGACAACTGTATTTTTTTACTGACAAGTAGGACAAAGGACATAAAATAACACGGAGATGAAAGAGATAGCTTATTGATTCGTACTTCATATAGGGTCTTCCGAATTTTCACAATGCGAGCCCGTATGACATAATTGCTTCAAGTACACACTTCTATTATAATTGCATACGACCGAAATATTGACGAATAAAAAAATGACCTTTCGTGATTTTAAGCGTACGGCCAAACAACCATTTGACCTTTTAATTTAATGCCTTTCGTCCATAGGTCTGGTAAAATTCGGTCTTTTCCACTTCGGCAGTGTAATACATACCCTTTTTGTATTGATATTATGGCTTTTCTGACGGGCTTGATTGCTAGTGTGCCTACTGGGCTAGAGGTCATGAATTCAAACCTCTCCCTAGAGAAAAACATATAACTTTTTAATTTTGCATTTCACAATGCTATTTTCATGTGATAAATATTAAACAATAAAATATACTAGAAAAAAACAACTAGTCTCATTTCCTCATCCCATCCCGTCAGGGCGACATGAGACTAGTTGTTTTTAAACATTTTTGTTCTGTCGATATATACTTATATTGTAAGCTAGCCTTTCTTCCGCCCGCGAATTTGGCCGCGTAGAATTAGGTGACAATACTATTCCGTTTTATTCCCTATCTTGTGGAAATATAAAAAAAAACCTTTCTTTGTCGCCTACGCAAAATTTCAGCTTAATCAGTTCAGCCGTTTGGGCTGTGCGTTGTCAGTCAGTCACGGTATTGTTTTATTAATATAAAAAGATGTATATTGATTAAAATAGAAATATACTAATTATACCAATATCTTGTTTCAGGTAAGAGCCAGCTACTAGATGGATCAGTAAGTCAATGTATCTACAGTGGTAAATAAATTTTTTTAATTAATCTGTATACTGTCATGTTTTTACAATCAACCACTATATCTACTATTTTTAATATTTAGAAAAGAATAGAGGCTTCCCTTTGTCGAGACTATAAATCTTGAATAGGGTTTAAATAGAGAAATAAATTCCGTAATTAACAAAAAACATGGTCCTCCGGGCCGGATTAATACCCAAGCTTTTAGAAGCTTTTCACATTATTGTATCCAAACACATTACTTACCAAAATTAAATCACAAATGGCTTTAACACGCACTAGGGACTAATTTGTGTTGCCATAAGGGTATACAATACAATAATTGGCCATCTCGCCTGGACCATAGTATAAAGATACCTACACAGTATTTTGTCTTTCTTCTAAAGGTCCGTTCGGGAGTAATACCCGACGTGCGTCCTTTAAGCGAGAGCTCGGCAAGAATCTGTCTCGATAGCGCCTTGCGGTGACGTACGCACGCTGTGAATGTTTTGTAGGTACGCAGTAAGCGTGTGAGAATGGCTAATCTCGTTGTACACGCCTGCTCTCTATCGCTACACGGCCGGCCCCTCGATCTCACTGGTTTTCAATGGTAAAACAGTAGCAAGCGCGCGTGTAGTGGGCGCGTATCTGCGTGAGTGCGTCATTTCGGCCGTTTGTAGACAGTGCAAAGACTATTTAGACTGTGTCTATGTTGGCGGGCAGGCCTATCGCGTATTGCGAACCATACGTGCCTGCCCGGCTGCAATAATAATAATTCGTTTAAAATAAATTGTATCTAATTTACTTGTCACATGTGTTGAAGTTGTATGAAATTTGACAGTTTTGACAAGCAAATTACGAGGTGAATCAAAAAGTTCTTAGAAATGGATAAACTATTTCTTTTTGTGAGAGTTTTCATTTTTGTTTTTAAGTGTCATTAAAAAAATGACAACTACGGATATTTATTCGGATATTCAGCAGTCATTAGGGTCCGATAATGCACCTTATGCCAACGAGCTGTGATAATGATTCTCGTCTTGTCGAACGTCCACTTCTTTAAACGAAGAAATTGCCAAAAATAAGGGAAATAATGGTACTCGATGACTCTCTAAAATAACCTCCAGAGACCCCTAAAGATTTCATGTGGAAGTTCCTAATCCATTTTCATAAAAACTTTTGGGTCTTGTTTCATCATGGTAACGCTTCAGCTCATCACTTTGACATTGCAGTCACGGCCACCTGTAAGTATTGCATTGAAATTGACCGAATTAACCCCTAGTAATTTTCACTTATTGAAACAGCATGTTCATGGAACGCGGTAGAGGAATTTTCGAGAATCACGGTTTTTTTCGGAGGGAATAAAAAAGATGGAGAAGCATTATACCAGATGTATAGAGTTAGAAGAAGATAACTTAGAAAAATAAATATTTTTTTGACATTTAACTGATTCTTTATTGACAATTCTAAGAACTGTTTTTTTTACTCGCCCTCCTATTATACTTATAATTATTCTAAGACTTTATACGAATTCGTAAAATTTATTTTTGTGTAACCGGTCATAAGACAACTTACTTTATGTACTTATTTTTATACTTGCCTAGACCGCGCTTAATCGCATTACGGTCGGATATCTGCGTCAAATCTGGGTTAATTCTACCTATCTTTTGATTAACTTAATTAATATAAATCACTTAGATATCACCTGATAAATGAGGCTGGTTTCTTACGCTTTTGTGTTCATTAATTATGGGGAAGTAATTAAATTGGAATTACTGTTTTTGTCTTGGATTTTGAAGTTACAATTTCATTTCTGGATTTCTACGACTCATGTTCTCAAAAAATATGAACGTTCAATAATATTCCAAATATAATTCTGATACCAATATAAGTTTATTACTTGTGCTATAGAATCCAGAAACAAGTACCACAAACACCCAGAATCGAAATAATACAAAAAAAAGTTGTTTTGGTCACCCATCTCATGACAAGCCATTGCAAAAGTTGCTTAACCGCCACAATTGAACAAAATTGTATTATAATGTATTATACAGGGTGGTCCAAGACCGGTGGATAGACATTTTTTATAGATAGTTTACCAAGCGGCCTATTAGGAACCGCAAGGAAAAAAAAACAAAAAACCTTTTTTTTTATTCAAGTAAATATTAACCTATTATAACCACCAATCAGAATAGATATTTTTTTTTAAAGAAAAGACGTATTATGTAATAAACACATACCACAAAGAAAATGCCACAAAAAAATAGGTTAAAAAAATCTCGAACAAGGTCGAGACATTTAAAAATAAAAATATCTTGCAATCTAGTGAGAACGTCATTATTTTCTTGCGGTTCCTAATAAGCCACTTGTTTAACTAACAAACTAAAAACCTATACAAAAATTATATCCACCAGTCTTGGACCACCCTGTATAATGACGTGCTTCTACATATCAACCTCAATAGGTATGTAAACCTAAAGAATAAAAGACATTCGTCGTCGAACACTTGGATACATACATTGTCACACAACTTTTAACATTCACTCTCACATTTCTAACTTTTGCTGTTTGAAAGACTGGTACTTCAAGTTGAGCACAACCAAAAATGTGTTTTAAATTCACAGCAATAAAGCAAGAACTTGAATGAAAAACGAAGCAAAATGGTATTTTAGAAACAAATTCTGTTTTTGCAAGAAACTTTTGGAGAAACTCATAACATTTGTAAGAAACTTTTTGTCTAATGAGTTAACAGACTTCTGCGTTCAACATAAAATAGCTTTACAGTTATTGTTATAAGGTTTGAATTACTTTGAAGCAGTTATTTTAAGTTTTGTTTGTTGAACAAAGAGTGTATGTTAATTGAAATGGTTAATTTAAGAATTCTGTAATTTCTAGGAATTAAAATTCAATAAGTAGTAAGTAAGCCTATATCATTATTAAATAAAAAACTTTTTATAAAAAAATGAAAACCGACTTCAAAAAACTAAAAAGCAAAAAATAAACCTTTTGGAGTCGGTGCCAGCCAAGGCAAGAAAAATAAAATAGTAGCACCGCAAAGTAGAATGCATAGTAGTTTTCATTTTTTTATAATAAGTTTTTATTTCACAATTTTTAAAGGTAGAAGAGGTCCCGTGCCTACGCTGATAACCTTATGGCAACTCCTTATCAGCTTTTACAAAATGCTGCTTTTTCCGGTGCAGGGACGTTACTTATTGAGGAGTTCTCCCGATACTTCATCATCAGCTGCACTTCATCACATGCATTGAGTCGAGCATAAATTGCGTATGAACTACATTAAAGTAATCGTTTAGCTGCCGTGAAATGCTAAGTATTTAATAGTTCCGATGACCATTTGTGGTCTTCATCATCAGTTCCACTTCACCAAATGGTGCATTCCGGAAGCACATGCATAAGTTACTATAGAAAACACCGAAATCGCTATAGGAGTGCCTATAATATTTGAAGAGTTCCCTAGATTTCTCCAGGATCCCATCATCAGATCCTGACATGATGACAATGGGACCACAAATGATGTACACCCTTTCGAACAAAAAAAGAATTACTCAAAGCGGTCCAGCCGTCTTCGAGTAATCGAGTAACATACATAAAACAAAAAAAAAAAAAAAGATTCCCTTGAATTGAGAACCTCCTCCTTTTTTTAAGTCGGTTTAAAAATCATATAAAATTTAATAAAATCTATGGATAACTTTATAGTGGTGAGAACTTTAAACTATTTTCATGTTATTATAACTTTATAATTTTGCATTTGTTTATGTGATAAATATAAAACAAGAAAATATACTAGAAAAAAAAACAGCTTGTCTCATGTCGCCATAACGGGATTAGAAACATTTTTACAAATGTTTGACTATCGATTAAGATGAAGCAGCCATCTAATTATAACTTTTTAATTTTGCATTTTACAATGCCATTTTTATGTGATAAATATATTTGCATAATTATATATCAAACCTTCTCTTTTACGGTTTATAGCTAGATTAGATGTAATACCTTGCAGAGAGGACTCAAAGCTCAATTTATTATGTTTTGGTAGCTACTGTGTCTTGAGTTTGTCACTATGGCATCTGCCTTTTGCAAGACATATTACGGTAACATTAATCATAAGAAAAAACCTGAATTAATATTTTTTATTTTTATTTCTATTCTTAAATAATCTTCTTAGCTTCTTCAACCTCTCAAGGAAAGCACGTGTTTAATTCGTGCAAACTAAGTTAATATAAAATTTTACTGTTCCAATTTACGTTCGTCAGTAACGATTTTATTGCTCCCAATATGACTGAATGAATGGGAACGATCGAGTGAATGAATGAACGTGTTCAGTTGAATACCGATACAGATTTTGGATTATTACGAGCCGGCCGTATCGTAAAATTTGCTATTGCGAATTTCCCATGCAAAACGCGAACGAGAAAATAATTAAATATGGAAATTTTAAACTGCCATACTAAAAGCTTTTTTTATTTTGATACCGCAATGAATATACCTATATAACGCTCAGTAAAAAAAGTAGTTATGGTAGAGGTTTTATGTAGGTGAAATAGTAGTGAAACTCTAGGCACTTAACGAAATTTAAAACTGATTTTATTTATTAACATTAAACGTTTACTGATCAAACATCAAACTTTTCAGAGCATACTGGACGTCGCTCTACTCCGGAGGTCTGTGGGTCAACCATACCCAAAAGTCGCTCAGCGTTCTGCGGGTCCAATAAAACAATGCCTTCAGGGTGTTGTTGCGGAAGCCTCGCTTCTGTAGCGCGTCTGCTATGTTTGCAGAAGCTCGCACTGATAGTTTTTCAGCCGTACTGCGCAAAAAAGTGACATCCCTATTGTCCAGAGTGAGGAGAAGCACCAGCAGCATCCTGAAGGTTATTGCTAGCAGGCTAGATGTCTGCCCCATTATGTGGCATTTGAGTCAGGTGACTACATCGAAGTTAGTTATAGAATACTAACAAAGTTAGTAGTAGGTATTTATTACTAACACCTATGGATCTCTGTTATCTGAATAAAGAATTAAATTAAATCAAACAATACAAGTATTATGGATTTAAATGCACTATTTAATGCAGTATACAGGGTGGAAATTTAAACGGGGTAGTAAGGTCCTACCTTAACCGTTGTTTCTACATGAAAACGTTCTTAGTAAACCATCCTTAATTTTTTGAGAAATATTGAACTGCATTCACGGATTTTGAAAAAAATGGTTATATCTAGTATCCATAACACAAGTTCTTGATGATACTTAAAGTGGGTTTTTTTTTATGAACGACTGTGAGACTCAGCCTTCATCATACCTGATGTTAAGTATTTATAAGGCTGAAGATGGAAGCGAGCTTCTCCCGGAATCCTCAGTCACTTAGGAACTGGCTATCTTATCTTAAACTGCCGGAACACAATATTGCTGAAAACATTGTTGTTATGGCTTCAGGCTTAGATAAGATGGTGGTAGCTAGCCAGGCTGACTTACAAGAAGTCCTGCCACCAACCAAACCGAATACAATATGTACCCCCGCTGGGAATCGAACCCGGGACCCCTGGGTCTGATGCCGGCGGTTGTACCACTAGACCACAGAGGCGGTTAAATAAGGGCTGGATAATTTGTGTGATTGTAAGCAATTATTTATTTATTTATATCTTAAACAGTTGCAAATAAAACAGGGTTGTAAAACGAAATTCTAAAAGGCAAAAGATACAACATACAACTCCCAAGTGCTCACCACGTAATTACAACAGCGAATAGCGAATATTCTTCTTTGTTCACGAAGGTTCTCGATGGTCGCCAAGAGAATAATATCTTCCGTTCTACATTGGTGGCAAATTATCGGTTTTTACTCTTCGATTTTGAGTCTTATTACAAGGAAATAAAGGTGCTAAGGTTAAACAGATTTTAAATGGTAAGGTATACCTTAGCTCTTGTTTGTAAATAAAAATAAATGGTTGTTTTACATGATTTTACAAATTTATCAGCTGGTTTTTTTAATCTATATCGCTCCTTTGAATATCATATTAAACTGTTGTAAGAGTCAAAACCAATATTTTTATTCAAATAAACGTATAAATAAAAACGTACCTTTGAGCTGTCAAATATTTTTTTCGGTCAATATTCAGTAGACGTAGCTAAGTGACAAAATGAAACGTTGATAGGTATTAAATAATAAATAAATAATTGCATACAATCACACCAATTATCTAGCCCACGTTAAGTTTCATAAAGAACTTGAGTTATGGATACTAGATAACGGATAAACATACTTATATACTGTTTTTTGTAAACACATACATAATATACATACACACCCAGACCAAGAAAAATAGACATGTTCATACACGCAAATATTTGTCTTGTCCGGGGATCTAACCCGGGACCTCTGGCGCAGAAGGCAGGCTTAGTACCCCTGCACCAAACAGGTATTTAAATTTTGTTGAAAATATTTAGAAAACTACTTATCACACATACCTACTATCTATTAACTATGTGATGTTCTACAAAGCAATGTTGTAATAAAAAGCGCGTTTTAAGGCGATACTCGAAAAAAATATGCTGAAGCGAGATAGCAATGAGAAAACGACGCGCACGGGAGCGAGACCGATTTTGCAGATTAGGCAAAAAAAACACAAAATCACTTCGTATTAAAAAACTACAGCGATTTAAAAAAAAATGCTTCTATACGATTCTAAATATTATTGGTGTCCACTTATTAAACCAATTTCCAATAGTGTAAGTAACCCCATTTAAGAAAAATCTTTTCGAAAAGAAAGTGTCGGGGCAAAATCATAAAATCGTGTTTTTGAAACTATACGAATCTAGATAAAGGTATGAAGAAATATATATGTTATTACCAGATTTGTAACAACTGTAACCATGCTATAGTTTTATATCAATAAGTCCATACTTTTTCCGAGTATAGTAAAAGTAATTTTATTGGAAATACCTAAAGACAGCTTGTTTGTACTGTGTTACCCTCCTTTGGGTTCACTATGTCATTTCGAAAGACGTTGTACCTATTTATATTAGTTAATTAAACTGCAGGATAATTACATATTTATGTAAGTTATAACAACAAACAAATTACAAATTTATTTACGATACATTAAACTTTGATTTTAAAAACAGTTTAAAAATTAATACTTACAAAAAAAAGACTTCACATAAAATATGAACGATTTCAACGTTTGACGGAATATATCAACTTCAGCATTGAAGTACATTCATCTTATGTTTTGGCGTGCACTGTTCATTGAAATAAAACAACTTTTACGGATATCCAGCGCGCTATATTTCACGAACTAAGTTGTAATTGTCCGTATTTTAGGGTTTTTAGGGGGTTTTTGATTTCCCGACGTTTCGGCACCTTTTCAGCTGCCGTGGTCACGGGATGACAGACCCTAAAAATACGAACAATTACAACTTAGTTCGTGAAACATAGCGCGTTTGATATCCGTAAAGGTGTTTTATTTCAGCTTTGAGCTTATTGTAGTTTCTACACATGCGATACAGCGGATCATTGTGCGATACTTCGTCGTCGTCGTCTCAGCCACATAACACCCACTGCTGGGTATAGGCCTCCCCCAAAATGAGGGTTTGCCATAATCGCCACGCTTGGCAGGCGTGTTGGCGATCGCAGTATGGCCAAGTTTGTAGGAGACGCTGCTGCCCATCTCCTGAAGGCTGAGTCCCTTAGTCGCCTTTTACGACACCGACGGGATGAGACGGGGTAGTGCTATTATAAGCCGACACTACACATTGTATTTAATAAAAATAGATTACAAACACTTTTATTTTTATTTTTAAGGACCTTAAATTCAATATAGCACAGTCTTCCGCACGAAATTAATTTTCCTCGAATTTTGTCTCAATCCAGTATATATTTTTCCGTTAAAGTGTACCTTTTTTCTTTAATCAAGAAAGGCAAAGAGAGACGATCTGTCACCATCCCCCTTTTGTGTCGTGTCTGGGGAATGATTGCGTCAAAATACACTGAATACAATAATAAATGAGTTTTTAGTGTTACCAGCGATTTCGTTTGAAGGGAATCCTAACTATACTAACTTTAACTAGGTACTTAACCTTAATAAATGAGGTGAGAATTTGTTACACTAGCTATGAGGTGGGTAGGAGATACCCGAAACTTCAAGCTTAATTTTTTTTTATGATTGTGTAATTCGCATTTTTAATTGAGATATACTAATATAATAGTGTCCATTCAACAGGATCAGTAAATAAACCTAATTAAGTAATAACCATAATTAAGTACAAAAAGAGTACTTTTCATTGAAATAACAAAGTCTGAAGAATTTTTATAACTTTTTAATTTTGCATTTTACAATGCTATTTTTATGTGATAAATATTAAACAAGAAAATATACTAGAAAAAAGCAACTAGTCTCATGTCGCCCTGACGGGATTCGTACCCGCATCCTCGGAAGTCCGGCCCAATGCACTAACCAATTAAGCTACAGAGACCTATGAGGACACGTCGAATTTTTTTCTAGTATATTCACCGTTTCTACGGTGTTGGCCACCGTCGCTTCATCAATGAGAGAAATATCCTAGCATTCGAAAGAAACATCTTTACAGATGTTTGACTATCGATTAAGATGAAACAGCCATCTAATTATAACTTTTTAATTTTGCATTTTACAATGCTATTTTTATGCGATAAATATTAAACAAGAAAATATACTAGAAAAAAGCAACTAGTCTCATGTCGCCCTGACGGGATTCGAACCCGCATCCTTGGGAGTCCGGCCCAATGCACTAACCAATTATGCTATAGAGACCTATGAGGACACGTCGAATTTTTCTAGTATATTCACCGTTTCTACGGTGTTGGCCACCGTCGCTTCATCAATGAGAGAAATATCCTCGCATTCGAAAGAAACATCTTTACAGATGTTTGACTATCGATTAAGATGAAACAGCCATCTAATTATAACTTTTTAATTTTGCATTTTACAATGCTATTTTTATGTGATAAATATTAAACAGCGGTGGCGCTGCGAGCGTTAACACGGTCGGAGTACGTCTGCGTATTTCTCTTATCAAAAATACAATTACCGCTTTCTGTGCCGCGCAAGCCTTATCTGTGTGTTCTGTGAGCCTTTGTGATTCAGTGTTGGTGTTTCTGTCAATATCGTGCCTGTGCTTGTCTTGTAATCAGCCTAAAACCGAAGTTTACTGTCGCTAATTCGGATTTTTTAACGTTTTTTAGTGGGTACTCTCACCCTGCAACGTAGTAGATCTATCGATCTTGCTTTACCGGCAGCGACATCTAGCAGGATCTACGCGCCTTTTACATAACAACGCCATCTAGCGATTGCTTTTCATACCTGCTTTCCACTGAGCTAGTGCGACACCTAGCGTGTTTTGTGTGACAACTCCATCTGTATAGCGTTGCTATTAGTCATGGCAAAGTGTTCGGCGTGTGGAAAGTTCACTTCTGCGACGGGTGCCGCTGGGTGCACTACTTGTACAAGTGTCTACCATAAAGGTTGTGTGGCTATCCCGGACGGAAATGTTGTCCCTAAAGATTGGGTGTGCCCAGACTGTAAAAAAAAGATTAAGAAGGGTGACAACAGCAGTACACCAATAAAGCCTGTCTGTGGCGATTTACCGACACTGACGTCGGCGGCTGCGGCTGCGGACCCACACGGCGGTGATTCTGATATCAATGCAATGCGCCGTGAGCTATCTTCGAGCATGACAGAAATACGGGACTTTATGAAAGAATTCCGATCTACTGTGATTAGTATGGAGGAGCGATTCCTTAGTTTTGAACACAGACTGGAGGCGGTTGAACGCAAACAGGCGGAAGTACCGCCCCCAGCGGGCGATGTGGCGGAGCTTCGCCGAACTGTGGAAGGTCTCAAGGCGGAACTCAACGCCCGCGATCAGGATATGCTCCTGTCCGACCTGGACATCGGCCATCTTCCCGAGGAGAAAGGCGTCAGTACCATGCATTCGGTGGCCGTACTTGCCGCCAAACTGGGTGTCGCTCTTGAGGCGAGGGATATCGTGTTCGCTGAGCGCGTCGGGGCGGTGCCGCCGCCGGACGGGGCGGGGGCGCGCCCTCGCCGCGTCGTCGTGCGGCTGGTGCGCCGTGATTTGCGGGACGACCTGTTGCGGGCTGCTCGTGTACGCCGCAATATCACCTCGTCTGACTTGGGCCTGGCTGGTCCGCCGCGACGGATCTACGTGAACGAAAGGCTGACGGCAAACAATCGCCGTCTGTTCCACCGAGTGCGCGAGGAGCGTCTCAAGCGGGGGTGGAGACACTCGTGGACCAAGCGAGGGCGGATCTTCGCGCGACAGGATGACGGCATGCAGTTGCACGCTTTCACGTCAGACTCGGACATAGACCGTGTTTTTGGTCTGGGTGACGTTACGAGCGGCCCTTAGCCCTGAAACAAGGTCATTACGTTATCGCCATTTATATAAAGAAAAGAACCATTTTCGGGAAACCTTTTTATTTTTTGTTACATTTTTGTCTTATATTTCTATTATTAATCTAATTACAACTGGATGCACATCTTACAAATCTACATTTTATGCCTTTACCATTCTTCACTATAATTATTCAAAATCGATAAGTAATACTTTATTTAATGATTGCAACCTAAAGTTGATTATTACATTATTTAAATGACGAATAAACACTTTAAAGTTGGTTTGTATAATGCGGGCTCCCTAGGCACTAACCATGATAACTTTATAGCCTCAGTCGCCCGGTATGACCTAGATATTGTAGCAATTAATGAAACCTGGCTCAGAGATGGAGAGGACGGCCGCGCGCCTGCCCTACCCGGGTACCGTCTTCGACACATACCGCGGCCTCGTAGTAGTCGTGAGCGTGGGGGAGGCGTTGGTTTCTATATAAGACGGAACGTTTCCGTACGTGCTTTTCCTCACCCAGTTGATCCCGCGCATAAGTCAGTGGAGCAAATGTGGCTTACGTTGACCCGTAACGGAAAGAAGCTCATTATAGGTACTGCCTATCGGCCACATTGGATAAATGTGGACCTGTTTCTTGATGCAATTTCGGACACTATAAGTTCAATTCCCAATTATGATAATATAATATTGTTAGGCGATTTTAATATTAATTTATTGAATGCTATGGACCCGTACACTATTAACTTTAATTCTTTTATTTCCAGTTTTAACCTCATACAAGTTGTTTCCGAACCGACCCACTTTACGCTTCATAGCCAGACCCTTATTGACGTGGTGTGCACTGATCTGATTGTAAAAAATGTCACCCTCGACCATGTTGGCACTACCTGTGGTCACTGCTTAATTGTGTGCGAGTTCAATATAAAACGCGACAAGTACTCCCCACATACTATAACATTCAGACCTTTCAAACACATAAACGAGGAAAGTTTTAATTATGACCTGGGAAAGATTCGATGGGACCTCATATCTGGAATCGATAGTGTTGATGATATGGTCGAAACCTTCAATAAATGTGTTTTGTCAGTTTTCGACAAGCATGCCGCAGAGAGAACCATCAAGGTAAAATACCATAGCTTGCCCTGGCTGACTGACACGGTCAGGCTGATGATGAAGTTACGAGACGAGGCCTTATCACTCTACCATAAAAACCAAGCAGACAGCACTTTCGCATATTATAAATCCTTAAAATCAACGGTAAATCAAGCACTTTATCACGAAAGAGCCGCATACTTCAAATTTCACATCAACAGCAAAATAGATAATCCAAAATTATTATGGAAGAATATAAAAAATACAATTTTGCCTCAGAAGGGGAACGACCTTCCCCCATTTCTCAACAATCCCAACACTATCAATGACTATTTTTTGAACATACCTGGTAGTTCTGAGGTGAGCATTTCGCAATTAACCCATTTTGAATTTAACCGCTTCTCTGACTCTACCTTTCACTTACACATTGTTGGCTTAGAGGACATCATTAAAATAATACGCAATTTAAAAACTAATGCAATGGGGTGCGACTCTATCAGCTTAGACATGCTCATTCGGACCTTCCCGTTCTCTGTAGACGCCATTACAGACATTATTAACTTGTCCATTGTATCCCATACATACCCAGAGTTATGGAAACTGGCTATTGTCCTTCCGTTGCCAAAGATCTCTAACCCCATTGACTTAAAAGACCTGCGACCGATCAGCATACTTCCTTGTTTGTCGAAGATCCTCGAAAAGGCTGTGAGTTTGCAATTGATAGATTACCTAGAGGAAAATAAAATATTACCCGAGCTACAGTCGGGCTTCAGAAAGGGCCGTAGTACCACAACCGCCCTCCTTGCTGTAACTGATGCAATTCTTCATGCACGAGACCAGGGCATGTGCACCCTGCTCGTGCTGCTGGATTTCTCACGAGCATTTGAAACTTTAAATATCGACCTGCTTTTATCCAAACTTAGCTTTTATGGTTTTGACTCCCGGACGGTGCGTTGGTTCCATAGTTACCTAACTGGTCGCTATCAATACGTAAAACTCAATAATAGCAATGGTACCCCTTCAGAATCAAGAAGGGTGGCTGTAGAGAGAGGAGTCCCGCAAGGTTCGATTTTGGGCCCAATCCTATTCATATTATATTCTGCTGACATGATAAATCACTTAACACACTGTCATTATCACATTTACGCAGATGACACGCAAATATACATCTCTTTTAAGCCTGAGCACATTGACCAAGCCATAACTCATATCAATGAAGATCTTTCCAACATTGTGAAATGGTCTCACAACAACTGTCTACAGTTAAACCCTTCCAAAACCAAGTACATGTTGTTTGGGTCGAAACAGCAGGTAGCAAAGGCTCTCCCTTCTCTTGACATTAAGTTGAACGATGTGCCAATAGAGAGAGTCTATGAAGTGCGCAATTTGGGTCTCAAAATGGATACTAATCTTCATTTTGAAAGTCATATTGGGAATTGTGTCCGAAATTGTTTCTATAAACTAAAAATATTATATAGGGTAAGACGTTACCTCAGTGAGGAGCTGCGGATTCGGCTGGTGGAATCTCTGGTGCTGTCCAAGCTCAATTATATGGATACCGTATACGGCCCTTGCCTACTTGCCAAGACACTAAGACTTATCCAGAGGATTCAGAACGCATGCGCACGCTTTTGCTTCGACATTCCGATACGGGCCCACGTATCCCCATTTCTGAACAAGCATCTTATCTTAAAAATGAGACACCGTCGCAAACTCCATTTAGCTTGTCTAATGTTCGGCATTACTAAACTAAAAGCTCCTGAATATCTATACAGTAAACTGTCTTGGATTTCAGCGCATAGGCCCCTTGGAGCCCGTAAACAAGCTCAACAGCTGTCTACTGCTCGCCATGCATCCGCTGCATTTCGAGGTAGCTTCCGCTATGCAGCTTCCAAATGTTGGAACAACATTCCTCCGCCAATCAGGGACCTAAAAAGTATAGGCAGTTTCAAACGTCATCTAAAACTTCACCTTTTAGATGCACAAAAAAGACAAGAAAATTTTATTCAGGATATAAGCATTATATGAACTGGTCACCCACCTTAGCTTGCTGTCCCTTAAGTGTATGTGAAGGTTTTCTCTGCATAGCGGGTTGCTGAATTCAGGTAGTGATGCTTCGTGAATTTTATCATATTGCACTGTTGCAATTAACCTTTTTGCTAAACATCTAATGGTCGAGCCCTGCAAAAAAAGAAAACAAAATTGTAAATGTTACAATATGAATGTTTGTTGCTTTTTTAGTTGTACATAAAGTATAATGATGTTATGTTACTCACCATAAGGTACGTAACTACTACTAAAATGGCTGGTTTTCTGGTACTTTGCTGTTGCTATAAGATCTTATCTGCAATAGTTTTTTCTGTTTTCACTCACTTTTGTAATTAGATTTTATGTAAGTTATTGTTGTGATACGTTGTGTTTTGTTCGCATGTACATACTGTACTTTGTTTTTTTTTTGTTAACACCAACTCTGTTTTTGTTTTGTTTGGCACTTTGGCTTCACAAATTTTATCTAATGTTTTGTTTGTTTGGCTTTCTCTAGAGTTGTTGTACCTACCACAGCACAGCACAATCAGCACATATCCCTATACATTAGACTACTCTTTGGCACAGACTAATGTAGCAAGCAAACTATACAAACAATCAGTTGTCTTGTCTGACACTTAGTTAATGTTACCATAGACTGGTCACACAGACTAATACTTTCATAGTATATATTTTTTATATTGGTGCCCCTGTGTGATCAGTCATAAAAGGTCATGTTTATATTTGTCATATTGTAGTATTTTGTTGTAATGTCCCGGTTAGCATGGCTCTCAGCCCCACCAAAACGGTACCGACGGAAGACCAGCGCTGGCCAAAAAGCCAAGCATTATGCTGAGTCGGTACCGTTTTGGGACAAACTGTGTTTTTATTTTTCTGTACTACTTTGATGTGTCTTATTGTCGTGTTTGTCCCAAATAAATATAATTTTCTTTCTTTCTTTCTTTCTAAACAAGAAGTTTAACAAAAAAAATGTACACATTTTGAACAGCAGTTTTACGATGTTTTCATCCCTCATACCCTTTCCTCCAGCTACTGCAAAGATGAGACTCGCAAGGCAACAGTAAAACGAAATAATCAGCGTTTAAAAACTTCTCGGGTATGACATACCCGACCTCACTCACGCCGGGTTAAGTATATAATTATAATTTATAATATTCAAATACAAAATTCAATGTCCTGACTAATTTAATGACTGACTGATATATCAACGCACAGCCCAAATTGCTAGGTCTAGAGACTCCAAAGGGCAATCTATCCCAAACTATCCTCTAACTATCCCGCATCGAATCACGTAAATCGGATTAGAAATCTCGTATGTTGTTTGTTAATGGTATGTTTTTTTGTGTGTACACCGTTACATAATTTTTTTTTTTTTTTTTTTTTTTTTTTTTTTTCATTTATTTAAGGACAGCCAACAAGGTAACCACTAATATACATGGATAAGATACAATATCAGCGTAATCTAGGAATAGTGTCACCTTAATTAAAGGCTACCACGGCATGCGAAATACAGTCTGCTAGAAACTTATAAATATATTTATACATATATATACATATATATATATATATATATATATATATATATATATATATATATATATATATATATATATATATATGTATTTACTTTAACATATACACAATGCAATCCTGTGGGTAAAGGAAAAATTGTAGTAGTAAAAGATTTAATAAAAATTCTGATTCGAAGATCTACTTGCAAGGTTTTTTTTTTTACTGATACAATCTTTCCCAAACTTATATAAACACACAAAAAATAACAACAATATAAATGTTAAAATATAAATATAAAAATATAAATGTAAATGTAAAATTATTAAATTACAGCACTTTTAGAAGTTCTGCTCTGAACCTAGGAAACTTAAAATGAAAGACATCTAGGTGAAACTTTTTATCCAAGCTATTCTGACAATGGAGAATTCTATTTAATGGCGAAAATTTGCCCAAGTTGCTTTTACTTTGCCTAAGACCAAATAGCGAGAATTTACCAGGACGGGGTAATCTGCGAGGACAATTAAAAGTGATTTTAGATATTAATTGTGGGCAATCATAAGTACCGTTTAAAAGCTTGTTTAAAAATATTTGATCCAAAAATTGCCGTCTGAATTTGAGGGACTTTATGTTAAATTTATTTAATCGGTCATAATAAGATTTGATTTTTTTTGCAAAGCTTGGACTGATATGTTAGGTGGTACAAAAACCTTTTTTGCACACGTTCAATTCTAGACTCATGTACTTGATAGTGCGGTGCCCAAACAACACTGCAATATTCGAGTTTAGACCTAACCAACGCATTAAACAACGTTATTTTAGTACATGCATTTTTAAAACCCTTACTGCATCGTATAACGAAGCCCAGCAACTTAAGAGCACTTGATATCATTTTGTCGAGATGTGCATTGAAATTAAGCTTTTTATCGAGAATGACGCCTAAATCGCGTATTGAATCCACCTCGTTAAGCTTATGCCCTTCGATAAAGTATTGATTTTTGAATATTTTGACATTCCTGGTAAACGCTATATAATGGCATTTATCAGTATTAAGGGTCAGACGGTTTTGACGACACCAGAGGGCAAGGCGGTTTAAATCCTCCTGAAGAAGATGAGAGTCAGCAATGCAAGAAATACTTTTCAAAATTTTTAAGTAAAAAAATAATATATTTTAAATAAAAAACATACCAACCGGATTGAGGACCGCTTCCTTTTGGAAGTCGGTTAAAAAGGTAGCCTGAATGTAGTCTACCATCTAAATACAGCTTATAAACAGAAAGTGCATTTTTCTAAGTAGGTTATTCTTGGATTTTCACTCAGTTTTTATGATCAACGGGAAGACTTTTAGCCTTCTTCATGCCCGATGTTATGTTCCAGCTACTCGCTCCTTCATGACTGCAGTCCGACGGAGGACTTAGCGGGCTAATGAAAAATGAAAAATGAAAAAATATGTATTTCATAAAAAACAATAGTATGTGTGTGTGTGTGTGTGTGTGTGTGTGCGTGTGTGTGCGTATGCGTGACCTCGTATTTATTTGTATGTAATACTATATTTATATAAATGAAAATAAAATAATAAAAAAAAATAAAAAATTAAAATGAGCTAAGCACGCACAGTCCGACTGCGCAGTCCTCAGTCTTTTGAGAGAGTGTTTTATGAATTAAAACCTTCAAATAACCTCTTGCATCGCTCATTTTCATACATTTACTTCATAATTGTCATCGGAAACAATTTTGACGGACTGAGGCGCGGACTGAAGCGCGGCTTGAACAACCAGACACACGTGCGGTCAAAGTTTGCACAGTCCATTTTCTTTGCATTTTAATGAATACACAAGCCGCGCTTACAAGACTGCACGAAATACCGTCTTGCCGTCTAGACGTTGTCTTACTTGCGCAAACCGATTTGACAGGCATGCCTTCAGGTAAGACGGTGCATGTAGCTTGGACATTAGGCTGAAGATGGAAGCGCCCACTCAAATTGTATAAAACATACGTACATCTTATGTTTTGGCGCGCACTGTTCATTGAAATAAAACAACTTTTACGGATATCAAACGCGCTATATTTGGGATGACTGCAATCATCCCGTGACCACGGTAGCTGTAAAGGTGCCGAAACGTCGGGAAAATCAAAAAACCCCTAAAAACCAAAAAATACGGACAATTACAACTTAGTTCGTGGAAATATAGCGCGTTTGATATCCGTAAAAGTTGTTTTATTTGTATAAAACAACTTTTACTCTTAACAACGTGTCTCGCTTATTGGCAGTATCCTGTCTCCCTTTCAAAATCCTTTTAGATGCATTTTATTGTGGAAGCACTGCCTTTTCAACGGTTTCATAATACCTACAGACAATTGGGCATACAAAATGCTGACTTACGAAATACACCTATAACTGTCTCATTATGCGTCATGAATCTTGCAAATTGTTACGGAAAAGAATTAAGGGAAAAGTATGATGACTACGAGTTAGTTTTTCCAAGGATATTTGAATAATTTTAGAGGACTTTTAACATTGGAATTTGGGAAATTGGGATTTTTAACATTGGAAATGTTTTTTTCGATCGCTTCTGTAGGGCCATGCCATGCCATGCATAATTCGCAGGAAAAGCGCGACATGCCGTTATTCCCGTTAGTTCTAAGTCAATATCTCTTCAATATAGTTGATTGAGGTGTCAAAATATTTGTATTGACGAAGTTCATGATATATATTAATGATATAAATTAAAAATAAAATGCTCTAAAATGGTAATATTTGGCGGTACCTTTTGTACCCAATATCCACTCTATTTATAATATTTTTTACCCAAATTCAACATATTCATGTTCAGAAAGATGTTATGTCGGGTATTTTTTCAAAGTTTATGAAAATAATAATAATTTTGAAAGTTATAATGATTTCATGATCTAGGTCTGTGCATCTTGGGCGGTAAGGTGAGTTGAAGTGAGTTCGCGCGCTGTTCTTTAATAGGTATTAAATTATCTTCTCTTTATTTATTTTATTTAATTATGCAAATGAAATAAATAAGCAATAAAGGTGTATTTTTTAAAATAAGATTCGTTAAGAGCTTCCAAGGTTAGCCGAAGTGAGTTCAATCAAACGCGGTTGGCTAATACCAAATATGGTTAAATGAATAAGATAAGTTTTTAATAATGTTTTTTTTAATAGTTCAAGAAGCAATAAAGACTTATAAATAACATGATTTTGTTCTCCAAAGGATAATTTTAAATATAAATAATAATTAATTAATTGTTAAAATAATTTATGATGATGAAAAATACTAGACGAATGATACGTTTTTTTTCATCTGTGCGTTTCAAATGTGTTCAAGTGTGGAAGGACGGACGAAAAAGCATTCATTGTCCTGCCCTTGTCGGGGTCGGTCGTAGAAGCGGCATGCCACCCATCCCTACCATCTGGACGGGGGCCTTTTTTGTCATATTATAAAAGTATAAACATATTTGACGAGTGATGACCACAAAATGTTATGTCATCTGTGCCCTAATTTAGCGCCAGGAAGTCGCGGAGGTGGCCCATGTACCGAGCAGGCAAGCAGGCCGGCAGCCCTTTAAGGGATTTACTAATGTATGCCCGAATTTCAAATGCAATAACTTTATTTGTCATAATTCTATTAGAAATAATGTTTCTGTTGCCATAACTAAAACAATTACATAAAAGTGATTGCTATAATTTCATTCTTCATAATCAATCAAACGCCATAACTACTTTATTCCATAATTTTATTTGCTATACATATCATTTTCAATATAATTAATATCCATAACAATAATTTACCATAAAACTTATTATTTATTAAACTTATTACTTATTATTTAACATAAATATGCAGTCAGGCATGTGCAGCATGCAAGCAGGCATGCAGCCTGCAAGCAGGCATGCAGGCCCCTGCGCCTTCGGGCTCTAAATTACACTCTAGGGGTAGGGCATACAAGACTACGGGCAGTCGGGGTCAACTGAGTCGGTTTTGAATAATATTAGTTTTTTTTACTAATTGGTTATCTACATAAAGTAAGCTAAAAATAAACGTTATAAGACGTGTATTATTATGTAAAATAAAGATTATGTCGAATGATATTTATAGTTTCTAATAATTATAGCATTTGTTAATATGGCATCTCATTTTATGGCAAATGAGAGTTATTGCTAGTAAATGATTATATCATGCGTTGTTAGTATGAATAAAAATAATGCAAACGAATATTATGACTGAGGATCATTATGGTAAATGAAATTATTGCAAGAAATATTATGAAAAACAAAACAATACCCCTTTAAGGCCCGCCGACGTGGCTGATCTGTTTCAAAGTCAAAATCAATAAGTAATTAATAATAATATTATAAATGCAAACGTGTGTTTGTTTGTCCTTTAACTAAAAAACCAATCGACTTGACTTTTTAACCGACTTCAAAAAAAGGAGGAGGTTATCAAGTCGACTGTATATTTTTTTTTTTTTTTATGTATGTTCCGCCATAACTTCGCCAGTTGTTAACAGATTTTTAAAATTCTTTTTTTATCTGGAAGAAAATGGTTTATGTGTGGTCCCATATAATTTTTACGAAGATCTGGCTAGTAGTTTTTTCATAATCCTGAAAAATATCAATCACCTTTTGGCAAGTAGTCGTATACCTAGATGACATCATTGTTGTGTATGGGCTGATTTTTAGTGTAAGTAACGGCACATAATGTAACAAAAAAATCTGAAATAAAAACATTTTATAAAAAAAATCAAACCGACTTCAAAAAGTAAAAAATAAAACTTTTGGAGTCGGTGCTAGTTAGCTAAGGCCAAAAAAAATATAGATAATAGAAGTGCAATGTAGAATGCTTTGGCTGGCACCGACTGCAAAAGTTTTATTTTTTACTTTTTGAAGTCGGTTTGATTTTTTTTATAAAATGTTTTTATGGCATAGAGTTAGTTCAAAGGACAGAGAGTAACATACGCTATTATTATCCCGATATTCCCACGGGAACGGGAACCATGCGAGTGAAACCGCGTACAACTACACTAGGATTTTTTTAGATTAGATCAAGTTTCATGTATATTATAAACAAAGTATTGTGAAAATAAATAAAATAAAAACTACCAAGCCAAACTAAACCAAATTTTTATGAGATCAAATGGCAACTATCTCGCATCGAACAAAAAATTGCAAGCAATACAAAACTAACAAAGAAACCTAACAATTTATATTAACTACTACGATAACCCATGCATGCCTTTGCACAGAATAAAAGAATAAAACGTAACTAAATAGTGACTGCAAAGCAAAATCGAAAATGATTAAACATTACACTACTATAGACTTTGTCATATTCCTATTAAAATCTGTGTTTACGCCATTTCCGGCTTCCCTATTCTAAATTCGCGAGCTTCATGATGTGGTTCCTTAAGTCTTGTCCCTTTCCTACTCACACCATCGTGCGCAGAGTGAGAGAACTAATCAAGCAAATCAGTGCATCGTGATTCGTCGCGTCACCCACCCGCTTCGACAACCAAACCGCTTCGCCACGTTGTGCGTTCGACTCCTGATATAATTTAAAATAAAATGCATTAACCGCAGCTTGAATTAATTATAAACTGCGTAATGAGTGATTCAGTGTTCTAAAGTGTGTGGAACTTAGCCGGCCGGCAGAGTAACCTAGGCCTAGGGTTCCTGTCCATCCGGCATGTGTGAGACAGTGAGTGGCGTTTGCTGAAGGCAAGATACTCCAGAAGCTGAATCGAACCGCGCTCGGTGAGTCCCCTTCCCTCTCCATAATTATCTAAGGTCCACATCATTTTTTTTCTGAACCACAAATCACAAACCGCCCCGCTAGCCGCTATACAGTCCACTTTAATTCCCGCCAACCCAATCTGTTTAATATTATACCATGACAAAGATATGACATTAAACAGAAATAACATAATAACAAGTAACACTAATCTTCTAATATACTCGTATTTTTTTATACTTAAGTAAAAAAAAGTCTTGGTTGAATTTTCCACGTAATCATGGTCCCCCTACTACTCAGGTAACTTTGAAAGAGTCCTTTGGTCTATTCTTATGAAAATGCCCATTGTATCAGACGGGCTTTTGGAGGCTATTTTAATTCAAAGAAATAATACTTAGGCAGATTCTTATTCATCATTTTCGACGTTATCGAGTATTAAAAGAAGTTTGGATTTGTTTAGAATTCATAAATATGGCTTATCGAATTATTATTTTTGAAGTGCCTATTTTCTTTGTAACGTTAAACATGCTTAACATACGACACGTGTATTCATAATAATTAACCCTAAGCGTCATTTTAAACCATTTCAAATAAAGGAGGAGGTTTTAAACTAGTCGGTTTTTTTTTGTTGTATTTTACTCGATTACTCGAAGACGGCTGGACCGATTTGAGTAAGAAATTCTTTTTTTCTTAGAAATGGTATCTTCCCAGGTGGTCCTACTATCATCATGTCAGGATATGATGATGGAATCTTGGAGAAACCCAGGGGACTCTTCAAATATTATAGGTACTCCTATAGCGATTTCAGTGTTTTCTTAAGTAACTTATGCATATGCATTAGGTGCAAAATGAACTGATGAAGAAGACCACAAATGATCATCGGAACTATTAAATACTCAGCATGTCACGTAAGCAATACGATTACTTTAATGTAGCAATTTAAGCAATTTAAGCTCCTCTCAGTGTGATGGAGTGAAGCTGATGATGATGTACTAGGCACCCATCAATAATTAACTTATATTTCTACTAATATTTCTTGTAGGGATGTTGTTAGACGTATTATTCGAACATATAATCACCTCACTGCATCATAAAAATTCTTGAAATCACGTTTCTTTACACTTTCAAAAAACCTTAAATGTGTGAAAATTGACGATTTTTTTTACTTGTATAGAGTAATTCAACAACTTTTGTTCCATATCAACAATTGCTTCAAACTACCAATTCTTACCATAAGTAGCAGTTTTTTTTGTTAGCCGTTACTTTTGAAAAAGGGCCCAAAAATGTATGGAGCCTGAAAGATCTCCTTTTTTGATGAACGACGGGGAGACTTTAGCCTTCATCATACCTGATGTTAAGTTTTAAATATAGTGTGTTTGGTAAGTATTGTTAAGGCTGAAGATGGAAGCGAGCCTCGCCCGGAATCCTCAGCCATTGAGGAACAGGCTATCTTATCTGTAACTGCCGAAACACAACAATGCTGAAAACATTGTTGTTATGGCGTCAGACTTAGAAAAGATGGTGGTAGCTAACCAGGCAGACTTACAACAAGTCCTACCACCAACCAAACCGAATACTATACGTACCCTCGCTGGGAATCGAACCCGGGACCCCTGGGTCTGATACCAGTGGTTGTGCCACTAAACCATAGAGGCGGTTATCCTCCTTTGAAAGTTAGATGAAAATAAGTCTTTGCATTACCAAGAATTCATGCATCTGAACTCGTGGGGGCTTTTAGGTGTACTTAGTGAATTTTTTATAATAATCTAGAATTTTCATATTCTTTAGGGCTTTTCGAAAGAAAAAGTGTCTAGGCAAAATCGTAATATCTTGTTCCTAAAACTTTTCAAACCTAGATAAAGGTATGAAGAGATATTTAAGTTTCGTTAAATGTTAATAATTAACAATTATTAATAATTTCCAACAACTATTAATAATTACCATGATGAAAGGTAAAAGTGATTAATTATTCTTTTTACCGAACATTATTTAATAATTGCACCTAACTTTTGATGAATGTAATTAATGTTCAACAAAGTCGGTAAAAATATCGATATTTACCGCCTTTTAACATAGCAAAACGACAATTGAAGCAGGAGGAACTTGGTATCATATTTTAGTACTTTTTAAAGAAGTCGTCTCTGACGCTTTGCCGGTATTAACAATCACCGGTTATTATTAATAATTTTCACACAATTAACTTTACCGTGACAATTATATCGTTACCAGATTTGTAACATGTCTAACCGTGCTTGATTTTTATAATAAAAAGTACGAAAACTTTTCCGTATAGTGTCTTAACGTCTTGCCAAATGTTACCTCTATAATAATTAGATGGGATATCAAGTACCCATTACAATGCAACTTACAACAACCACTTAATGTTTATGGTAAATTTTAAATAGAAAAATATTGGAAAAAATTAACTCGGCCACAAGTGAATTCTCAGACGGGAATCGAACCCGCGACCTTTGGAAATCCGGTCCAATGCTGGAGCATGCAAAGGCAATTCAACCACATGTTGTGGAACGCTTCCAACTAGTCACAGTCCAGCTCACATCTTAGCAAGACAACATCATGTGGCACATATTATCATTATCGCGTGATATAGTGGTGTTTTATGCAAAAAGTCGGTATGCAAGTATGTTGAATTCGTGTCAGGCGTGAACTTGGATGAAAGCCAGCTAAAAGACAAATGGGGGATATAAAAGGTATTGGGAGTAGGAGAGGATAACTTTATTGTCCTAAATGGAGTTAGAGTTATGTTTTAAAGTAAACATTAAGTGTATGATTTTGTAATTTTTGCATTTTTCAATATTTCCAAAAATACAAGCCAAAAATCGCTTGCAGGGTTGACAGAGCAACAAAGGCATAAGCTGCTTGAGCGTGAAATATATAAATATCACTCTATAAATAAATAAATGTTTCTTAAATATTTCTTATACTCACACCAATTAACCTAGCCTCAAAGTAAGCAGTGTAAGGCTTGTGTTATGGGATACTAGGGAAACGGATATAAATACATATAATTATACATACATAAGTATTTATGTGTAGAAATATACATATAAACAATCATGACTCAGGTACAAATGCTCCTATTCATCATACAAATATTTGCCCCTACCGGGATTTGAACCCAGGACCTCAGAGTAGGCCACACCTTGAACCGGTTTACATACCACTCTACCACGGAGGTCGTCATTTTATGAACAATGGGGAGACTCTTAGCCTTCATCATACCTGATGTTTAATATTGATAAGGCTGAAGATGGAAGCGAGCCTCTCCCGGAATCCTCAATCACTGAGGAACTGGCTATCTTATCTCTGACTGCTTGAACACAACAATGCTGAAAACATTGTTTTTATAGCGTCAGACTTAGATAAAGATGGTGGTAGCTAGCCAGGCGGACTTACAACAAGTCCTACCACCAACCAATAACCAGCATAAAACCAGCATAATAGGACTCAAGACAAGATACATGTATTCTTAACCAACAACATAAAATTATTCACGAAACTTATTCGCTAAATTCTTGTTCACGTCTCAACACTCAAAACTTCTTCCCTACATTAAAACGTGCACAAGTAATTGTTGTGTTTTGTTCCGAATTCGATACAAGTGTAGTTTCGAATAATTCGAACCGAACGCCAAACTTGCCTTATTTTAGTGTTGCGCCAGTTGTGTGTCGATAGTTGCCATTCATACTTATAAGACATTATATATTTTTTTATTTCATTTTATAGTTTAACAAATATAACATAATGGCAATTATTTTATTAACTCTTTATTGCACATATACAGCAAATGGCAGACTTAATGCCCTAAGGCATTCTCTAATAGTCAATCGGAAAGGATGCTAAGGGAGAGATTATGGCGGCAATGGAAAAAAACAATAAAAGACAGTGATTAGCAAAGCTAACAACACTATAGATAAATATAAAAATATGGAAATTGACCTTACTGATATGTTAAGCTCACTTTTCAATTTGACGACTCTGTATGAAATAAAACAGGGAGAAAAAAAAAACCCTTGACGAGTTTCTTGCCGGTTATTACTCGCTCAAGGTTTTATTTGTGAACCGATGGCGTAGCTTCTTTGACGTTCATAAGTGCTTGTAACAGCCTAGACTGAATAAATGATATTAAATTTGAATTTGAATTTATACACATACATACATGAATGCATACATACCTACATAAACGAATAATACATAAATATTAATAAATATATAAATATAATATAAATATACAACTATACATACATATAACCCATAAAAATACGATACATAGCGCACATGAGTCAGAAACGACGAGGTTAGGGTAAAGAACTCAAGTAATACTCTCGGACCAGTTTCTTAAAGACAAACTTACTGGAGGTACTACAAATGTTCAGGGGTAAAGCGTTCCAGAGTTGTACCGCTGTAAGGGAGAACGAGTGGAAGACGAAGCCAGAAGTATAGGCCAGAACCATATATATTATATGGTTTTTTAATTGTTTTCTCAAGCTAATTCAAATACCTATAACATTCTCATGTAATTTCTTTGTTGTGTTTTCCGATGATTTGTAGTAACAATCGAACAAAAAAAAATTCTAGCTCATCTTTTACAAAATGCTTTATTTAGATATGCAATTGGTTATATAATTTATATTATAAATTTTATAATATAAATGCTAATAATTTTCAACTTTCTACAAATTTCTAAAGATAAAAATCTCATTATGCTAAAATATATCGGAACCGAGATTTAAGACGTTTGCCGAATTTACGTAGTATTCATCATTGTAATGTTTGGCAAAAAATAAACAAAAATATCACTCAGATATAATAATATGTCTTGATTGTGATGCTTTAAAAAAAAAATATATATAGTAACCGCT
Source organism: Chrysoteuchia culmella (assembly GCA_910589605.1). Taxonomy (NCBI): domain Eukaryota; kingdom Metazoa; phylum Arthropoda; class Insecta; order Lepidoptera; family Crambidae; genus Chrysoteuchia; species Chrysoteuchia culmella. Next base: position 14,241,683 of record OU342664.1, on the reverse strand, counting down.
GAAAAAAAAATACGCCTCTAGTCCATATAAAGTTACCCTTTTTAATAGTTTTGTTACGGTTTATTATTTTTTAATTCATTTCAATTTTATTGCAATAAATATATTATTATGCAAAATTAAACTAATTATAAACGTAATAGGATAACATTCACAAACACAAATGACTTGGAAGTCCAATAAAATGTAACAGATAAGCTAAATAGTTGGCTTAAAGTAACAACAACAAAACAAAAAGGAAATATGATCGATAAATCAGCGTCCAGCCTCTTTAACTATATTTTATCGATATTCGATAGATTTAAATGCAACACTATAAATTCTTCACGTCGCCGCCGCGCTGGCAGAGATACGATACGATCCCTGTCGTAACAAGTTACAACAGTTAACGCTGGGTAGCTTGTTAGTGTAAAACATTATTGTTTGAAAAAGGAAACTGTCTTACTTTCTAAACAATTGATAGACTAACTTTACTTTCACTTTTTGTTGGATGACGATTAACCCCCATATTCTAAGTCGTTCCTCCAAAACTTTTTACACTCCACTCAACCTCGTCGTGGGTAAAAATGGTAGTGTGCGCTAGGCCTAACACGGAGTGGCTACGTACTCTTTGGCTCCTCCAGGTCCTTACGGAGTTATGACTTAGAATACCGATTTCGAAGAGTACTTCGAGTCATCCCGTGACCGCAGCAGCTGTAAAGGTGCCGAAACGTCGGGAAAATCAAAAAACCCCTAAAAAACCAAAAAATACGGACAATTACAACTTAGTTCGTGGAAATATAGCGCGTTTGATATCCGTAAAAGTTGTTTTATTTCAATACTTCGAAGAGGTTTTCAATGAGGTTTCGTTAAGTCGAGGACGAGTAAGTTTTGGAGGAACGACTTAGAATATGGGTGTAAGTCGTTCCTCCAAAACTCACTCGTCCTCGACTTAACGAAACCTCATTGAAAACCTCGTCGAAATATTCCTCAAAATCTGTATTCTAAGTCGTAACTCTGTCTCGACGTAAGGACCGAGGAGCCAAAGAGTACGTAGTCACTCCGTGTTAGGCCTAGCGCACACTACCATTTTTACACGCGACGAAACAGTACGGAGATGGTTTTATGCGTTTGGGATGAGAGGAAGTGTGTCAACTTTTTTTTTGGGTTTTGTATGTAAAACTTTTGATTGAAATCTAAGTAATTGAAATAATGAAATAAGAAAACTGAAGATATACATACATATATAATACTGATGTATTTAAAACTGAATCTTAAACTAACCATCCATCCATCCATTATCAGCCTGTGGACGTCCACTGCTGGACATAAGCCTCTCCTAGCTCACGCCTATTGTGGCGTTCATAGGAGGCTATTAGCCTACTGCTACCACGCTGGCCAGACGGGTTGGTTTTTTGTTTGTTTCAAGTTTTCCTTTTCTCGCACAGGTGTTCAATGCGTCGAGCCTCTTAGTCGACTCTTACGACATCCCAGGCATGTAAGGGAGTGGTGACACTTTTATTCTTAGGCCGTCAACACACGGCACAACTAACATTTTACGCTAATTGTGTATAAATAGATTTTGTTCTACTTTAAAATAATCACTTTTTAAACATAACATAAAATCCTCTACAATTTATACTGACTATAAAGTCTTCTAATATGACATATTTTAATAATTGCATAGAACAATTTTATCTAAGTCTGTTTGTATACAAAAACATAAATCAATATCGTATCCACATTGGATCTCACAAAGATCAAACTACCCCAAATAACTTCGCAATCTCAACAACCAAAGTTTATATCTCAGTTAAATGAAATTAGTCGCAATAGGCCGATCGAGACAATTATAATTTGAAGTAAGTCAAGTAGTTATCAAGTACTTAGGTATCTCAATGACTTTGGGATTATCCAAACAGAAATAAGGGTCCTTATTCACTGACTGAAGCATAGAGGAGCTGTTTAATTCCTTTGACGTGAGAGGCAAACCACAATTTAGACGCAATACGGAAAGATTAAGATGTTATAAAATTATAGGACGGTATAAGATATATATTTTTCTAGATCTGTAAAGTTTCAGAATAACTATTTTATGATTATACTTAGACACTTTTTTTCGAAAATACTTTCCCTTAAAAATATGAGAATTCAAGATTATTCTCAAATGGGGTTACATATACATATATATACCATTGGAAATTGGTTCAATTAGTAGACACCGCTAATATTAAACCGCCTCCGTGGTCTAGTGGTACAACCACCGGTATCAGACCCAGGGGTCCCGGGTTCGATTCCCAACGGGGGTACATATTGTATTCGTTTGGTTGGTGGTAGGACTTGTTGTAAGTCCGCCTGGCTAGCTACCACCATCTTATCAAAGTCTGACGCCATAACAACAATGTTTTCAGCATTGTTGTGTTCCGGCAGTTAAAGATAAGATAGCCAGTTCCTCAGTGATTGGCGATTCCGGGAGAGGCTCGCTTCCATCTTCAGCCTTATCAATACTTAAAATCAGGTATGATGAAGGCTAAGAACTTCACCGTACTTCATAAAAAAAAAAAAAAAAATTAGCATCGCGTAGTTTTATTTCTCTATAATCGCTAATAGTTATTTATTAAGAAGTGATTTCGTGGATTTTTCGCCTAATCGATCTCGCCGCACGCATCGTATTCTATATCTATCTTCATTCTTACAGTCCCTTAATAAATTAATTCAAGAAATATACCTACTACTTTAAGTACCTAATAGATACTGGACCTCTATTTTGAATCACTCGTCGCGCGAGTGGCAAGGCGAACGAGGAGGCGATCAGACGATTAGCGACCTTCCAAGCGTAGACATAGCACGCTTTTCGCTTTGCCCCACGCGCGCTCACGTTGGAGACGGTACTACAGGCGAAAAGCGAAGTTATGTATATACCTGCAAGGTCGCTTTTACGAAATACGGAAACTCAAACGTCGCACGAAAATCAGTAGAATCCTCGAGGCGAGTGAATCAATAATGAGCCCCTGTACTTTTGCAATTTTATTACCAGTGAGGCACGAAAAACTTTTGAAAAAGTATTCTTATCGTATCATCAACAAATGTATGATCTCTTGAGCAGTGGGCCTACACGGAAACGGAACTTTAAACATATTTTCCTATTTTTACCCGTCTGCTAATAAAGGGTTATGTTCTTCGGGCGTATCTTGTAAGTATGTATTTTATTTTATTAATCTCTAAATCGGCTATTTGGATTTTGATAATTAAGATATCTTTAGATTTTGACTTCACATTCCAATTTCTTTTTGCAAGATTTTTTAACGCCACAAATTTTATTTGCTGTATGTACAGTCACATGAAATGACATGTATACACTTTACAACCTTACCGCATTGACGCGCATAGAAACAAAGCTCTCTCTGCCCACAAACGTCATTCAATATTGTAATGTGACAAGGTTGCTTAGTCTTTCTATGTCATTGCACGTGACTGTACCCTAAGCTCATAATTAAGTCACAATATTTTGATTCACAATCTAAGATTCTCTAGATTGTTTTATAGTTTGCAATATATAGGGTGTCCGGTGGCAGATTTCGAATTTCCTTTGCCAATATTTTGTAAAGTAAAAAAATTGCGGGAATTTTTAAATAATTTGATTCGTCCTTTGTGCAGATTTGTTAACTAAACGTCTCAGTGGACGGGTGCGCAACAATCTAGGCGTATTTTAACGTTAATGATTTGTGTACAAATTCATCAATATTCGTAATTTACGGAATGCCCCTAATGATGCTCCATCGTTTGGAGCATCTCGTAAATGCTCCAAATGACGAAATGCTCCGTCGCATGGATGCGACTGTTCACATGTCATATTCAGCAGCAAACACTCCATGGCCGGGGCCCAGCCGGATATCGAGAACGAAAGAAAACATTAAAGTCGTTGCAAACATTTCGAACAAAAAATTCGACAAACAGTTGTACACGAATCAACACCTACGCCTAGATTGCGAACGCAGCGCACGTTGCTCACCCATCCACTGAGACTTTTAGTAACAAAATCCCCAAAAAGGACAAATCAAGTAACGTTAAAATTTTCACCTTAAGTTTTTATATTTTTTTAATATTTGCAAAGGAAATTCAATATCTGCCACCGGACATCCTATATATGATTTTATTGTAAACTTTATTTTTTGTACCATTACTTACATTGAAAACAAATAAAAAAAACCTGCTTCTATAAGCAAAAATAACCCTTTTGAAGTCGGTTCCAGACAAGGCATTGATGGTGCATTCGACTCTGCACTTCTGTTCTTTATTTTTAACTAGCTTTCGCCCGCGGTTTCATCCGCGTGCTTCCTATTCCCGTGGGAATATCGGGATAAAAAAAGCCAATGTTACCCTCCGTCCTTTCAATTCTTTAACAAAAATCTAGTCAATTGGTTGGTTAGTTAGAGCGTGAAGGAGAGGGACAAACAAACACACTTTCGCACTATTAACTATTTATAAATCACAAGTAACTATTTATTAATCTGTGCTTTCGCGTTTTTATATTACTTACGCACATACCCGCCTGGTTCTCGTTCCCGTGGGAATATCAGGATAATATATAGCCTATGTTTTAATCCAGGCTATTTCCTATATGTTTTAGGCTTAGGCTTGTGGCTTAAAATGCGCGAAAGAGTAACAAATAAACAAACTGACATACTTTCGCATTTATAATATTATAGTAGGATTTAGCGTTCGCATTTCAAAAACTATAATATTTTTTTTTATAATTCCGCGCGTTAACTTTTCTCTTCCGCTTCCTCTAGTGTCATGCACACAGCCTTATCTCAAGTTGTCACTTGGGATGTGTTTATGGAACTGACGCGGGGTGATATTAATCTTCATTTATATTTAGTTACATCTTACTAATAGTTTCCCTTGACTTTGTTTGTGGACTTTGTTCGTTGAGATGGATTTTACGTTTACCAGTCCCGCGTAGTGGGTAGTAATTCTAGCTTTTGGGCCAGGGGTATGATACCTAATGTACTATAAAATATATATATATATATATAATATTTTTTTGTGATGAAAGTTGACTCTACTGTTCTGTTTATGGTACTCTGTATGAAATAAATCAGGGAGAAGAAAACATCCCTTGCGAGTTTCTTGCAGGTCTTCTCGTTACAAGGTCTCCCGCCCGTAGGGTTTGTGAACCGATGACGTAGCTTCTTTGACGTTCATAGTGCTTGTAAACCGCCTATTTCGAATTTTTAGGGGTCTAATACCTAATAATATGTTTTTTTCTATATCTTTTTTTAATTATAAATCTTATGGATATGATTTAAATACTAGTATTAAGAACTACTTAGGTATATAATAAATGCAAAAGTTTGGATGTTTGGACATTTGGATGATTGTTACAAATTCAAACGGAATAAGACTAAATAAATTAAAATAAAGGATACATTGTATCTCGATATTCCCACGGGAATGAGAACCATGTGGGCGAAACTGCGTGCGGTCACCAGTTAAGTAATAATTTTATTGTTTCCCTATTAATAAGGGATGCAACATGATTAAAGCCGAATGCAGTTAGAAAATGATATTACAACGCAGATAAACAGATTTTTTTTTTAAATAATAAGAAAAACAATTATTACTTTTACATTAAAAATAATTTAGATCCAAACAACCTCACAAAACACGACATAGAAAAATAATCCGCCATTTTCATGAGCACAAAACCGCACCATCATCCAACTTTAGACCTTATTCCCTCAAGAATAAAGTTCAAACTACTAACACCGACTAACAGGAAGCAATGCCTTCAGCTGTCTGCACTTCCGGTGTCACCGGAGGTATTGCCTGAAGCACATCTCAATTTCAGCCTCATTTCCAGTTTCAGATTGTAATGTGTACTTTTTTTCTAGTTAATGTTGAGTTTTGTTGAAATAAAATAACTTTGACGGATTAAAACGCGCTCTTTATACACGGTTGGTTTTATACTGCATGCTGCTTTTTCCAACTTTTCGGCAAATTTCAGGGGGCTTACTCATCTCTTACCGCAGTATTGTTTCAATCTTACCGTGCAATTGCACACTACGAATCTTTTCAAGTATGTAGCGATACACACAGGAGTAAGGAAATTAGCCAACTTAGTGTTTTTTACTTAGTCGTCCCGTCCTTAGGATGCACTGTAAGGCAAGCACGCATAACTATCGAAATAGTATCGAGTAAGTATCGAGCACGTTATGCCAAAAAATGTATAGGAAAATGTAGTTCCGTTTACGTCCGGTAGGAACTTTGCTCAATATGTCATTTTTTTTTTTACTTTACTTCCTCGATACTTACTTAGTTCGACTTAGTAAGTATCGAAGTTAAAGTTACTCATAAGTACGCTCTATAAATCTCACTCTTAGTCCGTTCGGTTCCTAGGATACTCTCTCTGGGGAAAGGTATAGCTTTTTTTAATAAAGTTCCACAACAATTGATTAAGCTGCCTTTGCATAAATTTAAAATATATGTTAAAAAGTCTCTCTTAAGCAAAGGTTATTACAAGGTAGATGATTATTTAAAAGACCAAAATGCATGGATGTGATACTAACATAAAACATAACTATTATAAATTGGATAAAAGGAAAATATTCTAATAATTGAATATGGGAAAATTTTCCTTTTATATTAAATATATTTCAAAATGGAAAAATAAAATTGTGTTTGGCAACAACATGTTCCATTGTAAATATTGTTGTTTCTGTTAAAGCTGATAAGTTTCTTGCGGCCGTTCTTCTTATCAGTTAAAAGATGTCCTGAATGGCGGGTAGGGAAATAAATGTTGGACTATTCGAAAGTACTTATCTATAAGTCTATTTGAATAAAAATCTTTGACTTTGATTTTGACTTAACCTGTTTTCAGTGCGTTCTGATAATTATGTATCGCTTGTGATAATTATGTACCGCTTGTTATTCCTGTTAGTCCGTTCGGTTCCTCGGTACCGAGACCTCGGTAGATCAGTGGTTAGTGGTGCATTGGACCAGATTTCCCAAGGTCGTGGGTCGAGTCCCATCTGAGAATTCACTTGTGGCCGAGTTGTTTTTTCCAATATTGTTCTATTGAAATTTATCATAAGTATAAAAATAGCATTGAAAAATGCAAACATTCAAAAATCATAAAATGGGTAAAAAATGTTAAAGTCGCGTCAGGACACGTTACCTGATCGAAAATCCTTAAGACGGAGTGAGAGTAGAGCGCCGGCGCGGCGTAGTAGAGGAAGTAATATCCTCTCTTTCTATAAAATGTATGCCTGCTCCTGCTGTTTCCTATAAGCGGTTTTCACTTCTGCCGGCACTACCGGAGTGCATCCCGTTGTTTTTAGGGTTCCGTACCGCAAAAGAAAAAACGGAACCCTTATAGGATCACTTCGTTGTCCGTCCGTCCGTCCGTCCGTCCGTCTGTCAAGACCGTTTTTCTCAGGACCGCGTAAAACTTAAATTTATATCTAATACTCAGGTCAACTGTCCCTTGGAGCTGTGAAAAAATCAAACTTCTAAGCTGCCGTTTATGCCGCAAATTTACGCAAAGGAGATGGCTATATTTTGTATGGAAGACTGCCTAGCAATGTATTTACACTGAACCTAGTAATATATAATGCTGGATAGCGGAATATTAGTATTTCGTATGAAACAACTTTCAGTAACTTTTGAAACAGTTAAAATCTTGAAAATAAAATCATGACGTCTACGTCTGTCAGGTTGACGTTTTATATTTAGTTAATTTAGGCTACGTTCAAGGCAATATTTTTCTACTGCCACTGCTCTTTTTAATAAAAAAAAAACTAGTGTGTGGTAAAATAATGCCGTCTGAACGTAGCCGTATCATATACGGATGCTCATCACTTGTCAATTGTATAGGTCGACCAAACTTATTACTTATTTTGTCATTTCGGTGATCTGTTATGAACAAACAAAATGAAGAAAATCATATTTTTTTAATATATTATAAACATAAATTATCTAATATTAGTTGTTTTAGTTTACACAAATATAAAATAAAAGAAGGTTTGTTGCCCACCAATTTCGTAATACGGAATTCTTCTTGTCAAACAAAAACATCCAAACCAACTTGAAATCTTTTAATAAATTGATTATTTCATGAAAGTGATATTTTGAATATTGAACTCAAAATAATTAAAATATGAATATTTTAATGTTGCGCCCTAGTAAGACATTAATATACATGTTATGGGCAGTTGCTTAGCCATCTCCTTTAAAAAACGGGAATCAAAACCTACAGGGTATTTCCCGTGAACTTAAAATCTTGAAATTTGGTACGAAGTAACGTCTTATAGTACAGATAAAGGAAAAATTGCGAAAACCGTAAATTTTTAATTACATCATAATAATAAAAAATATTTTTGAAAATTCTAAACGGAACCCTCGGTGCGCGAGTCCGACTCGCACTTGGCCGGTCTTTTTTCCTTTTCTTTTCTTTTTTAATAACTATAATAAGAATTATAGTTTAGAGAAACCACCGAAGATAGTATTTAAAATCTTTTATTTTGCACACTTCTTTTATATTACGTATAGCAAATACTTGAAAATAGGAACAAGATAATTTTGTACACTTTTATTTTTCGTCCTCTCACTTCGACGACCCGGAACAGAATGCCCTCGTCAACCTCGACTAATTGCTTTTCTATCTCCGTACTTTCCCGCCATTTCTCAACATACGCGCCATTTTTGACATTTGGTAAAACATTATTTTTGACATTCATTCGTACATTCATCCGAAAGTCAAAGGAATTACTAATAACGTTAATTTTCGTTTCGATTGGCAAACAGTTTATGTAAAAATTTAATATATTAATTTAAAACCTAACATAACATCACTATTTTTTACAATAAAATTTTCCTTATTTATATACATACACTATATTTTGCTCTACTGGAACTGCCTTTTGTAATACAAGTTTACTTTATTCAAAGGGCAGGGCTACACTAAATTGTAATTTTGGTCAATGTTGCACTAAAGATCTTTTCATTTTTCATTTTCATTTTCTTATCTTAATAACGACCGATCGTGAACATGTTGAAGATTGATCTTTGGTGACATCCATCTGTCAATGAAACCAAGATGGCAATTTAAAACCAGCGTCAGATCTCGCAAATCTGACATTGTGCTTAATTTGGAAACCTGTTAACACAGCTGTGAGACACTAAGATTTATGTATTTTTTAAATATTTTTAATAATGTTATTGTTATTGTTTTTATGATTTAATGAACTAAAATACTATAATAAAATCAAAACGGAGTATTATAATTTGTTTCAAGCTATTTAAAATAAGAATAAAATGTAACAAAAAAGTCAATAGTGCGATTCGGAACGCATTATGACATATTTTTAGGTATTAAATTAAAAAAGTACTTTGCCGCGCTAGGTCGCAAAAAGCGATTTTCTACGCCCAAACTGATTGACAAAACCTCCCTTTTAGAGCGTGTGAGGTGAAAAAATTATTACACTCACACCAATTAACCTAGCCCCAGAGTAAGCACTGCACGGCTTGTGTTATGGGATACTAGGGTACCGGATATAAATACATACGAGCAACCCGTGTGCGCATAATGCGCAAAAAACACATTTTTTATATTCAATTTAAAAATCCATTAAATCCGGTTTAAATCGCTCTAGATTTGAGTTTTTGCTAAATTTCTCGACTTATCCGACCACTTCAGACAAATACATTTCTAACGGTGTATTGCACTTGATTGTGCGACTTTTAGTTTAGGAGGAGAAGCGGCTTCACTGCCGTATTATATATAGATAATTACACATATTATAATATTTAGGTGTAGAAATATATAAGTCCTGACTCAGTTACAAGTGCTCGTAAGTCATACAAACATTTGCCCCTGCCGGGATTCGAACCCAGGACCTCAGAGTAGGCGACACCTTGAAACCGGTGTACGTACAACTCCACCACGGAGGTCGTCAGCTAATAATAATAAATTCTTTATTTATCATAATATGATACAACTCTTTTCAAATTCTACTGAGTTACTGACTTTTAGTGCTTACAGTATAATAATAAACGCGTCCCAGTAGGCGGTCCACAAATCACCATTACAATTTCATAACTATCGTTCAGAATAGGCAACAAACAACTATACATTAATAAATTACAACTTTCTTATCTGTACGCTACTTTATCTTTGTGTACCGAAGTAAAGATGGAAATATTGTCCCGTTTTTTTGGCATTACGGCTTTTATGATCGTTTTTACGCACGTATACGCACATATAATTATTATTCTGAAAATACTTTTATAGTGAATATATATTTTGTCTGTTTTTAGGGTTCCGAACCTCTAAAGAAAAAAAGGAACCCTTATAGGATCACTTTATTATCCGTCTGTCCGTCCGTCCGTCTATCGTTATTTATCTCGAGAACGCGTGGAGCTATCGAGTTGAAATTAAAATCATATATTTAGGTCAACAGTCTGTTGTATGGGTAAAAAAATCAAACTAGTAAATTAAGGTAAAAAAAAGTTAAGACCGTTTATGTCGCAAAAAACGTAGATTCGACACCCTCAAGGGAATCAAAATTCACAGGGTACTTCCCGTTGATCTATAACTATGAAATTTGGCAAGCAATATCATCTTTTACTGCATGAGCGAAGCGATGGCTGGTTCATGCGTCATGCTCGTGAACGGGTGCCGCCAGCGGAAATGGGTCTACCTCAGTCTGCTTATCTTAATGCTGTGCTTAAAGCCTAAATATTTTTATCTAAAATAAATTGATACTGACCTGTATGTACCTCACAACTTGCAGTATAGTAATCTTGTAATGCGAGAAATGTTGTAATGTATGATAGACAAGTCTTTCTTTGCCAGTTAAAAATTGTTTACGGTTACAATAACCATAAAATGTAATATTTTAATAAGTATTTTCCTTTTGTGATGAAAATTGACCTTACTGATATGTTAAGGTCACTTTTCAATTTGACGACTCTGTATGAAATAAAACAGGGAGAAAAAAACAGGCCTTGACGAGTTTCTTGCCGGTTCTTCTCGTTACAAGGTCTCCCGCCGTAGGGTTTGTGAACCGATGGCGTAGCTTTGACGTTCATAAGTGCTTGTAACAGCCTAGACTGAATAAATGATATTGACTTTGACTTTGACTTTGACTTTGAATACAGGAAACAATCTTAAAACTGTTAGGCTGCTTAGCCACTACTAGGTAGGTACCTACAAATTTGTCCGGAACCCTCGGTGAGCGAGTCTGAGTACCAATTGAGCTACCGACAACTTATAAGAATACGACGAAATTTTCTAATAACTTATTTTATTCCTTTCTACGCTGTGGGCAAGCGTATTATCATCAATGAAAGGAAAAACACACATTTGCAAAAGTGGCAAATGTTTATCAATCAATAAATTCGGAATTCGATCCGGATTTTTTAACCGACTTCAAAAAAGGAGGAGGTTCTCAATTCGGTTGGTATATATATATTTTTTTTTATGTATGTTACCGATTACGCCAAGATTTCTGAACCGATTTCCATGATTCTTTTTTTGTTCGATGCAGAATAGTTGCCAATTGGTCCCATATAAATTTGGTTTCGTTTGACCCAGTACTTTTTATGTTATGAGCATTTTTATATATTTCATTTCACTGTTGACTTGGACGATGTAGTATTTACGATAATTTTGTTTATAATGTACATGAAACCTTCTCTAATCTAGAAAAACCTTGCTGTAGTTTACAAAACAGCCTATTACAGATACTAAAAAGTAAAAAAAAAAACTGTTTTTCAATTAGCTGCACATAGCACAGAACACAACTAATGGGTAAAAAGGAGCATGTTACAATTTTAGTACCTACTGAAAAAGTGATCTCTCCAAAAAACCCGTAAAGAAATAAGGGATAAGTATTATCCATATACCTACTACGTCTCTGTTTCAGGGAAAATGCTTTCATGTATTCTGTGGTATAACGTTTTGCATTGCCCAATTAAATTAGCATCGGTTTCATTCCTCGCGTCCAATAACAAACCGGGAGATAATCCTCGGCAGCCCGTTTCCTATTAACGCTTCGTAATCTTGTTAATTCGCACACAGCTCGAAGATTAACCTATTATTCAATGTAACGCGGGACACTGTCAAAATTTTAACAGAATCTTCATCACGGCACGCGATACACAATCTTAATTTTCTGAGCGTACCTACCTAAACTGTTCATTGGAATAAAACAACTTTAACTAATCAAAATACATGACTCACACGCACACGGAATTATGCTGTGACTACGGACCCCCGGAAAAGTCGGTTTTATGTGGCCATCATACCGAAGGTAGGGGCAGTGGATTCTCTACTTGACATAAATAATCAAATTGTGATAAACATTTGTTTTAACTCTGTGTCTTGGTGTAACCTTAGGTCTTATATCCCGAACACAATATCTCGGATCAGACATATGTATGTGATGTAACATCTTAATCGATAGTCAAACAGCTGTAAAGATGTTTCTTTCGAATGCGAGGATATTTCTCTCATTGATGAAACGACGGTGGCCAACACCGTAGAAAAAGGTGAATATACTATAGAATTTCAACGTATTCTCGTAGATCTCTGTAGCATAATTGGTCAGTGCATTGGGCCGGATTCCCAAGGATGCGGGTTCGAGTCCCGTCAGGGCGACATGAGACAAGTTGCTTTTTTCTAGTATATTTACTTGATTAAAAATTATCACATAAAAATAGCATTGTAAAATGCAAAATTAAAAAGTTATAAGCATAGGCTCCTCAAAGATCTCCATAACCTTAGAACCTGCGTTGCCCTCATCCTGCGGCCTCCTGTAAACCTTTACCTGATCCACACGGACGGATCTTTTCCACAGAATGTCTTCCCGTGCGTGCACGTCATCATTCCACAACCTTTCAGCCCTCAACAGCCTCAACAGTGTGTCTCGCTATGTATTAGAGCAATCCTTCAAGCCATGTTGGTTGTTGTGGCGGCACCTACCTGACGCCGTACATACTACTACACACGGTGCTAGAAACATGTATCCACTGTGCATCAAATAGACGGCGCTGATAACAATTCAGTATGGCATCGAAGAACATGTATTGAAACATACATATCGCTTACAGAAGTTTCACCTGCCACAAACAATATATACCTACAAAGTCCGACGTTCATCAGTCGGATCGCGGTCCCCGGACTACCAACACCCAGTTCGGAGGAAGAACTCAACATTTAACCTTCCTACTAGTGGCTATTCCATACTTCCATCATCATCCCGACCTTGTTTTAGTTAGTTCTTTTGTTTAACCTTTCTGCCTCAATTCTTGCCTCAACTTCTTGATCCACTATCTGCAACTACAAACAGAGCTGTCATTTGTTTGTTATTTTAGTTCTTCTCTCCCCACTATTAGTTCTTCTCACAAACATACAATTACGCCATAGTCCCTTACTGGGTTGGCAGAGTATCTAGGGTGCAGCTTGTGAGTGAACTGTATAAACATAATTCTCATAACTCCTTAACGACTACGCCATATTAGGCATTGACTGGGCCTAAGAAATGGTCTAGTTCGATAGGTTCCATAATACAGATAAACACCAAGCTCTCTTCTTTGCCCGCTAGATGACTTTGAACCTTCTTATGAGACTCATAGTCTTTCCACATTTCACTCCAATTTCAATGAATTACGAAAATCTATACTATTATATTTGAAAACCTATTCCAACCCTGTTATATATTCAACTCTTGCCTTATTAGTGAGAACGTTCTTAGTTCAAGAGACCGTGTTTGCTTAGGTCAACCTTCTTGACTTGATGCCTTCCAAGTTACATTTTGTGGGTCTCCGGGATATCGAAACCTCTTAGGGAAGATGCGACGGTCAATATTTAAATACAAGGACAGATACCATTTACCTACATACATATGACTATGAATGTTTTAACCAAAAGAATTGAATATTGTTTCGGACACATTGAAACAGTTGGACTGGTCTTTTGTTGTTGTTCGTTTGTTAACTAAGTTAATACCATTTTTCATAGTTGAAGCAGATGAAATAGTCACTAAGTTTTTCAATGAAGAATTATATATGACAGCGATGTAAGATCATAAAAAACATAAATAACTTCTTAATTTTACGCGTACCTAATATTAGTAATTTTTATCGAGATCCAATAATTTTATTCACTTTTAACCAGGAAATTTACCTCTCGATACCTTTCCATATCGAGCATTATAAATCCATTATATTAAAAACGTTCTCAACAATTTATTTACATTAATCAGATACGATCTAAATCACACCTCGAAAACCTATTACCGGTAAACAGAGCAGGCATACTAATTGAGCGTCATAAATCGAACATAGAAACCACAGTATAATGATACCAGTATTCTGTCTTTCTGCTAAAGGTCCGTACGCAAGCCATAACCGACGCGTCTTGGTTCGGCAAGACTCTCGGTCTCAAATGCGCCGCGATAATGAACACACGCAGTGAAAGTTTTGTATGCAGTAAGCGTGTGGCAATAGCTAATCTACGAGAGTAGCCCGACGCGAAGTGCCGTATTGTGGTGCCTAGCCCCAGAAGGGGGAGAGTAGGCAATAAAGGGATAATGGATATAGAAATTTGTAGGAAGACAAGCACACATGGGGAAAGAGCCCTTTAGCATACTTGCTCTCCCCTGTGCTCTTCCGCGATTCGGTCCGTATGCCATGATGGTAGGTAGGACCATGGGTTGGTGGAAGGTTATGTTAACAGTCGTTAAGCCAAGACAGAGGCCTTATAAGCGGCTTGATAAACTCTGACACGAGAGGTGGCCAGTAATCCTCATACGATAAGAGAAAAGAGAATCAATTACTTGATGATTCTATTCCCTTGTAGAAACGTACCGGACGTCAGGCTCATAAATCAGAAATGGTTGTCACTAAACATATTAAAACCCGTTCTAATATTGGAAAACGATTAGCGAACGCCAGCGAATGTAATGAGAGGAATTACCGCGTCTTATGGAGTTAGGACGTGCCTTCAGATTTGGATCCACACGACCGATCTGAAATATTTGAAGGCAATTGAATGTGTAAAGTAGGATTTAATTATTAGAATCATTCTTAATGGAAGTAAGTTTCTGGAATGACGTCTGACGATGATCGGTGACATTTTTTTTTTCTATTCATTCAAAAAGTAAGACTTGACGAGGAGAAAACTGAATAAGTTGAAAATTAATCGTCTGTTTTACTGACATGATTAGTGCATCCAATAGTTTTCAATGACTTTGATGCTTAATTTCAACTTGCCTCACAGCATTCCAAAGCAGGGTCGGAAGTGAAAAGACCGCGTAAATCTCTTCAGGTTTGATGGAGGGTCAGGGATAGCAGTAATTCCCACTGAACTTAAGGGGTACAACTGAGTAGGTATGGTCTAGCTAGTTAAAATTGCGGGATGCAACTGGGCATAGGTGAAGCAGAATTCGTCATTGTGAGGATCTTTGATGACGCTGGCCTAGAATATCACTCATCGCATGTCTGTTGTAAAACTAATAATACCTAGTAAAATCTGGAAAACAATGACGAAATTGATTTGCCTTAAGCAATTGCCAAGCATGGTGATAATAGCGAAAGACGCTATATCCAATTTGCTTACTACTGGAAAATTATAAGTACGCTATTTGAATATACACATCCAATAAAATCAAACTTCTGATCCCAAGATACTTGTATGAAATACAGAATATATTTTCGTAAGTAAATATTAATTCATGATGTCGAGTATTTGTAAAGGTTTGTGGAAGGAAGACAAAGGATAAAATAAATAATAAAATATAAACTAGGCATGTTCTTGAGAGTATTTACTTTTTATTGTTTATCTTATGGTTTATTGTAGTTTTTGTATATTGGAACGAAGTTCCTTATCGCGCGTTGGGAAAGGGTGCTAGACGGAAAAAATTAAGAGCAAAAGTTGTAACGACACTTTTTGTGTAATTGACCTACTTTTGAACAAAGCACGCACATACGGTACATCTATTTTGTCATATGAATCAGCGAGCGGCTAGCGCCTGCGGGCTGTGTATAAACTTCAAAGGCGAGTCGAGTCGGGGAGGTTCAAGCCCTCGAACTTGCAAGTTTTAATTTTACAAAAAAAACATAAAAAATGTACTATCTTGTAGTATTATCATTATAAAATCATGTCACAGTGACACACGTACTGGCAGTCCAAGTGCTCGGCGAAAGCAATCAGGATACTGTTCGGGCTGGCCCGCACCCTGCGCACCAGAGATGTGCACCGCTTGCACATGGTTGTAGAAAAACAATCCACGCGCGCTTCCGCGAACATCCCTGAGGCGCTACAGAAGCGGGGCAGACCCATCAGAATCCTGAATGCATTATTGGATTGGACGCGTAAATTCGCCGTACTGCTTTTGCGTATAACTCACTGACAGAATTGACGTCGAAATTTAGAATGACGTCACATAGCAAACCATGCATTGCCATCAAAAGTAAACTTGGCTACAAAATTTCAGCTCAACCTGTTGAAGATATCTGCTTCAAAATTGAGTTGCAAGATTCCACTCAAACAAACATAGTTACATTGCAAGTAAAAAATAACCCCCACAAAAAATACTCAATTTTTTTTAAGTTTAAGTTTAATTTCAAGCTTTTTAAATATTTATTATTAAGAATAAATTGTCCGATTATTGTACATATTATGGAAGGTAGTCCCTTCATCCCCTACTTAACTATTAAAGAGCTGATGATCTTCAAACGGCTGATCAGCATGGTACCCTTACCATACACTTTCAATATCATTGAAGTAACACGGTACCAAATTTTGAATCGATCGGACATAAGGAAGCTAGTCACATCTCATCAACTAGAAAAGAGCTGATGATCTTCAAACGGCTGAACAGATTTTCATGAAACATGGCTAAGAACACTCAAGATGAAATTATCTATGACATAAAAAAACTAAACGAAAATCGGTTGATCCGTTTGGGAGCTACGATACCACAGACAGACATGTTAAATTTATAACACCCCTCCCTTTTTGCGTCGATGGTAAAAAGGAGCTATTTTGCTCCCGCTTATCGAGGAATAAAATGACGCTTTTCGAATAGAAGGGATCAGTCTGCTTATCTTAATCTTGTGCTTAAAGGTTAAATATTTTAAGGTTAAGACTCTGTATGAAATAAAACAGGGAGAAAAAAACAGCCCTTGACGAGTTTCTTGCCGGTTCTTCTCGTTACAAGGTCTCCCGCCGTAGGGTTTGTGAACCGATGGCATAGATTCTTTGACGTTCATAAGTGCTTGTAACAGCCTAGACTGAATAAATGATATTGACTTTGATTTTGACTTTGAAAATGTTTATAAACACCACTCACATAGCCACACATTCATTAAACATTTAAGAGTTTTTATCCTTGTCCAAAGCTGCAGTAATTTTTCGGATCTCTACGCGAACGAAGTCGCTGTCGAAGGCTAGTAAATAATAAAATCCATTTCTAACTGGATTAGGGGCTTACAATTTCATCGTGTTTTCCGCGGTGACCCCTATTGAATACATATCGGAATTAGCTCAATCCCAGATGATCCGGTTGACGGGTAAACTGGGAAATCATTCTCGTCTGTTTATCTTTCGGTAAGAGAGCTGGGTGTTAATGGATTTTTTGGGAAAATCCTTCAATGTATTAAACTTGGATTGCGTCGGGAAAGATGAAATATATCTCTGGCCAGTTGAAATAGCGTTCTTATTAAATTGTATAACCTATTGTTTGAGATATTTTAACCGACTTCAAAAAAGGACGAGTTATATGTTCGTTAGTATGTTTTTTTTGTGTATGTCCACCGATAACACGTCTGGGCTGAAATAAGAAGTCTATATGTGACTGTTGCATCTTGTCGAACCTTTTCTTTACCTTTTCCGAACTCGTGCGTTCTCTTTCCCAACTGGTCAAAATAATGTCTATTAAAAAGAAAAAACCAACCACGAAGTTTTTACTGAAAAAAATTTTTGAAGTTTTTATGATTCATGCAAATATTTCTAAAAAGAAGCTACTAATTTGTTTCAATATCAGATTTAATGATTTGATTCAATGAGTTAGGAGGTTTCATTTCATTTCATCTCATTAAATTTCATTTTCATTTCATATCTATACTAATATTATAAAGAGGAAAGATTTGTATTTTTGTATGTAACGAATAAACTCAAAAAGTACTGGACCGATTTTGACGAAATTTGGTATAGAGAATCCTTAGACCCCAAGTAGTAACTTAGGCTATAAATGATCCCAAAATTCCCACGGGAACGGGAACCACGCGGGTGAAACCGCGCCTGGCCTCTAGTCAATAATACCTGCCACTATCTAATCACACTTGCAAACACCTTGTACGCTTTCTGTTATTGTTTTTTTGAAGCTTTGTGCTACGTGGTGAAACCGTATTCAAGTTAACTAAATCATAAAAGAATGGATAAGTTATTGGGCAATTATAACGCTAATAAATCGGCTTCAGACACGGAAATAAACATGGAAAAAGACAACGTGACTCCACCTAACTTTGTTTTCCACCGCAACAAAAGACCTAGAGAGGAAGATAACATTACAATTGCGGCGCAACTTAACGATTTTAAAGAAGACATGCGTAAAATGATAGCGTCGATATTAACATCCCAAGGAAACGAAGTTGCAAACACCTTAAAAGAGATAAAACAGTCCAATATAAACATAGAAAACTCTATTTCTTTTTTGACCTCGCAAAATGAGGAGTTTCAGAAAAAAATCGCACAACTGCAAGACCAACAAAAAGAAGATAAAAAGTACATAACATTGTTGGAGAACAAAATCGAGGAAATGCAGACGTATGACAGAAAACAGAATTTGGAAATAAAAAATGTACCTTTTAAATCAAATGAAACTAAAGAGGACTTAATAGAAATGTTTTTGTGTCTTGGCGAATCCATAAACTGTAAAATAAGTAAAACGGACATAAAAGACATTTATAGAATACGCAATAATAAGATCAATCAGCAAAAATCTTCTCCGATAATAGTAGAAACAATTTCAACACTGATTAAGACTGACATCTTGAAAATGGGCAAAGCATTCAATATCAAACACAAAGCCAAGCTGTGTGCACAACATCTCGGGTTCAAAACCGATGAATATACACCTGTTTTCCTCTCCGAGCACCTGACAGCAAAAGCAGCGCGGCTCCACTTCTTGGCTCGAGACCTTGCAAAGTCAAAAAATTATAAATTTTGCTGGACAGCATACGGAAAGATCTACGTAAGGAAGAGTGAAAATACTAGAATCATACCTATTACAAGTGAAGCTCAGATACATAAATTGTTAACGGAAGATTGACTAGAAATGTTTAACTCCGTTTTTGATTATTTTTATCGTTACATTATTATTGGTTTGTTGTCAATTCTTTTTATTTTAACTATTATTTCCTACACTTCACACAAACTTCATATGAACATACGAACCACTAACACAAATAACACACAACAAGTTATCTGGTATTGCACCTTATTTATTTATTACTCACACACATTTCTAAACACATATTTAAGACAACTGTTAAATCATCGTTGCTCACCCTGTCATTTTTCGCCTCAGTACAGACTGTCATATGGTAAGCATGATTTTATTTTGCACTTTTTCCTTACCAAAACATATTTTAAGGTAACGGTTAACATCCAAAACCCAATTGTGTTCTTTGTCTTACAATTTTTATTAAAACTCAAGTATTATAAAATAGAAGTGAGTAGCCTCTATTTTATTAAAATAAATTATCAGTTATTATTTTTTTCACTTATCTTTTTTATCTCAAAGTGTTTTATTACTTTAACGACTTATATACTTAATAATGACAAAAACATGTATGGAGTTTATTCTATTGTCTCTTTAATATGGAAAACACAACTTTAACTATAAACGATATTGACAAATTAAATTGTGCTAAGTCGGTAATGTGTGATATCTCTGAATTAACAAAATATTACTCGGTACAAAACAAAGACCTTAAAATAATATCACAAAACATAAGGAGCATAAATCACAATTTTGACGATTTTATTCTAAATTTAAGTAGTCTTACCTTTGATGCTGATGTCATTATTTTAACGGAATGTTGGCTTGATCCAACAAAATCAACACCTAAACTTACAAACTATGTGTCTTATGCTACCTCCTATTTACAAAATCAAAATGATGGCGTTGTGATATATGTTAAAAATAACCTAAAAGCTAAAGTAACCGAGATACGACTAACACAATCTTCATGTTTACAGCTTGAAATTTTAAATAACATAGTTCTTTGCATATATCGTTCGCCTTCAAATACTAACGCGGAGAACTTTGTTAATTCACTATCTAATCATCTTACTACGATAAATTCTCAAAAATCCATAATTATTGCAGGTGACATTAACATTAATATATTACCCAGACCATCAGAACCGTCGTATGAATATAAAAATAGGGCCCATTATCTAAATACCTTGGCACAATACGGTATTATGCCAGGGCACACAATAGCGACTAGGAAAGAAAGTTGTCTCGATCACTCTATGATAAAAATAAATGTCAAGAAATCGACAGCTTTTATTGCAGTCCTGACTACTTCTATGACAGATCATTACACGACTTTCCTATCTTTATCCAAAACTAAAAATAAAAACAGTGCACATAAAATAACAACTAAAATAAATTTTGAAAATGCCCTTAGCTCTTTACAACAAAAACAATTAAACGAACTTCTGTTGTTTGACGATCCAAATATGGTTACTGATAGATTGATAGATAAAATAGTTGAATCTGTTAAAGAAAATACTATTGAAACTCGTATCCCAAAAAGTAGACGTATTTTAAAGCCGTGGATCACGCCTGGCATCCTACGGTGCATTAAGAATCGCAATAAATTACAAAAACAAGCTCGGGACCAACCTCATGACGAAGTGAAAAAGATCACGTTTTCTCGTTATAGAAACTACTGTAATGGTCTCATAAAAAAAATAAAAAGAAAATGCGAAAGAGAACTGATTATCAACACAATGAATAACAATAAACTTCTTTGGAAAACTGTGAAAAACATTACATATACTAATAAAGACATGAACCCCAATCTCGAATTAATACACTTAAAACCTACCCCAAAAGATTCAGCTAACTATATAAATAACTTTTTTACTAGCGTTGGGGAATCATTAGCCAAAGATATTCATTCTTCTATTTCTCCAGGAGATTTTGGCAGATACCTGAGAACTCTGCCAAGTCTACCTGATTCATTTGTCCTCCTTGAAACTGACCCAGAAGAAGTACTTAGTATAATATCTAATTTAAAAAGTAATAGTGCCTCAGGATGGGATGGAATCACAACCAAATTTCTTAAATACATCAAATTTGAAGTATCGCCAGTTATTGCACACATTGCTAATATCTCATTCCGAAATGGCATATTTCCATCCTCATTAAAAACGTCAATAATCACTCCGGTGCATAAGGGCGGGGCCAGAGATGACGTCAATAACTACAGGCCTATCTCGGTTTTATCAGTGCTCTCCAAAATTCTAGAAAAAATAATAAATAATAGGTTGTTAAATTACTTAAACACAAATAATATTCTTTCTCCAAACCAATTTGGGTTCAGGCGTGGTATATCTACCGAGAATGCTATCGAATCACTCAGTACCCATATAGTAGACCAATTGGACAAGGGTAAAAAATGCCTGTCAGTTTTTATTGACCTCAAAAAGGCGTTTGACACCGTCTCTGTCCCCATCCTTTTGCAAAAATTAGAAAAAATAGGTGTGAGAGGTAACCAACTTAACTTATTTAAAAGCTATCTTTGTGATCGTCAGCAAAGAGTTAAATTGGAGCAGTTCCAAAGTGAAGACATAATCGTGTCATATGGAGTTCCCCAGGGTAGTGTTTTAGGACCTACCCTGTTTCTTATATATTTAAACGACCTCTGCAGTATGCGTCTCAATAATTCCAAAATCATTTCGTACGCGGATGACACAGTTATCGTTTTTACTGGTTCTTCCTGGGAAAGTGTAAGAAATTGTACTGAAATCGGGCTGTCGAGGGTGGCTAAGTGGCTGAAATATAATCTCCTAACTTTAAATTCGAGTAAAACAAATTTTATGTGTTACAGCATTTACAACAGTTCTCAACCTTGCCAGGATTATACAATTTTCATTCACTCGTGTGATAATAATGTTGGCAACTGTAACTGTCCATCAATAAAAAAAACCGAACAAGCCAAATATTTAGGTATTATAATGGACCAAAACTTATCCTGGTATCCACAAATTGAACAACTAGCTGCAAGGATCCGAAAATTCATTTGGATTTTCAAAAATCTTAGACATATAGTCCCAATATACACTGGGTCAAATACGAAAACGTCAAATAAAAATAAATCAAAAAACCTTTTAAATTCCATATACATCTCCCTTGTTCAGTCTATTATAATTTATTGTATCACTATATGGGGAGGTGCATATAAAACACGCTTTTTAGAGGTAGAACGATCTCAACGAGCTTTAATCAAAACAATGTATTTTAAAAATAAACGTTATCCCACAGAGGACTTATATCAGGAAAGTAATCTGCTATCTATTCGTAAGTTATTTATTTTACAAATAACCCTAAAAAAACACAGATCCACTAATTTTGACTTGGTCGTTGCAAGCAAACGAAGAAAAGATAAAATTGTAAAAGTGCCACTAACAAAAACTGTTTTTGCTAGCATGCAACACAAAAACAATTCTGCCACTGTGTACAACAAGATCAATAAAGTGCTGGATATATTTTCAAAAACTTACCGAGACTGCAAATATACTATTGGAAACTGGTTAAAATCATTAAGCTACGATGAAACTGAGAGTTTACTGAGAAATGCTAAATAAATCTTGCTAACACTCGCACACACGCACACACAAACGCACATACACACAAACACACACACACACACACACACACTTGTAATTAATTTGTTTTTTAAATTGGTAATTATGTATTGTAAGGTATGGAGGAGCGGTTACTCCTGGCACAGGTATAATACATACTTAAAAGGAGTATCCAATTTCTAGCTTAAGATTGTATACCTTTTTAAAGAAATAAAGATTTTGTATTTTGTATTTGTTGTATTGTAATAATAAAATTCTACTGAAAACTTAGCTGTATGGGCATAGTTCCCTTTGCCTACCCAGAATGGGTGAAGAAAACAAAAAAAAACTCTGCTTATATTCCTTTACAGTTGGCGCCATTTTCCAAAAATGTTCTTTGTGAGTTTAGTTATTTGTTGCACAAAATGAGTAATTTACTTTTTGAGCAACTGTATTAAAAATAGTTGTTCAGTACACGTGCGGAACCGTCATTGCAAAGAGTTCCGATTGTCAACCCTCACCTTCGGCTGCGCCTCGGTGCGGGGAGACATTTCTCTTTGCAATGACAGTGTTTCCGCACTCGTTATGAAATATACTATTTTATTTTTATGTAGGTACGAGAAACTGAAAACCCATCAAAATTGTAAAATTACATAGTAGGTACATTATATTCTTGTAATACCTCCACGTGACACGATAACTACAGAGCGACTTAAAGCGAGCGCTCTCTTTTCAGGAACTTCCAGAACTATAAAAGCGATAGAGTGCCCAAATGATATTCCGGCTTAGTTTAGGACAATAGCGCCGCAACGGGCCATTTGCAACAATGCCATCTAATACAATATCAACAATTGGCCAAATGTCGCAAATAAATTTATTGGCCCTAAAGCACATTAATATAGGACAATCCTTAGAATTATTTGATAACAAATCTCTGCATCCGAGGCTACAATACAGTTGGATCGTCGCCAAGGTCTCCGTGACCTTGAACGTAGATTTATGGGCTTGCTTGTTATGTAACACGCGTTACTCCGTTCCTGTTTGTGAGTCCTCGATTATGTAAGTTTCGATTGTTTGTAGAATGTCCGATTCTGTCGTTTGGAATACGGATGATTCATTTGGGTTGGTAGTTACCTAGTTGTTCTTTGACTGACCTAATGGTTCAGTAGTATTAATGACGACTTAGACATCATTAGGTCGTGAGTTCGATCTCAACCAAATGCAAGTTTTTACGTGATGGTCCATGCAATTTTTAACATAATACACACTGGGGCACATCTAACCGGCCACCCTATTATTTTCATACAAACATGCTCACTTTGCAACTCTATACATAAAAATGACAATATATTTTTGCAAAGATCTGTATCTAATGTTTAGGTTAAGCGTTCGACTGTCCAATTCGCACTTTGAAAGAGTACCAAAATCATTGCGTTTGGCCATAGAGGCAGAACAATGCTTCATATTCAATACTCAATAGTTTATTGCAAAACCATAAGATACATGTAGATGTTATAAAATACTGTAAGACCAGTGTTATGGACCCTGTTGGGCACGCAATTAGGGCTAGAAGAGAGAGGGGCCATATTTCATCTGAGAAGTTTATGATGATAATTTGAATTTTAATTATCATTTTGCGAGCCAATATATGTATGGTCAATCAAATATTCATTAATACTATAGTAACATTTACTAGTACTAGAGTTACTAAGCTCTTTTAATTTTCATGTAAATATAGCATTACTGTTTTCATTTTTTATTATATCTGGTAATTTATTATATATTTTTATAGAGGAATTGAAGGTACTTGAAGATAATAGTTTTAATCGGGAATTTGGTAATATTAATTTATTTTTATGTCGTAACGTGTACTTGCAGGGTACATCTTCGCGTTTTGTATAAAAATATTTATATTTTCTAACAAATTTGCATTTCTTCAAAATATATAAGCTGGGTAGGGTTAGTATTTAATATTTTATAAAATATGGTCTACAACTGTCAGTCTGTTCTATATTAGCTGTTATACAGACTAGTTTTTTTTTTTTTAAGAATGAAGAGAGATTCTGCATCTGTGCTGTTGCCCCATAGAATGATACCGTAGCTCAGCCGCTGCGTGCGCGTACGCAAAGTAAGTTGTTATTGCAGTTTCTAAGTTTGTAGACTTTTGTTATAAAAACAATGTTAAATGGCAAAAAAACAATGTTATAGGGCAATAAAATAATGCTTTGCTGAAACGAAGGTTTAGCAACGGGAAGAGATTTTTAAAACGGTTCAAAGTGCTAATTGAATAGTGGCAAAAAATTAAATGAAAATATTCTTTATTTAATTAACAAATTACATGCATTTTTGGATTGTCTGTTTGCCCTACCAGTCGAACGCTTAACCTAAACAGTGACATACAGATCTTTGCAGAAATATATTGACATTTATAGAGTAAGCATATTTGTATGAAAATAACGGGGTGGCCGGTTAGATGTGCCTCAGAGTGTACTAAAGCACAGACTATCTTTGACTTGATATGATGATACAACTCATTGTTCCTTGTCGGATGGTTTTATTGAAATATAAATATTTATATAGATGTTTTAAACTGTTTAGATTTCTAATAAAATTTTGTATTTTGGTTACAGGTACATTTAATTAACAGTATGTGCTGGCAGTCAGTCAATGTGTAAGTTTAATTTATCTTCAGTTCGACAAGTCTTTTAATGAACCAGGACGGTGTCAAAATTTACGTAAAGTCAAAGTCAAAGATTTTTATTCAAATAGACTTATAGATAAGTACTTTCGAATAGTCCAACATTTTTTTTCCTTACCACCCATTCAGGACATCTTTTAACTGATAAGAAGAACGGCCGCAAGAAACTTATCAGCTTTAACAGAAACAACAACATTTACAATGGAACATGTTGTTGACAAACACAAATTTACAATTTTGAAATATATTTAATATAAGAGGAAAATTTTCCCATATTCAATTATTAGAATATTTTCCTTTTATCAAATTTATAATAGTTTTGTCATATGTTAGTATCACATCCATGCATTTTGCTCTTTTAAATAATCATCTACCTTGTAATAACCTTTGCTTAAGAGTGACTTTTTAACATATATTTTAAATTTATGCAAAGGCAGAGCTCAATCACTTGTTGTGGAACTTTATTAAAAAAAGCTATACCTTTCCCCAAAAACGAGCGTCTACATTTTTCAAGTCGAAATTTTGGAACGGCAAGCTTATTCTTATTTCTAGTATTAAAATTATGGACATCGCTATGCTTAATAAATAAATCAATATGTTTCCTTACATATACTATATTATCATAGATGTATTGTCCCGCCAAAGTTAGTATATTAATCTCTTTAAACAAATCCTTAAGAGAATCTATCCGTCGAAGGTTGTAAATGGCGAGCACAGCTCTTTTTTGAAGTATAAAAACATTTTCTATATTAGCTGCTGAGCCCCACAACAACATGCCATAGCCACTATGAAAATAACTAAAGTAAACTAGTCTTGCCGTTTCAATATCAGTTAAGAGCCTTATTTCTTTATTGCGAAAGCCGCAGAACTAAATCTACTCGACAAGGCTTCAAAGTCAAAGTCAAAGTCAAAGTCAATATCATTTATTCAGTCTAGGCTGTTACAAGCACTTATGAACGTCAAAGAAGCTACGCCATCGGTTCACAAACCCTACGGCGGGAGACCTTGTAACGAGAAGAACCGGCAAGAAACTCGTCAAGGGCTGTTTTTTTCTCCCTGTTTTATTTCATACAGAGTCGTCAAATTGAAAAGTGACCTTAAAATATCAGTAAGGTCAATTTCCATCACAAAAGGAAAATACTAATTAAAATAATACATTTTATGGTTATTGTAAACGTAAACAATTTTAACTGGCAAAGAAAGACTTGTC
Source organism: Chrysoteuchia culmella (assembly GCA_910589605.1). Classification (NCBI taxonomy): domain Eukaryota; kingdom Metazoa; phylum Arthropoda; class Insecta; order Lepidoptera; family Crambidae; genus Chrysoteuchia; species Chrysoteuchia culmella. Next base: position 14,214,926 of record OU342664.1, on the reverse strand, counting down.
TATCATACATTACAACATTTCCCGCACCACAAGACTACTACACTGCAAGTTGTGAGGTACATACAGGTCAGTATCAATTTATTTTAGATAAAAATATTTAGGCTTTAAGCACAGCATTAAGATAAGCAGACTGAGGTAGACCCATTTCCGCTGGCGGCACCCGTTCATGACGCATGAACCAGCCATCGCTTCGCTCAACCATATTTTAGGGAACGTAACGACCCGCCTCACACGACACCGCCGAAGAAACGTTTGAGAGAGCATGACGTACTTCAGGTACTTATGTTAAGCTGTATAAATATAAAAAAATACAATGGCAACAGCAAAAAAAGAAAGGTAAAAGTGCCTTAATGTAAGACACAACACAACCTACAATGTCACTAGAAGACGCATCAGCTGGGTCACAATCTCAATCGTAATTAAAGTTAAAAAAATAAATAAAAAAAAAGCTTTTATATATTTGGAATAATTGAAAACATTATTTACCTTTGTTTACTCTGATCAAGCAGATTCAATATGTGGATCCCATTGTAGCTTTGAATCCAATGTAATGCCAAGAAATTTTGTACTCTCAACTAACTCTACTACATTCCCATTCAAATTGATATGCATATCGACCTGCACTACATTAGGTAATGAGAAAACAAACTTGGTTTTAGTAGGGTTAAGAGACATATTATTACTGTTGAACCAGTGTGCGACTTGAGAGAGAGCACTATTTACTTCGTCAGAACAATTGTTTCCTCTATCAATGTTAAAAATTAAAAATGTATCATCTGCAAATAGTACTGTCTCACATATATTACTCGTGTAGTGAGGGAGATCGTTATTATAAATTAAAAACAGCAAAGGGCCCAATATTGAACATTGGGGCACGCCCATAATAATGGAGGCTCCAGTAGAAGCGGTATTATTGACAATTACTTTTTGATTTCTATTGTGCAAGTATGACTGCAAAAGGCCATCAGATTTTTAGAGACACCATAATGTTCTAGCTTCTTTAAAAGTGTAACGTGATCAACGCAATCGAAAGCTTTAGACAGGTCACCGAATATACCAATCACGTCTTGCTTGCCCTCCCAAGCCTCAAAAATGCCAGCATCAGTAGTATTTTTACCTTTAGAAAAGCCGAACTGATTGTTATGAAGGATTTGATTTAGTGTTAAATAGACTAATAATTGAGAGTATATAATCTTTTCAAAAAATTTACTAAGTGCCGGTAATACTGAAATCGGCCTAAAATTTGTGGGGTCACTTTTGTCACCCGATTTAAAAAGAGGAATAAGCTTACTACATTTCATTGAATCGGGAAAAGTACCTTCATCTATGCATTGATTAAAAATGAAAGCTAAATATGGAGCTATTTTATCAATAATTGATTTAATAATGTTGGTTGATATGCCCCATAAATCTTCAGTCTTTTTAATATTTATAGACTTGAAAGCTTTTAAAATGTCTTCACTATTAATATGCTTAAAATTAAATACTTTATTACACGGGCAACCTCAACGTCAGATTCAATTAATTTATAACCTACTTTAAGACAGAAGGATTTTACATTATTTTTAGTTTTCCCAGTTGTTTCGTTAATAATATTCCAAGTAGCCTTTATTTTATTATCCGCTAATTTGATTTTATTTGAAAAGAACATCACCTTAGCACACATACATTTCTAAACATTTGAGAATACTTTCTGATATATCCAATAAAATTTGGGTCACATGAAGTATTCTTTGCCGCATAGAGGTCATATAGTTTCCTTCTGCTTGTGTAAATTCCCGGCGTGACCCAATCACTAAACTTTACTTTATCCGAATTACAATTGATCACTTTTGCTTAACGTTTTACTAAATTCGTCTTCAACCACATGAAATAAATAATTATAAAGATAATTAGATTCCATAATAGGAACTGGTAAAGACTCAATTTTATTAATCACATTGTTTCTAAATTCCTCTATGCCCTTTTTAGTTATTGGCTTGCATACAATTTTCCGCTTAGGATTACATGATGGTGCTCTACAGAGGCTTGTTGTCCACTATGGTCCGATTCAAATAACATTTATTATAGATTTCTCAGTGACTACACAGTTTGAAAAAATGTTGTCTAAACAGGTGGCAGCTGTGGGTGTTATTCGGGTAGACTCATTAAAGGTATGTGATAGATTAAACGATTTAAATAAATTTAAAAATCTACTTGCGAACTTCGACAACTTTGAGTCTAAAATGGCAAATGTCAGTCTAAATTTGAGTGTAAATTTTGGCGGCATTAGCTCCTTTATTGTCACGTTTATTTAAGGTCTTATTGCACCAGCAACAAGGCTTATAATTAACGCAGATGGAGGCACTGCAAAAATGTCAAAATTACATTTTATGTTAGATTCTTTTTTCTGCCATGACCTTTTTTTTATGAACGACGCGACGGGGAGACTCTTAGCCTTTATCATACCTGATTAAGGCTGAAAGATGGAAGCTAGCCTCTCCCGGAATCCTCAGCCACTGAGGTACTAGTTATCTTATCTCGAACTGCCGGAACACAACAATGCTGAAAACAATGTTGTTATAGCCTCAGGCTTAGATAAGATGGTGGTAGCTAGCCAGGCGGACCTACAACAAGTTCAACCACCAACCAAACCGAATACAATATACCTCCGCTGGGAATCGAACCCGGGACCCCTGGGTCTGATACCGGTGGTTGTACCACTAGACCACAGAGGCGGTTAAATCTAAGGCTTGTTGCACTATACACTAGTTCTAAGAAGTTACCACATTTACTTAGACTGTTTAGATCCATAGATAGCTAGAATATATATTTAGATACTATTTCTTCAGAAATGTACTCGCTTCCTTTACAAAAAATACGACTAAACAATCTTGAAGTGCATTGACATAGCTAATAACGTGAATCCAGTGTACCGTGCACAAAAACAATAACAGAAAGCATTGATCATTTCTTCAATGAAGGCAGCCAAATGAAATATGGTCCTGAGGTAAGTGGCATGTACAGTTACCACAGAAAATATAACGACAGTAGGATTAATTGTTATTATTTTTTTTTTTTTCATTTATTTAAGGACAGCCAACAAGGTAACCACTATTATACATGGATAAGATACAATATCAGCGTAATCTAGGAATAGTGTCACCTTAATTAAAGGCTACCACGGCATGCGAAATACAGTCTGCTAGAAACTTATAAATATATATATATATATATATATATATATATATATATATATATATATATATGTATTTACTTTAATATATACACAATGCAATCCTGTGGGTAAAGGAAAAATTTTAATAGTAAAAGATTTAATAAAAATTCTGATTCGAAGATCTACTTGCAAGGTTTTTTTTACTGATACAATCTTTCCCAAACTTATATAAACACACAAAAAATACACGAAAAGATTATCACTGTGACTGGAGGTTGATGGTCTTTTTTTTTTTTTTTATAAAGTTACAAATAATAAAATAGTTACAGATTCTCGCAAAACCTAACAAGAGGTTTGACTTACACAAAAAACCATTATAAGTACTTATCAAATAAATATTAAGCAGTTATATATATTTTTGATTGTTCAGTGGTACTAATTATGCCGTTTGAGCCGGTCGTGGGTTTGGTACCGTAAATGATGATTTTTGAGCTTTTTTCCGAGTCTATGTGGTTATAAACTTTTACATAGAAGTAATCGTGAAATTTGCCGTGTGGTGACGGCCTAAGAATACGTGTGTCACCACTCCTTTACATGCCTGGGATGTCATAAGAGTAGACTAACCCACATATTCTAAGTCGTTCCTCTAAAACTTTTTTACACTTCACTCAACCTCGTCGTGGGTAAAAATGGTAGTGTGCGCTAGGCCTAACACGGAGTGGCTACGTACTCTTTGGCTCCAGGTCCTTACGGAGTTATAACTTAGAATACCGATTTCGAGGAGTATTTCGAAAAGATTTTCAATGAGGTTTCGTTAAGTCGAGGACGAGTAAGTTTTGGAGGAACGACTTAGAATATGGGTGTAAGAGGCTCGACGCTTTGAAAACCTGAAGACCTACCGTCACCTATTAGAAACCATCATGTTAGAAGAACGTTTTGTTTGCGTTTTGTGTTATATAAGTTGTCACATTTTGACACACTTCACACTATAAGAAGAAAGAAAGAAAGAAAGAAAGAAAGAAAGAAAGAAAGAAAAAAAGAAAGAAAGTAAGAAATGTTTTCTTTCTTTCTTTCTTTACTTCACACTATGGAGGCAATGATTGAGCGAAAACGTCATTACACTTCCGTCAAAAAACAAGCATACTTTATCAGATTCGTAGCACGAAATAGCATGGTAATATTGAAACAATACTGCGCTCGGAGATGGCGGTAGGCCACCTGTGCGAGAGAAGGAAAACTTAAAACAAACCCTCTACCAACCCGTCTGGCCAGCATGGTAGCAGTGGGACTAATAGCCACAATAGGAGTGAGCTAGGAGAGGCTTATGTCCAGCGGTGGACTTCCACAGGCTGATGATAATTGAATCGTGAAAGTTGTCGGTAATCAATTGCCGCTCAAAAATAATTTTACCAGCTATTAGGGTGACGTTGCAAGCCTATAGGAATGTCCAAATTAAGCGCACAGGAGACGTATTTTTGAATCATTAGAATCACTGTTCGCATACGGAATTGTAAGATTCGCATGCGAATGCTAAAAACCGTTTAGGTGATTGCCTATAATAATCTAACGATTCAGAATTAAGCCAAGAGTAAGCCTATTTAAAGTAAAAAAAAAAAAAAAAGTAAATCAAAGAGTTTATGAGATTCACTGTATCTATTGAATACAACACGATACACGATAATATATAACATAAGTTCATACAAAAAGTTTATCTACAATAATAATTAAAATAACCTAGCGAGGCGGTGTTCCGTAAGCGAATGGCGTCGGTCCCCGCGACTCTCGCGTGTCGGTTTTGCTGAATCAACAATTTGCAACATTGTATGACCGCTACATCACACCCCTCCTTTTTCCTAAATTATTTTTGAAATTCAAATTCGCATTCGAATCTGCAACAATAGAAAGTTTGACGTTTGGCACTTAATGTCATTTTTAAAATGACGGAGTATCGGTTTTTGAAAACCTATAGAGAGTTAGATTCCGGTTTTTTTATATTTAGCGTGTTAAGCGACAAAATGGAAGTCGATGAATTTCGAATGATTCAAAATTACGTCTCCTGGAAAATCATCTAAAAGTGGGACCATTTTTTAGAGCCATTATACATTATTTTTAATTTTATCACCAAAGTTATAGCAGATAGAGACTTAAGTTATACTCGTAGTTTTGTTGGTTCTGATAGATATCAGATATCATAAGCAACTTATGGATAAAAAGTAGCCTCCACCACTTGTAGTCTCTACATACCAAAATTCATCCAAATCCATTCAACTGTTTAGGCGTGAAAGATGAACAAAAGAACCGACTTATTTTCGCACTAATAATATTACTAGCGGCCGCCCGCGGTTTCACCCGCGTATTTCCCGTTCCCGTGGGAACATCGGGATAAAAAGTAGCCTATGTTGTAGTCTACTACTTGAAGTCTCTACATACCAAATTTCATCCAAATCTGTTTAGTAGGTTTCGTGTGAAAGAGCAACAAACAAATAAACAAACTGACATACTTTCACCTTTATAGATTAGTTAGTAGATTAGTTAGTTAGATTAGTGGGGAAGTTGGATTAAATCGTGTTATGGATATCAGAACCAACGAAGGGCATTACAAATTTAGTTCGATATCCTTGAGGTTTGTTAGTTTCACTAAAACATAAGTTTACCACAAATAAGTTTAAAGGCAAACTTTTTGTCATAAAATGAAACTAGAAGTGGTGGAAATAGGAAAAATATATATATAAAGAGAAAAATACCGTTTTGGTTTCAATACGCTTTTATCTACATCGGATCTACATACAATGAATGTTAAACCGTTTACTGACCACACCACTAAATACGTGTTAGAAATACCCTTACACATTGATTAGAAAAGGGTTTTGGTTCAAATACTTCAAAAGAAGCAATGCCGAATGAATTCAAAGGCCTTATTTTGAAGAGGCTTAGCGAAAAACTATTAAATACGCGTGAATTCACATCCATGGAATTAGGGTCGGTTCACATTATTCCAGTGGCCTTCCAATTCAGCGATCTAAGCTAGCGTTATATAGCACTGGACCCACTGTATTTCGAGCTGATGGTTAAGGTTTTTTTAATTGCCATTTTTAGCGTGAGAGGTATATGGTAACTGGCGGTTAAGCAATTTTAAGTCTTAAGACAGGTGACCAAAATATTCAAGGGCACCAGTCTTATTATGGCAATGTCCTTTTGATTAGCACGAATTGGCTACACATGATATTACCTTCGCCACGTATGAAATTTTATGAGATATGGCAGCCTACCTAAGGGCCTATGCACACCGCGTTTTTTTAATGCCGTGTCGACGCGCGTCAGACTGCGTTGTCAGATATAAAAGCACAGAAAAAAGCGTGCGCGTTAACAAAACGTGGTGTGCATGGGCCCTAAGATGGCGATGACGATATTGTCTTTCAGCGTGTCCGTGGTTATCCATGAATTAATTTGCTGACCCATGGTTGAAGTAAGTAGCTTGCTAGCTAGCTAGCTAGGTAGATGTGTAGTGAACTTTCAAATTATTTATCACTGCAATATTAAGAAAACCGACATGTTAACCGTATTCATATTTCTGTCGATTCCCTGATATTTGTAACCATTTTCCGTATGGGTGTGTGCAGGAATGACTCCAAATAAAAATGTCTCGACTTACGTAAAGTGGTATATTGTCCAAGCACACACAAGCACATATAAAAAGTCAGAAGGAAGAACAGAAGAATTATAGATAGGAAAAAGCAAAGCGTTCAATTTACACAGCACAGCACAGCACAGAAGATAACAGTGAAAACTTAATATAACAGGTGCGTAAAGCGTACAAAACAGCGTAGAAAAACATAAGCGGCGGAGCACGGACAACACGGGCTTCGCACGGTGTATGGATCTCGACTGGCGGCCTCGGTCGCCCCGCTCCTGCGCCTGCGTCGATTGCGAAACCGTTTGGAATGTGCGAGTGTCCCTACTATCACGACTATTGAGCGTGCCACATCGTCCGGCAAATAATCGGATGATTTTGTGAATTTCATGTATATGTGAATATTGTGTGTGATAATTTGTTTATATAAAATATATAATTTTTATATGTGTAATTTATATATAAGTAGTATAATTTTGTATATAGTAAATATAAATAATTTAAGTTAGTTTTAAGTTTGTTTATAAATAAATTAGGTGTAAGTAGTTTAATACAATTTATGTTTTAGTTTTTCAATTTAAGTAAATATAATAAATAATATTATGTAAGTTACCTACAATTAGGTATAGTGACCACAGTCATAGTTCTGTGGCGGCACCTACCTAACGCCGCACATACTACTACACACGGAACTTACCTACCGTGACAACAGATGGCGCTGACAGCAACTCAGTATTGGATACGAAGAACATGTATGGGATCCTACATCGCGCTGACAGAAGTTGCACCAGCCACAATCAATATATACCAAGTCCAACGCACATCAGTCGGACCGCGGTCCGCGGACTACCAACACCCAGTCCGGAGGAAGAGCTCAACATTTGACCTTCCTACAATTGGCTTACCATCTACCATCCTTTCCAGTCCTCCACCATCATTTCTTCAGTTCCTACGTAGTCTATAATGTCTAAAATTACATTTGAACATTTGAAATAAATGCCCACACTGGTAAAATATTAATCTTAGACTAATTAAAAGAAATATGTTGTTTTGAATATATCCTACTGAGTTGACATGAACTGTGTGTGCAGTGCTTCATAATACGTGAAGATGATTGATGGTAAGGAGCAGGAACAGGCCAATCGGGGAAACAAACCAGAGTGGAATGAAGCCTGGAATATTAATATAACGAAGCTTAATCTTACCTCGCTACTGTATATGTTGTTCGCTAATCTATGCTTAAGGCGCTAGACGACTGAAGCGAAGCAATAAGAAAACGACGCTCGCGGGAGCAATACCAATTTTGCAGATTAGGCCGAAAAAAACCGAGTGGTGTCGTGGGACACCAGATAGGAATGAAGTTCCTTATTATAAAAATATTAAATTCAAGTTTTATTCGAGGCATAAAGAAAATAATTAATTTATAAAAATAATTAATCAATAATAATTAATTAATTAATATGTATGTTTTTTAAGCTATTGCATAGCTTTTATCGCGGGCTTTGAGCGCGGCGACCGAATCAAGAAATTCCGTAACGAAAAAAACCAAACACCCCCCACTCCGTGTCATAGATTTTGGTTGCTTAGTTACGATTGTGAATAACAAAATGGTCAATCATGAAAAAAAATTGTGTGAAAATATAATTTCTTTTTAAAATCTGGTACCGCATTTTTTTCTCGACAACTGGAAACTTTTTTTTCATCATTGACAATTTTGTTATTTACAATCGTAAATAAGCAACCAAAAACTATGATAAAAAATACTATGCAATAGCTTTACCGCGACCGCGACAGTCCCTGAGTGCCACACGTATTTTTTTTTTAGTTTTTCTACCAAAGTGTATCGCAAACAGCGCAAGAATAAAAAAACAGTATACGTATAAGCTTTTTTAACGTTACGGACGTTTTTTGCCGGCTACGATACCCCTCCGCAACGCCCCATATGGAACTTCGTAGTTCTTCTATCGCGATAAAAAAATGAAACTAACAATGTACACGATGCTTAATACTGTTGCTGTCCACTAATTAAACCAATTTCCAAAAATATAATGGAATATAAATCCCCATTTGAATATTCGTATTTTTAAGGAGTCATTTCGAAAAGAAAGTGTCGAGGAAAAATCACAAAATCATGTATTTGAAACTTTACAAAACCTAGATAAAGCTATGGAGAAATGTATTTATCTTATTGCCAGATTTGTAACATGTCTAACCGTCCTATATTCTTATATAAAAAAGGACATACTTTTTTTCCGTATAGCGTCTTAAGAGCGTACGGTTACAAACTTTTTGTCTGACCGATACTCTTCTTTTTTTAGCGTATCGATGGCAGACACAAAGTTTTTCGTGCTGGGCTATACTTCTTGGGTGATAACGTCTGGAGTGTTATAAGTTTCGTCAACTAATGTATAATGTACTAGTATCTACTATGGATATTGTATATGTTTCCGCACTACATACAGGCCAGTCGGTACACTGCCGTTGCTGGCTGGTTTTACTTTAATTTTAAATTAAAAAAGGGAGTTCTTGCGTAGATATGGACGGTCGCCTTGTCAAATAAAACATTTTAAATATTGTGAAATATTAATTATCTATTGAATATGACGATAATGACAATCCAAGCAAGTGCTTATTTACATCTTGAGTTACGTCTGCGCTACAGTACCTATTGAGCAGCGTTCGAAACGGAAATATATTCCCCTATACATTTTTTGGAGGTATTCCTCGAACTGCACCCATTTTCAAGCGCACCTGAATCCTATTCCTTGAAAATGGGTGCGCTTCGAAAAATACCTCATTTTTCTATGTGACATTCCAAATACTTTCTCGATACAATTTCGAAAATGTTTCGTGCTAGACTTATTGAACTTTGCCATTTTGATAGCCTTGTTGCATGCTGTCATAATATCCTCCTGCGTGGCTGCAGGTGTCAGGAGTCAGGACACACAGGGCATGATGATAGATACCATCGTTTGGACGATTTTATCGATACTATAGTTGTCTTGATCAACATCATATCTTCCTACTAATCCTACTTCCTACTAATACTACGAGTATAAATCCGAAAGTTTGTGAGGATGTTTGAATGTTTAGATGATTGTGACTCTTTCATGAAAAAAAAAACAACGGGTTGCACTCCGGGAGTGCCGGCAGAAGTGAAAACCGCTTAAACGAAAAAGCAGGAACGGACATACTTTTTCGCCGCGCGGTAAAAAGAGAGGGGATATTACTTCCTCTCCATCGAAGCGCCGGCGCTCTACGCTCCCTCCGTCTTACGAATTTTCGATCAGGTCACGTGTCCTGACGCGACTTTAAGGCGATAGGTAGGGCCATACTGCAAAATAGACCTCTCTTTGAAGGCCTTCTTCTCCTAAACGGATGATCCAAATATTATAAATATATATCATAAATATAATATATTGAACAATAAAATGCAAGTTATTATTTTTTTTAAATACTGTTAGTTTTAACAAAAAAAAATCTTAACTTTTCTATAATTTTACCGATAAAATTTCTTACTGCTTCTAAATGCCTAAAGCGATTTTAATGATTCTTTCACCAAATGATAGAACATTTAATGATTTATAAAATGCAAGTTTGTTTTTTTCAAAATTATGATTGACGTTTTATTAAATCAATCATACCCTGTAATTTCTGAGACGGGTGGCCATTCACATCATGGTGGTCGTTCGCACGGGGAGGCTGTGTTGCATTTCGGCCCGCTCCGTTCCTTTCTTTTGACTTTGTTTTTCGTCAAAAAAATTATAGCGCAGATGGTACACTCGGTACAGTACGTATAGTTCGCAGTTTTCGGCTTTTTCGGCTGTTGAAAGTTTGCGCTTGGACGTTGATATTAGTGATAGATAAGTGTTGTAAATATTTTGTACACCTACCTACATACAAGTTGGTACTTTGTAAATATTTAGTGATAGTTTTGTTTGCGGGTAAACTCTGAATTAGTAAATTGTAAATTAGTAATTGTAAATAGGTATTAGCTATTATAAACGTTTTGAGAACATTTGAATAGGTACGTAAGTGTAACACAGGGGCGTGCATTGGTTTACCAGCGTAGTAGGCACTGTAGATCTAACTACATAGTAACTTTGCAATCCTATCCTGCTACCGAATATTATGTTTGAAAGTTTGTGAGGATATTTGGATGGAGGAATGTTTGTTACTATTTCACTCAAAAACTACTGAACTGATTAAGATGAAACTTTACAGCAATGTAGCTTATATATCAGAAAAGCACATTGTATGCAAATATTTATAATTATCCTGATATTCCCACGGTAACGAGTGAAACCGAGAGCGGCCGCTAGTCATAAATGATAAGATTCGTAATATTTAGTAGGAATATTAAAATACTGACGAGTTTGATTGTTTGAGCACGTTAATCTCCGGAACTACTAGTTCGAATTGAAAAAATATTTTTGTGCTGGATAGTTTATTTATCTCGGAAGGTAATAAGATATTTAATATCACGTTACGATTAATAAGAGCAGAGCACTAATGTAAAACGTTACAGAAACGGGGAAAAAATATTAGTTTTGGGAGCTTCCGTTGCGGACGGTGTGTAAACGGTTAAAGTTACGTAAAAATCATGTATGACGAAATTGTTCCCCATCAAAAGTTCTAAAAAAAAGTCCGCGACAGCATATGTCTATGTTTTATGGTTAACTCACTATAACCATTTTTAAGATAATAAAATTCGTTCTAAACTAATGTATTATTTGAGAAGCTGTTTTCATAAACATGATATAATTCCTTATCTAAATAAATACGTTAATCATCACAAGTATTTAATTTTGAACAAAATTGTCCTTTACATAATTAAATTTTAATGAATATCTTAGGAAATATGATAGTTTTAAAATAACTCCTCAACAAAATAATTCGCGACCAAATTCATTCGTCAAGTAGGCATGCTTACTTTATACTGATATATTCCGGAAGTTTAAGCTAGAACGTTACACGTACAAACATCGCCCTTCTTGCCATGTGCGGTTAATACTTTTTCTAAATATGTTGTATTTTTGTATGAAACGCTGCTGGTTTCGAGTAGGCAATTTCGAGACTGCCTATCGGTAGGTATTCAGTATTTAGCGTAAGAAATAACTTAGTGGGTGAGTGTTGAATAGAAGTTTAAACTAAAATAAAATAACTTTAACACTTATTGTATATTTATTTAGGTTTTGAATAAGGTAGGCACTGCCTAACACAAGATGCCACGCCGGAAAAAGCTTGATGTCAATGTATGGTCCACGGAACGGAACATCAAGCATATTTTTTTAGTAAAAAATGATCAATATTAGAATAACCATGTTATGAGGAAGGCATAAATGTGGTCCATTGTTATGCCGTTGACTGTACAAAAAATTTGCAAACCCAATGTAACGCATTTTGATTGATTGTTTTTTGCAACTTTATTGTTTTTTTTATAACCCGAAACCTGTAATAAATATGTTTTATTCATTTTTTTTTATTGTCTCGAGGAACAACAAAAGAAAGGTGTCTTCATTTCGATTCTGAAAAAAAGTGACTTTCTATACTTCCTTATTCTTAACAAAGCAAGTTCACAATAATAAAATATTAATTAGGGTAATTAAACCAACGTTTAAATTGACTTAAAAGTATGAAATCATTAATTTTCAACTACACGAACTTGTTACTATTAATCTTTAATTAAAATCTACCTACATACCTACACATTTACCAGAGGCTCTGATACCAATATCCAGGCTCTGGAGTCTGGACTATCACTGAGAAATTCTAAGCAGAAAAACTCAGGATACATTTTTTGATCTGACCCGGGATTTGAACCCAGAACTTCCGCGTTGCCGTCGAAGTGCGACCCGCTATATACCAACTGCACCACGGAGGCAGTTTCTAAGAAATAAGTGCACAGACATTCATTTATATACTAGTACATACACTTATAAAACTGTTTAGAAGCCCACTAATACTAACAGGAATATTGTGCAATTCCAACAATATTGCATACAAACGGATCGAAATTATAAAGACAACCTACTTTTTTGAAGTCGGTTGCCACTTACAAAACAAGCATCGTATTTTTTATCGATTTGCGTTAATTCAGTCAAGTATGTCGGTCGAGGCAAAGTTCGTGTAGGCAGATGAGATAAAATGCGCAGCGCGCCGTATCTGTATTCAGAGCGCTCTTTGGTATCGGATAGTTGCGCGGGCGCGTGGCGAGACTCGCGTGGCCCCGTCCGATTGCTCAAGGTCGTTCGGCCAAATAATCGCCTTAACAATTTTTTACCCATTCCAAAAATTTAAAACTCTTATATATGCACAACGCCGCTAAAGAAGTTTTCACTTCAAAGACTACAGAAACGATTTGGATAAAATTTGGCACACAGAAAGAAGCTAGCCTGGATTAAGACATAGGTTACTTTTTATCCCGATATTCCCACGGGAACGGGAACCACGCGGGTGAAACGGCGGGCGGCTGCTAGTTATTGATTCAGTGCGTGGCGCGCTCGGAAACGGACGTGCTCATTGCACTAAGTGCGAATTCTTATTCATGTTTCGCGCGGCATTAGCCGCTGCGCGTTATCACTATGGGTTCCCAGCAACTTATAGTGAACGAAGTCCTGGCTTTCATCCAGAACGCCATCGATACAATGGACGAGGTCAGCATTGTCCAGATCTGCAAGTCGAACTTCAAAGAAGATGAGATTTGCAGTGGAAAGGCGCTGCTGTTTCGGAGCATCGGGAAAGCCGATGAGATTCCATCTCGAGGAAGGGATGGAGGTGCGAAGAGTCTCCAGGATATCATCACCTGTTTGAAGGAGACCGACCCAGACGACGTGCCGACTTTCGTGGCTAAGGAGCTGCACAAGCTGCCCCCCGTCACTTTCGACCACGTCGACGTCACCAGGCTGTTGAAGGACATCACCTCCCTAAAAACAAGCCTGGCTGAAGTGCAGTGCAAATTAGAGGCTTCAGATAACACCATCTGTGAGTTGCGAGCCCAAGTCATGTTGTTAAGCAATTCGACGGCGGCAAGTAGGTCACCCGAGGCCTCTAAGGTGAACACTCGACGTGGGGCGCAAAATGCATCCATCGGCAGTTTCGAGTCGGCGCATATGGATGCGTCACCGGTGGCCGCTACTAGCGATGCGCCGCGCCCCGCTGCCCGTCCCTCCGCCCCGGCGGAGACGTCACGCGTAAGCACGTCGACCCCTCAACGTGCGTACGCAGCAGTCACCGCTGCTACCCGACCCGCCAAACAACAACTTAAGCGGGTTACGAATGAGGGGTATGATCAACAACGACCGGTCTCCAAAGGTGTTCTGCAGAGACAAGATGACGGCTGTGATGACGACGGCTTCAAAAAGGTGGAGAAGAGGAAGAAGCCTACTCGTCGCAACCTTTGTGGCACCGCCCCGGCCGGATGCAACCAGCTGCTGCGGCCGGCGGTCCCGACGACACTTTTGTACGTGTCCCGCCTGCATTACTCCACAAAATGTGAAGGGCTTGTGGAGTACATCAGAACGAAGACCAATTTCATCCTGAGGGTCGAGCGGTTGGAGTCCCGCCACAGTGTGAACTTTAACTCATTTGTGGTGAGGGTACCGACTGAACATCTGTCGACCTTCATGAAGGAAGATTTTTGACCGAAGGGTGTCCTGTTCCGGCGGTTTCGGGGTCGGCTATCGGACACAGCAATGCGCAACACGTCGCCGCCGTCTTTACGTGTCAAATAATTAAATTACATAATGTTGTTATTTTATATATTATGTATGTCTAGTTTCAAGGTATATATCTATGGGCCATTGTAGCCTGATGACAAATAAATAAATAAAAAATAAAATAAAAAAATTAATGACCCACTTCTAAGGCACAGCCTTTCTTATGGATGGGTAAGGAGAATGCAGCATGATCCAGTTCTGGAGTGGGAAGTGATAACGACTGCAAATGCAGACGAGGCCAAAAAACATTGAAATTATTGTTTATTTTCGAATTTCGAATATACTCGTGAGTATCCTGTGTCGGATTCCGGGTATATTTCTGTGCAATTTACATCAAGCAATTTTCGTCGTCTCAGCCACATGACACCCACTGCTGGTTGTACTATTTAGTATTCTGTGCTGCTGGGTATAGGCCTCCACCAAAGGATTAAAGTCAAAGGCAAAGTCAAAGATTTTTATTCAAATAGACTTATAGATAAGTGCTTTCGAATCGTCAAATTTTTTTTTCCTACTAGCCATTCAGGACATCTCTTAACTGATAAGAAGAACGGCCGCAAGAAACTTATCAGCTTTAACAGAAGCAACAACATTTACAAAGGAACATGTCGTTGCCAAACACAAATCTACAATCTTGAAACATATTTAATATAAGAGGAGATTACGACGATTGGTCCTGCGCTGCCCGCATCCAGCGGCTTCCCGCGACCTTCACCAGATCGTCGGTTCACCTTGTCGGGGGCCTACCCACGGAGCGTGTCCGGTGCGCGATGCCCCAACGGCCATCGGTTTTTATTTCATCGCAATCCAAGGCAAACAAGGAAACATCATTTACGAGTACAAAGGTACATTTTTTTTTATGAGTGACGGGGAGACTCTTAGCCTTCATCATATCATACCTGATGTTAAGTATTGATAAGGCTGAAGATGGAAGCGAGCCTCTCCCGGAATCCTCAGCCACTGAGGAACTGGCTATCTTATCTCGAACTGTCGGAACACAACAATGCTGAAAACATTGTTGTTATGGCGCCAGGCTTAGATAAGATGATGGTAGCTAGCCAGGCGAACTTATAACAAGTCCTACCACCAACCAAACCGAATACAATATGTACCCCCGCAGGGAATCCAACCCGGGACCCCTGGGTCGGATACCGGTGGTTGTATGTACCACTAGACCACAGAGACCGTTAAATTTTATTTTATTGCGATTTTGAAACTTATAGTTGTACTGCAATGAACTTTAGTATAGAAGGCTAGGAACTATATGGTCGTCTCAGCCACGTGACACCCACTGTTCAGGTATAGGCTTCCCCCAAAATGGGGGGTTTGCCATAATCGCCACGCTTGGCAAGCGGGTTGGCGATCGCAGTATGGTCAAGTTTGTAGGAGACGCTGCTGCCCGTCTCCTGAAGGCTGAGTCCCTAAGTCGCCTTTTACGACACCCACGGGATGAGAGGAGTAGTGCTATTCTAAGCCGACACTACACAGCAGGAACTATATATAGGTAGTATAATAAACATCAAAAGGACACAATAGATATTCTATTGATATCTGCACACTGGTGTCCGGTTTGGATTTGATGAATTTCAACTACGTTGAAACAGGACTCCTAGATAGACTTAAATACATATACCTACTGAATGTTTGTGTTCCTTCCCGAAACACAAGTTCTTAAGCTTCTTAGCTCTAACTAAGGTAGTTTTTTTTTTATGAGTGACGGGGAGACTCTTAGCCTTCATCATACCTGATGTTAAGTATTGATAAGGCTGCAGATGGAAGCGAGCCTCTCCCGGAATCCTCAGCCACTGAGGAACTGGAACACAACAATGCTGAAAACATTGTTGTTATGGCGCCAGGCTTAGATAAGATGGTGGTAGCTAGCCAGGCGGACTTATAACAAGTCCTACCACCAACCAAACCGAATACAATATGTACCCCCGCTGGGAATCGAACCAGGGACCCCTGGGTCGGATACCGGTGGTTGTACCACTAGACCACAGAGGCGGTTAAATTTTATTTTATTGCGATTTTGAAACTTATATTCTATTGATATCTGCACACTGGTGTCCGGTTTGGATTTGATGAATTTCAACTACGTTGAAACAGGACTCCTAGATAGACTTAAATACATATACCTACTGAATGTTTGTGTTCCTTCCCGAAACACAAGTTCTTAAGCTTCTTAGCTCTAACTAAGAATAATATTTGTAAGCTCTTAATCCATTAATTGTTCGAAATAGTTAACTACAGTATAAAACCGACACCTGGAAAATCTGGAAAATCTGCTTTCAATTGTTCTGCAAATTAAAACCAAACAACAACTTCTAATTAAATTTATTAAAATAAAATAATAAAATTTTACGGATAAAGCGCGGGCCTTTATGTAACCTTGTACTATTAAGTATTCTGTGATGTAACTAAGGACAAAGAGTTAAATAAGATATTTCCTTTAAAACCCACGACGGTTAAAACGTTATTGAAAAAGGATAAAATAATTTAAAAACCCCCGACTTAATTATCCGTCGGGGGCTGCCATTAAATGAACTATAGTTTTGCAGTTTTATAGTAATGTGAATAATTGGATTTATTTATATTCATGCTAAAAATTATAATAGTGATGGCAGCCCCCGACGGATAATTAAGTCGGGGGTTTTTAAATTATTTTATCCTTTTTCGTCTGCCCATCACTGTGTCTTCTGCACATCAACGACCTACTGGTCTCTGATACCATTGGGTATGCAGATTAACCAGCAGATGTATCTCAACTGCAAAGGCTACCAGTGATGAAATCCAGTTTCTAGAGAGTCCCTTGTCGAGCATATGAATCTGATACTTCAGGCTGTCTCCGATTGGGGCAACGCCAATCTTGTCAGTTTTAATACCAAAAAAACACAGGCTTTTTTATTTACCGCAAAACGGAGTCCCTTCCAACTGACTGCGACTTTCCAGGGTGTATCCTTACCGATACCCGAAAATCTGCAACTTCTTGCCCTAAACCTGTCTTCCAACCTGAACTTTGGCGAGTACATCGACTCCATTGCTAATTGTGCTGCAAAGAAACTAGGCGTCCTCTCTAATGCTAGGCGGTACTTGTCTCCGAATCAGCTGCTTCTTTTATACAAAGCGCAGATTCGGCCGTGCATGGAGTACTGCTGTCACCTGTGGGATGGTTCTGCTAAGTATCAGCTAGAGCTAATGGAATTTATTGAAAACCGTGCCAGGAAACTTATTGGAAACTCAGCATTGGCCACGCTGGAACTTCAGAGCCTCAGTCACCGCAGTCGCAAAGTTGCAGTTTAAAGGTCTTTTTAGGATACACTTTGGAGAGTGTGCGAGAGAACTGCACGACCTTGTTCCTCCAGCCCCTTTCCACCATCGGGGTACCAGACGCAGGTTAGCTTATCACCCGTACGTCGTACGCGCTTTGTTGGCATATTTCTAATGCGAACCGCTAAAGAATGGAATGCGCTGCCTGCTCATGTGTTCCCCGATTTCTTCCTGGGCAAGCAAACACACCTTTACCACAGGTTACAGGAGGTTGGTACACCTTAGACCTGTTTACATCCTGTTTACTAAGCACGATGGTGGTCAAATGCCTGCCAAGTTACTTGTAAAAAAAAATATTTTTTCAATCACGTTTTAACTGTCGTAGGTTTTATAAAAAAAAAATATTTTGCTTTTTATTTCAAACTTTTTAGAGAGCTTAGATATTATGTACAGTCAACAACGAAACTTGCTGAACAAAATAACGTTACAAAAGACACTAAACACATGAATTGTACATAAGTTACTGAACATAGTTACAAACAAAATTCCATTTACATTATAAATTTATAAAAGTAGCTATACAGTATATTTCCAAAAGTGGTTGGACAGTAGACTTCCAAAAGAGGCTGGACAAGTGGACAGTAATCTTCCAAAAGTTGCTGGACAGTTTATTTCCAAAAGTGGCTGAATATTAGACTTCCAAAAGTTGCTGGACGTAGTATCGTATAAAAGTGATTTGTAAGATCCGGACCGGACCTATTTTCGAATTTAGACTGATGACAATCACCGAAAAAAGTACAGCACCGTCATGTAATACATTTGTCTCTTTCATTTTGGTCGTGACATCATTGACATGTCATTTGTTATAAGCCAGCCTCTCGCTTCTTACACTTTTTTACTATTTTAGATTTTAGCCGACTTCAAATCGAGGAGGTTCTCAATTCAATTGTATTTCACGACATTTATGAATAGAATTTACACATTATTTTCTTTAATGGATAAGTTACACTCCAAGGGGTGGTGATGGCTTTATTCAGGATTGTAGAAGTCAGTTTTATAAATTTTCAAATAAATAGTTTTACTTCATACCATAAAAGGTTTTTCGTGGTGTTACTTGTAGATCGTTCCTATAGCTCCAATTTATACCCACTTCAATAATTGATAATAACATGATGATGACAATATAACATAATTTCAAAATTTTGTTTTATTTTATTTCCTAGATATCGTGTTCTCAGAAATGCGTATTGATCGGACTATGTGAAAATACTGTTCTACCTGTCGACTATTTATGATGATTGCGACGACATATATTTATGACCTTGTCTGTACTAAAATGTTCAGCGACTTTTGAAGATGACTCTATCAAACGTGATATTTAAATGATATATACCTTATTGCCTTAGTTATAATTACTCATGTGTGTTGACAGTCGGGCTTATCAAAATCGAGTCCTACGCTTCCTATTTTCTCTATAAAGAGTTTACATATTCCTAGCCTTCTAGTTTATTTCAAGATATTTTTCCGTTGAACTGTTTATTTTCTATTAAACCTTTTTCTTTTGACAAGTAGTACAAGTAGCTTTTTGAATTGCACATTCCACGATAATTTTTTTCTATCTTTTGTTTTTAATTCTGTCAATATACGTGGTTTACATCTGCCTGCAGTACTGCAATCGCTACTTTACAACGTAGAAATGAAGGTCAACTTATAAACATCAATTCTACCTCCTGTTTAAGTTTCTCAGAACGTTTCGTTTAGACCCTGTGTAATAGGATTAACAAACACCGGATGCCGGTCCGGCGACAAATTTATAGTCAGTCATGTTCAGCAAATTTTGATATTTTACAGATCAGTCTAATTATGTAATTAAATGTGTTCAGCAAGTTTTGAGTAGTATACATATCAGTGGATTTATGTAGTTAACCATGTTCGGCTACATTTGTAAAAATAATATACATCGACCTTTGGTATTCCCAAATGTCTACAGAGATTTGTACAACAGTCTGTTCAGTTACATATGAACCCTTATAGTGTGCAGGTGTTTTGAAAATTTGGATGTGTTCATGGACTTTTGTTGCTGACTGTACATTGTATTACATAGAGCCCATTACTGAAAACCGCATCAAAATCGGACCAGTAGTTTTGGAGATAAATACTAACATTGGTTATCAAAATAAATGTTTACTGCAGCGCCCCCTAGTGAGTTGGCACCATAACACCTATACCAGCCCCCGACGGATAATTAAGTCGGGGGTTTTTTAAATTATTTGATACTTTTTCAACAACGTTTTAACCGTCGCGTCGTGGGTTTTTCCCAAATTTTTATAACCCGATATTCCCACGGGAACGGGAAACGGGTGAATTCGGGGGCCGCCGTTAGTTCGTAATAAACCAAGTTAGGTTTTCTTTATACCTATTATTTTATGAACCACCTCAGTGGTCTAGTGGTACAACCACCGGTATCAGACCCAGGGGTCCCGGGTTTGATTTCGAGCGGGGGTACATAATTGTATTCGGTTTGGTGAGTGGTAGGACTTATTGTAACTAGCTACGACCATCTTATCTAAGCCTGACGCCATAACAACATGTTTTCAGCATTGTTGTGTTCCGGCAGTTTGAGATAAGATATCTAGTTCCTCAGTGGCTGAGGATTCCGGGAGAGGCTCGCTTTTCAATACTTAACATCAAGTAGGATGAAGGATAAGAGTCTCACCGTCTTTCATAAAAATTAAAAAATTAAAAATGAGATTTTTGTACTGTGTCATTTTGACTTGCCAACCACAAAATAAATTATTAAAAGCAATAGTTTCTCACGATAGACATCCTCGCTCGTTTTCAGTTAACTTAACGGCAAATTCCTTTGAAGGTAAACCGTAAAAGATAACCAGCCGGTTTACGACTAACAGTTAACAATGTTCTGAAAGTTAGTGGGAAGCTAACTGGGCCGTAAAATATTCTCGTGTATTACGTTGTAATTGACTTTTTAAGTGGTCCACGTAAAAAGGTTATAGCTGTCGGTAACTTGATGTAACTTAAGATGATGACATGAATAAAATGTTGTTTAATAAGCATTAAACAAGAAATAAGTTAACAAGTTAGATGTTGTTTCTTATTTGTTTATTAATGCTATATGTACTGTTTATTATGACATACTTTCGGACGCCCGCGGTTTAACCCCAGGCGGTTCCTGTTCCAGTGGGAATATAAAAAAATCCTTTTATAGTGATCGCCTACATCGTGAAAGGATCCTGTATGCAAAATTTTAGCTTAATCAGTTGAGTCACGGTAATGTTTTATTAGTAGAGATAGATTTTAAGGGTTTACGATGCTATTCTTCGAACATACAAATCTATACTAATATTATAAAGCTGAAGAGTTTGTTTGTTTTGTAACGATGCCATTTCGTTCTAGCCTTATGGATGGATGAAACCTCTATAATGACTAGAAACTCCGTAGTCTCACTCTATGGTAATCAAGTTGTATTTTTATCTGTTCCGTCTAAATTCAAATTTTCTCCGTTCCACGATTCCTGTTCGGCTCATTTTGACGTAATCTTACAGAAGCCAGCAGGCTAGACGCTACATTACCAACTACTAACATTTTTAATTCTAAAGTAGTGTAAATAATTTATTCTTTATATACATCAGGAACCCGATACACGGGGTAAGCATAACTACCTACTTTTTTACTCATTATTTAGATTAAGTATTTATAACTAGGACTTTTCTATATCTTTGTACTTTTATATTGTTACAGTTCCTTATTTCCATTATTTATGGTTGAATAAAACAAGTCTCTGTGAACGATACTTTTTATTTCGACCCATTTATTAAACGAGTGCGGCGTTTCCGACGTCCCGGCGACTGTGGTGCTGCCGGACTAGGAGCCCCGTCACACTGGCTCTCCGGCGAACCGAGGAATACTGTCCACTTCTCTGCAGCTCGGTTTAAGCTCGGTTTAAACGCGCTAATCTCAGGAACTACTGGACCGATTTAGAAAATTCTTAGACCATTAGAAAGCTACATTTCTCCCGAGTGATATAGGCTATATTTTATCCCGATATTCCCACGGGAACGAGCACCGCGCGGGTAAAACCGCGAGAATCCGCTAGTACAATATAAACCTATTTTCAAATTGCTCAGACAGAAATCAAACATTTTGCCTTGCCCTATGCTCATTTAAAAAATCGGCCAAGTACGTGTTAGGTTACGCGCAGTAAAGGGTTCCGTAGTCAAAATGCCACTAACATTTTTTATCTGCAAAAATAACTTTGTATTTCATAGTGATCAATAACAAAGTTACGACCCCCCCCCCCCCCCCTAATCTTATTTAGTTTATTTGTTGTGTGAAAATCGTAAAGCGGCTTGCAGAATACATCAACCTACCAAGTTTCAACTGTCTAATCCTAATAGTTTCGGAACAAACAGACAGACATGACGACACTACAAGGGTTCCGTTTTTTGCCATTAGGTAGGCTACGGAACCCTAAAACAATGTTTTAGAAAGTTCTTCGTTTTACATTAGCACTGTTCTTTTCTTTATTTGTCTTTCCAAATGCGAATATTTTTTTACTCTCTTCAGAAAATACAAAATGAGAAATAGTCTGTGTATTTGTGTTAGCATGAAAAGTATTTGCTGTTGGAAAAAAACAAATGCGAAAAAAAATGTTACTAATGCCAGCACTTGTCGACGAAAAACATTATTGACCGTACTACCTACTTGGGTTTCTTGACTTGTGGTACAATTCAAAAGCTTATGATGAATTTAGTTTTAAGTGTCATGTATCAAAGAGATCTAATGATCATTGTTATTAATTTGATTGTATACGATACCTACAAAAAAATCGGTGCTAGTATTCTCTATCTTCCTTGGGGAGGCCTACCTAATATAATAATTGAAATAAAATAACTTTTACGGACGTTTCGGCACCTTTTTAGCTGCCGTAGTCACGGGACGACTGGCAGCTGAAAAGGTGCCTACACGTCGGGAAAATAAAAAATAACCCCTAAAAACCTAAAAATACGGACAAGTACAACTTAGTTTGTGAAATTGAGATTTTTTGATATTCGTAAAAGTTGTTTTATTTCAATGAACAGTGCGCGCCAAAACATAAGATGTACGTAATATAATAATTGCATACAACCACATCAATTGCCTAACCCACTTTAAGTTTCATGAAGAACTTGTGTTATTGATACTAGATAACAGATAAACATGTTCATATAAGTTTTTTGTAAATACATACATAATATACATATCAAACTATAAACATGTTCATTAAAATACAAATACAAATACATTTTTTTTTATTTGGTACCAAACACAGGACATTTACAAATTAACATAATATTTTACTCCTAGGTATAACAAAGACATGCGGTACAAGAACAAGAAACATTTAAAGATCTAAAAATACAAGAAATTTTGTGTCCCACGTCAGTACCAAATGGGTGTCCAGTTCGGTATTGAGTCAGCGATAAGGCTGACGCTGATTTTCAACTGGATCCCTTAAAAAATGTTTTATTGACACGTGGACGTCAATGCGATAATAAAAAAAATATATAAATATATACTAAGGCAAAGATAATCAATAAATAGGTAGTTAAAAAGAGGATCCAAAAACGTAAATGAGTTAACTAATAAATTCATTAATATAAATAAATTCATGCACACAAATATTTGTCTTGTCCGGGGATCGAACCCGGGACTCCTGGCGCAGAAGGCGGATCAATGGCTGTCGCGCAGATTAAATTCTTAAAGGTTAGTACAAAATTGAGGAAGTTGGTAATCAAAATACTTATTGAGCAACATACTTAAATCATGCTAATTCAACAAAGTAAAAAAAACCTAATTTAATTATAAGAATTATTTTTTTTTAAATCGCGTGTCTCTTAACCCTTGTACCACCCAATCGTCTTGACCTCCGCCCGCGGCGGCTGTTCCGACCATGTCCCAAACACTAAAATGCACTTAGTCCCCGGCACCAGACTGAATTTCGGAGACAACTTTCAATTCTGCAAGCAAACCCTGTACTGTGAGCGAAATATTTTGGTTGGCACTTTGAAAGGAGGTTGGTTTTTATCTTTTTTTAAATCCTAATCCTAACTAATATTATAAATGCGAAAGTGTGTTTGTTTTTCCTTCCTTCACGCCCGAACTAAGCAACCAATTGACTTGTTTTTTGACACAGAGTTAGTTAAAAGGTCTAAGAGTAACATAGGCTATTTTATATCCCGATATTCCCACGGGAACGGGAACTACGCGGGTGAAACCACGGACGGAAGCTAGTTTTTATAATAAATTTTAATATAAATTAAGCGCTTGACCGCTATCTCTCTGATCCAATCCCGTGATTGACCATTGCGAATATTGCTTAACTTAAACATTCGCAGGTCGAGCGTGCGAACCACTGCACCACGAGCTTCTCGCCTGTAACTAATACACCACTACACATACATTTTACCACCATCTTATCTAAGTCTGACGCCATAACAACAATGTTTTCAGCATTGTGAATATTAGATGCCCTCGTTCTATTTCCCGTAATTTTAAGTTGTTTAGTATGCCCACTACAAGAACTAATTACGCTTCTAACACATTTATTTTTCGTACGTGTAATTGTTACAATGATTAATGCCTCCACATAGACATATTCAATGCCACCCCAAATAGCTTTAAGAAACAAATAGTAAAATTGTTTAACTGTAATTAACTCTAACTTTAACTTTAACTTTAACTTTAACTTTAACTTTAACTTTAACTTTAACTTTAACTTTAACATTAACTTTAACTTTAACTTTAAGTTCACTGCACTTTGCACTTTCATTTGGTTTTATTTGCTTAAGTTTGTTGTTTATGTTATCTTTATTTTGCTGTATGCTATATGTTTACCTATTAGTGGAAACTTCACTGATTTATGTACAAACTTATATTTTTACCTGTTTATCTGTGTCTGGAATATTGTATGTTTTCCAAATAAAAGAAAAAAAAAAAAAATTGTTGTGTTCTGGCAGTTAAACATAAGATAGCTAGCTTCCATCTTCTGCCTTGTCAATACTTAACATCAGGTATGATGAAGGCTAAGAGTCTCCCCGTACTTCATTTAAAAAAAAACATTTATACAACTTTCATTTATCATTTCGATTCATTCTTGACCACCCATCTCAATTTTTTTTACTGGTAACTGGGCAGCCATTTGACTACAGTCGTGCTTAATAAACAGGATGTGGTCTAAGGTGTGACATGCTTGTCCAGGAAATACCTATTTAATCTCGCCTTGAAGAGACCAGTGTTGTAGGAATCGGGGAAAACATGAGCAGGCAGCGCATTCCATTCTTTAGCGGTTCGCATAAGAGATGTACAGCAAAACGCTTGGTACGAACCGTTGGAATGTCTTAGTAGAAAACGAAAAGTATGTAGCTTAATTCCGCAAGAAAAAACTTACATGCAAGATGCACCGCCCGCCCGCCCGCAAATAAATGCAGATGCAGCACAGCGTCACACCCCGCACCCTCACCGACCACTCTACACGTGTTTCGCCCACACACGGAGCTCCTCAGGAGTTGTTAGACCGTGCAATACCAGCACCGAGTGAGTAAAATGGCCCTAAACAGCCGTATTTAATGCTTCCTACTCCCCACTCTGTCTTCAGTGTGACGTGACGTGACTATAAAAGTCAGATAAAGTAATAATTATTTGAAAAATTATAATAAATGAAAATTAAATATGATATAAATATGTGAAAAATTAGTGTTGGTGAAGATGGAAGGAAATTTAAATAAAATATGTTTATTATTTGGAAAAATATTACTAGCTATTCGTGTAGATTGATCTAGCGAAAAATAAATTATTAAATTATTATCACTCATCAAACATTGGAAGAATGTAGGTGATTCAAAATAATTTTGAATCACCAACATTCTTCTACTAAGATATGGATTTCCGCCAAGTAACGCCTGATTCTATCAAATACGTTGGAATGTCAACGACGTACGAGTGATAAGCTCACCTGCGTCTGGTACCCATGGTGGAAAGGGTCTAGAGGAACAAGGTCGTGCAGTTCTCTCGCACACTCTATAGTAAACAGTAACTAGATCATCAATTACGTACTACATAACTAGTTGCCCGCGTGTCGCTCCCAGTACAAAGTTTCCGCCGCGACAACAGAAAGTGCCAAAGTATCGGTCGACATGTGTTCGGTCGGGAATCCGGTGCAACTGTCGCGAGATATCGGCGATAGTTTCTTTGTCGAGTTGTGTGGATTCGCCGGAGACGGTGACGGAGCTTAGAATTAGGGTAGATGTGAATGGTATTCATACGTTACATTGGTATATAATATAAACACGTTTTCCTCGGGCAGTGGTATGTATAGGGTACATAAATACTGTTGCCTTTCGGCTCCCTTTTAGAACTGCCACCACGGCAACCTACAACATAATAATTATGTCATTAATTTATTGTCCCCAAATAATAACTAAATAATATTATCCTTATCCCAATCCCCTTTCTAATCCTAATAATATTAATATAATATAATTCGTTGCTCTCAGTAAGCCACGAATTTGCGGCGCTTGCAATGGGCCCTTGGTCGTCTGACATCAAAAAGCTTATTATAGATCTTTCCATAAGACTGGTCCACGCCTCAGGAGACCTGAGAGTTGGTGCCTATGGGTTTGAAAGTGTGTTTATTTGTCCTTGCTTCAAGGCCTAACTAAGCAACTAAGCTACTTTTTTATTTATTTTTTATTCACGACGAGGAGACTCTTAGCCTTCATCATACCTGATGTTAAGTATTGATACGGCTGAAGATGGAAGCGAGCCTCTCCCGGAACCCTCAACCACTAAGCGACTGCCTATCTTATCTCTAACTGCCGGAACACAACAATGCTGAAAACATTGTTTTTATGGCGTCAGACTTAGATAAGATGGTGGTAGCTAGCTGACCTACAACAAGTCCTATCACCAACCAAGCCGAATACAATATGTACCCCCGCTGGGAATCGAACCCGGGACCCCTGGGTCTGATACCGGTGGTTGTTACCACTAGACCACAGAGGCGGTTTTTAACCAAATAGTTCAGCATAGAGTTCGTTGAAAGGCCGGAGAGTAACATTGCTTTTTATCCCGATATTCCCACGGGAACGGGAACCACGCGGATGGAACTGCTCATAATATTCTGTCTTTCACCGTTCCTAACTTTGAACTAAAATTTTAAGTGATTCTTCTTTAAATAAAAAAGTAATAAGTTTTCTGTTTGTTTCCTTTTCCTTCGAATTGAGTACAAATGTAACATTTTCTTATTTTCCAGATATCACACGACAACTTGGTACTACTTACAAAATTCATTTCATTTCAGTCTGAAACTTTTGCAGCAGCACTTCGAATTTCAGTACTGGAAATGTGGAACATAAAAATTTATGATTTTATTTGTTAGAGTTGTTATTTTATTGTATGTAAAAATTTATTACGTTGACATTCTCTAAGTAGAAGTTTTTATTATAATAGACAAATAATATAACAAAAAAAAATCAATTTATGATTTTTGATTTTTTGCATTTTTCAATGCGATTTTTGTACTTATGATAAATTTTAAATAGAAAAATATTGGGAAAAAGACAACTCGGCCACAACTGAATTTTCAGATGGACTCGAACCCACGACCTTTGGAAATCCGGTCAAATTCAAATTCAAATTCAAAGATTTTTATTCAAATAGACTTATAGATAAGTACTTTCGAATAGTCCAAATTTTTTTTTCCCTACCAGCCATTCAGGACATCTTCAGGTCCAATGCTCTAACCACTGAGCTACCGAGACTTGCGAACCACCGTCGAAATTCTCCAATACTTTTATATTTTTAATTCGCTGTAGGCCAGCGTTGTCACATCAATGCTAGGAATATCCTTGCATTCGAAAGAAACATCTTTTAGGAGTTTTACGATCGATTAAGATGCAACAATAAGGGTTCGAGTCCCGTCTGAGAATTCACTTGTGGCCGAGTCGTTTTTTTCCAATTTTTTTTTCTTTTTGTATAAAAATCTTTGCAAGTTCTACTTCCGTCTGAAATGTATTAAAAAAACCATAAAATAACTAGCTTTTTTCACAGGCCATAGGCTCGTAACTATTTAACATTTTACAACACTTTGGGCATGCACAAAACAATAGGCAGCCTAGAAAAAGTCCAAACAAAATCTCACCTGTTGAAAAGTCAATAAAACAACACGGTACGACCAACATTAACTAATCAAGTCATTCAAAAATATTAAATTACAATTTCAACTCCAACAAAAGCTGTGAAAAATCCTTTTAACGGAGAGAAAAAATCTGAAATCACCGTGCTGGGACAAAAGAAACTCTCCCCCTATCATAATAAAAGCGTAAATCATTGTTTATTACATTTCGCGCGGCAGTCCGATAGAAACAATTACCTTTCTTTGTGTTAGTGTGGGGACAATAATGTATCCACTATCGATACACTATCTTTCTTTTACACTACGGTTTGAAAATTATGGTGGTATTACAACAAATCTATATGGAAGTGATCTTTTATTCGTATGATAAAAGGTGTCAAAGAAACTAGTTCTATCAGTTCAACTAAGTAGTTGGCTGCCTTGTCAAATACCTACTTGTCCCAAAACCTGCACGCAAGCTGATCTAATGTCTGCCTCCGACAACTCTATCGAGGTGACTTCTAGACCATAATTGAGGACTATTTAATTGAGGAATTCTTTTGATCAACAGGAAAAAACCGCCTTTGTTGTCTAGTGGTTGGTTGTAGGACTTGTTGTAAGTCCGTCTGGCTAGCTACCACCATCTTATCTAAGCCTGACGCCATAACAACATTATATTCAGCATTGTTGTGTAGCCAATTCCTCGGTAATGGGGATTCCGGGAGAGGCTTGCTTCCATCTTCGGCCTTATCAATACTTAACATCAGGTATGATGAAGGCTAAGAGTGTTGTTTAAAAAAACTGACTATTACCATTGCGTAAAATCGTTATTACACTATATTGTGAAAAAAAATCACAAGGTGTAATAGGGGCCGTTGATTACGAAAATTGTTTAATCGGAAACCTGCCACTATGGATATTGCCGTTTTATTGCATTCACCCATCGATAAGTATTTTGAAAAAGTAAAATACAATACTCTAGTGAAAAGAAACTACTATACTAGATGTGAACAATCGATAAAATTCATACACCACTAAAGTTAACAATATGATAATGAAAAATTCAAGCGAAATTACTGTACAGGCAAATATAATTGAGTTGACAAAGACAGTTTTGATGGATTCCAATTTGTTCTATGTATTAAATTTCGTTATTGGAGATTATAGCAGCAATAAAATTGCAATGTCTATTAAATGTCCATTATTGTTCCTTTGTTAATGATATCATTCTTTAAAAATATACAAATAAAATGCTTTGAATTAAAAGTTAAATCAATAAAATAAATCTTATGTTGTAAATAAAACACATACTTACATGCTTTGGTCTGAACCCGAAACAGAAGTTTTATACCTAATCTTACTCTAGAATAGTGGTTCTTAACCTTTTAGTCAGGAGGGATCATTTAACGAAATTTCTATCTTGCCGTGGACCACCAAGTAGATTAATAGGTTTGAAGATAATACAAAACTAACACCTAAATGTGAATCAATGAAAGTTTGTTGATAATGATAAATAATATAAAAAAATAAAAAAATAAAAAATAATATTTATTCATCTCATACTAATAAACACCATTTCAAGGCTTAACATAACTGTAGACATTGTTTAGTATGAGATCTGGAGCCCGAAAAAAGTTTGAAATAAACTTGTGGTACGGGTATAGATTTGTCTACTCGTTTTTACTTACCTAGGTACCGGACTTATTTTTGTGTCTCTGTGGACCACTTGGGATACTTCCAGGGACGACCAGTGGTCAACGGACCACCGGTTAAGAACCACTGCTCTAGAACAAGCTTGGCTTGGTTGTACAGTGCTTAGGGCGCTGGGCCTACAATTGTAGTACAACTTTCGCAACCGTCACGAAAAACTTTCGAGTAAGTATCAAGTAAGAAAAAAAAAATGACATATTGAGCAGCGTTCTTACCAGACGTAAATGCATCTACATGTTTGACATTAGGTACTCGATACGTCCTCGATACTATTTCGATAGTTTTACATGCTAGCCCTTCAGTTTATTATATTGTTCGGAAAGCACGTTAAGCAGTTGCAGTCATTAAACCCGTCCATATAAACCCACCTGGTCAAAAAATCTATTCTTGGTATCCATTGCTAAGTATGCTCTGCCCCAGCGTTGATGAAGATCTGTTCTTATTATACATAATCTGTTCTTATTCTTAATAAAAGTGAAAAAGACAGAACCTTGTTATAAGACATTCGTAATGGGTTGGATTATCTATACTATAATATTATAAAGAGGAAATTTTTGTATGTAACGAATAAACTCAAAAACTACTGGACCGATTTTGACGAAATTTGGTATAGAGAATCCTTAGACCCCAAGTAGTAACATAGGCTATAAATGTTCCCAAAATTCCCACGGGAACGGGAACCACGCGGGTGAAACCGCGCCCGGCCTCTAGTTTGAAATAAAGAAAGAAATAAAGAAAAATCGTTTGTTCAGCAAAAAAGAAAACAAACAATTTTTTTTTTCTGAAACGTCCTCATCTCAGCTAATGCCACAGCTAAGACTTCGGTTTTCAGATGCAGCTGTTGAGGTAGATGACACGAGTAACACAAGTTTAACTAAAAAGCTCTAACTTTTTAGGTATAACTACACATTAAGAAGATCTGAATCTGCACAGTATTCACATCAAAAGTAAACAAACATAATAATAAATTAAAATAATGCAGATAATCGAGAAGCCCGTAGCGCAGTGGTTCGCGCGCTCGGATTGCGATTGTTTAGCTCAAGCAACTTCCGCAATGGTCGATCACGGGATGGGTGACCATAAATTTACTATTTCGAGCTCCTCCGTGCTTCGGAACGCACGTTACGCCGTTGGTCCTGGCTGCATTTGCAGTCGTTAAACCCCACCAACCCGCATTGCGCCCGCGTAGTGGGTCATGGCCCGTTCTCCTTAAAGAGCGTAAGAAAGTTACGCGGTAATTCTTGAATAAAATCAATATTTACACGAAGACTAAAACGACAACAGTTTTTATCCAAAAACTCTTCCTAAATCTTTGTAATAAGGACTAATTTTTCACTACAGCAACTGCTGACGTGAGCAACACAATACATAAATTTAAATTTTATAAGCAAAGCACATAAAATGAATCTAATAAAGGATCAAAGGGTAATGTTCTTCTTGACCGCGTTCCGAATGATATATGAAATGAAATAACGGAGGGTAATACGAATGAATGTTTAACCTACATACATAAATGAATACTGAAGTGCTGTTGACTGTTCCTATGGGATAACGCTTTCTTGAATAAGCATCGAAGAATTGGTATAAAACAAATCCAACGCATTACAAAGCGTTTCGTAAATATCTTAGTAGAAAACGAAAAACATGTAGCTTATTTTTGATTTTCCCGACGTTTCGGCACCTTAACAGCTGCCGTGGTCACGGGATGACCCCCGTCATCTCGTGACCACGGCGGCAGCTGTAAAGGTGCTGAAACGTCGGGAAAATCAAAATACCCCTAAAAACCTAAAAATACGGACAATTACAACTTAGTTCGTGGAAATATAGCGCGTTTGATATCCGTAAAAGTTTTTTTATTTCAATGAACAGTGCGCGCCAAAACATAAGATGTACGTACCTGTAGCTTAATTCCGCAACAAAAAACCACATGCAAGATGCACCGCCCGCCCGCCCGCAAATAAATTGAGTTGTTAGACCGTGTAATACTAGCACCGAGAACCGGGCACTGACTCGGTGGCCACTACCCGAAATATCTTCAATACAACAAATAATAATGGCCACCTGATTTAGAAAAAATAGATTATTTATTCTGGATGCACACGAGAAATGTTCAATTAAATTAATATAAAAAGAAAGAAAAAAAATAGGGACAGTAACAATAGTATACTATACCACGACGCGTCGTCGCGTCATGCCAAAGCTGAGCAGTTTTGTATGAGCAGCAAGCTAACCCTTCAGCTATTTGAATTTTTTTTTTTCATTCTTATGTTTTGGCGCGCACTGTTCATTGAAATAAAACAACTTTTACAGATATCAAACACGTTATATTTCACGAACTAAGTTGTAATTGTCCGTATTTTTAAGTTTTTTAGGGGTTTTTTTATTTTCCCGACGTTTCGACACCTTTTCAGCTGCCGTGGTCACGGGGTGACTGACCCGGGGATGTCATTCTTTTTTTGTTCGAAAGGGTATACTTTCAAGTTGGTCCCATTGTCGTCAAGACAGGATCTGATGAAGGGATCCTGGAGAAATCCAGGATCCAGGATTCCCTGGATTTTTGTAGGTGTACCTACACCTACATCGTTTTCGATGTTTTCTTGAGTACCTCGCGCAGTTGCTTCCATAAAGCACCATTTGGTGTGGAACGGATGATGAAGACCACACATGTTAATCGGAACTATTATATATCACGGGTGCGATACGATTCCTAAGCAATTATGCTCCTCACGATGAACATGGTAAAAAGTACTAAGCTTATCTAACACAAAAAAAAAACCGACTTCTAAAAGGAATATATAAAAAAAAAAACAAAATAAACATAATTACAACAGAAACCGTCTTAAAAAAAACTTTTTGGAGTCAGTGCCAGCCAATACATCAATGGTGCATTCTATATTGCACTTCTACATAAAGGTTCATTCAGTTCATTTCGTTCTAGCTAGCACCGACTCCCAAAAGTATTTTTTGAAGACGGTTTCGTCTCAGCCACATAACACCCACTGCTGGATATAGGCCTCCCCCAAAAGGGGGGGTTTGCCATAATCGCCACGCTTGGCAGGCGGGTTGGCGATCGCAGTATGGCCAAGTTTGTAGGAGACGCTGCTGCCCGTCTCCTGAAGGCTGAGTCCCTTAGTCGCCTTTTCGACACCCACGGGATGAGAGGGGGTAGTGCTATTCTAAGCCGACACTACACAATTACAGACGGTTTCTGTTGAAATTATTTTGTATTTTCCTTTTTGAAGTCGGTTTTTAATTTTTTAATTTTTATTGAAGTTGTCACATTTTGCCACACTTCACACTTCGGAGGCGATGCCTGAGCGAAGACGCCACGAAACTTCCGTCAAAAAACAAGCTTACTTTAACGGATTCGTAGTAGGAAATAGCATGGTTAAATTGAAAAAATAACATTCTGTTAAGCACAGAAAGGAGAGCAGGCGACGTGGCACAATGATTTGTAATGGACGATAGCTCGTTGAGGAACCACCTCTGTGGTCTAGTGGTACTACCATCGGTATCAGACCCAGGGGTCCCGAGTGCGATTGCCAGCGGGGGTACATATTATATTCGGTTTGGTTGGTGGTAGGACTTGTTGTAAGTCCGCCTGGCTAGCTACCACCATCTTATCTAAGTCTGACGCCATAACAACAATGTTTTCAGCATTGTTGTGTTCCGGCTGTTCGAGATAAGATAGCCAGTTCCTTAGTGGCTGAGGATTCCTGGAGATTCTCGCCTCTATCTTCAGCCTTATCAATACTTAACATCAGGTATGATTAAGGCTAAGAGTTTCCCCGTCATTCATAAAAAAATAGAAAAGAATGGATGATTGATAGAAGAAGATAAAGGAATGTGACGAAAGTTGAAAAAGCAAGAGAGATATAGGGATTATAGAAAGTCGAAATAATTGGTTTATGCGTTGGGGGGAGGAACTGGATGATAATTGTCTAATTTTAAAATGTATCGCAATCCCTTTCAATTTGTCATTTGAAAGGTATTTACGAACTATATTTGATATGTCTTGGATTGTAATCGGGACGCGTTTTGAAAGGTTTTGAAGGAACGAAATAGAACTGTCTAAGCAAAGTGACACGAAAATATCTTTCAAATATAATATCTGGACAACTGTCATATTAATATAATTCAAAACATCATTTGTTCCAAAAGCGATTGCGACTCCAAGTTACTCAAATCCATAAATCGCTATCACAATCACTAAACGTTTGAAAGGGATGATGGGCCTGATTATTGTTCAGCGTTATACATTCTCCGTTGCTTCCGCTTTTATGTAAGTACCTTAGCTCTCCAGTCCCAGCACCCGGTAGTAGTAGACCAAATTACGATACTATAAAAGAATGTTTACATAATAATTCTATTCAATTCAATTCAAATCATTTATTCAGTCTAGGCTGTTACAAGCACTTATGAACGTCAAGGAAGCTACGCCAACGGTTCACAAATCCTACGGCGGGAGACCTTGTAACGAGAAGAACCGGCAAGAAACTCGTCAAGGTCTATTTTTTTCTCCCTGTTTTATTTCATACAGAGTCGTCAAATTAAAAAGTGACTTAACATGTCAGTAAGGCCAATTTCCATCACAAAAAGAAAATACTAATTATAATATTACTGAACTCGCAAGGGAGGACTTACATTATAACATTTCTCACATTACAAGGTTACTGTACTGCAAGTTGTGACGTACATAAAGGTCAATAGCAATTTGTTTATGATGAAAATATTTAAGCTCTAAGCACAACGTTAAGACAAGCAGACTGAAGTAGACCCATTTCTGCTGGCGGCACCCGTTCACGAGCATGACGCATGAACCAGCCATCGCTAAATTGTAATGTAAATTACTATTGTAAGCAAATTTTATTAGTGTAATTTCGGTCGATAGCTATCGATGGATGGATTAGGACAAAAATGCAAATCCCGCTTTAGACAATCGCATAAAATCCATACAATTCATTATAACGGAAAGTGAGTCTTTCAAGTTGTCCTTTAGAATTCAGATAAGGCTTGGGACAGACGGGCCGTTCCGACCGCTCCTTTCAATGACCGGCACGTACCTCTTTACTTACAAATCGGGGAGTATTGAGTATACCTGTCGATGGCTTCGTGATTCGTTTACATCGAAAATTGTTTGAGAAGTGTATTTGGAGCAGTTTGGAAGGGCTTTTTACTTCGTTTACGGAGGGTAAAGTGTGTCCTAGCATAAAAGATAGTGTAGAAAATGCGTTTTGAGAGCGAAGTAGGGTAAATACAATTGTTATTAGGGGTGTTGTCCACGTATCGTAAACTTGGTGATTTGGCCTGGTAGTGCAGTGGCAATAATCATGCTCATTTAGTCAGGGGTCTTGAGAACGATCCCCACCTGGGACAAAAACTCGAGAGTTAAATGTAGGGTTGGTTTACTCTTTGATTAATAATAAACAAATAGTTATCTGGAGTTCTAGAAATACCTTCATATTAAATTTTGGAGTTTGCAGTTATTTTGGGGGCTGTTCAATGTTATTATTGATGAACGATAATTTTTGTTGCATCTATGGTCCGCTGATAACAACACCGTTATAAGATCCCGGTCGGTGTTCCGGTTCCGATTCTCAATGGGGTACATATTATATTCGGTGAGGTTTGGAGTAGGAGTTCCTTCTCCCGTCCTCCCATCATCCGATGGGAGCTGGTTCGATCCTACCCCGAACCCCCGCAGAGCCTACTAGGCTGGACGGGGTGTCGGGGGGCGGCTAGGGATAGGGTGCCGGACTCACGAGCCCGGTATTCTAGGTGAGCATACATAACTGTTCGGTATGCGTCAATGCATTCCCCTCACTCAAATAAAAAAAAGGTTTGGAGTAGCACTTACCCTAGCTACTACCATCTTGTCTAAGTCTGTCGTCTTAGCAATGCTTTCATCATTGTTATATTCCGACGGTCAAGATACAGAAGATAAGAAGAAGTTAGCCATTTCCCCAGTGGTTGAAGGTACTGAGAAAAGCGCGATTCCTACAGCCTTATCATTACTGACCACCAAGTATAATAAATGCAAAAGCGTTACAAAACAACGTATAACTGTACTACTTTCTTGTGTATAGTAATAAAAATCACATCGAACGACATTCCGAAACCCACATTTATTTTATGAGCGACGTTGAAACTCATAGTCTTCATTATACCTGATGTTAAGAATTGATAAGGCTGAAGATGGAAGTGAGCC
Source organism: Chrysoteuchia culmella (assembly GCA_910589605.1). Classification (NCBI taxonomy): domain Eukaryota; kingdom Metazoa; phylum Arthropoda; class Insecta; order Lepidoptera; family Crambidae; genus Chrysoteuchia; species Chrysoteuchia culmella. The sequence continues at coordinate 14,179,067 of OU342664.1, read as the reverse complement.
TCTCCCGGAATCCTCAACCACTGAGCAACGGGCTATCTTATCTCTAACTGCTGAAACACAATGTTGAAAGCCTTAGCTAATAAAACTAATGTAACCAGTTTCCTGGGTCAACAAAAAACACATCGAACAGTATTCCAAAATCAACATTTACATTCTAGTAATACCTTAGCCCCTTAAACATACCTCTTCTACTTCTACTTCTTTAAGGAGCATCCAGTAGCTGTAGCTTTGCGGAGCTCGCAGTTGAGGAGTCCATCACCAGCACGATTCCTATAGCCTTCATCACGTCTTATCACCAGGTATGACGAAGAAACAAGTATTTCACAAAAAAAAAACAATACAGCGGTGCCAGTTCCTGGGCACGCCAATAAAAACCAGATCGAACAACATCCAAAACCTTTATTGACACATTCTAGTTTCATCCCGATTTCCCAAACCACTTATCTTTCCACTCGACTCGCCAGAGTGAATATACCTCCTCTACAATTTAAGGAGCATCCAGAATTGTCCCCTCCCAGGGCTTCAGGAAACCAAGAAAATGATTTCACCTTCAGCATCATCACGTAAAACCATGTATGACGAAGGCAAGTTTAGATAATAAAATATACAACAGTGCCCTGTGTTCTTCTGCAAGCCAATAAAAACCACATCGAAGACAATCCAAAACCCACATTGACACCTTCTAATAATAGTTTCGCCCTAATTTCCCAAGCCGCTTATCCTTCCTTTTCAGTCACCGAAGGAAACATACCCCTTCTACAATTTAGGGAGTATCCAGAATGTTCCTCCTAGTTGGTACCAGCAGTTGAGAAATGTAAGAAAAGCGCCGTTCCAGATTCAGCCTTATCAAAATACATGATTCAATATCGTTATTCACTTGCTTTTACAACTACAAGCACTTGTGGATGTGGAAGAAGCTACGCCATTGGTTCCCAAGCCCTATAACTTGTGACGAGAAGAACCGGCCAGAAACTCGTCAAGGGCTGTTTTTTTTCTCCCTGTCTTATTACGTACTGAGCCGTCAAATTGAAAAATGACCTTATCATCACTTGCCACCAGGTATGATGCTTTCAAAAGCATTTTCTTGTTTTAGCTAATAAAATATATAACTGCACCAAATTTCTGGGCCAATAAAAACCACATCGAACGGTATGCCGGAACCCACATTGACACCTTCTAGTAATAGCTTCGCCCTGATTTCCCAAGCCACTTATCCTTCCACTCGACTCGCCAGAGTGAATATACCTCCTCTACAATTTAAGGAGCATCCAGAATTGCTCCCTCCGGGCATAGTCGGACCCTCCAAAAGGCTTCACGGCCGGAATACAGAAAAGGCTAATTTTTGTAACCTTTCGACATATTACTGACGATTATGGAGTGCGAAGGCGTTATGGGCGTTGCGCTTTATTTGTAAGATTTGAGAGAATATTATTTATGAGTGCGTGAACTTTCAAAAGTTTAATAATAAAACATGAATGTTACAGGTGGTCGAAAATTATGAAAGTTTATTACTAGGGCCAGTTTTGCTTCCTAGGAACTGAGCCAATCTGAACTAGAATAATGGTAGTTGGTGTCTGTAGCGTAAAGAAGTAAATTATTTTGTTTTAGTTACTAGATTCTTTCGCTCTAATAATTTAAAGGTTATCCATTAAATTATTAGAGCGAAAACTGTCCTTCATTTGTGCCTCAACAAACAACACGTTTCTCTGGACATCATATCTCATTTATTAGATTTCAAGGTTTCATCCAATAAGATATATATTCTCATGGCGGCATCACCAATTTCTGTCGATTAGAATCTTTTGAATATTTAATATATTTCTGCTCTCGCAGTGACAAAAATGGCCGCGAAAAGTAATTGCGTAATATTTGGACTGAATATTCGGTATCTCTAAGTCGTCTTTCTTTTATGATGTCGGCCATATACTTCAAGTACGGTAGTGGTTCACAAACTTATTTCTTCTATCGCCCACTTTGAAAATCAATTATTTTTCCGCGCCCCCGCTATAGAACTTCGAACATAGGTCGGCCGGAGCAAGGAAAATATGTCCAGATGGAAATTTACAGATGGCACCAATCTGAGCTGGTTATGTGGTTGTATACAAACAATGGCCAGCCTCAAATCTTGCTCTGCTTGTCCTAAAATCTGCACGCAAGATGACCTAATGTCTGTTATCGACGACGCTATCGAGGTGGCCAAATTCGTGGCCAAAACTTTTTCTGGGCCCCTTACCACTTTGAGAAAGACTACTTTATAGGATAACAATTTGTACGCATTGCAGGATGCCTTGGATGCGAGCCAGATTCTCAACGTAGCAAGGCATATGAATGGATGGTCAGAAATTCGAGGCAGAAAATCTTGTAGAATAGTTAACGTTTTCCTTAATAAGGTTAGAGTGTGGTTTGAATGTATAATCTCGTTTTTCTATTGTTGGTGAAATATTATTATTTTGTCTGACTGTCATCTAGTGATTGCGGATCTAGCAAACGTGCTCTTAATGTTTGGAAAATTATAAGAAACTAAGCTTAAAATACAAAATACAAAATTCAAATCTAAATGAATATTACCTATAATTAAAGTTTGTAGCTTTATGAGTTTATTTGAACGAAGAAACCTTTGGAACTATTAAACTGAGTTCACCAGTAGAAACATACGTTCTTGAGTAGTATAAGTTCTTAAGTACTGTAAGTATTGATTGTCATTAATAATATTTTTTTATGTAGGTCATGGGTCAGCTAGTGTGTGATAAAATTTTAGAGACGATCGAATTAATGAAACTCACTATAATAAGAAAAAAGATCTAATAATGATAAATATTAAACAAGAAAAGATATAATAATTGCTAGAGCGTATTGTTTCGATGATCATAGCACAAGACAGGTGTTTAAGCTGCATATCTCAGAATATGATCAAAAATCAAAGAACAAAATCATCATTCACACACATAGGCAAAGAAAAAAAAAAATTTTGTTGAAGTTTAATATTTATCACATAAAAATTGCATTGTAAAATGCAAAATTAAAAAATTATAATCATTATGTTGTCTCTAGGTGCATAATAAACCCAAGACCCTTAACGCTGTCGCCCAAAATACTTAAATAGCCAAACTAATTTTCCAAACTTAATGCTATTTTCATCGATATTAAGTAAACAAGAATATTTAGACACTTTTGGAATCTTTTAATACTGATCTCTTTGATTGGCCATTCGAGAAAGGTTAAACTTTTGTTAATTATGAAGGTGAAGTAACCCGTGGATTAAATTAAATATACCCGAAATTTATTTTCAGCTGCCTGGCAAGGCGTTCGGAAATCGGAAGGGTCGTATGTACCTTTAGCGTAAAAGATTTCTCTTGAATAGTTAATATTTTTACAGATAAGCATATCTTAAGTTCTCATAATTGAAATAAAACAACTTTTGCCAGCCATTCAGGACATCTTTTAACTGATAAGAAGAACGGCCGCAAGAAACTTATCAGCTTTAACAGAAACAACAACATTTACAATGGAACATGTTGTTGCCAAACACTAATTTACTATTTTGAAATATTTAATGTAAGAGGAAAATTTTCCCATATTCAATTATTAGAATATTTTCCTTTTATCCAATTTATAAAAGTTATGTTTTAGTTTTGTAGTGACCACGGCAACAGAAAAGGTGCCGCAACGTCGGGAAATCAAAAACATTTTACCAAATATATGTTTCGGGTAAATATAATGCACTTAAGAATTTGAAGCTGTTAGAATAGCACTACCCCCTCTCATCCCGTGGGTATCGTAAAAGGCGCCTTAGGGACTCAGCCTTCAGGAGACGGGCAGCAGCGTCTCCTACAAACTTGGCTATGTCAGGCTATACTGCGATCGCGAACCCGCCTGTCAAGCGTGGCGATTATGGCAAACCCCCCCTTTTGGGGGAGTCCTATACCCAGTAGTGGGGGTTATGTGGCTGAGAAGACTAAGAATTTTAGTACTTTAGCTTTTTGTTTTTCTTTTCAGTTCACACACACTTTGAAGGCACAAAACTTCTGTCGGAAAATAAGCATATTTTAAGGGGTTCGTGGTACGAAATAGCATGGTAACATTAAAACAATACTGCGCTAAGAGATGGGGGGTAGACCCCCTGTATATTAACTACCAAAACCTTCGGGCCCATTTAATTTACTCCGAAAACAAACATACGAGCAGAAAATTTAAAACTCCCATAACATAACCAAACAAAGTTCAATTAACATTAAACGTCATAAAGATGTCATTGGGGCCCACGGACCCATATCAAACTTTCCCAATCAACCCCAATGGTGGGACCTAAAAACTTAAGAAAAATAAATTCCTCCATACCGTAATTTCTCTCTTACGATAACTGCTCTTGACACGTGTGACGCCTAAATATAAGGCACTAAGGTTCAAAATAGCTTGCCTTCAAAGTATTCTGGAGAAAGTTTCGTGTATTATTTTATACCTTAAAAGGTTTTGATTTATGTGTGGAAGGGCGTTGGAATAGTTTTTTTTTTTGTGAAAGAATGGTTGAGAAAGATAAAGTATTAGAGTGAAATGAAGCATGATTGTGAATTATGTCACCTACGGCTTCTTAACGTAAATGCTGAATGGAAAATGGTTCTCTGGTCACGGGAGATAGCTGGCCTTATGACAGGTTGTCTAAAGCTGTGATTTTCTTTTCATGTAAAATAATTGTCCTGACCTGAAGTTTTGTATGTCTGTGTTGCTTGAAGATAGTCTTGACTATAACTATTGAAAAGGTAGAAATTAAATTTGAAATGGGTACAAAGCGACGCATTAGAGAAGGCAAAAACGTAAAGATAATATTTAAAAAAATCATTTATTCTTTGATTATAAAAAAAAGTTGAAAGTAGCATAATTGAACTGTATATCTTTTACCCTATTATTGGTATCTGACCCAGGGGTCCCGGATTCGATTCCCAGCGGGGATACATATTTTAAAACTCCGATAAAATTCCAGAATAGACCCACAGGTACGACAACAAAGACTTGACAGATGTCACAAACTTATTAAGCTCGGTAACATCAAAAGGCAGGAAGCAGTAATGTCACTTTCACCACAACCCTTCACGATTAATAGACAATCGGACAGAAAATCGATAACAATATCCAAAGAGACCTAAAATCAATAGTAATATCGGGATGCTTGCAAATATTTTGATAAACCTCTGCAATGTTGGAATAAATATTCACCATTCACTCACTTTGTCGCAAAGAGGAACTGTGAATAATTTAACTTAGGGGTCTACTTCAAAAACTAAACCGATAATCGGACAAAATTTCGTTTAATTTAAAAACAATATCCAATATCAAGTTAATCATAAGTAGGTACAAAAGACTGTCCCTCCGGCTGTAAAAATGAAAATGCAATCGATTTATACAATTTAGGCTGTTACAAACACATGAAACTCAAAGATACTACGCCATTCGGTTCGAAATATCCTACTGTGGAAGACCTTTTAATGAGAAAAACTGGCAAGAATGGATTTTTTTGTACACCGATTACTCGAACACGGCTGGACCGTTATTATTACATAATCTCTTGTTGATAGGTTTATGAAATTTCGAAAGTAGTTCAGAAATTTTCCGGAAATCTTGAAAATAATGTCATACAGAGTCTTCAAATAAAAAATGACCTCAACATATGATCAGTATGTGCCCTTACTCCTTACTTTTTCAATTTCATTACTCCATTAGACTTGGTTTTTGATAATAGACCCCTAGTTTTAGAAAGAATTGTATTATTTTAGCCAGTCCATTTTAAAATGTTCTCGCTTGGAATGTTTCCAAGATAAAGTTAGCATTGTACGTTTTTAAAAAATATGTCTTGAACAAGTCGTTAGGTGTTTCCGATTGTGATTTATCTTGAAGACTTATCTTTGTTATTTTATTACAGTTGACACCATATAACGCCCCCCTAGCAAGAATACTGCTATATCACGCGATACAGTTGACAAATTAAAATTAATATTACTTGTAGAAAGAAAAGTTTAGTTAATTTGATCTGTTCACCTTGCATATGTCGTAGGAGGATTTGATAAATAGAATTTTCGCGAAAATTCTAGAGATATTGCAAAAACACGGATAATTAGATAATGGCGTTGACATTTCTCAATCTTACTGAAAATAGATAGGATTTTTGCAAAAATACTGGTTGCTTTAGTAACATTGGATATTCTTTACTCTGATTGGTTTAATTTTTGGTTGCTTGCTAGCTGTTATTCTGATTGGTTCATAGCAAGTTTACTACACGTGAATGAAGAATGAAGTTATCAAGTCGAAAATAGTTTTGTGCTTTGATTATTCAATAAAATTTATATTTTTCGTGCAAATAGCGTTTCAAATACACAATCACAAACAACACGTGAGAGAATAGATTGACATTCGAAACGTCAAGTCGTCAACCAATCAGAGAAGATGTTGTTTTGGACGGTCCGATCAGCCAATCAGTGTTCTTATTTCATAATAGCCAGGGATTTTTTCGTAATCTTACTAAGGCCATCCAGTTTTTACGCAAAAATCCTATCTTTTTTCAGTAGTATTAAGAAATGACAACACCATTGTCCAATTATCCGTGTTGTCGCAATATCCCTAGGATTTTCGCAAAAAAACGATTTATCTAATTATCCTGCGACACATATACTGTACTGTAAACTCATGTTTGGCTATAAAAGACGACGATACTACTCTGCCGCAACACAGTTTTTTAACTAGCGCGGAGGGTAGCTGTCATTATCTGCTACCGCCGTTACTATACATAAATTGTTTTATGGTAATAATTACATTATATCATTGTGATTCTGAATGGGTAATTAAATTTTATTTCATTTCATTTCATACATAGCGCATGATGCTGTCTTGATTACCTTGTTAATATGGGAGGATAGTGACGCGTTATCCACAAGAGCTACAAGCCCCTAGTAAAAATGAGTTAAAATAAACTATCAACGTTATCGAAAATAGTCGGATGCACTGGTCATGTCGCTAAAGCAGTCTATTAATCCCACTTGTTATTATCGTCCTTTTAAAAGAACACATAATTTTTAAAAATATTGTAAAAAGGCTTATTTACTAGCGTTGCTTATAAACAACGCAGATTTTCCGAGTTTCTACTAGGAAAATATATTTTCATATTTTTTCTCACGTGACTTACTATTTTTAAACCGCATGAAAAAATAATTAAGTTCGAATGCAATATTATAATTCAGTAACATCTGGAGGAAAGAGACAAAGCAATAGAGTTGGATAACGAAAATAGTTTGCGAAACTAGTGCTAACAGTTTGACGACCTGTTTGGCGCAGAGGTACTAACCCCACCTTCTGCACCAGAGGTCCCGGGTTCGATCCCCGGACAAGACAAATATTTGTGTGCATGAACATGTCTATTTGTCTTGGTCTGGATGTTTAATATGTATATTATGTATGTATTTACAAAAAAAAAAAGTATATAAGTATGTTTATCCGTTATCTAGTATCCATAACACAAGTTCTTCATGATACTTAACGTGGGCTAGATAATTGTTGTGATTGTATGGAAATATTTATTTATTTAACAGTACATACCATATCAGAATAATCATCCCCTGATTACCAACCCTTAAAAAAATATCTAGTAATAATAAAATATGTATGTCAGGTTGCCACGATGCGAGATTTCACGCACAAGGAACATGCGCTGCTTTCTCGAACGAGACAACTAGCGGGTCTATCATCATCTATTAGAAACCATCATCTCATAATACCGTTTTGTTTGTGTTTTGTTTTTATTGAAGTTGTCACATTTTGACACACTACACACTTTGGAGGCGATGATTGAGCGAAGACCTCACAAAACCATACCAGCCATGGAAACAAGTTAAGTATCATCATCATCATCAGCCTGTCGCAGTCCACTGTTGGACATAGGCCTCTCCAAGTGCACGCCACTGAGATATGTTTTCGGCTTCTCTCATCCAGCTCCTACCAGCCGTCTTGCGCAAATCATCACTCCACCGTGCCTGAGGACGTCCTATACTACGTTTGCCGAGACGCGGTCTCCACTCTAGAACTCGTTTACCCCAACGGTTATCGGTTCTACGGCTAAGTTAAGTATACCTATGACTATAATAGCGTTGAAAGGAAATAGCTTTTACTGTATGGCAACTAAAAATGTTTATAAACTGCCAAAAAAATTAAAAGACTCAAATTTGACTACATTTCGTAACGACTTATTAACATTATTAACAAGTCAAGTATTATACCGTAACTAAATTTCTAAATGTCAAATTTTAAATTATTAGTCGTTTTAAAAATTTATTTACTGAATTCCTGACTTAATTAAATATTGTTAACTTTACTTTTATTGACATTTAATTACATACTTAAGTGACATTTTTATAAATACATTTTATTTAATAATTAAATAGATTCATAATTTATGCGCCTGACTTAATTTATATGTAACTTCGTAAGGCATTCAATCTAATTCAATACTTATTGTAATTAAGCATAATCAACAATCCAAATTTGTACGCCTAATAATGGCCAAGCATAGTGATACTTTTTTTTTGTAACACCATCTGTATTATATAACACTACCTATATTTACAAATAAATGAATTTATATTTCTATTTCTTTAAACAATTTTGTTCGACACCTCCATCTCTCATAAATAGTATCGACTTAAAAAGCCGCTTCGCATCGAAGTATTGAGTGAATCGTTTTTCTTTAATGTTTTCTGGAATTCAATATTCGTGAGCTGATACAAATTTTGCCTTTTAGCAGTGTTGCTTTCTTGATTGCTCTCTTTGGTTGAGTTGCTTGACTGATTTTAGGAGGAAATATTTCTTGTTTTTTTTTACAGATTTAATATTACCTTTAATTAAAATGCACATTAAATTTACTAAGTGCATAATACATTTTTGAACATTCCGTTTACAATTCAAGAATATTTGGCTTCTAAATATTCTTGAATTGTAAACGGCATTATATAAATTATAACTTAGTATCGTTTAAGTTATTTTAAGGCAGTTTGGATTAATAAAAAAATCGGCTAGAATGACAAGCCAAATTATAAAACCTTTTTTTGGAACAACCATATACCTAGCTTAACAAGCTTTTGAATAGTGTTTTTTTCCTAGCTGGTATTCAGTAAGTATGTTTTTTTTTAATGACAAATATGAAGAACGTGATGAAGAAGAATATTATGAGCAAGTAGAAAGAAGTAACCTACCCTTGCGAGATTGAGAGAAATTCATCTGCTTAGTTGAGTTTAAGATATTCAGAGTTCAGTACTGAACGGAAGCAACCTACAAAAAGTCGTTCATAAAACTCGATAAAAAGTCGTGGCGATTATCGGAGTTAAAAATCCGACTATTGGATGAGAAGTCTAAAAACTGGTGTAAATACCATTCGATATCGAAGTTGTCAGTGAAAGAATTATTCAACCCACATTCGTATAGAAAACCTTTAAAAATTAACGCCCGAACCGCGGTCGGGGCGAAAGCGGCCCAACCGAGCTATTTGCATAAACCAATATCCCGGAGGTCGAATACGGAAATGTGGATTTTGGGACAAAACCATTGTTGTGAGCGGTGCCTATCGGGGCATATTTACCTAACGACGAATAGGTAGACTAGCTTCGAGAGGGTTGATTGAAACTTAGTTTTTGGAGTGTTATTGTTTCTATAGTTATGGCGGTTAGGACAAACTCGGTGGCGAAGTGCTTCGGGAGGTTAAGCAACTTTCATTAAGGTAACTTTTTAATTTTGCATTTTATAATGCTTTTTTGATGTGATAAATATTAAACAAGAAAATATACTATAACTCGGAAAGATAATTAGACGGAAAAAATGTAAACAAACAGCTGTCACTTTTTTTTCTTAAATTATTGAAATGATACCACATACAAACACATATCCCCAAAACCAACTTCATTAAGATTTCCTTTAAAAAATAAGACATGAAAGTTTAACACTCTTCATTAATTTTCGAGGAAACAAAATAAACAAAGCAATTATTATATAACTCTTTTAGATTTTAAAAAGCTTTAATTTCTTTTTGTACTGTTCACACTGTGGCAAATTATTGTGGGTCACGAACCTTTTTATTTTAAAAATAATATTAATGTATATTGCATTACAATTTTACCATTTAACTATATAAAATCCTATCCTACTAATAGTATAAATGCGAAAGATTGGGAGGATGTTTCTTTGTTATTCTTTCACGGAAAAACTACTGAACGGATTTAGATGACACTTTACAATATATACCTTATACATCAGAAATCATGCTTATAAATTATTAAAAAATAAAATGTGGCGGGCGGTCACTAGTATTATAAATGCTAAAGTTTGAATGGATGTTCGTTAGTCTTTCACGCAAGAACTACTGACGGATTTAGATTTAATTTTACAGTATAAATACATGAGAATAACACAGTGGCTAATATTTACATTTTTTCCGTCTAGTTATCTCCCCGTGTATAGATAATAGCAACTTGTCTCATGGTCAGCCTAGCTAGCATGAACGGCTTTTATCGACACGATAGCTCGATAACGTGCCGCTGTCCCAATCACATCGTAGCTTAATTCTCTAAAAAATATCCAGCCTGGGCGCAAAAAAAAACAACTAAAATTATAGTAGTTAAATACTGCATTGGAGGTATCATTGAAATCAATGGCTTTATCTGTGACATTGTTACAACACGATACAAAAACAAACACATACAGAGAAAATGACAAAAAAGAGGAACACACAATAGGCGGTCTTATTGCTACATAGCAATCTCTTCCAGGCAACCTTGGGTGAGAGACGAAACCCTTCATCTGCGAGTTCGACTTGCACTTGGCCGATTTTATTACTACAAAAACTAAAGGGGGTAAACTAAAGTATCAATTAATATGAATAACTTTGACTATGGAGCCAACGACGATATCGTGAAAAAAAAACAACGGGTGAATTCTCAGACGGGAATCGAACCCGCGACCTTTGGAAATCCGGTCCAATGCTCTAACCGCTGAGCTACCGAGACTTGCGAACCACCGTCGAAATTCTCCAATACTTTTATATTTTTAATACGCTGTAGGCCAGCGTTGTCACATCAATGCTAGGAATATCCTTGCATTCGAAAGAAACATCTTTTCAGGTGTTTAACGATCGATTAAGATGCAACTGCCAATAATTTATGATTTTGTAATTTTTGCATTTTTCAATGCTATTTTTATAATTATGGTAAATTTTAAATAGAAAAATATTGGAAAAAATTAACTCGGCCACAAGTGAATTCTCAGACGGGAATCGAACCCGCGACCTTTGGAATTTATTGGCAGTTGCATCTTAATCGATCGTTAAACACCTGAAAAGATGTTTCTTTCGTATGCAAGGATATTCCTAGCATTGATGTGACAACGCTGGCCTACAGCGTATTAAAAATATAAAAGTATTGGAGAATTTCGACGGTGGTTCGCAAGTCTCGGTAGCTCAGCGGTTAGAGCATTGGACCGGATTTCCAAAGGTCGCGGGTTCGATTCCCGTCTGAGAATTCACTTGTGGCCGAGTTAATTTTTTCCAATATTTTTCTATTTTAAATTTACCATAATTATAAAAATAGCATTGTAAATGCAAAAATTACGAAATCATAAAAAAAAAAACAACGGGTTGCACTCCGGGAGTGCCGGCAAAAGTGAAAACCGCTTATACGAAACAGCAGGAACAGGCATACATTTTCGCCGCGCGGTAGAAAGAGAGCCCATATTACTTCCTCTCATACGCCGCGCCGGCGGTCTACTCTCCCTCCGTCTTAAAAATTTTCGATCAGGTCCCGTGTCCTGACGCGACTTTAACATTTTTTACCCATCCCAAAAATTTAAAACTCTGATGTGATCGCCGCTAAAGAAGTTTTTACTTCAAAAATTAGCTGTTCCATACATTTTAATCGAGTAGTTATTATACTCTTGTATGGAACAGATGAATTTTTATTTCGCGATTTCGTAGTTGGTTCCGTAGTAAAGTTTGTATTGATGGCTACTACCACCCCCTTGATTTTAGTAATAAAAAAAATATAGTGTGTAATACGGTCTATAAGAACTGCACAGTCAATTCTTCGACAGTATTCGTTCGTTGCAGTACCCCTGTAACACAAACCGATTCGTTGACCTATTAACTACATTAGTTTCTTTATTCAAGTGAAATGGCATCTCTGGATATTACCTACTGTTTCTTCACTCTTGGGAGGAGAACATTAGGCTATTGCGTTCACGTCATGACCGTTTTATATGACTTAAGCAGGAGGGCTAGACATGAGCAGTTCGAGCATCTCACATCGTTTTTAGATCACGTCGTCGTGTTAGACCTAGAAAACAAGTAACTTGTAAACGAAATTATTTTTATAAATAGGTACGTACATTTTAATAGTGTTTTAGTAATAATTACTAATCATTATTTTAGTTATGATCTATATACTTAATTCAGGTTCGCAAAATTTGTGACGACTCGATAGGGACTTTGGCGCGTAGTACGCGGCCGAGTAAGGTATCAAATTAAAGGTACTCGAGTCTATTTGTTCCGAAAACTATAAGATATACAAAATGTTAAACGTGATGATCACAAACTGCAATTAAAAAGTGTCATTATTTTCGCATAATTTGGAATTTTTCGTCGATCGACGAACCCGAGTATCGGGTTGTAACCGCCCTAGTCTTGTTAGAATAGGACAATGACCCTATACTAGACATTTTCTACGATTTTAAACCGCAACTGCAGCTGTTTTCTCCTCCTTTTACTAAAACATTAAGGTAAGATTTCGTAAGGTAAAAATTCATATGATAATTTCTTACATAAAGCGATTGATTTAAATGATGCATCCGTTTTTTAAACTACCATAGCGTCGATGAAGTCCCTCCTAACTAATTTTTTTTTTAGGAAATTTTTTTTTCTTCCTTCCTCCTGACTATATTTTTTTTAATGTGACAGACATAAAATGAAAGTTTGTGTAATGCTTCTTCTATCGGATTTTTCTTTTTAAATAGGTATTAAAACCCTGTGGAAATCCTAAACGCACAGAAAATATTTACATGTTCATAATATTCATTCATTAAAAAATGGTAGTTAGGAGGTATTGTCACTTAATCGACGATATCTTTGCCTACGCAGTATTTAATTAATAATGATTACCTTTAATTTTGATATACTTTTCGTTTGCGCCCAGCCTGAGTTTATTTTTCCTAATCACATTCATGAGCATTCTCATTTAACCAAACATTTTGATACATTTTTTATATTTATTTTGGATTTATTTTAACAGAGTTTAAATAAATATTTGTATGATCGCTTCCATACAAACAGTTCAAAGTCAAAGTCAAAGATTTTTATTCAAATAGACTTATAGATTTTCGAATAGTCCAACATTTTTTTCCCTACCAGCCATTCAGGACATCTTTTGTTCTGTTGTTCGTAATGATGAATTCTACAAATGGTTTTGAGTAAACATTTATGTTTATATTTTTTTCCCCTGAATTTCATCTGACTTTCTTCCATAAAGTAACATTTGGACTTCTTAGTTGCTTGCTACAATTCCTTCGGGAACTCGTCGGTCTGATCCTGTTTACACAGTCATATTTTATTTATTCTTTATGGAGAGCAAATGTTTTCTCTCGCCATATAAGAGTTGAGTTAAATTTTGTAACGCGTTTCCTGCAAAGCTTTAAGTTGTTTTGACTTGCTTTTGTTTCATTTTTATTTCTGTTTCCTGTTTCACACGATTAACTTTTACTTAGCAGGAAAATTAGTTCTTTGTATTGGTTTTTCATACAAAAATCCTAGTCATATTATAAATGTGAAAGTATGTCAGCAAACCTTTTAGTTTGGCATTTTACAATGCTATTTTTATGCGATAAATATTAAACAAGAAAATATACTAGAAAAAAGCAACTTGTCTCATGTCACCCTGACGGGATTCAAACCCGCATCCTTGGGAATCTAACCCAATGCAGTAACCAATTTTGAATCCTTTTGATGATTTGTGCAATGTTTTTCCAATAGAGCTACCGAGTCTTACGAGAAAACGAGTATTTTTCTAGTAAAACATATTTAATCAAATAGCAATGTAAATGCAAAATAACATTGAAAAAATCATAAAATATACCGACCTTGTCTAACTCAGGTGTTAATACCCTACAGTCTATTCAACGTCACACCACAGCCACACACAAACAAAATGTCGCTCCTCGAATACAATAATTCCACAATTGAGAGATTAAAAACAAACATAAAGTAAGATCCATTAATAAATCTATTTTAAACTCGATCAGAAGAGCATTTGGGAAGTTACTGGAACTACTTTAAGTAATTAATTCACTCTCATTTTGCCAAGGTAATAATAGAACATCCAGTAGGTTGTCTTACGCTATTTCTTGATAAAAGTATACAGGGTGTTAAAAGACCCATACCGAAGCCGTGATAAATGCGTAGTGTACATCAAACTAAATAGGATTATGTAAAAATATTTGCTGGGAAACGACTTTATTTTTGGTAACCTAAAAGTGGGTTTTATTTCTTACATGCAATGGAATGCGTGCAACAACGTTCGCGTGTGTCTATGGAGTACGAGTAGGTGACTAGGACCCCGTATCATTCAGTGGTTTTGATATTCATTGCGGTTTTGTTACTTTAAACGATAATCTTTAGAAAAAAAAATAACTTGAATGCTTAATAACTCCTTAACTATCCGTTTCCCAGGTTTGGCTCCATACAATAAAATGAGAGTAACGCTGGTGTGAATACGCGGTTTTTGTTTTCGTTATGGGTCTTCTCACAACCTGTATATATACAAGTATAAATTTTAAACGTAATAATTGCAGCCGCGCAGACCGTGCGACGTGCAAACACGCCATAAGCACAGTCTAAGCAGGTTTTGCTCTGCCACAGATTATATAATAGACGATAACATACGAGTAGTTGATTCTACTTTTATTATCCATACGGCTACAGAGTGCCTCCTTGCCTGAGTCTGTGTTACATGACACATATTATAATTTAGGGGTCTTTAAGTCACGAGCACAGTCTTAACAGTGTTTGCACTGCCGGTTTCAAGGTGTCGCCTACTCTGAGGTCCTGGGTTCGAAGCCCAGTATGGGCAAAATGTTTTGTACGATGAATACGAGCATTTGTATGGACGCATGGACGTTTATATATATCTCTACACATAAATACTTATATATGTATAATTATATGTATTTATATCCGTTACCCTAGTATCCCATAGCACAACCCTTACAGTGCTTACTTTGGGGCTAAGTTAATTGGTGTGAATGTAAGAAAAAATATTTGTTATTTACTGCCTACATTCCACACTCACACAGATATGCGCTGTTACACGCGCGCTCGCTACCATTTTACCAGTGAACACCAGTGAGATCGAGTGGTCGGCCGTGTTGTGATGGCAATCATATCGGCCGAGTGCAATGACTGCTTATGTTTAAACTGTGCGATAAGGCTGCCCTCCAACATAGATTAGCCAGCACACGCTTACTGCGTACAAAACATCACAGCGTGCGTTCGTCCCCGCTGCGCATTTGAGACTGTAGGTCTTGCCGAGGTCTTGCCGAACCATGGCGCGTCGGATATGATTCGCGAACGGACCTTTAGTAGGAAGACAGAATTCTGTGTATCATTATACTGTGATTTTGCTCTCGCACAGACGATTAATCTATAAAAGTGATTAAGCCCAGTGATGTATGACTTTGAGTCGGCCTTGTAACTTTCCAATTCCACTAAGAAATGACTTGACCGGATATACAAAGATTAGTTAGTCACTAAGACAAAGTTTAGGTAAGCAGAAAGACATTTCAATCTAAGCGAGATTTTTGTGATTAATGTATTCATAAGTGTATTGGGAAAAGGGAAAATATTAAGGTTTTGTTATAGCTCCATAAGGTGCTTGTTACGCGTTGTCGTCGTCGTCGTCTCAAAGTCAAAGTCAAAGTCAAAGTCAATATCATTTATTCAGTCTAGGCTGTTACAAGCACTTATGAACGTCAAAGAAGCTACGCCATCGGTTCACAAACCCTACGGCGGGAGACCTTGTAACGAGAAGAACCGGCAAGAAACTCGTCAAGGGCTGTTTTTTTCTCCCTGTTTTATTTCATATAGAGTCGTCAAATTGAAAAGTGACCTTAACATATCAGTAAAGTCAATTTCCATCACAAAAGGAAAATACTAATTAAAATATTACATTTTATGGTTATTGTAACCGTAAACAATTTTTAACTGGCAAAGAAAGACTTGTCTATCATACATTACAACATTTCCCGCACCACAAGACTACTACACTGCAAGTTGTGAGGTAGATACAGGTCAGTATCAATTTATTTTAGATAACATAATTTAGATATATATTTTAGATATCAGCCACATAACACCCACTGCTGGGTATAGGCCTCCCCCAAAAGAAGGGGTTTGCCATAATCGCCACGCTTGGAAGGCGAGTTGGCGATCGCAGTACGGCCAAGTTTTGTAGGAGACGCTGCTGCCCGTCTCCTGAAGGCTGAGTCCCTTAGTCGCCTTTTACGACACCCACGGGATGAGAGGGGGTAGTGCTATTCTAAGCCGACACTACACAGCTTGTTACGCATTTGGAATGAAAGACGTGTCGCCTTCTAAAACAGCCACGTTGCCACGACAACAAGAAAACCTTAGGTTTTATTATGATACCTAGAAAAATATTGGAAAAAATCTACTCGACCACAAGTGAATTCTTAGATAGAACGCTGGCCTACAGCGTAGTAAAAATATAAAAGTATTGGAGAATTTTGACGGTGGTCCGCAAGTCCCAGTAGCTCAGTGGTTAGAGCATTGGACCGGATTTCCAAAGGTCGTGGGTTAGTGTCCCATCTGAGAATTCACTTGTGGCCGAGTTGATTTCTGCCAATATTGTTCTATTTAAAATTTATATTAAGTATAAAAATAGCATTGAAAAGCAAAAAAAAAAACATAAAAAAATGGTTTTCTTATGTCCTAATTGCAAGAATAATACAATTATGAAAAAACAGTCGCTGTAACGACAGCCTCAGCTAAGATGGTGTTAGCTCGCCAGACAGACTTGGAATAAGTTATACCACCAACCAAACCGCATACAATGTGTTATGTCTTCAAATAAGAACAAATTATTAATATTCAATAAACTTTTATTTGACACGACCATACCTTGCAAAACACCAACGGTCGAGAGAGAGAGATATACCGAGCGAGCGAGACATATATATAGGCTGCGTTCGGATATACCACACTCTCCGCCACATAAAATATTACCAATTACATCAACACCAAGACCAAGACTTATCAAGAATACCTTACACAATGAGGTTTGAGAATACTGTATACACTCTCGTTACCACCCAAAATAGATGCACTTTTACAATCATAGTACCTATAGGTACCCACTTAAATGTAATATTATAACATTAATAGTTCCTAAATGGTTAATTATTACTGTTACTTTTTATCATTTGATTGATATGCCTCTTCCATATAGAACCTTCAACATCAATTACATAAGTTACATTGGGTACTGATTCTCCTGTAATGATCCCTTGAACTTTTTGTGTCCCTTACGATAATCCCTAACCATTACCTGTTCCCCGATTTCAAAGTTAAGATTTCTATTACCAGATGCATAATTTGATTATTTTTGTAACATTTCATAAGATTTATCAGAGATAGAAGGTGGCCTTAATAATGAAAATCTAGTTTTTAATATTCAATAAACTTTTATTTGACACGACCATACCTTGCAAAACACCAACGGTCGAGAGAGAGAGATATACCGAGCGAGCGAGACATATATATAGGCTGCGTTCGGATATACCACACAATGTACCCCCACTAAGCATCGAACCTGGGACATCTGAATCTGGTACTCTTGGGTGTTGCCAAAGAGTTAATAATAAAAAATACCAATCCTTAAAGAAACTTGCCTTGGATCAGATAACTGTGTCCATGGTAAAAAAATTAACTCTGTATACATCCATCCTCCCTTTAAAATATACTAATCCGTTTCCATGGCCATAGTTTAAATCCTTTAATAAAGAATTAAACATCCATAACTTCAGTAACCAATCAATAGAATATCAAACATATTTCGTCGAACCACAACACCGAACGGCACCGACAACCTTCGGACAAATGACCATCCGAAACGGGAGTACCATCAATCACCATGGACAGGCAATCAGCTCCACTAATGTATAGTAAACAACAGTATTGGGGGAAAATGAACCTTATTGCACTAATATAAAGTGCTACAATGCGAGATTCGAGAGTCAACTCTTGAGGCAAATAAGAGCGATTACAGATTGCGAATTTTTGCAGCAAACAAACGCGTGTTTTACAACCGTGCGACTACATAATCGCTACACCCGCGATCAACAAAAAATTGTATCTGCCGTCGGCCGATCGTTTAACTGGGCCGATTGGGATATGCCTGTGCACATCACGATACGCCGGCATTTCTTGATTTGCCTGTCTTATACCCGCCATAACGTTCAAAGCATAACATTTTGTCAAAAAGAACATTTCATTTTATAAAATTTTGATATAGGTATTTATTACCAAATTTGTTACATTCATAATAGAATCAGTTAAAAAAGAATGTTTGAGTAAACTAAAATCTTAATGATTTGTTATAGAATTTGTTTTGTCATTAATACATTTTAATTCAAGTAAATTTTGCTTATATCTTGTAGATGGTAGAAGTTTTGTGTAGTTGTCTGTTCAACATTACTGATGTATTAGTTAGTGGTGGAAACTCTTTTGGCTAAATGTACTAAAATTATGTTTTATCTTTATTGTACTATTTAATGCTGTATGGCCACGTTTGGGAAGAAGAATTCACTTGTGGCCGAGTTGTTTTTTTTACAATATTTTCATTTAGCAAAAGCTTTTTAATTTTTTTTATGAAAAAGGTACTTACATCGGTTGAGGTTGAAGAAGGAATCAGGGGATTACAAACCGTTGATGTTGCCTACTTTTCATATGATTTTTAACCGACTTCAAAAAAAGGAGGAGGTTCTCAAGTCGACGGTATTTTTTTTTATTTTTATTTTTTTATGTTTTTTTTACCATAACTTCGCCAGTTGTTAACAGATTTTTATAATTATTTTTTTATCTGAAAGAAAATGGTTTACGTGTGGTCCCATATAATTTTTACGAAGATCTGGTTAGTAGTTTTTTCATAATCCTGAAAAATATCAATCACCTTTTGGCAAGTAGCCGTTTACCTAGATGACATCATTGTTGTGTATGGGCTGATTTTTAGTGTAAGTAACGGCACATGATGTAACTAAAAAATCTGAAATAAAATGAAATGAATGTTTTATTAATTCCCTCGCCTTGAGATTTCCTCTTAAATCTGCTTCTGCAGTTTAACTGCAAAAGTTTCTGTGCTGCACAATAATTGCACAGTACACAACTACATTGTTGTATTTGTAGTACACATTGAGTCACTTTTGTTGCTGCCTTTACCCGATGCGGGCTCAGAACTTGAATTAAGGAAGCTTTTAATGTAACAAACTTGCTTGCGTTTTAGTTGATTAAATCAAAACTCTGTGCAGGTTTAAGTAAAACAACGAGAACGGTCCACCGAAGGAAGCCGAATTTCCTTGCTCTTTTATTAAAATTATTTTTTTTATTTATTAACTCTTTATTGCACATATACAGCAAATGGCGGACTTAATGCCCTTAGGCATTCTCTACCAGTCAACCGGAAAGGATGTTAAAGGAGAGATCATGGCGGCAATGGAAAAAAAAAACAATAAAAAGACAGTGATTAACAAGCTAACAACATTATAGATAAATATACACATACGTACATGAATGCATACATACCTACATAAACGAATAATACATAAATATTAATAAAGATATATATACATACAACTATACATACATATAACTCATAAAAATACAATACATAGCGTACATTAGTCAGAAACGACGAGGTTAGGTTAGCTTATTAAAATAATAATTTTAATAAGCTAACTAGAGGCCGCTTGCGGTTGCATCCACGTGCGTGGTTCCCGTTTTCGTGGGAATAACGGGATAAAAAGTAACCAATGTTTTAATCCAGGCTATCTTCTACTTGTGTGCCAAATTTCAACCAAATCGGTTCAGTAGTTTTTGCGTGAAAGAGCAACAAACATCCAAACATCCTTACAAACTTTCGCATCCTACTAATATTATAAATGCGAAAGTATATCAGTTTGTTTGTTTGTTCCTCTTTCACGTAAAAACTGCTAAACGGATTTGGATCAAATTTGGTATGTGGTTGTGGATCATAGACCGATATTCCCACAGGAACCACGCGGGTGAAACCACAGGCGGCCGCTAGTTTATAATTTTATTTTTTTTATTTATTTATTTATTTATTTATCTAATTACAACGGCAAATATTGCCACTTACAGTAACTAGTACACAACAGAAAGATAATACGGAAATGAAAATATTAACACAAAATAAATATTACACACATGTGGATTTGGGTTCAGATTTCTCACAAAATTGTAAACAAACTCGTGAGATAAATCTCAATTCATCCATAAACACATCACACTCAGGCTGGTCAGCTAGGAATTTATTTATATCTGTCAATATGCGGCAGAGAGGAGACTGTTATTAGAATATAAATATTAGTAGAATAGGATTGAACTAGTACAGACAAGCTGAACTATGTTCTGCTATGCCAAATTGGGAGCGAAAAATTTCCAGTGCAGTACCTCTATTTTTGAATCACTCGTCGCGTGAGTGGCGAGGCGAACGGGGAGGCGATCAGGCGATTAGCGACCTTGCATGTGTAGACATAGCTCGCATTTCGCTTTGCCCCTCACGCGCTCCCATTGGGAGGCGGTATTACAGCCAAAAAGCGAAGCTATGTATATGTCGTAGGATAATTTGATAAATAGAATTTTCGCAAAAATCCTAGGGATATTGCAAAAACACGGATAATTAGACAATAGTGTTGACATTTCTCAATCTTACTGAAAAAAGATAGGGTTTTTGCTAAAATATGGGTTGCTTTAGTTACATTAGATATTCTTTATTCCGATTGGCTTAATTTTTGCTTGCTTCCTAACTCTTATTCTGATGAGTTGGATGGAGAGATGAGAGAATGGATTGACATTTGAAACGTCAAGTCGTCAACCAATCAGAGAAGATGTTGTTTTGGACGATCCGACCAGCCAATCAGTGTTCTTATTTCATAATAGCCAGCGATTCATTTCGTAATCTTTCTAAGGCAGATTTTACGCAAAAATCCTATCCTTTTTCAGTAGAATTGAGAAATCACAACACCATTGTCTAATTATCCGTGTTTTCGCAATATCCCTAGGATTTTCGCAAAAAATCGATTTATCTAATTATCCTGCTACATATATACGAATACGAGCAAGGTCGCTATTACGGAAGTACGTAAAATGCGGAAACTCAAACGACGCATGAAAATCAGTAGGAACCTCGAGACGAGTGAATCAAAAATAGGGCACCAATTAGTAAAAAGAAAGCTAATGTAGGCGATGAGTTGGCAACTTGTCACCACTGTTTCCAGACTAGATCCTAGCTAGACCCAACCAACGCCATATGTGGCGTTGTTGAGGTAGGTATGGCTATGGAACTGCGGGTAATATTTTTTTTACTCTCAAGTTGCACCTATGATGCTCTGTCTACCCGCCAAGAAATGTATGACGTAAAGTCAAAGTAAAAGTCAAAATATTTATATTCAAATAGACTTCTAGATAAGTGCTTTTAGATTCATATGTTAAAAATAGCGATGTGCATCAGTTTAATACAAGAAATAAGAACAAGCTTGCCATTTCAAAATTTAGACTTGAAAAAAGTAGAGGCTCGTTTTTATAAAGTTCCACAAGATGTGATTGAAATACCATTGCATAAATTCAAAAACATGTTAAAAAGACGCTCAAGAGCAAAGGTTATTACAAGGTACAAGATTATCTAAATTACTGTAATGCATGGAACAGAAAATTAACATAATGTCTATTATGTTACTCATCAGTCAAATCAAATAATACTATAGTTGATTTGTACTTAGTAATGGAAAATTATTTGTAAATACCATTACTTACTTACATTTGATAAAGCTAGTAAGTTTTTTCGCACCCGTTTTTTCTTGACAGCAAAAAGAGCCAGCTGGGCTATCGCGTAAAAAATCTGGGTATGGATATGGGCTTCATTTGACAGTTGAAGCTCATAAAATTACCATATATGGTCATTTAACTGTCAAATGAAGCCCATCCATATCCATATTTATTACGCGATAGCCCCCAAAACGGACAATTAAAAAATGCGTGTAATATTATGCTCAATTGAATAAATTCTCATGCTCATTCATTTCGAATCGTCTTATTCTATTTCCCACTAAGGACATCTTTTAAGTGACAAGATGAAGAGCGCAAGAAACAATCAGCTTAACAGAAACAACAACATTTACAACGAACATGTTGTTGCCAAACACAAATCTACGGTCTGAAATATAAATATAAGATTAGAATTTTCGCATACTCACACATATACATACGTGAGGGTATGTAATGTACCTACGTACGTACAGTCAACAACAAGCTACAAACGTACATCTTATGTTTTGGCGCGCACTGTTCATTGAAATAAAACAACTTTTACGGATATCAAACGCGCTATATTTCCACGAACTAAGTTGTAATTGTCCGTATTTTTTGGTTTTTTAGGGGTTTTTTGATTTTTCCGACGTTTCGGCACCTTTACAGCTGCCGTGGTCATCCCGTGACCACGGCAGCTGTAAACGTGCCGTAAAAAACCAAAAAATACGGACAATTACAACTTAGTTCGTGGAAATATAGCGCGTTTGATATCCGTAAAAGTTGTTTTATTTCAATGAGCAGGCTACAGCTTCACATTTGCACTACGAAACGCTATTACGAGCGACGTAAGGGTGCTCTCAAGCACCCCGACCGCCTAACGCTATAGCTTGTGCTTCAAACCCCTTACTAGGGCTCTCGCTATCACTTTCATGTTAAAATAGTGAATCCAATAGATGAATAGAAATATGTAGGAATTATATAAAAACCCTATCGTTGAAGCGTTTTACGAGAGCTTGAAGTTTGAAAGCTATAGCGATAGCACAAACTATACCGTTAGGCGGTCGGGGTGAAGGACAAAGCGTAAATCAGTAACTGCTGTTGACTGTACTTAAACAAGCTAAACTACGAGTATGTAAGCAAAAAGTATAAAACTAGAAGCTTTTAAGTATACAAAGAAGTCTGAAACCGTTAAGTCGCTATATCGAAGAAGTACGTACTTTTTGTAATAAAACTATAGGACGATTGGAGATATTACAAATCTGGTAATAAGATATATATTTCTTCATACATTTATCTAGATTTGTAAAGATTCAGAAATTTTATGATGTTGCTTCGATACATTTTCTTTTCAAAATGGCCCCTTAAAAATATTATACTCTTTATTGCACTAGAAAATACATTTACAGAATAAATTTGACACATATGTACAAAGGTGGACTTATCTCTAAAAGAGATCTCTTCCAGCAAACCTGAGACGTGTAAGCGGGTGACTCTAAATGCAAAACTAAATAAGAAAATGGTGAAACATCATGTACACATAAATAGATATAATACCTACATAATTTACCTATCCTATACATAAATATACACACATACTCATAAATATAAAACATACATACATACAAATAAATACATAAAAGAGACGGGGTAAAGTAAGTGACTCATGATTCAGACTCAGATAATTGCAATAGACTTGACTTTGGACTTGAATGAGTGAATACTTGGGGATTCCTGAATGTTTGTTGGGAGTTTATTATTAAGTTGGTATATTTAGAATCGTATAGTTTTATTTTCTCTTTAATCTCTATAGTCATCCACTACGAAATGATTTCATGGTTTTTTCGACTAATCTGCAAAATCAGTCGCTTCAGTCGAGTAGCCCCATATGTTCAATGATGGATAGCAAGACCCTGTCGGTATCAAATGTTTCATAAACGTCTTTGAACACTGTTACAATAATTCATTTTTATGAAAGTTAGCCAGTTCAATAAAATTAAATATGTTTCATTAAATCTACTGTTTTTTGGCCAAAAGAGCCCATTAAACAATTTCACTACACACACTTACAAATATTTAGCTCCATGTACGTTCTTACACTGTTATTTAGCAAGAAAAAGGAAGAAGATATTTTTGATTAAATTGTGGTATAGTTTCTCTAGGTTACGAAATATCGCATAAATATAAAACAATAAATTTTAAATAAAAAAATATTGGAAAAAACAACTCGGCCACAAGTGAATTCTCAGGTGGGATTCGAGCCCACGACCTTTGGAAATCCGGTCCATTATTTTTCTATTTAAAATTTATCATAAATATAAAAATCGCATTGGAAAATGCAAAAATTCAAAAATCATAAAATCAAACAATTTGGATCAACAATACCCATTAACCCTTTCTCCTAAAATCCTCCTAAAATCCATACACTCATGTATGCAGCATGTATGTAATATTATTGATAAATCCTTTAACCCTCCAATAACACGAACATATCAAACTTTCGAAACTTGTCAGATAACCCGAACAAATAACAGGCGCAATACTAATGATTCCCGGAATTGATACGAGTTCCCGTACAAGAGAGATAACCAATTTGATGAAAAAATGGAATAAAATGGCAGAAGCATATTCATCAAAAGCTTCCTCGGTCCCAACTGACGGTGTCAGGGACGCAGAGTGAAGAAACTATGGACATGATATTATCGGCCAAATATTTATTTACTTGCTTCCGCTGGCGACTTTGTCCGCGTATGCATTAAGTTCCCTAGAGCAAAGATAGAGATAAAAACTATCCTATATTTAATGCCAGCTCTAAGCAACGAGTATCTGTGAGTCTGTGTGTATCTGTGAGATATCTAAATCCGGTCAGCTGTTTTTACGAACAAATTTCCATCTAAACAACCAACATCCAAAAATATTGATACGCCTCCATCAGGCGAGTGGGAGAAAGGCTATTGTAATATTTAGTTTTGCATTTACAATGCTATTTTTATGTGATCATTTTTAAAACCGAATGTCTCGGTAGTTCAATGGTTAAATCATTGGGCTGGACTCCCAAAGCTCGAGTCCCGTTTGAGCGATGTTGGTCTAGTTGATTTGTTCTTGTATATTTAAAAAAAATCTAGTAGTTATAAAATTTATGTAATTTGTTATTTAATAAATTTGTTTCATTAATCTATACCGCATCCATTCCTTACTTGTCCTCCATCTAAGGGCCTCAGTAATCCATCATGATCACAAAACGTAAACACGCCAGCTCCCGAAGGGTTGCAGGGTGGATTTGATTTGTTTATCGTCGCGTCCCAGCGCTGGGCTTCGAGAAAGTTTTGTTTTAAACTAACTGTTCTTACTTTTGTGACTGCCTCAAAGGTGGTAGGTACTGTGGGGTTAACATGAAAAACGAAAAGGTAGGTATTCGAATAGTCACGCCAAAAAAAGGTTTAGGGAAATTGAGGTTCGTTTTCGTCCGGTAGGAACGCTTCTTAATACCTTATACATTTATTGATGTCTAGAGGCCGCTGGTGCCCGTTCCCGTTGGAATATTGGGATATAAAGTATCCTATGTTTTGAACCAGGTTATCTCCTATCTATGTGACAAATTTTATTCAAATCCGTTCAGTAGTTTTAGTGTGAAAGAGCAACAACAACAAACTGACATAATTTCGCGTTTATAATAATAGTAGGATACTTTTTCGAAAGTTTTTTTTTCATAATAACCCCCTCTGATTGAAAGTATGATTTCTAGAGATGAAAATTCATATGATTTATTTATTTATTAAATTTTCAGAATCACGATAGCTCTCGAAGGGTTGCAGGAAACTGTCCACTGATTGTCTAATTTCAAAATCTATCACAATCCCTTTCAAAATTACGGTTTTCGCAATTTTTCCTTTATCTGTACTATAAGACGTTACTTCGTACCAAATTTCAAGATTCTAAGTTCACGGGAAGTAACCCTGTAGGTTTTGATTCCCGTGCGAGTTACGAAAATTTGCGGAAATTCGCGGCATAAACGGCTGTATCTTTTTAATGCTTTGGTTTAGAAGTTTGATTTTTTTCACAGCTCCAAGGGACAGTAGATCTGAGTGTTAGATATAAATTTCAGTTTGATATCTCCACGCGTTCCTGACAAAAACGGTCTTGACAGACGGACGGACGGACGGACAACGAAGTGATCCTATAAGGGTTCCGTTCTTCCTTTTGAAGTACGGAACCCTAAAAATAGTTGATATGACAGTGCGACGCTAAGCAACATTATAATTTCACCACTGATGAGGTGATGAGGTACAGGCACCTTATTAATATTATAAATATATATACTTACTAATATTACTTAACTTAACCGCCTCTGTGGTCTAGTGGTACAACCACTGGTATCAGACCCAGGGGTCCCGGGTTCGATTCCCAGCGGGGCTACCTAATGTATTCGGTTTGGTTGGTGGTAGGACTTGTTGCAAGTCTGTCTGGCTAGCTACCACCATCTTATCTAAGTCTGACACCATAACAACGATATTTTCAGCAGTGTTTTGTTCCGGCAGTGAGAGATAAGATAGCCAGTTCCTCAGTGATTGAGGATTCCGGGAGAGACTCGCTACCATCTTCAGCCTTATAAATTTCTAAACATCAGGTATGATGCAGGCTAAGAGTCTCCCAGTCGTCCTTAAATTCTGATCTTAAATTATGAATGCGAAAGTATGTCCGTTTGTTTGTTACTCTTTCACGTTAAAACTACTGAAAGGTTTTGCATGAAACTTGGCACAAATATAGTAGATAGCCTGGATTAAAACATAGCATAATTTTTATCCCGATATTCCCACGGGAACGGGAACAACGCGGATAAAACCGCGTTCGGCCGCTAGTTTCTTTTAATTTGATGAAAGATTGAAGTTCGAAAATCTATTGTATTACGAAGAAAACTCGAATAACATTATTACTAAATGATTGAGTCAACATTGGCACAAAACAATCTTTCTTGGTAGGTACCATTATTGTTCACTTCCATCTCGCTTACTCTATACAATCTAAAAACAAAAACAAAATAAACCTCAACAATGCCTCTTAGCTTTCTTTCCTAACAAATAATTATCATTGAACCCCAAAGAATAAATGCCTTTTGTTTAAAACAACGCGAAAATCTCAACATTCGTCATTGTCAAGGCAACGGTACTTCGTCCCTTGGCGCCTTCAACTGAAAGGACTGACAACAGTGTTTTTAGGGTACCGTATCCAAAGGGTAAACACGAGACCCTATTACTAAGACTCCACTCTCCGTCTGTCTGTCACCGTTGGGACAAAGGATACAGATTTAGAAAATATTAGTAGGGAGTCAAGATAGTGCGCGCGGTGGAGGCCATTCCGCGCACATCTCCCGCTGCTTTATGGCCTGCGCAGACAACGGACTTTGAAGAACTTTTTGTCCGCGACACGACCTTATTACTAAGAACATAAAGTTGAATAAATAACGAGGACTATCGCGTACTTTTCGCGGATATACGCGGTCTAAGTTGAATCTTATTTGGTTAACAATAAAGACGTGTCGCGGACAAAAAGTCCTCCGTTATCCGTCGTCTGCGCTAGCTCTTAAACTGCATAACCAAGAGGGTTCGTCAGGTCATGGGTTGGTGGTGGGTTTGTCCGTCTGTCTGTCTGTCAACAGGCTGTATCTCTGTTGCCGCTATAACGAAAAATAAGTACTAAAAACAGAATGAAATAAATATTTAAATTCACTGCAATAAAAAAGATTATTTGTAATATAGTGTTCAATGTTGTATATAGATAATGGTGCGGAACCCTTCGTGCGCGAGCCCGACTCACACTTGGCCGATTTTTTTGTTAGTGTGTTTTCTCGCTGAAATAGTCTCAGACTTGAGACAAAAAAGTAAAAAAACTTTTTTGTTTTTATGCTGTCCTGGTACTTGTGATATTTTTATAGTAAATGTTGATTGAGAATATGTACGTTTTTTACTCCCAAGCGCAATGGGCTTCTACAAATCATATCTTACCTTTATCTATCTATTATATTATCTACTATTTATGCTATCAGTGTAACCATTACAAACATGACACATTTTGCAGTGGGTTTATGGACTTGCATTCCTAGCAATAAATAAAGCACATGGCAGGCACAGAGCCGGTTTCACCATCGACAAAACTAGTTACGAAACTACGGTTACGTACGCGGCCGAAGGGGACAATATAAGTTCTGGATAGCTACCTGCCAGATAATTTGACAGTGGTGATATGATACATATTTCAAATTATCTACCAGATAAGCAGTCGGTGGTGAAACCGGCGACTTATCAATATAACTATAAGCTTAAGGGAAGGTAAACTAAGCAAAAATAATGTACTATTGATGAGGAGATTAATAAAATACTTCTTTAGCACTTGGAGGTTTATTCTCTTAATAACTTTACAACATGATCTGTTCTTATTGAGGTTCTAGGCAAATGTGGCCTAGGTGACGCGTCACAATTGCAGATGTTACTTAATTAACTTGTTGACAGTTTGTAGCTAAAATGGAGCGAATTTCCATACATTTATAGGTTACTAGCTGTGCCCCGGGGCTTCGCTCCCGTGGAATTTCGGGATAAAAAATAGATAGTAGCCGATTCTCAGACCTACTCAATACGCTCACAAAATTTCATGAGAATCGGTCAAGCCGTTTCGGAGGAGTATGGGAACGAAAACTGTGACACGAGAATTTTATATATAAGATATTAAATGTCATCCGAATAGTGACTCGAGTCATCTAAGATACTCTGTATTTACGTTTCGTTACAATCAATGCTATTGAGTTATATTACAAATAATACTGAATCCGGTATTAATTTGTGGGGCCAATCTCCTAATACTACACACCAATTCGAAAATTCTTGGGGCCTACTGTCATCTTTTAGAATCCATCATATCATAAGAACGTTTGGTTTGCGTTTTGATTTCAATACTCTTCAAATTCTCCCAGTCTTCTACCAATCTTACTACCAGGGGGTCAATTCTGCAAAATTTTTGTCATAGTCGTTTCTCAATGGTGTTTCAATAGTAATGTTCATGTAACAAGAACTGTGGAAAACAGTACTACCATTGAAACACAATTGGAATACGATTGTGACTAAGCATTAGCAGAACTGAGCCCCTGTAGTAATAACGGTAATTGAATTGCCCTTGTTACTACTGCAGTTGAAAGTTGTAAGACGGAAAATATTATTAAAAATACCTAAACAAAAAAACAATCTACTTTCAATAACGTTACCAAAGTACCAGTGTAGCATAGATTTAGAGGAGGTTGTCATTAATACGAGATATGCACCTTCCGATCTTTTCTCTAGTGATCATCCAAAAAGTAAAATTTAGTTTTTCCTGTGTATTGAAATATATCTACTCGATTATTCTTTGTAATGGCGGACTTAACTAGGCAGTTACTGAACATTCGCAAGAAAAATATCGATATCAATATACCTATGATATAATTTGTACTATGTTAGTTTCTAAAGCTGTGTAGTGTCGGCATATAATAGCACTACCCCCTCTCATCCCGTGGGTGTCGTAAAAGGCTACTAAGGGACTCAGCCTTCAGGAGACATATAATCGCCAACCCGCCTGCCAAGCGTGGCGATTATGGCAAACCCCTCCCTTTTGGGAGAGACCTATACCCAACAGTGGGTGTTATATGGCTGAGAAGACGAAGTTTCTAAAGACAACTATCTCAGTTCCATATACTTCTATAATCATTGTTCCTGCCAACCATCAATTTGAAGTTGTCAAATTTTGACACACTTCAAACTTTGAAGGCACACAACTTCTGTCGGAAAATAAGCTTATTTTAAGAAGGTCATGATACGATATAGCATTGGCATGATTGAAAATCCTTTGTATGGAGCCTCTATGGATGTGAAACCTGCACAATGACGCAGAGAGACAGAGAAGTATTGGAAGCATTCGAGATGTGGTGCTGGAGAAGGATGGCAAAGATTAGCTGGACTGAGATGGTTATCGAAGGGGTATTAGACAGGGTGAATGAAAAACGACAGATACTAAAAACCATAAAAGACAGAAGAGGTAGAATGATCGGCCTCTCGATAAGACATGACGAATTCATTACAAACATTATAGAAGGAAAAATAGAGGGTAAGAGAGGAAGAGGAAGACCAAGAATAGCCTTCATGGAACAGATCAAAGAGAAGGTAAACGTCGTGTCTTATCAAGAAGCCAAGGAGCTGGCTTTGGACAGAAACGAATGGAAAAAGCTACACAGACAAGAGCGTGGCTCTTAAGCTATGAATATGATTGAAACAATACTGGGGCCCAATTCTGCTAATGCTTAGTCATAATCGTATTCCAATGGTGTTTCAATGGTCGTGCTGTTTTACACAGTTCTTGTTACAACAGTGTTAATAAACAAGACTATTGAAACACTATTGAGAGACGATTATGACAAAAAATTCCCAGAATTGACCCCATGTGCTAAGAGATGACGGTAAGCCACCTTGACATGCACTTACTATAGTTTCAGCAGTTGCGAAAGGCAGCCATAATCAACACTTGCAGGATCGACTGATGAAGGACATTATGAGTAAACTTTATTCTAAGGGCCTGTTTCACAATCTAAAAGTAAGTTCTGAGTAGCTTACTTGACAGAGGATTTGACATATTTGTCATATGACAACTGTCAAATCATCAACAACAGGCCCTAAGCATAATAAAATGAAATTCAGCATTGGCGTGACTAGTAAACCGTTAATGAGAGTGAGAGAGAGACAATAATTATTTATTTAAGGATGTTTTTTTCCGAAAATCTTGCAAATTAAGACGCTATAATATCTGGCATCGTGTAATTTAATATTTCTTTTTAATCGCTATAGTTATTTAATATGAAAGTGATATCGTGGGTTTTTAGCCTAATCTGCAAAAAACGGTAAAACGGTCTCGCTCGCAGAATATAGGTCTGCGGTCTCGCTCCCGCACGTGTCATTTTCACATTGCTATCTTGCTTCAGTCATTGAAATAAAACAACTTTTACGGATATCAAACGAGCTATATTTTCACGAACTAAGTTGTTGCACTGTTACATACTCTGTGACTATATTGACAGCGATTTTTTTATATTGATTTTTAATAAGAGAACTTTTATAGGCAAAGGAAAGTCATTATTATTCCGTGTTCACGACAAATCGAGGTTTATTCCAAATATTTCGTTAAATAATTTATTTATTCAAATAGACTTATA
The DNA here is from genome assembly GCA_910589605.1 of Chrysoteuchia culmella. Classification (NCBI taxonomy): domain Eukaryota; kingdom Metazoa; phylum Arthropoda; class Insecta; order Lepidoptera; family Crambidae; genus Chrysoteuchia; species Chrysoteuchia culmella. The sequence goes on along the minus strand of OU342664.1, from coordinate 14,147,718 downwards.
GATAAGTACTTTTAAATAGTCCAATTTTTTTTTCCCTACCAGCCATTCAGGACATCTTTTAACTGATAAGAAGAACGGCCCCAAGAAACTTATCAGCTTTAACAGAAACAACAACATTTACAATGGAACATGTTGTTGCCAAGCACAAATTTACAATTTTGAAATATATTTAATATAAGAGGAAAATTGAATAAACAATCCGAAAAAATACGTACGGTGTTAGAAATTGAAAAATCTCGAAATGGTTTTCGATTTAAGGTACCTTGTTAAAAATGAAATCATGTCAATTGTCCGTTTTTTTAGGTTTTTAGGGGTTTTTTGATTTTCCCGACGTTTCGGCACCTTTACAGCTGCCGTGGTCACGGGATGACTCAGTCGTTTAGCGCCTTAAGGACATTATTTCCAAAAATCTTGAAAATTAAGTAAATTGGAAAAACGTACACTCATTCTTTTTTAGAGAGAGTTATCCATCACTACTCAAAGCGGAAGCGGAAATTTTCCGAGCGAGAAGTACAATTTCAAACGTCAATTGCGAAACTTATTAGAAAATATTAATTTCAGAATTAGATTTAGTGGAAGCTATTAGGCATGCCAAGTAGAGTTACTGTCCGACTTTGTTATTCAGTCTTGTGAATTATTACTTAAGTTAAGATCAGGGGTCTAATTGTCTAATTTTAAAATCTATCGCAATCCCTTTCAATTCGTAATTTGAAAGATATTTACATACTTCAGGCTGTCACTATTTGACATTTGAAAGGGATTGTGATCGGGACGCGTTTTGATAGGTATTGAATGAACGAAATTGAACTGTCTAACCAAAGTTATAAACGAAAATATCTTTCAAATGTATGAAGAAGTGTCAAATGAAATGTCATTTAAAACATCATTCGTTCTGAAAGGGATTGCGCCTATAGGTTACACTATTCCATAAATCACTATCACAATCACAATACCTTTAAAAGGGATTGTGATAGATTTTGAAATTAGACAATTAGGGGGCAGTTTTCCCAGGTATAGTCATGTAAGTATAGCGTTTGTAATACTTAGATCAATGACGTCACTAGAAACAATTAAATGGCTAGCTAGTATATGTATGTCACTCGCATGGATCCCGTTCCCGTGGGAATATCGGGATAAAGAGTATCCTATGTCCACTATTGGAAGTCCTTACATACCAAATTTCATCGAAATCCGTTCAGTAGTTTTTGCTTGAAATAGTAACAAAAAAACATACTTTCACATTTATAATGTTAAGTACGATATATAATTGTATATTCATCCAATCAAATGCAGATCGGTGGTTTTATCAACTGCCGTAACGTATTCGATCACGTTTGTTAAGCAAAGTTCGGCCCGGTCAGGTGTCGGATGGGTGACCGTAAAGTGGCATTACAACTGAGCGTTTCCGTGCTTCGGAGGGCACGTTAAACCGTCGGTCCCGGCTGTTGTTATTTGATTACAGTCGTTAAGCCAAGTCAGAGGCCTTATAAGCAGCTTGATAAACTCTGACACTAGAGGTGGCCACTAGTCCTCACTCGATAAGAAGAAGAAGAACAGCCGTAACCAACAGCAAAAAACAGATAAAGATACCAAAAATAAATTGTCACCCATCCTGTGACCGACCACTACGAAAGTTGTTTAACACTTTCGCCGACACTCAATCACCCCTGTTGGATACTCATTTTTTGCATATAAATGTTTGCTTTTTTTATGAACTACGATGAGACTCTTACCCCCATATTCTAAGTCGTTCCTCCAAAACTTTTTACACTCCACTCAACCTCGTCGTGAGTAAAAATGGTAGTGTGCGCTAGGCCTAACACGGAGTGGCTACGTACTCTTTGGCTCCTCCAGGTCCTTACGGAGTTATGACTTAGAATACCGATTTCGAGGAGTATTTTGAAGAGGTTTTCAATGAGGTTTTGTTAAGTCGAGGACGAGTAAGTTTTGGAGGAACGACTTAGAATATGGGTGTTAGCCTTCATCATACCTGATGTTAAGTATTGATAAGACTGAAGATGAAAGCGAACCTGTACCGGAATCCTCAGTCACTGAGGAACTGGCTATCTTATCTCAAACTGCCGGAACACAATAATGCTGAAAACATTGTTGTTGGCGTCAGGCTTAGATAAGATGATGGTAGCTAGCCAGGCGGACTTACAACAAGTCCTACCACCAACCAAACCGAACACAATATGTACCCCCGCTGGGAATCGAACCCGGGACCCCTGGGTCTGATACCGGTGGTTGTACCACTAAACTACAGAGGCGGTTTGCGTTGACACAAATCATCATTCATTTCCTATAAGCGGATGACTGCTAAGCAATACTTGTCAAATATCCTCGCCGAAAGTTTGACTGTTCTAACTTCCGCGTCACTGGGAAAGGTACAAAATCGCATCCTATAAAATACGTGTCCGAACGGGTTAAGCGCCACTAGTCTGAGCTACCCAAACATCAACAATCACATGAACAATATTTATATTATACTCTTTATTGCACTAGAAAATACATTTACAGAATTAATTTGAGAGATATGTACAAAGGTGGACTTATCTCTAAAAGAGATCTCTTCCAGCCAACCTGAGACGTGTAAGAGATGTTTAATATTAAGCGGGTGACTCTAAATGCAAAACTTAATAAGAAAATGGTAAAACTAAAATCTACATCATATACACATAAATATATATAATACATAATTTACCTATCCTATACATAAATATACACACATATTTATAGTATGATTAAGGATATTATGTATTGTATTTTGGATTGAGCTACCGAAAGACAGATATTATCTGACCAAGACAATTAGGCGTGTGACAGCTGAGAAAAACTTAAAAAATCTAACTAAAAAACGAAAATTTCAAGAAGCGGTAATCAATCAATTAATCACTGTAGCGCTATTTAATCAGATAATAAGAGAAGTACGGTGATAGAAGTGGGCTGCAGGTGCCAAAAGTGCAAAACCGCATTTCTGTCATGCGCCTAATTGTCTTGGTCGTGTAGTACAGATAGTGCCATCTACGAAGACGCGCCCCACCAATTTTTGGTCGAAGCGTGCGCGGAGTTTTACCTGAGCGTATTGTAGTCTATTTATTGAAGTGTGCGTATAAGTAATTAGTATTGAACCTATAAGTAATTAGTCAGTACCCAATACAGTACTCTAACATAAGCGTAAGATTGCACACATATACACTATAAACGATTAGGACGAAATGGTGGGGCGCGTCTTCGTGGATGGCACTATCTGTAGTTAGATAGATAAACAGATTATTGCACACAGCACACATTACAGAAAATAGAACAATCACATAAAACTTACAGCTTAGGTGAGCATATATACTTATAGCTAATCTGCTAAGTAAAATTTTGCTAAGATGTCCGACGTTCAACACAAGGTCATGCGGTACATTTTTTATATCTAATTCTCGTACAAACTATACGAGAAATCGTTTCATACTAAGATCCATGAAATTATACAATTTGAAATATTGTCATATCGACATTCTCTGCACTAAACCTAAAAAATACAAAATGTTGTTACTTACTCAATAGTCCGTAAATTGTTATTTCCTTTGTAATCATGTATCACTGGATTGTTTGAATGTGTTCATAACTAACTGTTGTTTTTACTAAATTCAACTTTATTCAACTTTAGACACCAATGTTTAAAATCTATTTGTGGAAACTGTATTGGCAAATGTGTTATTTATTTGTGAAACCTACGTGTGTTGTAAAATTGCTGTTTGTTTTCCTAATAAACTAAATAAAAAAATAAATAAAAAATAAAAAAATAAAAAGCTGAAAGCGATCTCTTCCAGACAACCATTGTTTAGGACAACTAGAGAGAGATGCGAAGGGCAGTGTGCCAGCAATGTAAGAACATATTTAAAAAGAGATATTATACAAACTCAGTAAAAGCTGAGGTTAGAATACTAGTCGATCGTTTTTATCAGTCGTGTAAGCCAGCGTTATTCAATCAGTAACCAAACATAAAAATACTAGCCTCTAGCTAGAGTTACCTACTGAGAATAATAAAAGAGGCTATACCTATAGAAATACAACAAATTACTACCGTACACTATCAAGACTATATTAACATCTCCACCCTAGTACCGCACTCCATTAATCCTTCGCAATTGGTCAGCATCCAGCCAAAAGGAACCAAGTAACTAATTAAAATTTTGCGGAAGAAAAGGTCACGTAACAAAAAGTTCGTCTTTTGTCGAAAAGAGATTGCATTTATTTTTCTTCTCGTATTAAACGAAACATTGAAAGTTGCAATGTTGTTCTTTGTTCCGTTCCGAGCGGATAATAAGGGGCAAATAATTAAACTGTTAAAAAGAATGAGTTTCAGTTTGTCAGACTGGAAGTTTTTTCGTTTATTTGAGTAGTCTGTGTTCAGTTAATTACTGTTTATTTTAAGTTTAAAGCTACTTATGTGTCGACTAGTCCTGACATTCATATCACCTTAGAATGTCCACTTACTAAGGTGATATGAATGTCAGTATAGAAACTACAACTTCTTTTTACGATTTTTTTGTGCACCATACTGTTTTGTGTTTTTTTTTTTGTTTTCCTGCCGTTTCAATAGATATTGCTGAGACTGTGATGGCATGATATCAGCTAATCACTATTATTATTTTATAACTTTCACTAAGTTTGAAAAAAACCTTAAAACGTAATTTCAAAAGTGAAATGTCCTATTATTTTATGTAGTTTAATAAATAATCGAACATTAAGGGCCGGTCTCACCATTTACTAATAAGTTTTTGGATAGCTTAATTGTCGGATCATTTGACACTTGAATTTTTACAAATTATCTGGCACATTAGCTATCCGGAATTAATCAATAGGTGGTGAAACCGGCTCTGAATGTTCAATATTAGATTAATATTATCCTAAACTAGTAGTTCAACATTTGCAACGGGTCAGTCATGGCATCAACTGATGAGTGGGTCTCGCATAACACCGTCGTCCACGTGTTGGAGCGCGGAGCATTAATTTCTAGGATGAGGCGGCCAGCGTTTTTGCGTACCGACGCCTGTGGAACTAGGTGTGGTCCAAGTTTTAAGCGGAACGGTTTTATCATAAATAAATAGATAATTTTTTTAATTTTGCATTTTACAATGCTATTTTTATGTGATAAATATTAAACAAGAAAATATACCAGAAAAAAGCAACTAGTCTCGCTGACTATGTCCCCCTGACGGGATCCCGTCAAGGCGACATGAGACTAGTTTCTGGTATATTTTCTTTTTGCTGTTATTTTATTTTTATTATTTATTTTTTACAATAAATACAACAAATATACTTACTACTGCTAGTGTATGTGATGATGATGATGCTTGATGTGCTCTCGAATGCCAGTCAACAGTAGTTGGTCTAGCAAAAACGAAAAGTATTTGTATTCGTATCGTCACGTCAACAATGTGTAGGGTATTGAGCAGCGTCCTTAACCGACGTAAACTAAACCCTATAAATTTTTAACGAAGCGATTCGAATACTTTTTGTGCTAGCACTAGTACGGACACCGCTGAGTACGATTAGACGACATAAAGACGACCTCAAGGTCAACATATTATGAACTCTGATATGGTGTTGCCTGTACTGTCGAGGAACTTCCCGGTTGACCAGTAGAGTTTTTTAGCCAATGAACCGTCCAATAATGCTAATGAATTACCAATCAAACGACCAAGGTCACATGACCGGACCACCCACGAAAGTCGGACCGTGCCTTTGTTGAAAAAAATGCTTACAACTCAACAACAACAAAAGATGTATCAAAGCAAACAATACATACGGAATGGTCAAAAAACGCCGAATACTAATTTAGTAGTTAATCTAATTTAGTAGTTTAATTACGAAAATCAAGTGTAAATTCGAAAAATATAAGGTTAAAGTTGAAGTATTATAGAAAAAAATCGATGTCTTTTTTTATTTTGACTTTTACCAAAAAAATATTGCGATTATGACTAATTATTATTATAATAAAAAAAAGGAAATATTCTCCCCTTTAAAATGATATATCACAGTCATAATTTATTTTTTAGCAAAATAAGTGGAAAGAAAAAAATAAATCAAGAAAGACAACTCTATACAAAAAAAATAGTTAAGAAACACGGTCTATTACTTCAATCTCCAATCCAATAAACACAACATGACGTCACACTCACATCAAACTTTTTTTTCTACTGAGATTATGTTGCCATGACCCTGATGAATTTTACACCAATAGATAAAGCAGTTCACACAGAGACATTTACATTTTTTTGATAGAACTACGAGCTCTCTGTGCTTTGCTATTAGAATTAATCTGAACAGCGCCCTACTGAAATTGTTTCGGGGACATTTGTCACCATTGACGTTTCGCGACTTTGACAGTTCGGGGACAATTGTCACCATAGACGTGTGGGAGCTGTATTTAAAAAGTACTAGATATATAGAAAATGTTTATATCACAAATAAAAGAACAATAACAGGTATTTCATTTGAATAATAAATAATTTCTTTAGCCTTAGTACTTTCCGAGAAAACGTTTCTCAAAAACACTCTACTAGTCAACCGGGAATTTCCCCGATTGTACATAGCGAACTTATATCTCATATGATTTGTTTTTCTTACTTACGTCTCACACCAATGCTCTCCATCTGTTTATAGTTGACCTCCTTAACCCCGCTATTCGCTCACAAATTGCGCCAAGCGCGGCACGAGCGGACGTCCCGCTTAAATTAATTACATTCCTGATGGAGAGGTAATTAGTAATTAGGTATTTCGCTGGCTACCAGACAAGGGTTTTGTATAATTCAGCCGGATTCCTTAACTAAAGCCAGGCGCTTAGATTAAAGTAGTACGAGTAAATAAAACAGGAGTAAAATGTTAGCTTCTTGAGGTAATTTCGTTGCGTGTTATAGTGTGAAACTCGGTAGTAACTCAATTAAACTATGGATGAGATATACCTACGTACATCTTAAGTTTTGGCGCGCACTGTTCATTGAAATAAAACAATTTTAACTAACTAACTATTATTCAATAACCTCTTTAAGCACCCTATCCCCTATATTCTATTATTTACATATATCTCTCTCTCGCACCCAAGGTTGCCTGGAAGAGATTGCTATGTAGCCATAAGGCCGCCTATTGTGTGTTGTTCTTTTTCGTCATTCTCTGTGTATATGTCTGTTTTTGTATCGTGTGCAATAAAGTTTATTTTATTACTTATTATTATAACTTTTACGGACATCAAACGCGCTATATTTCACGAACTAAGTTGTAATTGTACGTATTTTTTGGGTTTTTAGGAGTATTTCGATTTTCCCATGGTTTCGGCACCTTTTCAGCTGCCAGTAGAGTCATTAGTTTTCTCTTTTGTTAATAATAAATATTTATCTTTCTTTACAAAAGTAATTCGAGTAATGTTTTTAGTTTTACTATAGCCCGAATAATTTATTTATTCTCTTTGTGAATGTTACTGTTGGCTGTAGATACTCAGCATTAATCATTACAAAAAAAATAAACACCTTTCTTACTCTATCGCTATTATTAATGTTTTGTTTAATAATTCATAAAATACTAAATTACAGAATGATCATACTCTTTAATCGCTAAGCCTTTCAAAAACTTCATGAAGATTAATGGACTCAAGATTAAAGGCTGTACATCTCATAATAAAGTACTATTTACATAAAACGTCACGTCAAATTTGACGGTACACTTCAATTGTTTGGGAAGTTACTCATTGGAGTTTCACCCGAGTTCTTTTCGTAATAACACGTGTTGTGACGCTCCATTTTTAACTCAATCTGCCGTACAATTTACTTGACATTGGCAAAATTCGCGAAATTTATCGCGAGCACGCCATTAATTAAGAAAGAAGAAAAAGTTGTTCATAGAATCCCTTATTTTAAGACAAATCACCTCTATTCCCTAATGTTTTATACCAATAATAGGTATTTTTATGTTCTTTGATTTCTATTTATTTGACTACTTGTATGGCGTAGGCCTAGCTGCCTTCTGCGCAGAGGTCCCGGGTTTTGGACCAAGACTAATTGTGAAATGACAATATTAGTCTTGGTCAGGGTGTTCAATACGTATATTATGTATGAATTTATGAAAAATATACAAGTATGTTTAAACGTTATCTAGTAACCATAACAGAAGTTTTTCATGAAACCCAGATTTTCAGATTTCTTTTTTTATTTAAATGGGACTTGTTTTGTGCTAAATAATTAAATTAAAAAATCCTACCTTAGGCTAAATAATTAATGTGATTGTATGCCATTAATTATTATTTATCCTATATTATTATATTAAATAAACGTGACGTCCCGTTTGTATATGAATTGAGCTTTATCCTTAAGTATTGGGTTCACAAATTTAAGATATTGCTTAATGACTGCTAGTGACTACGCAAATTCGTGTTATTCAATCTTTGAAAAAGTCGAGTCATGAAAAAAGTTGTTTTTATTTACTTTTAAAATCATTATGATCAAAACAAAAAGCTTTTTCTCTAGTAGGGATTCTGAAACACTAGCGGATGCCCGTGGTTTCACCCGCATGGTTCACGATCCCGTAAGAATGTCGGGATAGTAAAAAATAATAAAAGTTACTTCAAAAAGTAAAAACAGAACTGTTGGAGTCGGTGCCAGCCAAGGCATTCTACATTGCTATTAACTATATTTTTATTTTTTGTTCGCTTGGCTGGCACCGAATCAGAAAGTTTTATTTTTTACTCTGTGGAGTCGGTTTGATTAAAAAAGTTTTTTGTGTTACAAGATTTTAGTTACATTCTGCCCCGTTACTTACACAAAAAGTCAGCCCGTACACAACAATGATGTCATCTAGGTAACGACTATTTGCCAAAACGAAATTGATATTTTCAGGATTATGAAAAGACTATTGGCTTAATAAAATCGGTTGACAACTGACGACGTTATAATAAAACATACATAAAAAAATAAAAGTATACCTCTTTCTCGAAATAAAACAACTTTTACGGATATCAAACGTGCTATATTTCACGAACTAAGTTGTAATTGTCCGTATTTTTTGGTTTTTAGAGGTTTTTTTTTGGTTTTCCCGGCGTTTCGGCACCTTCTCAGCTGCCGTGGTCACGTGATGACTGTTTATAAGTCTACCCTCGAAAAGTTAATTTATTTTTTCGTTCGGATACGGTTAGACATTTACTATGGCAACAATTATTATTGATTTGATATTTTGATTTAATTATTATTTTAAATCTTTATTATTAGGAAAAGAGAAAAAACTAATAACTACCACAGTAAATGTCTAACCGTATCCGAACGAAAAATAAATTAACTTTTCGCGGGTAGACTTATAAGTAGCCAGTCATCCCGTGACCACGGCAGCTGAAAAGGTGCCGAAACGTCGAGAAAACCTAAAAACCCCTAAAAATACGGACAATTACAACTTAGTTCGTGAAATATAGCGCGTTTGATATCCGTAACAGTTGTTTTTTTTTCAATGAACAGTGCGTACCAAAACATAAGATGTACGTATGTGTACCTCTTTTTTTTGAAGTCAGTTAAAAAGAAGCCTTTGCTTTAACCCATGCCAAATTTCATTCAAAATTTCGCTTTAGTAGTTATTGCGTGAAGTAGTAACAAACATACAAACATCTAAACATTATCATAACTTTCGCATTCATAATATTTTATTTATCTGAGAGGATGGATAAAGTACTACCTGTTTCATACATTTTAGCAAAGTTCAAATAATTTTTGTGTGAAACAGTTACTTCCATGCAAAAAAAAAATCGTATTGATGAGTTCTAGAAATGTTTTAAGGTTTTGGGTAAACGTAAATCCTATCCTATCCTATATTATAAATCCGAAAGTTTCTGAGGATGAATGGATGTTTGTTACTGCTTCATGCAAAAACTACTCAACGGGCTATGACCCACCACGCGGGCCCAATGAGGATTGGTGTGTTTTAACGACTGCAAACGCAGCCGGGATCAACGGCTTAACGTGCCTTCCGAAGCACGGAGGAGCTCAAGATAGTAAATTTTTGGTCACCCATCCCGTGACCGACCATTGCGAAAGTTGATTAACCTCAATAATCGCAGGCCGAGCGCGCGAACCACTGCGCCACGGGCTCCTCACGGTTTCTGGGTATATGTAAACATTATTCACTATCCTACAAAACACAAAGGGCCAAACAAATCTTGCAATTTCTCATCTTACCAAAACCTGCGTATGCCATGCCATACCTTTACAATAGAATGGTGTAGATTTATCAACAAAATAAGCCACAAGGAAGGAAGGAAATGAGAAATACCAGGGAGGCATCAATTCAAAGAGATATTTAAATGTTAAATGTTATCGTCTTATCTTAGGAGGAATGTAAACGGTGGTCGTAAAAGCTGAATTAAATCTTGCACCTCGGATTAATAACTCTTGCGGTGTTTGTTGTGGAAGGATTGTGGTGAGGTACACTTTGACGTTTTTTTTTTCCTTTAGGGACATGGCTGTTCACATGACAGAATGTCTAAATTGTTCGAATGTGTAGGTGTCAAAATGTACATAGTTTAATACTTAAAATCACGTAAATCGGATCAGAAATCTCGGTGTAATCGGTGTACATACATACATAAAAAACACACTGCAAACGAATTTAGAACCTCCTATTTTTTGGAAGTCGGTTAAAAGTTCACATTGTGTTTATGTTTCATTTTTTGAACCACGAACGAGTAGGTACACTGTTGTGAGCTTACAATTAGGACAAATAAGGATCATTCTTCATTGTCAAAACGTTTGTTAATGTATTTTGTTTCTTTAGAAATTGGGAAAATACAAGTAAAAATTGGTTGGTGGTAGGACTTGTTTTGAGTCCGCCTGCCGCCCGCAAGGTTTAAATAAGATATCTTATCTAAATCTGTTACATACATAATATGTTTATGTGGTGGTCGTGGGCCAATCGTTGAATTTTAACCGCCTCTGTGGTCTAGTGGTACAACCACCGGTATGAGACCCAGGGGTCCCGGGTTCGATTCCCAGGGGGGGTACATATTGTATTCAGTTTGGTTGGTGGAAGGACTCATTGTAAGTCCGCCTGGCTAGCTACCACCATCTTGTCTAAGTCTGACGCCATAATAGCATTGTTGTGTTCCGGCAGTTCGAGACAAGATAGCCAGTTCTCAGTGATTGAGTATTCCGGGAGAGACTCGCTTCCATCTTCAGCCTTATCAATACTTAACATCAGGTATGATGAAGGCTAAGAGACCCTACGTCGTTCATAAAAAAAAATTGGTCCGACCGAGACCTGCCTGGGCACATCATGATGTGTCATATCGTGATTTGGCCCATTGTTTCATGATGTGCCCAATATAAAGTTGGGCAGATCAATGAGAGCAACCTATTTGTCGATTTGCCCTACCACTTGACCACATCGTGATATGGCTGGGCGCATCGAGATACTATTTCATAATCTGTGGTATGGTTGGGCGCATCACAATGAAATTCCAATATGGCGCCGGTTGCACTCTGTCAGCTGATTATAAGAAAGATGGCGGCGTCACAACATCTGTTTATTTTAATGCTACTAAAATTTTATTTAATGTTTTATAACACCTTTACGCAAGTAATGTTTTAAATTTAAAGATTTTTAAAGGAATTCTAATTTATACAATTTATTTGGTCAAACGTTAAACTATGACGATATGGCGGGTTTATAGCAGTCAAACCAAGAAATGCCGGCGTATCGTGATATGCCCAGGCAGATCTCAATCGGCCCAGTTAAACGATCGGCCGACGACTTATATCCTTACGCCAAAAATCCCGTGCAATCCGGTAGAATATCGCCACATCTCATGACAGGTTGAATGATATTGAATTTGAATATAAAACTGCAAAACTATAGTTCATTTAATGACAGCCCCCGACGGATAATTACGTCGGGAGTAAATACCCCCGACTTAACTATCCGTCGTCGTTTATAGGATCAAGTTAATTTATCCTTTTTCATTTAGGTTTTAACCGTCGTGGGTTGTTTCATAATATTTTTTTTTTTAATGTAAGTATCCTGTTGATAGACTTTTACTATTTGCACTGGAATTCTAGCAATATTTTTTGGTATTTCTTTTGCTCCCAGCTCAATATAGTATGGTAAAAATTATAAATTAATAAATCTTCTTATTTCCAGGTAAGCATCAGCGGTGTTCCGAAATGAGGTAATTATAGTTAGTAACACAATAAAATCACTCGTTCACCCAAATTTGATAAGAAGATTAATCTTTGAGAACCACTGAGTTTAGAACAATGATTCGAATTATATAAATGAGTTTTTTATTGCCACCATATTTAACATCGGGGATATTAAATGGAAGTGTATTGGGCGATACGGCTATATTACGGCTATATTTGTATAAATGGATACAGAATCATTGAAAAGATTTGTTGTGTTCCGTTGTAATATCAATTTGGTTGTGTTTCAACACAATCACCTATATTTTAATGTAAGGTTTTGGTTTTGATCGATACGAAGAGTAACAAAACAACTTTTGCTGATTGCACTGTGTTTACCCGAAACATAGATTTGGTACTATATTTTTGGGTTTTCCAGGGTTTTAGGTTGACTGTCAACCCATGACCAAGGCAGCTGAAAAGGTGCCGAAACGTCTGGAAACCAAAAAAATCCATACACACAACTCTGAACTTACGGTTCTACAGCTAGCATTTTATAATAAGATCAGTATATTAGCAAGAGGCAACCCTGGGCCGCCAGAGCCGTTAACCCTACACTAATTGAATTTTGAGGTCGTTTTGATTTATCGTTTTTGTTATTGTAATGGTACCAGTGCGGCGGGAGGGTTTCGATTGTGTGTACTCGCCTTTATATTTTATTGTGAAATCTGTTGTGCTTCATTTTCAATGTGAAATAGTAATGTAAGAATTGGGCGTGTTGAAAAGAGGCTCAGTGCTTTATTTTCAATACAAAATACTATACTCGTACATAGTACAATAATGTAAGAATTGAGTGTTGAAAAGGAGTTTGGTGGCGCGGCAGTTAAGCAACTTTCGCAATGGTCTGTCACAGGATGGGTGACCAAAATGTTATACCACGAGCTCTTCCGTGCGTCAGTTCCGTGTGCATAATGAGTAGCAGTCTTTAACAGCCACCAATCATTGGGCCATACCTACGTTGGCCCACGTGGTGGGTCATGGACCAATCTTCTTAACCATTAGAAAGGTCCGTGCAGTAGCATGAACATTTAAATTACTGAAGACAACAGAGAATTCAAAAAGCTCCGTTACGTAATTGTAGCCTTCAAAAATTTCAAAATGTAAGTCATTGAGACATAATTATTTTACGTTAAAAAGCCCAAAGTATTACCAGAGAATTGACACAAATAAAAGACTAAGGGCCGGTTAAACCATTAACTCATAAGTTCTGGATAGCATATGTGGCAGATAATTTGTCAAATTTTTCATATTACAACTGTCAAATGATCTACTCTACCATATTGGTCGATGGTAAAACCAGCCCTTAATAATGTTTGTATCGGTCGGTAGTGAAACCGGCCCTTAATAATGTTTGTATCGGTCGGTAGGGAAAACGGCCCTTAACACGTTCAGCACGAAGGCAAGTCCGAGAAGTATTTACAAGTCTGTAACTATTTGTATAAAATCGCATATCTTAAAAAATATCCCACATTTTTATACCCCAAATACACCGAACGATTAGCCAGGGACAGGCTACAAAGTCCGCAAACAAAATGTTCCGCACGGTGTATATTCACAGATACACTGGCCTGTGAAGTTGACTACTGCTATATATTCACATAGGGCGTGTATAACACTATAAACACGTGGCGCTGAATGTGTTAATAATATTTATATTGGTCGGTAGTGAAACCGGCCCTTAATAATGTTTATACCAGTCGGTAGTTAAACCGGCCCATAATAATGTTTATATCGGTCGGCAGTGAAATCGGCCCTTAATAATATTTATATCGGTCGCTAGTGAAACCGGTCCTTAATAATGTTTATATCGGTCGGTAGTGAAACCGACCCATAATAAAGTTTATATCGGTCGGTAGTGAAAACAGCCCTTAATAATATTTATATTGGTCGGTAGTGAAACCGGCCCTTAATAATGTTTATACCAGTCAGTAGTTAAACCGGCCCTTAATAATGTGTGTATCGGTTGGTAGTGAAACCGGCCCATAATAAAGTTTATATTGGTCGGTAGTGAAACCGGCCCTTAATAATGTTTGTATCGGTCGGTAGTGAAATCGGCCCTTAATAATGTTTGTATCGATCGGTAGTGAAACCGGCCCTTAATAATGTTTGTATCGGTCAGTAGTGAAACCGGCCCATAATAAAGTTTATATCGGTCGGTAGTGAAACCGGCCCATAATAAAGTTTATATCGGTCGGTAGTGAAACCGGCCCTTAATAATGTTTGTATCGGTCGGTAGTGAAACCGGCCCATAATAAAGTTTATATCGGTCGGTAGTGAAACCGGCGCATAATAAAGTTTATATCGGTCGGTAGTAAAACCGGCCCTTTATAATGTTTGTATCGGTCGGTAGTGAAACCGGCCCATAATAATGTTTGTATCGGTCGGTAGTGAAACCGGCCCTTAATAATGTGTGTATCGGTTGGAAGTGAAACCGGCCCATAATAAAGTTTATATCGGTCGCTAGTGAAACCAGGCTTTAATAATGTTTGTATCGGTCGGTAGTGAAACCGGCCCTTAATAATGTTTTAACCTAAACTCGGAAGGCTTCGGAAAACGAGATGCAATAGATATTTCATTAATGGCGACCGCGTCTGCGGTCGCGTCGCTGCTTTCAGAGTTGATTTTGAAGTACGGAAATCTCGAAAAAAAACATTCAAAAGAGATGAGCACTTAATTATTCAAGCACGCACTTGGCCACTATGGATTATTGTGGCCTTTTCAATTTGTACAAGTCTTAAACCAACACAATTAGGTTATTAAGTTAAAAGCACATAAGCTTAGTTGGGCTTGGCGGCTTATTTCAATCAAATTACGTAAAAAAGGTGTGTGTGCATTTCAAATGTTAATGCATTAGACATTAAGCCTGTTTTTTTTTTGTAAAAAGCGAACTAGTTATTTCACTGTTTTTTTATGGAAACCGTATTCGCTCCTTTTAACGGTTAGTTATTGGTGTTAAAAATAATTAACTAACGTAAGAATAATGGGACACAGTACCTAGGTACTTGTTATTTAAGACATAAGTTATGACTTCTTTTTTCATTATTTAAGTAAGAAGTACGATTAACAAATAGGGGGTTACATGGGTTTTCAGAACTATGTTTTTTTTTTCAATTTACTTTGAACTTTAAGGTGTTAGCCGTTGAGTTTGGGATTAATGAGGAATTTTATGTAATTTTTTCTTTACAGTAGTTCCCGTTGGCTCTCTAAATAATCACTTCTTTTCACTTAGTACAGCTGGCAACCCGAATTCAAATAATAATAATAATACGTTAATACTAAGAGCAAATTTATCAATACAGTGTGACACAAAAGAGTAGAATGGGTGGCGCCATTAGTCTTTAACTAGCAACCATCTAGCAAATTCATGATGTATTTCCATTTCATATTACAAAAAAAAAACTATATACAGTGGTGGTCGCATAATTAACGTCACTAGCCGATTTTCATACGATCGAAGTAACTTTGGAGGCTTGGTTCTCTGCCAAGGATTGACCGCGATCTAATGTTGGTCATCTAGGGAGTGAATAGAAGAGATCCAGATTGCTATACATACCCAATTGATATGATAGTAATTGTTATCGAGAATTTTAAAATGTCAATAAATAAATCTATTCGTAATCGAGAGTAACAAAAACGGTCTCAGTCTTTGTTATAATAAATACCAACATAATTTCTTTTCATTTCTTTTCGAATCATCTGTTGAATAGGTTTCAATTTGCAGCGAGAGAAAGGAGAATTGGTTGGTGTATTTTTTTTGCTTTTGTATGATTTTGAAGTGTAAATGGTTTGAAGATTAAAATTTGTTTGAGGTGTTGATCTTAAAAAGTAATCTCAGCAGCAAAATAGAAGGGAAAAGCGGGACTAGGGGGCCTACCGGTATCTTTTTGCGCAGTATTGTATCAATCTTACTATGCTATTTCTTACTACGAATCATATAACGTAAGCTTGTTTTTTGACGGAAGTTTTGTGATGTCTTCGCCCAATCATCACCTAAAAAAAAACACAAAATAGAACTTAGTACAAGGACGCTCGAGCAAAGCACACGTAGACAGCTCTCACCAACACGGAATCTCAGCTACATTCAAAACAATTCAAGCGCGAGTGGCGCGCGACGCAGTATACTAACCACATGTTCAAATACGCCTAGAGTGCGTGTGTATGTATGTATATTCATTGAGTGTGAAAGAGACAAAGGGATATTTCGAAAACTATTTTCCTTTGCTAAACTCGTAATAAGCGCACTCAACATATCTGTCGGTGGTAAAACCGGAATTTATTATCTTTTCTGACTTATAAATCCGCGAGCATCTTGGAACTATTATGCTATTTTTGTTCAAAATTTCATTATAATACTTCTGTAGGAGTAGAAGACTAACAATATTTTTGAAGTCAGGGACCTCACAATTAGATTTTTTTTTCAAAATTAATCCGTAATTATCACCCCGCCGCCATCCTCAAACTTTATCTGATTTTTTTATTCTACATCCATCTTGCATACCTATACGTCTAGAAACCATTTTCATTTTCAGTCACCTTACAAACTGTACTCATTATTTTATGCAGAAATAAATTGAACCTTAGAAATAATCAAACTTGTGCATCACACGTTGACCACATTTTGTATTTTTACTTATGTCAGAGTTGACATTTGACAGCCCTAACGTGACGCCTGAGTTTAGTGTGTGTCTCTATTTTGTGTCCAAAGTGTGTAGTGTGTCAAATGTGGCAACTTAAACAAAAACAAAACGCAAACAAAACATTCTTATGACATGATGATTACTAATGTCCCGGCTAAACGTACCGTCTTACCTGAGAGAGAGCATGCCTGCACAAATGGTTTGCGCAGGTAACAAGTAGCGGATTGTCCCTCCCGGCTACAAGCTCCATCTTGACAGCGTAAATCGGTTTGTGCAGGCATGGTTTCAGGTAAGACGGAGCCTGTTGCAGGGCCTTTTTTACGTTCTCCTAACTTCTTTTTATGTTCTTTGGGTAGAACTCGATGAGCTGCCAGTTTTTTTTTTAAAGGATGAAGGTCCTTAGTGTGGAAGGTCCTGAAGGATGAGGAGCCTTAAGGCGTAAATTGAATTGACAACCTGTTTGGCGCTGTGGTACTATAACCGCCTTCCGCGCCAGAGGTCCCGGGTTCGATCAGCGGACAAAACAAATATTTGTGTGCATCAACATGTCTATTTTGTCTTGGTCTCGGTATTCCATATGTATATTATGTATGTATTTACAAAAAAATATATAAGTAAGTATGTTTATCCGTTATCTAGTATCCATAACACAAGTTCTTCATGAATAATTAATTACTCCAATTTAACCAAAGTAACCCAAAGTAAGCACTGCAGGCTTGTGTTATAGGATACTAGGGTCACGGATATAAATACATATAAAAGTATTTATGTTTAGAAATATAAACTTCCATGGGTTAGGTACAAGTGCTCGTATTCATCATACAAACATTGCCCCTACCGGGATTCGAACCCAGGACCTCAGAGTAGGCGACACCTTGAAACGTTCGTCAATTGGTGTGGAAAAAATACTGAGAAGAAATTGGGTATCTAGTGGGATTTGATGATACCTCGCATTGTCAATATACGCCATTTGAATTCAATTCATCATCGGATAGTGATAAAGAAAATAAAAAATGAAGTGTACCTATTATAGTGTTTATATAATTATCGGTGACAATGCAATTAAGTGTACCTACGGAGACAAAATCGCTTGGGTCGTTAGTAGTATTTATTTGTCATGCCTTAGTTTTAATCAAAGACTTCATAATAGTTCATTCTAACTAAACGAATCACAAATATATCAACGCCATAAAATCTATTAAAATCAGTAATAAACATATTACTATTATCCTCCCAACCATAATAAATCACTTAGACAATTAAACACAAACCAAACACATGATAAATCAGAATTGTCATTTTCCCTTTTGAACGCTAACTTGTTTACACAAAGTCTAATTTTGAATGCGGATAAAGTACAAAAGGTGTTTTCACAGCGTCATTAAGCCTTGTTCAGATCACAGCATAAAGAAACATACAGTATTTTATCTTCCTACAAAAGGTCTGTTCGCGAGTTATACCCGAGTCGCGCCTCGTGTCGGTGAGAGCTCGGCAAGCGTACCTATCAGTCTCGAATGCGCCGTGGTGAAGAACGCACGCTGTGAAAGTTTTGGCTAATCTACACTGTTATAAAAATGTGAGCAATTTTAATGATTTTCTTACAAAATACCTTTTTTCGTAGAGGGATTATTATAGTAAATCCTGACCGATATTTATTCAATTTGTTACCTTTCAAAAGCTAGAATGTTCAACATTTCAACTGTGTGTTCATTCATTTTGTAATTTGTTTTGTTTTAATTATATTTTTAATTTACTACTTACTTAAAAAATTCATACAATAATAACCAAAATTTACAAAAAGTAAAAACAATCCTATCACAAAAAATAAAAAACACCGTCAAAATGTTGAACATTCTTACTTTTGGATGGTACCAAATTGAAAAAAAATCGGTTAATATTAACTATAACAATCTCTCTACGAAAACGGGTATTATGTATGAAAATCATTGAGTAATCGCTCGCAGACTTACTTTGATGTGTGCTTATTGCGTACCGTGTATTATTGTAGCCACAATAATAACAAATAACTTTCATCAAGAAAAAGGCTAAGACAACTTACTGTATGTTCCTATCTTTATATTGTGTACAGATCTATTCGAGTCTGGGACAGGTGTGCGAGCGCCTGTGACAAATTACACGACCCGCGAAAGAAATAACGGGCTTTGATATAATTATAACAGAGGAATGATTTTTGAGACACTCTTTTCAAACAAATGTCTGTCTGAAATGTTTTCGAATACCTACGCTTTTTTGTGGGTGTGAATATCCATTTTACTTTTGTCATAATCGTTTGATACAAATACAAATACAAATATCTTTATTGTGAAATGTAGGTATACAAAATGTAGTTGTTAGGTTAGTTTATCAGTGTCTCATTACATTTCTACCTTTTACAAGGTATACTATATTGCAGTACAGTGAACGTTTTTTAATTTATATACAATTAAATAAGTATATAAAGTCAAAAATATTAAATATCACAATTGATTAATCATAATGTCATGATTAAGTACATTATTGCAGTAGGTATAAATAATCAACAATAAAATTTCAGATTTAATAGAATTTTAGTTATCAATGTCCAAATAATGTCAAGATTATGATTATATTATGAATACGTAATTATAGTTTTTTATTTATTTTTATTGTGCCATAATAATATGTTGATGAAGAATTGAATATAATAGAATCAATTATTATAATCTTATATCCATTTATTTTAAGGGAATGTCAGTGAGGAAGTCTACTATTGTGTAGTATGCTTTGTCAATTAGCAGCTTCATAAGGCTTTTCTTGAAGCGATTTATTGGTAAGACTGATATCACTTTTTCAGTATCGTTATTTCAGAAAATCACTTGGAAGCGTTTAAGCCTTTCGAAATAGTATCGCTTTATTTTAAGCCTTTGACTTCGTTTTCGGAAAACGCTACTGATTATAAATGCAAAACTGTCCGACACCCTTTTACGCATTAACCACTGAACAATTTTGATACATTTTGGGATAGATAGTAAACTAATGGACTTTGTAAAAGGACAGCCTATTTGTTGCGAACACTTCGAGAGATTGCGAGATGTAACCGGCACCCCGACTGCCTAACGGTGCTAGTGCTATCGCTATAGCTACCAATTTTTCCTACCCCCTACAAAGGCTCTCGCTAACGCTATCACTTTCATACAAAAAATGCAATAGTGAATACAATAGATAAATAGAAATATGTAGGAATTAGACTAAAACTCTATCGTTGAAGAGTTTTATGAGAGTTTGAAGTTTGATAGCTATAGCGATAGCACAAGCTATAGCGTTAGGCGGTCTGGGTGCGGATCCCACGTGATAGAAGTCGTGGGCGGAATACTAGTCCTATTTACTACTAATACTATTAATGTGCAAGTTTGAATGTACAGATTTTGTAATCACACAAAAACGGCAGAATGAACAGCCCCCTGATTATGTAACTTGTTTCTATCAACGTTTGATTAAAAGTGCATCCATATTGCTGCTTTAGTATAAATCAATGTGACAACTAACTTACTAAAACAGCAATGTAACTGCACTTTTAATCAAAATCTGTTAGCAACAGAGTTAGATAATCAATAGCTGGTTTAGATGATACCAGCAGCCGCCTACTGTTTCACCCGCATAGTTCCCATTCCCGTGGGAATATCGGGATTGTAAGTATCTTATATTTTTTAATCCAGGCTGTCTTATCGGTCTGCCAAATTTGATCCAATTCGGTTGAGTAGTTTTGGCGTAAAATAGTAACACACAAACAAACTAAAATACTTTCACATTTATGATACATTTTAAATAGAAAAATATTGGAAAAAAATCAACTCGGCCACAAGTGAATTCTTACTTTCGTATTTAAGTATAATAGAAGTAGGATTTCCAAGGCAACTATTGATATTTCCACAGAAGATTAAATTTCTAATAAGTAAGATGTGAAAGTTTGGACGTTTGTGTGATAATGATAATATTACTTTTATTTCTCCACAATAATTACAATGGTAACCTTTTTGGATGGACTGTATACAATAGCTATATTGTGTTAAATTAAATATTGTGGAGACTGGTGCCCGTACTAAGGTAAAAAACCTGTCTTTACAGGTCACCAGCAGGGCCCTGTTTCATATAGATTACAATTGTCAGCAACAGGTGACAGGTGACAATTTGACGATTGTACGGTTCATAAAACATTGGTGCTATATGAAACCCGACATAATAGTCAAATTATCGCGACAATTATACAATTTAACGTTTCATAAAACATTTGGTCTGACTTATCTGTAATCGGAAAATCTGACATATTTGTCAAATTGTCGCACATTTTTGATAGGCATTCTTGGTCTATGTCAGGATGAGGAGTGACAATTATTTTTCTTTTATAAATTCTTACATGATCAAAAGAGTTCGTAATAGGATTTTGAAAAAGAGAACTTATAATGTATGATTGCTTTTTATAGAAAACCTATCTTCTGCAATTATGACAAAGGTCAAAATTGCGTAGATCAATGACAAAGAAAGTATGTTCGAAGATAGTTGACAAATTGTCTACTTGTCAAGCTTTATGAAACAGGGCCCAGGCCTCCATTACCCGGATTCACTGTGGTGTTTTAATATTATATACAAATGCATACCTTAGAGTACATTGCTTAGTGCGTAGAAAAACTATTTTGTACTTAGCTTACTGTTCTATCATTCAAGCAAGCAGCTAAATTATCAAAAATTGGCTGCAAATGACATGATCGACCTTTGTAATTTTTATACCGACCGATTTGAGTCCCTAGGTAAGAAATGCAGATGTAGTTGTATGATTGACAGCAATCATTTAAGCCATAATCAGTCACTAAGCCAGGCTGCTCCGGAGGTTTGTTTGCCTGCCAGCCCTTCAGGGCTGCTAGGTAAACAGGCCTCCTTGACCTTGAGTGGTGCGCGGTCGGAGATGTTGGAGACTTCAGTCTCTAATATTTCTGATTGTGTATTACTCAATAATTTAAATGAATCCCCTTCTAAAAAAAGGATGACTAAAACAATTATTTTCTGTGATGAGATTGGAAAAAACTTAGGCCAATTGTTCCAGAAACAATGTAAGGAAAATGTTATTAACTATTGTATGCCTGGATGTACTATAAATAGTATAATGAAATCAATAGTTAAGAAGTCGTATGATGACCATACAAATTTGGTAATTTTGATTGGGGATAGGGGTGATATTAATAAAAACCAATTAATATCATACTATAACTCAATATGCTCCTTAAATGTTAGGAAAGTAGTTATGTTTACATTTCCCTATAGTCAAGGTTTCTCTCAATTGGAAAATAAAGTAAGATACAATTTAAATTTAACGTTAAGTACAATAGCTTATCATAATAGTAAACAACTACATTTGATTGACATAAATACATTGTTTAAGGATTTAAACTTGACCAAGGATAAATATTATCTGCCTATTTATTTTATGAGACAAATAGCGCTTTCGCTATCTTTTTATTTTAAACAATTAGCCAATAATCTGGCTAGTAGAACCTCTGCTTTTATTGAGCAGTTAAATTCAGACTTTTCTAATACAACCTTGGAATCTTTTCCAAGTAATTTGATTCTATTGAATCCCAATACTGACTTGGTTAATTTAAATTACCATTAGAGACAACAGAGGCGCCCTCTAGCCCAGTGTTGACAACAGGAAAGCCTAATTGTTTAAGAGTTGTACACCAAAATATACAAGGCTTTTCTGATAAAGATCTAGAAGTTAGTTTATTTATAAACTGTGAAAATGTTGATGTGTTGTGTATCACTGAGCATTGGTTAAAATGTCACGAATTAATTTTAAATATCGATAATTATAGTATTGTAAGTTCATTTAGTAGGCAATCTGTTATTAGAGGAGGGTCTCTTATAATTTTACATAATAATTTTCAATACAAAGAGCGCAAAGATATAATATCCCTCTCAATTGAACGAATAATTGAATTGTCTTGTGTGGAACTAGACCAAATAATTGTAATATGTGTTTATAGACCCCCTCAGAGTAATTACCTAGAGTTTGAGTCCACTATGGAGGAAGTTTTAAGAATAACTAGTAAAAGTAATAAAAAGGTTGTCATATGTGGGGATTTTAATGTTGACATTTTAGACCCAAAGTTGTCAAAGCTCTCAAGCAGATTTTTAAATTTATTTAAATCGTATAATTTATCACATACCTTTAATGAGCCTACACGAATAACACCCACATCTGCCACCTGCTTAGACAACATTTTTTCAAACTGTGTAGTCACTGAAAAATCTATAATAAATGTTATTAAATCTGACCATAGTGGACAACTAGCCTCTATAGAGCACCATCATGTCTGTCCTAAGCGGAAAATTGTATGTAGGCCAATAACTAAAAAGGGCATAGATGTATTTAGAAACAATGTGATTAATAAAATTGAGTCTTTACCAGTTCCCATTATGGAATCTAATTACCTTTATAATGATTTATTTCATGTGGTTGAAGGCGAATTTAGTAAAACGTTTAAGAAAAAAGTGATCAATGGTAATTCGGATAAAGTAAAGTTTAGTGATTGGGCCACACCGGGAATTTATACAAGTAGAAGGAAACTATATGACCTTTATGCGTCAAAGCATACTTCCTGTGACCCAAATTTTATTGAATATGTCAGGAAGTATTCTCAAATGTTTAGAAATGTATGTGTAGCTGCTAAGGCGATGTTCTTTTCAAATAAAATAAAATTAGCGGATAATAAAATAAAGGCTACTTGGAATATTATTAACCAAATAACTGGGAAAACTAAACATATTGTAAACTCCTTCTCCCTTAAAGTAGATAATAAATTAATTGAATCTGACGTTGAGGTTGCCCGTGTTTTTGAAGATTTCTTCTCTCGAGTACCCTTAGAAACTACCAGTAATTTAAATTCCTGTCCAAACGTTGCTGCTGCCCTCTTAGAGTCATGTGTTGATAAGTGTTATAAAGTTTTCAATTTTAAGCATATTAATAGTGAAGACATTTTAAAAGCTTTCAAGTCTATAAATATTAAAAAGACTGAAGATTTATGGGGCATATCAACCAGCGTTATTAAATCTATAATTGAAATAATAGCTCCATATTTAGCTTTCATTTTTTATCAATGCATAGATGAAGGTACTTTTCCCGATTTAATGAAATATAGTAAGCTTATTCCTCTTTTTAAATCAGGTGACAAAAGTGACCCCACAAATTTTAGGCCGATATCAGTCTTACCGGCACTTAGTAAAATTTTTGAAAAAATTATATACTCTCAATTATTAGACTATTTAACAGTAAATCAAATCCTTCATAATAATCAGTTCGGCTTTTCTAAAGGTAAAAATACTACAGATGCTGGAATAGCACTCCTCAAACATATTTTTGAGGCTTGGGAGGGCAAGCAAGACGTAATTGGTATATTTTGTGACCTGTCTAAAGCTTTCGATTGCGTTGATCACGTTACACTTTTAAAGAAGCTAGAACATTATGGTGTCTCACAATAGGTATCAAAAAGTAATTGTAAATAATACTGCTTCTACTGGAGCCCCCATTATTATGGGCGTGCCCCAAGGTTCAATATTGGGCCCTCTGCTGTTCTTAATATATATTAACGATCTCCCTAACTACGCGAGTAATTTATGTGAGACAGTACTATTTGCAGATGATACATCTTTAATTTTTAAAATTGATAGAGGAAACAATTGTTCTGACGAAGTAAATAGTGCTCTCTCTCAAGTCGCACACTGGTTCAACAGTAATAATTTGTCTCTTAACCCTACCAAAACGAAATTTGTTAAATTCACATTACCTAATGTAGGGCAGGTCGACATGCACATCAATTTGAATGGGGATGTAGTAGAGTTAGTTGAGAGTACTAAATTTCTTGGTATTACATTAGATTCAAAACTACAATGGGATCCACATATTGAAACCTTGTCGAGTAGACTTAGTTCTGCGGCTTTCGCAATAAGGAAAATAAGGCTCCTAACTGATATTGAAACGGCAAGACTAGTTTACTTTAGTTATTTTCATAGTGTAATGTCCTATGGCCTGTTGTTGTGGGGCTCAGCAGCCAATATAGAAAATGTTTTTATACTTCAAAAAAGAGCTGTGCGCGCCATTTACAACCTTCGACAGAGAGATTCTCTTAAAGAATTGTTTAAAGAGATTAATATACTAACTTTGGCGGGACAATACATTTATGATAATATAGTATATGTAAGGAAACATCACGATTTATTTATTAAGCATAGCGATGTTCATAATTTTAATACTAGAAACAAGAATAAGCTTGCCGTTCCAAGATTTCGACTTGAAAAATGCAGTCGCTCGTTTTTGGGGAAAGGCATAGCCTTTTTTAATAAAGTTCCACAACAAGTGATTGAGCTGCCTTTGCATAAATTTAAAATACATGTTAAAAAAACGCTCTTAAGCAAAGGTTATTACAAGGTAGAAGATTATTTGAAAGACAAAAATGCATGGAAGTGATACTAACATAAAACATGACTATTGTAATTGTATAAAAGGAAAATATTCTAATAACTGAGTATAAGAAAATTTTCCTCTTATATTAAATATGTTTCAAGATTGTAGATTTGTGTTTGGCAACGACATGTTCCTTTGTAAATGTTGTTGCTTTTGTTAAAGCTGATAAGTTTCTTGCGGCCGTTCTTCTTATCAGTTAAAAGATGTCCTGAATGGCTGGTAGGAAAAAAAAAATTGGTCGATTCGAAAGCACTTATCTATAAGTCTATTTGAATAAAAATCTTTGACTTTGACTTTGACTTTGACATACTGATCGCTATAATCGTTATTTTACTTAGGTGACTTATTGAAATATAATATACGTACTTGACATTATTTATTACTTAATATTATTGTTATTGTTAACATTAGTATAGGTGTAAATATAATAACTGGATATAAAGTTTCACTAGGTTTTAAAGTAATAGCACAGAATATATATTAGTACCTTACGGTACAGAAATTTCACTCCCGAGTTTAGGTATGATAAACGTAAGCGTCGGGTCACCGGACTAGTCTCAATAGGCTGGCACTCAGTTGACTAGTTATTGTACTATGAACGCTATACGCAATGCAAAACGTTGAAATTAAGTTGATTTCCAGAATAGTAGGTAAATATCACGGGGATTTTGCGCCGCTTGTATGGAAGTGAGAGGCCTAAATCGCCTAGTCATAGTTATAGTTGGAAATTAGAAATTGGTTTTTATATTAGTTACCTTTACCTTTATTTAAATTAGTGTATGTAGGATATAATAGGGTAAGTGTACAATGTCGCAACAACAAATTTAGCACCTAAACCATATCCCTTCCATGAGTACCTACTTAGTGCTTTGTACATGCCAACAGCTCATCGGATTACCTTGTCAACTTTAATTGTTGTCACGCGATGACGGCGGAACGGATATGGATAAAATTTTGTTCCGATATTCCCACGGGAACGGAAACCCTACGAGTAAAACCGTAAGCTGCTACTGGTCACATAAATCATCTCGTGTGTACCACACACACAACTGAGGACAAAAGTTGCACAGGAATTTCGTGACAATACAAAGAGTCAACTCCCAACAAAATTCGGAAGGAATGCAATTAGCGCCATGGTAATTAGTCGTGTTTATTATTGCCAACTTTGTTTCTATAAGCTTAAAAGTTAGGGGCACGATCCAATAAAGGAGAGAAAGCGATTTATGTACGTCACTTTTGGAAAGAAACTCCTTGAGTTTCCCTGCAGAATTGGCTTAAAAAGTCATAAGACAAAAGCATAGAAATTATATGTTCGATCGCTACTCTCAACACTGTGTCCAGAGGCATAAATACCGAGGCGGATGAAATACTTAAAAACAATTTGTTCTAATAAAGTTCGTCTTAATTTATCTTGGATGGACGTTCTTCGAAAGAACAGTAAGAATGTATAATGTTTCTTTGCCGATCTGAAAAGAGGAACTGCTTATCGTTTACTACTGACCGCGAATTTGTCGCATGTTTTTATAGTATTTTTATATACATTTGGCACGCCGTTCATTTATTTTAAACTTACTGTTTTAGTACTTGCCTTAAAGTTCGGTTATCCTGTGACAGCCTGTGCTATTGTTACAAGCCAGCCAATTTATAGTCTGTTCTACGAGACTAGCTAGTATTGAGAGAATTCGCTCGCTAATTATTAGGTAAAGATAAGTTGCATTCTTTATGCGTTTTGATTTCAGACAAACATAGTTCAGTACTAGCTCGTTTCGGTAAAATGACTTAGTTAATTAAACCTTAAACTGTGAGATAGATACTTTTAATTTACATGACATCGATTTTAGACTATGTTTTTCAACCAAATGTTCTTTGATATACTGATTTATCAGCAAAGTATTAAACAATTAGACGTTTCTGACATTAAAGTATAAGAATCTCATAACTCAACAGTTGACAATCAACCACTAATCGCTCCGCCTATCACCAAACCCACAGCGTTACCGCCTCCAGCCAAGCGCACGGAATACTTACCGACATTTGTTAATGACTGAACTCCAAGTTGGAAAGGTTTAAAACTGGCAACTTGGGTTTGCGCGCCGTGCCAGAGATAATTTCGAAACCTTTCACTCATTGGGCACATATTGAATTTGTGGCGCTACGCTCCTTTGTTTTCCTTTGGTTACATAGTATTCATATATCCATCATCATCATTATCTCAGCCACATGACACACACTGCTAAATAAAGGCCTTCTACAAGGATCTCCACGACGATCGGTCCTGCGCTGCCCGCATCCAGCAGCTTCCCGCGACCGCGCACTAGGTGTTCGGTCCACCTTGTCGGGGGCGTCACACGAGTGTCGTCCAGTACGTGGTCGCCATTCCAGCTAGCACAAATAACTTTCGAGTAAGTATCTAGGAAGTAGTAAAAAAATGTATGGCATATTGAGCAGAGTTACTAGCGGTCGTAAACGGAACTACATTTTTCTATACATTTTGGACATTACGTGCTCGATACTATGTATTTCGATAGTGTTTCGTGCTTGGCCTACAGAACCTTTTCACCCCAACGTCCGTCGGTCTTCTCACGAAGTGTCCCGCCCACTGCCACTTCAGCTTGTACTATTAAGTATTCTGTGCTTCAGCTGAGCAATCTTTGAGTTCATATCAACCAATTCTTACGGCGTAGTGCATAGCATCTATAGTCTATTTGGAAGCTCTTGGCACGCGTGGTGATAAAAACTAGGAATGTTGCTCTCTCCCTTGAATCAAAAAATAATAACTGTTACAACGTAAAGAAGCGACACTCACCTCATCCTTTAATTTGCTATTTTCGATGTTTTTAGGACAAACTTTGATGAAAGGAAATAAAAACAATCGTAAAGAGCATTAACATTTCCCGCGGACCGCATTGCGGGCGGAAGACTAGTAACAAAATGTCAAAGTTAGGATATTCACTTATGTATGTTTTGGTTGGTGGTAGGATTTGTTGTATGTCCGCCTAACTAGCTACCACCATCTTATCTAAGTCTGACGCCATAACAACTCTTCAGCCTTATCAATACTTAACATCAGATATGATGAAATCTAAGAGTCTCCCCGTTGTTCATAAAAGAAAAAAAACAGTTGGACATTAATGGCCAGTTTCTAACACACCTTCGTTTTGCCGATGATATTCTTATGGCTGCGACCTTGGAGGACCGCCGAACGTCTCCGTAGTGCTTCCTAAAGAGTGGGTCTTAGGATGAACATGTATGAGACGAAAATCGTGTCAAATTCCCATGTTGTACCCACTCCAGTTGATGTTGGGAACACTAATCTCGAAGTTGTTGACCACTACTTTTACCTTGGACAGACAGTCTAGTTAGGTAACTCCAACTTTGAGAAAGAGATTTCTCGTCGAATCCAACTTGAATAGGCAGCATTCGGGAAGATCTGTAAAATCTTCACGTCCTACTTACCTCAGTGTCTCAAGAGGAAAAATTTATTACAAGTGTGTGTTGTCAGTGTTGACTTATGGCAGTGGAAACGTGGTTGCTAACAGGGGTCTGATAAGAAGGCTCGAGGTCACACAGCGTGCATTGGAGAGAGCTATGCTCGGGGTTTCCCTACGCATCGAATCAGGAATGAGGAGATCCGTAAGAGAACTAAAGTAACCGACATCGCTCGAAGGATTGCTCAGCTGAAGTGGCAGTGGGCGGGACACATAGTGAGAAGAACCGATGGCCGTTATGGACGCAATATAATTAAAAGGGCGTAATGATTCTGGAATGGCGACCGCGCACCGGACGACGCTCCGTGGGTAGGACCGTGGTGGGTGGGATGGACCGACGATCTGGTAAAGGAATCCGCTGGATGCGGGCACCACAGGATCGATCGTCGTGGAGATCCAACAGTGGGTATTATCAGGCTGAGACGACATCGACGAAAAACAGATAACGAAAAAACTTTCATGAAATTCGGCACACGTATAGCTGGACTAAATCATAGTATTGATTTATGCCCGTCAAATGTTCCCTTAGAATCCTAAAACCTCGCGAAGTCGCAGACAAGACCTAGTATGTGATAATTCAATATCCTCTTACAACAGTAATGTTTAACATACCAAAATTCTTCGCTCCGACCTCGGAACATTACCCTGACTTACATAATAGATACAGCCTTTGCACAATAATCTCTCTTAACAAGAAGTACCGCACATATTTCGCTTAAAGCACACAGCTTTAACTTTAAGTTATATAAGCTATTAGACAATTCCTATGGTAACTATGCGGGATGCTTCGATGGTCTGAAGTATCTTCGCGTTATAGCTTTTGAACGTCTTTGAATGGGTTAAGGGAAGAGAGGTGGCGGGTTTTGAGCAGTTGAGCTTCAATAAGGATTTAATTCATCATTTGCTGGCAGGACACCGGCGTTAAAAGAACAATAGAATATCCATTGTGTCTTATAACTTGAGGCCTGAGAGGTGAACAATGAAACAGGACATTCAGATTCAGTTTCATTTATTGCTTACAAGGTAATAAGAAAAAGTATACGTCATCAGACTTTTTTAATGTGCCCACTGCTGGGGCACTAGCCTTCTTTATGGATGGTTAGGGAGAACGGGCCATGACCCACCACGCGGGCCCAATGCGGATTGGTGGGTTGGAAGAAAAAGTATGTGACACGTAATTTGTTAGTGGCGGCTTGTAATTGGCCCTCTATATTTTATTTCAGTTTGCTATATTCCTATTGACCAAGCTGTAGGCTACCCAAAACGATGTAAAAAAACTGAAATAAGTTTCGCCACCCAAATAAGGATTTTTTCGCACAATTTTACAAATTAAAAAGAGCTTTACTATTTTTATTACTTCTTACCATTGTTTATCATACTGTGGCACTGACCTTCCTTAGGGATGGATGATTAGAATGACCCATTATACGGTTCTAATGAGGATTGGTAACAATACACACCGGACCTGCCTTACGAATCATGGAGGAGCTCGATATAATAAATTTTGGTCACCCATCCCGTAACTGACCATTGCAAAAGTTGCTTAACCACCACAGTCACAGAGGGCGCTAACCACTGAGCCACCGAGCTTCATAACTCTACCATTCCATAACTCACAATTATGCAACTTATTCAAATGCGTTGTTATTTACAAACCTCTAAATTGCATTCATAAGCAAACTCAATAAGGCTTAACTAAGGTTGAGTAACAAGATCAGCGTCATACACATCCTGGCCCTCGGGATGCAGTTGCACAGTGCATAGTTGCATAGTGCATAAGAACCAAGCTAAAACTATTATCCAACTCCAGCCATTATACTTACACCGCTGAACGAAGCGTAGCTTAAAGCGGTTGGCGTAAGTAAGAAGCGATCGATTATTAGTACTTATTTATTAATTAATTCTTTTTTGCATACAACAGCAAAAGGCGGACTTAATGCCCTTAGGCATTTTCTACCAGTCAACCGGAATCATGTATTACTTTAATAATATATTACATATTATATACATCGTCGTCGTCTCAGTCATATAACACCCACTGCTGGGTATAGGCCTCCCTCAAAAGGGGGAGGGGGGGGGGGGGCACAGCTACACAGCAGAATTATATATATATATAATATATAAACTGATACTAATATATAGGTACAAACTAATATAAACACACATAATATATAGCATAGATAACATTGATATGAGTCGGAGAATAACGTGCTAGGTTACAGAGCTCAGGAGCTCTATTTTTGATTCACTCGTCTCGAAGTTTCTACTGATTTTCGTGCGACGTTTGTGTTTCCGTATTCCGTAAAAGCGACCTTGCGCGTATTTACATAGCTTCGCTTTTCGCCTGTAGTACCGTCTCCCAGCGCGAGCGCTCGTGGGGCAAAGCGAAAAGCGTGCTATGTCAACGCATGCAAGGTCGCTAATCGCATGATCGACTCCTCGTTCGCCTGCCAATCACGCGACAAGTGATTCAAAAATAGAGGTCCAGGTAATGCTCTCTTGATGATTACCTAATTTATCTCTTGATGAATTTTGTGTAAATGTGTTGGAAAACGACCTTAATAGTAATTTCTAAAGACGATTCCATATGAAAAACACAGGCAGAAAAAAATAGCTCCCACCAAGCCCTTGACGAGTTTCTTGCTGGTTCTTCTCGTTACAAGGTCTTCCACTGTAGGATTTTAGGTTATTTTCGTCATCAGAAAAACTGCAAAAAATAATTTGTAAGCTCGCTACTGGTAGCATTTTAAGGATAAAAGTCCATGCAAAACATTGCATGGGCTCTGTCCCAAACCACCAACAGACGTGGAATTAGTTTCAACATTATTATAACGTCCCATGAAAAGTCAACGGTTAATTAAAAATCTACGGTTTTTTTTATTAATTCAGATACTATCCTATTGCTGGAAACTATGACTTAAAAAACGTTATGTTATGCATTAAAAATCTTTCGGAAAAAAAAGAAATAGTTTACATTTTATGGCTAAACTTTAAAGTTGTTTTTTCACGAATAACCGGTAAAACTATTAGTTTATTAAATACTTTTACCACCCTAAATCTGAATGTTGTTTCATTAATTTTGTTCGCCTGTCCGTTCAAACGGAGTGGCAGTAATTGGCCATACATTTTTATTGAAGCGCGACAACCATATTTGGATATAACAAACCTTGTCAATTAAAGCCGTGAAAACCATCGCCGGTTTCAGCTGACACTGTCATAGTGCAATAAGAAGCAGTGTTTTTAAAATTATAATATAATTGATAATGAGGACAACAGGTTCATTAAAGCGCTTGAAACTTGTTACAATATAGCTTAAACATATGCAAAATGAACTCTGTTTGTTTTATTCAAATTCGATAAGTAGTTTCGGATTTACAAGTGTTCAAACTTTAAGATTCGCGCGCTCTTTGCGTGACGTCATTGTAAACCGACTCTCTGACAAAAACAACAAGTGAATTCTCAGATGGGACTCGAACCCACGACCTTTGGAAATCCGGTCCAATGCTCTAACCACTGAGCTAGCGAGATTTGTTTTGTTTTTTCCAATATGTTTCTATTTAAAATTTATCATAAGTATAAAAATCGCATTGAAAAATGCAAAATTTCAAAAATCATAAGCTATATCATCAATTCGCAAAGTCAAGGAGATCTGTAAAGAGAAGAAATGGGGTCTATTTTTCTCTTTGTTTAAATTAGAGAGAGAGATATTTTGTTCTTTTAAGTTTAGTATTTGTACCAAAATGTGGTTCATGCAGTCATTGAAATAATTAAATTTACGGATTCAAGCAATGCCTTCTAATATGTTTTGTTTGAAAAATCTTAGAAGCCGTGCTAATTTTTTATTCAATCAGCTCAAATAACATTTTGGTTTTGTGCGTCAGTCAGAATATTTTTTACCCATGAACATTACATATTTTTGTTCCAAAAAATATATCCATATTGTTGCATAAACATTCTCACAGAATAGAAAAAAGCAACTAGTTAGAGTCCGGCCCAATGCACTGGGCCGGACTCCCAAGGATGCGGGTTCGAATCCCGTCAGGGCGACATGAGACTAGTTGCTTTTTTCTAGTATATTTTCTTGTTTAATATGTATCACATAAAAATAGCATTGTAAAATGCAAAAATAAAAAGTTATAATTCTCACAGAATGTTTGGTCCCACGGCAGAAATAGAAATTATCGACCCTAAGTAAACGTAAAAAAAAATCAGATAGTAAGGGAGCAAAGCTACTGCCATCCATTTTAATAAACAGTTAAAAAGTAACACATGTAATGTGCGTACGTATGACACGATAATAAATTCACAAAAGGTTTGGCGTCTCTGAATTACAGCGCCAGAGGTCACCAACGGTCGGTCGGCGCCATTTATTTAGAAAATACACTTTTTTCAGCTACATAAAGTACTTTTCGTTTTTCCGACATTTTCTTCTGGAATTTATCGCTTGTAAAATTTAATTTCAGATTTTTCGTAGGATGAATTTTAATTTGCGACTTCTGGTCGTGGTTGGAATACCAAGCGGCGAGTGAGCAGCATTACCGATGAGACAATACTTGCATAATTCAAGTCAATTGACGTTTCCATAGATAAGTATTCTCGGGGAAGAGCCACAGGTTGGTGTATCAGCTATGAGGTATTTTAATTTACGTGATCGCATCGTTTTGTAAAGTATGAATTCCGTGTCATGGCCCGTCGCTAAAATTTTATTTTCTAGTACTTAAATTTTTTTGTTTAAAATCAATCACGACAAAAAGCATTGTTTCTTAGCAAAATCCAAATATATGTAAAAAAAAACATGAAGTAAGTAATAGCAACTTATTTCCCAACATTATTAATATTAAGCACTATGGTTGTCAAATGCCTGCCCAGTAATTATAAAAAATAAATTATAGAAACATTATACATGTCTCTAATTTTCCTACTGTCTCAGCAAGCTATTGAAAAGTTGATTTTTTTTCTAGTAAATAAGGTTCGAAACGTAATATTAGATAACTAGCCATCCGTCCGCGACTTCGTCTGCGAGGAATTAGGTTATCGCGCGGATTTAGGATGTCTCGTGGTGGTTCCATTTCGTCGTCTTAGCCACATAACACCCATTGCTGGGTAAAGACCTCCCCAAAGGATCTCCACGACGATCGGTCCTGCGCTGCTCGCATGGCCGTGACCTTCATCAAATCGTCTGTCCAGCTTGTCGAGGGTCTATCACGGAGCGTCGGCCAGTGCGCGGTCGCCATTCCAGAACCTTTTCGCACCAACGGCTATCGATTCTTCTCGCTATATGTCTCACCCACTGCCACTTCACCTGAGCAATCCTTGGTGCGATGTCGGTTACTTTAGTTCTCCTACGGATCTCCTCATTTCCCTCTTCGAGCATAGCCATCTCCATTGCACCGGAGATCTTGGGCCTTCTTATCAGACCCATAGTTAGCGGCCACGTTTCACTATCGTAAGTGTGCCATTTATCAGAGTAAAAAGTATTTTATGTCCATCTGCACGGTTCAAGTTAAGTCCATACCAAATTTCACTAAAATCAATTCATCCTTTGGAATTCTCAACCAAACTTGACAAAGTTTGGCACAGCTTTCAACATAAAAAAGGACGTGCCTTTTCTCTCTCTTTTCTTCTCCAAACAGTTCCTCTGCAACTCCATCTACCAATTTAATACGTTAAATTAATTTCCTATTTGTTATTTATAAATCAAACAAAATGTATCAAAGCCAATCCATATAATTTTGTACTTATTTAGCCAACACAGAATTATCGAACACAACTTTAGCAAAAGGCTATCCGACACAAATAAAAACTTTTATATGAACACCCTGAATAAACGTCCCGAACCAATAATACGAGTGTAGCAAAGACCACTTTTCCAAATTACACTCTAATTTCACCAGCAAAAGATACACTTTCAATTGCGCCTTTTCTGATTCAGCTACCGATATCGATTGCAACGTATAACCGTCTCGTTCTTCTGTATGAGAATTTTATTTGTATCTTGCTCTCTCAAAGGTATGGTTGAAATATGTTAGCGTCACTTTTCATTTCGTTCAACAAGCCTTTTGGACGGTCAGCAAAATGGAAGGAGCTGGTGAATTTTATTTTATTTTGTTGAAACAGTTTTGTATGTGTTAAGAGTTTGTGGATACGAAACGAAAGATTGTAACGTAAGCTTTCAGGGTTGTTAGGCTTAAGAGGCCGGCGACCGGTCAGCTCCGCATAGAAATAGACATAGAAATTCATTTATTTGTAAACATAGGTAGTAAATAAAATACAGATGGTGTTACAAAAAAAAGTATCACTATGCTTGGCCATTATTCAACGTAAAAATTTGGATTGTTGGTTACGTATGCTTAGTTACAATAAGTATTAAATTAGATTGAATGTCTTAAGAAGTTACATAATTAATACATACAAATTAAGTCGGGCGCATAAAATGTCAATCTATTAAATTATTTAAATAAAATGTATTTATAAAAATGTCACATAAGTATGTAATAAAAAGGAATACAGTTAATCAATTTATATAACGAATAATAATTTAAAATTTGTCATTTAGAAATCCAGTTAAGGTATAATGGGTTTTACTTGTTAATAAGTGATAGAAAGTAAGAAAGTAAGATCTACTTAATAAATAAATAATTCCATACAAACACACCAATTATCTAGCCCACGTTAAGTTTCATGAAGAACTTGTGTTATGGACACCAGATAACGGATAAACATACTTATATACGACCAGTTTGGCGCAGGGGTACTAACCCCACCTTCTGCGCCAGAGGTCCCGGGTTCGATCCCCGGATAAGACAAATATTTGTGTGCATAAACATGTCTATTTGTCTTGGTCTGGGTGTTTAATATGTATATTATGTATGTATTTACAAAAAAAAAGTATATAAGTATGTTTATTTGATAGAATCAGGCGTTACTTGGCGGAAATCCATAAGTATGTTTATCCGTTATCTAGTATCCATAACACAAGTTCTTCATGATACTTAACGTGGGCTAGATAATTGGTGTGATTGTATGGAAATATTTATTTATTTATTTATTTATGTTTCCTTCACAGTTTGTTACAGTTTTACAAACAAACAGCCTAATGTTTATTATTGTATGTACCAAATTAATTAAAATATAATTAAGTGACGTCTTATTTTGCAGAATAACAACTTGTACTTCACCTGTAATTAGCATTTTATTTGTACATTTACCAAAGTACGAGGTATTAAATTAAACATTAGGAACAGTAAAAGAAAATGTTCCTTTGAGAGTAGACGACGCATGAGAGGTAAAAGATAATACGACTGTCTAATTAGTACTTACAAAAGTGAGCAAGTTTACATTACTATTATTTTAAGGTGCTTATCTTAAATATAAGATCTTAAACGACGACCTCCGTGGTGGAGTG
Source organism: Chrysoteuchia culmella (assembly GCA_910589605.1). Taxonomy (NCBI): domain Eukaryota; kingdom Metazoa; phylum Arthropoda; class Insecta; order Lepidoptera; family Crambidae; genus Chrysoteuchia; species Chrysoteuchia culmella. Next base: position 14,111,488 of record OU342664.1, on the reverse strand, counting down.
GTACTTACTTCTCCGAGGTCCTGGGTTCGAATCCCAGTTGGGGCAAATGTTTGTATGATGAATCAGAGCATTTGGTACAAATTTGAGTTATGACGTTTTATATTTCTACAGAAAAAATCTTATATAATGTAGGTATAATTATATGTAGTTATATATAACCGTTACCCTAACATTTCATAACACTAGCCTTACTGAATGTGCCGGTCTCCAAATAATGCTTCTTAAAGACTTCAAATGATACTCCAGAATGACTTGGACAATGGATTGTTTAATTTACGTATAAAGTTAGCAAATTGCTTCAAAACAGATAATGTAAAAAAAAAAAGTGAAATAAAACAACTTTTACGGATATTAAACGCGCTATATTTCCACGAACTAAGTTGTAATTGTCCGTATTTTTAGGTTTTTTAGGGGTTTTTAGATTTTCTCGACGTTTCGGCACCTTTACAGCTGCCGTGGTCACGGGATGACTCAAATGACACGGGATGATGTCAATGAACAGTGCGCGCCAAAACATAAGCTGTACGTATAAAAAAATATGTGTTTGTGTCACTGGAGCAGTAGGCACACTGAGTCGTATACGGGCGCCCCGGTTAGTCCGACGAACGAACGGTAATGTTGCTGTTGTTGCTGCAGGCGTTATCTGACCTGAAGCTCTACCGTGCAAGTGTCGTCGGGATCGACATCGACTTCATTTGACAGATAAAAGTGACATATTGCTCTTAGTCTTTGCTAAGTTTTCATTTGTGTCAAAAGAAGCAGCAGTGTGTCACATTAATCTGTCAAATGAATGCGATTTCGATGCCGACTCCACTTGCGCGGTACGGCCCCCGAACACTTACAGTGCTTACTTTGGGGCTAGGTTAATTGGTGTGAGTGTAAGAAATATTTATAATCACGCTAAAACGCCGCCACGGATTTTGATGAAATTTTCCATACAAATAGTTTACCCCCTGAATTAAAACATAGGATAAATGTTATGCCGATATTTCCATATAAACGGTAGCCACGCGGGTGCAAGCGCGTGCGGCCACAGTATATTAATAAAAGAGATTTAAAGTAACATTTTAGGCTACAGAGTTAAATAAAATATACGTACATCTTATGTTTTGGCGCGCACTGTTCATTGAAATAAAACAACTTTTACGGATATCAAACGCGCTATATGTAACGAACTAAGTTGTAATTGTGTGGTCTTGGTGGTGGTGGACGGGATGTCATCACGTGACCACAAACGGCAGCTGAAAAGGTGCCGAAACGTCGGGAAAATCAAAATCCCCTAAGAAACCTAAAAATAGGGACAATTACAACTTAGTTCGTGAAATATAGCGCGTTTGATATCCGTAAAAGTTGTTTTATTTCTATGAATAAAATATTTTATTATTTTTGAATTTTTGCAATTTTTAATGCCATTCTTAAGATAAATGATAAATGAGAGCATTAGATCGGAAGGTCGTGGGTTCGATTCCCATCTGAGAAATTACTTGTGGCCGAGTTGTTTTTTTTTCAATATTTTTCTATTTAAAATTTATCATAAATATTATTAAAATAAATAAATCATTTATTCACAAACCCAACAATTACACAAAGCAACCAGTACAGTTTAAACATTAAATAGCTAGGGTTTTTATGAAGTACGGGGAGACAATTTGCCTTCATCATACCTGATGTTAAGTATTGATAAGGCTAAAGATGGAACCGAGCCTCTCCCGGAATCCCCAATCACTGAGGAACTGGCTATCTTATCTTTAACTGCCGGAACACAACAATGCTAAAAACATTGTTATTTTTTTAAATTAAATTAAATATTTGCATACAATCTCACCAATTATCTAGCCCACGTAAAACACCACGTATATCGGATAAACATACTTATAATTTTTTTTTTTTTTAAATACATACTTAATATACATATTAAACACCCAGACCAAGACAAATAGACATGTTCGGCATTTTGTTGTGGCGTCAGACTTAGATAAGATGGTGGTAGCAAGCCAGGCGGACTTACAACAAGTCCTACTACCAACCAAACCGAATACAATATGTACCCCCGCTGGGAATTGAACTCCTGGGTCTGATGCCGGTGGTTGTACCACTAGACCACAGAGGCGGTTAATCATTAAAAAGCTCAAAAATGGTAGACACCTATAGAGCAAGAAGGAAAACAATCGAAATAGTATCAATTAAGTATATCGAGCACGTTATCATCATCAGCCTGTGGACGTCCACTGCTGGACATAAGCCTCTCCTAGCTCACGCCTATTGTGGCGTTCATAGGAGGCTATTAGCCTACTGCTACCACGCTGGCCACGCGGGTTGGTAGAGGGTTTGTTTCAAGTGTTCCTTCTCTCGCACAGGTGTTCAATGCGTCGAGCCTCTTAGTCGACTCTTACGACATCCCAGGCATGTAAGGGAGTGGTGACACTTGTATTCTTACACCCATATTCTAAGTCGTTCCTCCAAAACTTACTCGTCCTCGACCTAACGAAACCTCATTGAAAACCTCTTCGAAATACTCCTCGAAATCGGTATTCTAAGTCATAGCTCCGTAAGGACCTGGAGGAGTCAAAGAGTACGAAGCCACTCCGTGTTATGCCTAGCGCACGCTACGTTACGTTAATTACGAAAAATGTAAAAAAAAATAGTTCCGTTTACGTCCGGTAGGAACTCTGCTCAATATGTAATACGTTTGTTTTCTTTACTTCATCGATAGTTACTCGAAAGATCGTGCTGAGCCTGCTGCCCCTGCAACTAGTAAAGAGAAATAGAAAAAGAAAGACGCCTAAAATATTATGATTAAAACCTTTAGCTAAACCCCTGACTTCTCGACTTTTAATTTGTCCTAAAATACATTGAACAGATACAACAGTTAACATCGATTCTTGTGCGAGACGAATCATCCAATATTTTCCACACATTACAGCGGAAGCCACTGATACGTATCCACTTGAATTGACAGGGGGTGGGGATAGTGGAGGGGCGTACTGGTCTGGTATTTTAGGCATTCAGAATTTGAAACAATGCGCTCGGAGGCGGTCGTGTGGAAGAAAGATAAAAAGGAATTGGTTTTGCTACAAGTTTTAGTTGTAGTTATGCATTACGTATGCAAACTATGTTTAGTAGTTCTAGAAATTACTTGTTACGAACAATGTCACAAACTGTACCAAAAATATTAGAATAGATATATCTTTGTGTTCGCTGTTCAGTTTGTTCCTTCAACATGTTTTTAATTAGGATTTCGCTGATTTGGTAATTATCAAAATTATATAAAGTAACGATAAGATTATAGATATACTAAATTTAGGCAAAGGATGATCACATACTGCCACCAAAGTTTTTAATTTTATTTTAATATGTTAATTTTTATTTCTGTATTTAACTATTATTCAATTATTTACTTATAAGTATGTATGTTTGTTGTTATTTAATTTATATCATACACATTACTATTTATTTATTATATTCTGTCTGTCTGATTTTGTTCGTCTGTGTCTAAATTATCCAGCCCCGTCAGAATAACAGCGCTACTGGGTCACTTTTCCCACCAGAACTGACACAGTAGCATCACGCTGAGACGGGGTATTTGTTGGCCTGCGCACTTTTATATATTTTAATGTTCTCTTGTTTATTTGAATCTTTAAAAAAGATTCTTTTTGCTTGTTTTATTGTACTTTTTTTCCTCCTGTTTGTTTCCTTTCATAACGCTTCGTGTATGTATAGTAATTATGTTCTTTCATATGTGCATGGTCAGTAAATGTTTCAACGTTATGCCACCGTCGTAACTGCTACGCTGTTCGCTGTATAGCAATATAATACTAGAAAACATACTAGAAAAGATCAACTAGTGTCCATATCGCTCACAACGCGTCGTTGTTTGTATCTTATCAGCGGCCCGCCACGGACAACACTCCGTGAATAGAAAAACGGCTTGTTGAGGCTAGAAACAAAATAGCGATGCTATATCAAACTTAAAAAATCCTAATCAACGAAATTATCTCCTAAAATCTTTAAATAAAATAACAAAAACTACTTATTAGCTGAAATAAAACAACTTTTACGGATATCAAACGCGCTATATTTTTACAACTGCCGTGGCCACGTGACCACGGCAGCTGTAAAGGTGCCGAAACGTCGGGAAAATAAAAAAAAACCCCTAAAAAACCTAAAAATACGGACAATTACAACTTAGTTTGTGGAAATATAGCGCGTTTGATATCCGTAAAAGTTGTTTTATTTCAATGAACAGTGCGCGCCAAAACATAAGATGTACGTATACTTATTAGCTCTTAAACAAAGCAATGCTTGTTTATTTATTTTATTTGGCTGTCACAAAGTGTGCACTATTTATTACACATTTAGATAACAATATGTCCCATTACATAATACATGCACTAAAAATAATAGGTAACAAAATGAAACTTAAATTTTAAAAATGTATATGTAACGGTAAATGTTAACTTTCAATTATTAATAATTTCTAACAATTATTATTAATTACCAAGATTAAAGGGTAAAAGTGATAAATTAATTATTTTTACCGCACGTTATTAATAATTGCACTTTACTTTTGATAAATGTAATTAATGTTCAATAAAGTCGGTCAAAAATATCAATAGGTACAGCTTTTTAACCTAACAAATCGTCAATAGAGAAGTAGGAGGAGCTTCTTATCATATTTTAGTACTTTTTAATAAAGTAAAGTGATAAATTTCATAGTTGTAATCACATTGACCAACTCACGTGGTCAGTATTAATAATTAACGGTTATTATTAATAATTTTCACACTATTAACATTTACCGCAACATTTGCATAAGACAATTTAGTTTAACTAATGATAGTTCAACTGGGACCTAATTTTAAAATACTAGTTAGGGTTCTGGGTGTCTCTTGGACTCTAAAACAGGCGTAAAAGTACAAATTCTCAAATAAGTACATATATTATGTTTTAAAAATAAATGTTTCTTACACCTACACGTCACGTCTTTTAATTGCCTGTTTATTCAATTTTCTTTTTGATGTACAAAAAGCCGTTATAATTGAAGGCATTAATTACCTTTTGTTGATTGAAATTAATTAATTACGGGAGGCGCTTAACACATTTTGTGGTAATGACTCCGGAGAAAATTAACTTGTGTCAATACTTATGTGATATAATGGTATTTTTAACTCGTTACCTTAGTAAGGGAAGCAATTTAAGGCTTTTAAAGGTAATAAAAAAAACTTAAATAAAATAAATAATGCAAAAGTTGATTTATTTCAATGAACAGTGCGTGCCGAAACTTATGATGTACGTATAAAATATATAAATAAAAAAGTTCCGTGGGTATGCCCTCGACAAGGTGGACCGTCGATCTAGTGCGCGGTGGGCAGCCGCCGCTGGATGCGGGCAGTGCAGGACCGCAGCCAGCCAGTTCCTCAGTGGCTGAGGATTCCGGGAGAGACTCGCTTCCATTTTTTTAGCCTTATCAATACTTAACATCAGGTATGATGAAGGCTAAGAGTCTCTCCGTCATTCATAAAAAAAAAACGATCGTCGTGGAGATCCTTGAGGGAGGCCTATACCCAGCAGTGGGTGTCATGTTGCTGAGACGTAAATAGATAAACATCCCATGCTGCCAGGTGCGTTCCAGTGCAGATTTGTAAAAGCCTAGTATATTAAAAATCTAATATAGTAATAGGCTGGTAACCTATAAGTACGGAAATCTTGTAACCTCTACTGTTTTCTAATGGCCGCTCTCGTGTGTGCACCGATTTATCAAGTTTTAGTGGCCTAATCGCTCAAAACAATATACAGACGATGTGAAGTGTCATCACGCCGAATACAAGAAACTGCAACAGCTAACTCCAGGGACGTCCCAGGCTACCTCCAGCTCTAAGCAGCACCACGAGGCGGTCAATGTATCTTGCCCTTCCTTGTATTTTAACCACAATTTGTTCGTCCGTAATACAGTCCACAAAATTTGAATAGCCCGCACAACCATTTTTGCCCTTTATTAGTCCACTAGCGGATCCTCGCGCTTTCACCCTCGTGGTGCCCGTTCCCGTGGGAATATCGGGATAAAATATAGCCTATGTCACTCGGGAGAAATTTAGCTTTTTAATGGTCTAAGAATTTTCTAAATCGGTCCAGTAGTTCCTGCGATTAACGCGTTCAAACAAACAGCTCAAACAGCTTTATAATATTATAAATATCAAATTACAGATTACACAAATTAATTAACTTATAAAGCGCCAATGATCTTGCTCTTGAAACACATTCAACAATATTATCCACTATAGCCGTAGCATCAGACGATCGGAGTGGACCACTTTTGTCCCCGGGACACTTTTGTCCGGGACACTTCTGTCCCCCTCGAGTGCCTGCGAAACGTTCAAGAGTGCTTCCTTATCGCTCCCGAGAACGATGAAGGTTGACTCAGAACTTTGTTTCGTGATTAGGTGAAATCAACGCTGAGATTGTTTTAATAATAATAAAGAGATGATATTCGACACAAATAAAATTAACACGCGTTTTTGTCCGACTTAAAAAAGGAGGAGTTTCTCAAACCGACGCCACCGGTATATTGTTTTATGTATTATTTACCTTAACTTGATAAGTTGTCGACCGATTTTGAAAATTCTTTTTTTATCAGAAAGAACATAATTCAGGTGTGGTCTGGTCCCATATTTTTTTACGAAGATCTGGCTAGTAGCAGGTATAATCCTTAAAATATCGATATGTTTTGGCAAGTAGTCGTTATGATATCATTGTCGTGTATGGGTTGATTTAAATTGTAAGTAAGTACGGGACATTATTTAACTTAAAAACTTTTTTTTACACAATTGAAACCGCCATTAAGAAGTAAAAAATTAAACTTTTGGAGTCAGTGATAGCCAAGGCAAGAAATCTAAAAACATAGATAATAAAAGTATGTTCAAAGTAGAATGCCTTGGCTGGCACCGACTCCAAAAGGTTTACTTTTTACTTTTTGATGTCGGTTTTTATTAACACACTAGTGACCGCACGCAGTTTCACCCGTCTGGTTCCTGTTCCCTTGGGAATATCGGGATAAAACATAGCCTAGGATAAACAAACATAGTATGTTTCAAACTATCTGCGTGCCTTTCACACAAATTCTTTCAGATATTTTTGCGTGAGTGATAAACAGACATCCACTTTTTAACATCCAAACATAAAAACATATAACTGACTATTGTAATTGTGTGAAAGGAAAATATTCTACTAACTGAGTGTGAGAAAATTTTCCTCTTTTATTAAATATGTTTCAAGATTGTAGATTTGTGTTTGGCAACGACATGTTCCTTTGTAAATGTTGTTGCTTCTGCTAAAGCTGATAAGTTTCTTGCGGCCGTTCTTCTTATCAGTTAAAAGATGTCCTGAATGGCTGGTAGGAAAAAAAAATTGGACGATTCGAAAGCACTTATAAGTCTATTTGAATAAAAATCTTTAACTTTGACTTTGAAACTTCACATTTCTAATACTAGTAGGATTTAGTGTTCATTAACGTGTAAACAATTACAGAATTAACAGTTTATTTATCGTTCTATCTTATTTATGAATAAGTACTAGCTTTTGCCAGCGGTTTCGCCCGCTTGGATCCCCTTCCCGTGGGAATATCGGGATGAAAATGTCTATGCTACTCTCCATGAACGATGAAGGTTGACTCAGAACTTTGTTTCGTGATTAGGTGAAATCAACGCTGAGACTTAACTAACTCTTGACGACCTGTTTGACGCAGGGGTACTAAGCCCGCCTTCTACGCCAGAGGTCCCGGGTTCGATCCCCGGACAAGACAAATATTTGTGTGCATGAACACGTCTATTTGTCTTGGTCTGGGTGTTTAATAAGTATATTATGTATGTATTAACAAAAAAAAGGATATAAGTATGTTTATCCGTTATCTAGTATCCATAACACAGTTCTTCATGAAACTTAACGTGGGCTAACTTAAAAATAGGTGTGATTGCATGAAATTTATTTATTTTATTTATAACTAACTCTATGCCAAAAACCAAGTCGTTTGGTTGCTTAGTTAGGGCGTGAAGGAAGGACAAACAAACAAACACACTGTCGCATTTTATAGTATTAGCTATGATTTTTTTGGATTTCCAAACTATTCATGACTCAATGATAACCGTTTTGGACAAATCGAGTGCTTTATTCTGTGTTATTTTAGTTGTATTGATTTAATATTGTTTTGTCCCCAATAAAAGTTGACATCTTGATGTCTTTAATAACAAATTCTCGCTTTATAAGAAAACTGTGTCCGAGCTTCTTGAAGCAGAAACATCTTAAATTGAAATTGTATAGATTGAAAGTAAAAAAAAAAAAAAGTTAGTTTTGTAATCCAATTATTATTGTTTTGGTTCGCATAAGTTTCAAATAATTGTGCATGCTGTGTACGCTATTATTGGATTAAAGTCTTGGCTCATATATTTAGCATAGATTATAAGTTTTGTAATGACTTTAATCTGTAAGTGTACCTATAACAAATAAATAAATAAAAAGTTTCTGTGGCACTACCACCATCTATTAGTGCAGTATTGTTTTGATCTTACCATGCAATTTTGTACTCCGAATCTGTTAAAGTAAGCTTGTTATTGGCGAAAGTTTTGTAACGTCTTCTCTCAATCATCGCCTCCAAAGTGTGAAGTATTAGGTCATTAACTATGAAATTGCCGATTTGTATGAAGATTTTCAAAAAAAGTTCGTTTTCCATACTACCAATTTTTGTTGTAGTTAGGTACTACCGCAAGTTTTTTATGTACAATATTTGTTTGAAGACTAAGAAATCTAATGCTATATTTAAAAAATTCAGAAAAATTTATAAATTATATTAAATAAAGTAGTAAATTTTGCTAACAAAAAAAGGAGAACATTTCGAGGTATTTTTTTTTTTGGTTTAAGATACGAAACTAATAACCATGAGATTAATTATTCTTGATCATTAGGATCTTAATTTAATATTAAATCAAGCAATAAATGTACCAATTGATCACAGAAGTAGTGAGATTCTCCAGAAGTGTAAGAAAAACATCGGCAATTTCATACTTTAACCCCTATTATTTCAAAATGTGATAACTTCAATACAAACAAAACGTTTTTATGGCATGATGGTTTCTAGTAGACTCCCTGGTACTATTAATACAATTTTTAACCGACTTCAAAAAAAGGAGGAGGTTCTCAAGTCGACTGTATTTTTTTTTTTTTTTTTTTTATGTTTGTTCCACCATAACTTCGCCAGTTAACAGATTTTTATAATTCTTTTTTTATCTGGAAGAAAATGGTTTATGTGTGGTCCCATATAATTTTTACGAAGATCTGGCTAGTAGTTTTTTCATAATCCTGAAAAATATCAATCACCTTTTGGCAAGTAGTCGTATACCTAGATGACATCATTGTTGTGTATGAGCTGATTTTAGTGTAAGTAACGGCACATAATGTAACAAAAAAGTCTGAAATAAAAACATTTTATAAAAAAAAATCAAACCGACTTCAAAAAGTAAAAAATAAAACTTTTGGAGTCGGTGCTAGTTAGCTAAGGCCAAAAAAAATATAGTTAATAGAAGTGCAATGTAGAATGCTTTGGCTGGCACCGACTCCAAAAGTTTTATTTTTTACTTTTTGAAGTCGGTTTGATTTTTTTTTATAAAATGTTTTTATAACCGTCAAAGTTGTTTTAATCAAAGTAAATCATGTTAAAATATCTTCATATATGGCCTGGCATTTTTTCACAGCGCATTCACACGGCTGCCCGGTTATCCGGGTGGAAGAAAAAACACACCCGTTTAACACAAGCTTGTCTCTTTTGTCCTTTTTCGTCGCACATAATTTCAGGAAGGGTTAATGGAATGTAACTATTGGTTTAAATGGAAAAAACGACGGGGAGACTCTTGCCTTCATCATACCTGATGTTAAGTATTGATAAGACTGAAGATGCAAGCGAGCCTCTCCCGGAATCCTCAGCCACTGATGAGGAATTGGCTATCTTATCTGTAACTGCCGGAACACCACAATGATGAGAACGTTGTTGTTATGGCGTCAGACTTAGATAAAGAGGTGATAGCTAGCCAGGTGGACTTACAACAAGGCCTACCACCAACCAAACCGAATACACTATGTACCCCCGCTGGCGAATCGAACCCGTGACCTCTGGGTCTGATACCGGTGGTTGTTACCACTAGACCACAGAGGCGGTTAAATGTGTCAAATAATGCATTTAAGTGCTGGCCACACATTTTAGCATATGTCGCGTTTAGGAGCACCGGTTATGTTCTGTCATCACAATATTTCAACTGGTCAGCTTGCTTTTGCGCTTTTCCAGCCAACGTTTTTCTTTCAGAGACATTAGCCACTTCACGGCGAGTCGTTACAGTTCCGAAGAAGGGCCTTTCCTCTTCGAGTATCTTTTGCACAGGATAATTGATCGAAAAGAGGCATTAGTTTTGATTTTAAGTTATTGCATTCACTATTCCATTTTTTATAAGAAAAAGTAACTGTCTCCAGCTTATTTTTTAATCAGAACATGATATACCATCTGAATACGAGATGAGGTAACACCTTTTTAAATTAATATGCTGCGGTGGCGGCGCCGTACATACCTACAGGGATAAATAAAACAATATAAGTATTGTTTCTGATTATGAAACACATAGAAACGGAACAAACAGAAATGCTCATCGCAGAAATATTTTCTTAAGGTGGGGATCAAATCGACGAAGACTGGCTCTTTGCCATACTGCAGATTATATTTTACGAGTACTATACTGGCATTTGCGTGTAGGATGCCCCCCTGCTAGATGGACCGAAGACCTGAGAAAGGTTGCGAGTAGCGAGCGGCTGGATGAATTAGGCGGGAGATAGTGTCTTGTGGCGCACCTTGTAAGCCTCCCCGGCTTACGTCCAGCAGTGGACTGCGATAGGCTGAATGGTGATAATGATGATACTTGAACAGATACTGCACCACGCTCAAAGAAACTGGATACTTCAGCGCCTGAGACGGGTCATAATTACTTGCCGGGGCGGCGTGAAGTGCCATCAAACGCACCATGTAAAGGACAAAAATGTTGATCTATAGTTACGCTAGATGGCGCTGTATCGCTACAGCAAATAAAGACTGCGTTCTTCCAGACAGAAAATTTAGAAATATGTATATTGCAACCTGCTAGTACCAGTAAACTCTTAGCTAAACGAGCTCAGCTGAGCTTAACAGCAATATAAAATATGTTTTTACTACGAAATCAAAAAGGGAGTGCGTTTTATCTCTGTCCGATTTCATCGCGTCGTCGAGGCGTTGAAGAGCGCTCATGCTATCAGCTCTCAAGAACTTATCAAGGCTAACTTGTTTCACAACAGGAAAGTTTTTCTCCGGCCTTCCTGTTTTTTTTTTATATAGAACTACTCATTAGCTGAGCGTTTTTTCCTCAGAACCGAAATGTCGTTAATCTCTTAGGGTCGTGATCGTGAGCGTATGTTCGAAGGTTGATTGTTCTTTTTATCCGGATTTAATGAGACTGAATCTGACTTAATATGTAAGGCCGAGTTGTTACTTAATAAGGTCGGAAGACAAAAAAATACAGTTTGTTACAATAAAGCGTCATCTTGTTAACAGGTTGTTGATGCCAAAAATAAATTAGAACAACTCCTAAACTTATTAGAAGTATTTTAGAATCTGTGATAGAATGAAGAAATAATAGTATTGGGAAAAAAAAACTGCAAGTATAATCATATCAAATGTCTTTTAATGATACTTTCATAATGGTCATCGAGAGGTACAAATAAGGCAACCAGTACCAAAAACATGAACTCTGTAAGGGTATCGCAAAAAAATAATAACTATATTTTTCCGAAAGAAAAATGTCAACTTATTACGAGAGAAATAACAATTATACATCCTCAAATAAAAACATAACAAATAGACTATTTACACTAAAAAATTTAATCAAATACTTATAAATTTTATCAAAACTATTAAAATAAATAACAAAAATAAAAATATAAACATGTCTGTTTAAAAACATAGTATTCCTCCAATGTATAGAACATATCAAGCCTGACTCCCATTACAGATGGAAACCTTTTATGAGACCAGCGGGCGGGCCTACCATCATCTGTTAAGCGCTTTTCAGACTACGCTATAATATGATAGCATAGCTATAATATATATTATTAGCTTACTATACGCTATCTAAGTAAATGTATGGTGAGCGATATCGTTGTGTTATAAGCTATATGCTATTATATTATAGCGTAGTCTGAAAAGCGCTTTATATACCATTATGCCATAAAAACGTTTTGTTTGCGTTTTGTTTTTATTGAAGTTGTTACATTTTGAGACACTTCGTACTTTGGAGGCGATGATTGAGCGAAGACGTTACAAAACTTACATCAAAAAACAAGCTTGCTTTATGAGATTCTTACTACGAAATAGCATGGTAAGATTGAAAAAATACTGCGGTAAAAGATGGCGGTAGGCCTCCCGATTCATATTGTACAATACTGTTCTAATAAATTATTTTTCTTTTCGACAGAGTTTTATCATGACGAATATATTTGACGTAAGACATAACTTAGGTACCTTAGGGTGTCCATTATGTAATGATAAGGCATTTTCTTTTAAATTAACGTTTTGGAGTCTAACTAATATTTATTCTACCTAGCTTTTTGCGAAAAATATAGGAACCTACCAAAGGTCTCAAAATTCCTCACAATTACGCCACAGTAAGCATCTAAGCACATACCACCCATTAATTAAGCTATGGACTCACATACATCACACGCACGATTTGAGCCGTGAAATTATGATGTGAAAGCGCCCTTATTTATGATATTACTTCGGCACTTGTGCGAGAGTAAAACAGTGTGTTTCGTCAGCTATAACATTATTTCATTATTACGGCAACAAAAACATTTCTGGGAGAAATAATTTATGATAAACAACTAGGCATTTGCGTTCACTACACTTTTCGGACTTGGTTTTTCCCGTATATTTTATAGTTTACTTTCATTTTATTTTATTTTATTTGGGAAACAAAGAATATTGTAATACATTCAGTGGTCAGATAATTAGAAACACTAGACGATTTTCATATAAACGAGGTAACTTTGGAGCCTTGGTTCTCTGCCAAGGATTGGTCGAGCTGTGATCTGATAATGGTCATCCAGGGAGTGAATGGAGAAGATCCAGATTGCTATACACACCCGACTGATCTGAACAACATACAAAAAGATGTAGGGATCAGTATTTTCAGTTTAACGCATAAAAGCGCTTGTACACTGCGTCCGATCCGTGAAAAACGGATCCAGAAAACTCGGACAGAATTCAGCTGTCGCTTACGCACTGCGATCCGAATCCGATACGTAACTTTCTATTTTAAACACTATAGTGAAAGGATAAGTTAGGATCTTGGCCTCCACTTACTTCCACCACCACGTAAAATAAATTTATGCAATTTTTTTTGGGATTTCACAACACAAATTTCTTAAAAACACAAACAAAATCGCTAGTCTAGACTCTAGACACTGAGTTTATGTCAGCCATGTTTACACGACTCGATATTTTGATTCTGGTTTGTTTTAATGTGTTGTGCAATCAATAAAAATGACGCATAAATATGTACTCCGTGGTGGTGGAATTAAAAGGAATCCAGGATCCCACTTATCCTTTCACGTATAGTGTTAAAATAGGGAAACAGTTTTTCATTCAATAATCTTCTCCGGCATGGAGATTCACGGATGACGGAGAAAAATCGGATCATTACCCGTAGTACAGTTGGCATTGTCCAGTTAACTGGACCATCGTTGAACTTTCATGCGGTAGCACAGTTAACTGTACTACGGAGTAAATATTTTTATTTTCTTTGGTTCAGTTTGTCCAGTTGACTGGACCACTGAAATTTTATAATAAACCGTGGTACAGTTGATTAAACAATCAACTGTATAACTGTTATTTTTCTAAATTAGTACAGCTGACTGACCAAACCATCACCCAGAGCAAAATAAAATAACTGATACCTTAAACAAAATAACGCAAACAAAATAATAATTACTATATGTAATTAAATTATTGAACAAATAAACTCAAACCAAACCTACAAAACTAGCGTAAATTACCTTACTTACACCTTAAAAAGAAATTGACAAAGAAAAACAAATAAGATTTTTGGAATGTCAAGTCAATAAGAGTTCTAATAGGAAGGAATAAATATTATGGGATGACGTAATTAGGCATGTGTCATTGCAAATCATCAATGATGAGATCTCAGTGGGCCATGCTTTGGAGAATCTGTGCACTTTAAATTCATTTTTTTATTCCCGTTAGTCCTGTATGTTCAAAGGTATATCGCCATATCAGTATTTATTCTGGGAGCATCTTAATTTATGCTAGTTATATTTGGTTTGAGTTTATTATTCGGGTAGCATCTTAAACAATTTAAACAAATATTGTAGTTATTATTTATTTGCCTTATTTTGTTCAATGTCCTATAAATTCAATTTCAGTAGACGCATAATTTCATTTTGATCTAGGTGTTTTTCTAGTCGGTCAATCAGTCAGTCAACTGTACTAATATCAAAAAATAACAGTAATACATTTGATTGTTCAATCAACTATACCACGGTATATTATAAATTTCAGTGGTCCAGTCAACTGGATAAACTGAACCAAAGAAAATTTATTTATTCCGTAGTACAGTTGGCATTGTCCAGTTCAAGTCCAGTAGTACGATTAACTGTACTACCACATGAAAGTTCAACGGTGGTCCAGTTAACTAGACAATGCCAACTGTAGTATGGGCAAGAAGTGAATCGGATGACGGAAAACGCATGTAGTGCGTAAGCTACCATACATTAGCTCTACAGCTATGACAGACCGTATTTTCACGGATTCGGATCGGATTCGGAACGGACGTAGTGCGTAAGCGCTCTAAGGTCGTGCTTACTTTGGACGCGTTATCGTGGGAATTTTACTCGTTTAAACCCACATATTGTATCACACGAACGATCCCAACCTACCAAGTACTATGGGAGTGCACATACTGGGTGCGAGAGTCGTACGTATACGGACGTGTAGTTCTGACGTCTGAAAGCAATCTGGGGGCAAGAACTAGGGGGCTAATTGTCTAATTTTAAAATCCATCGCAATCCCTTTCAATTGAAAGATATTTACTTACTCCAGGCCGTCACTATTTGACATTTGAAAGGGATTGTGATCGGGACGCGTTTTGAAAGGTATTTAATGAACGAAATTGAAGTGTCTAAGCAAAGTGACTGATGAAAATATCTTTCAAATGTATGGAGAAGTGTCAAATATAAGGTCATTTAAAACATCATTCGTTCTGAAAGGGATTGCGACTATAAGTTACACAATTCCATAAATCACTATCATATTCACAATACCTTTGAAAGGGATTGTGATAGATTTTGAAATTAGACAATTAGGGGGCCGATATCACCGGAACACACCTAACCAATTTTACGGAGAAGAGCATATCAGTGTGCGCACTTCATTCGTACAAACCAAAACCAACCCCAAACCCTAACCAAAAAAAACCACTATCAATACGAACTCATACGAAAATCGTCTCTAAAGTGAGCGCGGCCTAAGGGTTAAAATCACCAAGGCAACCCAAGATATAACAACCTTCCGTGTCACATATAATCGTCAATACACTTTCGTCGAATTTTATCAGCCGACGATCTGTCTCCTACCACGTCCGAACTGATACTCGAATGAAACGTAATCGATCGGTATATGTCGCTTTACGATCGCGATATATCACTGGCGAATTTGTTTTGTTTCATAATTTTCGTAAATATAGGAAGCTGTTGCAAACAAAAGAAAAAATGCTTTGGAAACTTTTTTTTTACTAGTAACTGGGCAGGCATTTGACTACCATCGTGCTTAGTAAACAGGATGTGGTCAAAACATGCTTGCCCAGGAAATGCCTATTCACTCTTGCCTTGAAGAGACCAAGGTTGTAGGAATCGGTGAACACATGAGCAGGCTGCGCATTCCATTCTTTAACGGTTCACATTAGAAATGTGTCAGCAAAGCGCTTGGTACGGATCGCTGGAATAATAATAAAATAATAATAATAAAAATAAATTTTATTTTCTCATCACAAACTTAGCATTGAAATAAAGTTATTTACAAAACAGGAATAACGAATCTAAGTTTGTGAGAGGCTGATGCCTGAGCTAGGTACAAAATACCTGTGTTACAGGTCACCAGGCTCCCACCACCTCGAACCACATTATCACTGATAAAAACGTTATCTAATAGATGTCGCTGAGAGAACATGAGAAAATTAATGGCTAAACATTAAAAATATAAAGAAAAATAAAAATAATAAGAAAAATTAACAATGTAGATGATGCAAGAGTGCATCTAAATACGTGTTTGTGCGTGTGTGTGTGTGTGTTGTGAGTGTGTGTGTGTGTGTGTGTGGAATGGCAACGACCTACGGGTGATAAGCTACCCTGCGTCTGGTACCCCGATGGTAGAAAAAGAGACTATTGGTATCGGTAGTAAACTTATACCAAAGAACTAACAGATGTATTACTAACATAAACGGTGTTGGTTTAAAATGTACCTTTACGAAGCTACCATTAATAGGATGAATTTGAAGAGTTGTTGTCAAACTTTAAGTATGTGCCAGGTCCAAGTTTATTATTTTGCTTGAACTCTCAAATATCTGGGACTACAGATTGGTTAGCTAAATTCTTAACGATATAAGATTTAAAACGAAACTGTTTAAAAACTAAATTTATTCCTATTTCACGGCTTCGTCTGTGCTTTAATTACATTTGTGTGTATGTATTAATTTACGTGAGAAGAAAAGATTATTTAACTTTTTCCATTTTATTTTCATGAATATTATGAATTAAAAAATTGATAATTGAATAAATGATTTTATTTAAATTTTTGTTATTTAAAAAAAATGTTTTTAATGATGCTAATTATTTTTATTTAGACTGAAATGTGAATTTTGAGTTTTAGCTCAAATTTTCCTTTTCCCAATTACTTTTAATATTTCCAGATCCAGTTTGTAATTGACTTTTATCGACACAATTTATATATAAATCACTTCCTTATTTCATGCCGTGACAACTTGTTATTAAGACTTTTAGATTTAAGAAATATTATTATCTGTAATTTTAATTGTATTAGGGTAAATTTTAAATAGAAAAATATTGGAAAAAATTTACTCGGCCACAAGTGAATTCTCAGACGGGAATCGAACCTGCGACCTTTGGAAATCCGGTCAAATGCCAATTGTATTATCTGATTTACCTATGTCGTCCCTATACAAATAAGATTTCTTACATTTCATAACGTACCAAGACCAATATACACCTTTTATAGGATTTTTAGATTTTTTAGTAGTAAGTAATAGTGTCAAAAAGTTATCTATCTTTTCATTGCGTATCAAGTCCACAACATTTGTGCTCACATAACCAACCATGTCCATTTTGACCAATCACAGCAAGATATGATTCTAAGATGGCGGTCAGTTGCGTTAAAATCGTTGTGTTTAATTTGTCAAAATGTATTAAGTCCAAATGTCAATTTTGGCAGACCAACCTAAGTCCAGTGGACTTGGCTCTATTTGACACTTGATGGCTGAGTTCATATCAGAAATACAAAATACCTTTTAATTGGGGAAACATAATCATAAAGCAAACATAAATTTGAATACCCACTTGCTTTCCACCTATAATATTGTTTTCATTTGATATACAAAAAACACTTCTCTACTATTTTAACTTAATGGGCGAAATTTGCGATAATTCTATTTATCAAATCATCCTACGACATATACTATAGGTAGGTACATCGTGGGTACATCAGTGCCTTTCCTGTTAAAATAAAAAATAAAACCTGAAAGAAAAAAAGAGTTAAACTAAAACGAATTACCACTATTAGTCCTGGCTGTTAAGACGCTATACGGTAAAGTACGTACTTTTCGTTTTAAAACTATGAGTTGTCGATCCGTAGCACTAGCACTTTGCTGACACATTTCTAATGCGAACCGCTAAAGAATCGAATGCGCTGCCTGCTCATGTGTTCCCCGATTCCTACAACCTTGTTCTCTTCAAAGCGAGAGTGAATAGGCATTTCCTGGGCAAGCATGTTACACCTTAGACCACATCCTGTTTACTAAGCACGATGGTGGTCAAATGCCTGCCCAGTTAGTTGTAAAAAAATTATTAAAATGGGGATCATCATCAGTCGTATTTAAATATCTTCATCCTAATCCTAAATTTTTTAATGGGAAAGTGTGTTTGTTTGTCCTTCCTTCACATCCTAACTAAGCAACCTATCGACTTGATTTTTGGCATAGAGTTAGTTGAAAGGACGGAAAGAAACATAAACTACTTTTTGTCCCGATATTCCCACGGGAACGGGAACCACGAGGGTGAAACCGCGGGCGGATGCTAGTATGGATTTATGGAGAATGAGGAACTCAAAGGCCTTTGATGACCTGTTTGGCACAGGGATACTAAGCCCGCTTTCTACGCCAGAGATTCCGGGTTCGATTCCCGGACAAGACAAATATTTGTGTGCATTAATATGTCTATTTGTCTTGGTTTGGTGTATGTATTTACAAAAAAAAGTATATAAAAAGTATAAGTATGTTTTTATCCTCCACTAGTATCCTTAACAGAAGTTCTTCATGAAACTTAGCGTGGCGTGGGCTAGAAATTATGATGTGAATGTATGCAATTATTATTAAAGGCGAAAGTTTAATCCACTTTTATCCTTTTTTGCATTATATAGATGCTTATCCCAAATAGAAACAACATTAAACCCTACTGCGAATTTACCCGCCATTTTCTTTTGCGTTTACAAGTCGAATGCATTTTACGTATAAGCAATAAAACTTGAGTATCACTAAAGCTGGTTGCTTGCTTGAAACACAGGTAATAAATTAGCAGCAGTATCTTAAGTTACCAACTTTTTTTACTATTTCCTGCCGTCATAATGGGGGAGCTGAATCGTAGTCCATTCTCCTTATCCATCCATAAGGAAATCCTGTGCCCTAGCAGTCATCATCATCAGCTATTAGTAGGCCACTGCTGAGCAAAGGCATCTGCCTTCGAGCGCCACAAAGCCATTGGCTCATCGCAACCTTCACCAGTACATAAGTCCACCTAGTCTCACCACTTACGCTGCGACGTTCAGTTCGTGAACGCCACTGAAGACGTTTTCTTTTCCAACGGTTGTCAGTTTTGTGAGTGATGAAGCCTGCCCATTGCTACTCTTCAAATTAGCTGCTCTGAGTGCTATATCGGAAGCCTTTGTTCGTTTGAGGACGTCTTCATTGCGGATCTTACCACGCAAGGAACCGCTGTGCATAGCCCTGTCCAAAGTTCGTTAAGAAAATTTCAGCTTATTAAAAAAGGCCAACTGTAAGAGACCCGTTTCCGTGCCCTAGCAGTGGTTTTTTTACATTTAAAATGGGCAAGCATTTGGCCACCAAGTGGCCTGATGGAAAGCGAGCTGTGGCCTAAAATGTAGCATGTTTGCCCTACAAGTGCCTATTCACTCTGCCTTTGAAGAGGTCCAAATTGTAGCATTCAGGGAACACACCAGCAGGCAGTGAATTCCAGCCCTTGGCTTTTCGCACCAGGCAGGACCAGGATATTAAAATAGCTGGTGATGATGATGAACACCCAGCAATCCCTATTGAACCCACGTAGGTCATGGTCCGTCCTCCTCCATATCCATTCATAAGAAAGACCAGTGCACCTTAGTAGTAGAGGTATTAAAATCACAGCTGACGATATTTTTCTTATATCTGATATTTAGTAATGAAAAGGCTGAAAGAGGAATCACACTTCATCTTCTCATCTTCGGGAATCGACCATTGGGGAGCTTACCATCATATAAATACAAATACAACAAATACAAATTTTTTTATTTGGTACCAAACACAGGACATTTACAAATTAACATTATATTTTACTCCTAGGTATAACAAAGACATGCGGTACAAGAACAAGAAACATTTAAAGATATAAAAATACAAGAAATTTTGTGTCCCACGTCAGAACCAAATGGGTGTCCAGTTCAGCATTGAGTCAGCGATAAGGCTGACGCTGATTTTCAACTGGATCCCTTAAAAAAAATTTTATTGACACGTGGACGTCAATGCGATAATTAAAAAAAAATATATAAATATATACCACGGCAAAGATAATCAATAAATAGGTAGTTAAAAAGAGGATCCAAAAACGTAAATGAGTTAACTAATAAATTTAAAAAGAATATAAAATAACGGATAATTAAACTACATATACAACAGTACTCAGCAATAGACTGGCATACCCCAGACCCACTATTAAATGTGAGATTTGTTCAAATTTATCTCTTAACTTACAACAACGCTGAGAACATTTTCGTTATGGCGATTAGCCATATGGACTTAGTACAAGTTCTGTCATCAACCAAACGGAAAACAATGTATGTACCTCTACTGGTAATCGACACAGGCATCACAGAATCTGAAACCGAATGTAGAACCGAAGGAACTTACAATGGGACAACGCCCTTGAGACCTCGCGCAATACCGCTTTTGACAAGACTTTCTTACTATGTAACAGGACGTATTATGTCAATGTCCCGAGTGAGCGTATGGCAGCTCGGTCTCGCTAGCACCCCCTCTCGCCCCGCGAACCCCGCACGCTTGCTCTATCAAAATGTGTCCGTCGGACGACTGTATGTATAGATAGACTGTGGTAGGACATTGTAAGTTATTGAGTTACTGCCACATCTTACATATACTATGCGTGAAATGCTTACGAAATCACATGCAAATGTAACGTCGGCATAAAACAGGGTATCTAACGTGCTGTCTTGTTTACCTTTTTTACCTACAAATAAAAAAGGTTCTCATTCAACATGTATGTGCTTTGGGTACTAGTATACGTTCTCACATTTCTTAAGATATATTTCATGCTATAAAATATACGGGCAGCAAGTTATTGGCGTCGATTTGCAGATCATAGCGCTGATCTTGTGGTAAAATAAAATAAATACGAGTGTGTATAATAATTTAACCTTTATTATTAACCACCGTTTTTTTTTATTACCAGAAAAACTTTAGGGGGTTGTAGTATCCATCAACTTGAACAACTTTTATTATGGAGCCAATGACAAAATCGTAGCGTTATCGTATAGCTATCTCGAACGGTTTTTTCGATCGAGTAGTTACTGATTTTTTGCGATTTCCTGGAATTTGTCCCTATCATAGTTTTTTATGGCATTCGTATTGTAGATACTACCGCAACCTAACTTTTCTCTGGTTTTTTTATAACATCAGGCGTTGCTTGGCGGAAATCCATTCATAACTATAAACCCAAACATATCTAGCTTAATTCCGCAAGAGAGTTATTCTGGTTATTAAATAAAAAAATATGGTGTACAATAAACCACTTAATGCAAAATGAGCATGGCAATTAGTACTGCAAAAAGTGCTGGTATAAAAAAAATTTGACGATTCGAAAGCACTTATCTAAAAGTAGATTTGAATAAAAATATTTTGACTTTGACTTTGACTTTGATTTTAATTTTGACCTTGACTTTATGTCGCCAGTAAAACGACGAACTAGAATGACATACCTACGTTTTTTTTTATGACCGACGGGAAGACAGCCTTCGTCAACTTGATGTTAAGTATTGATAAGGCTGAAGATGGAAGCGAGCCTCTTGCGGAATCCTCAACCACTGAGGAACTGGCTATCTTATCTCTAACTGCCGGAACACAACAATGCTGAAAACATTGTTGTTATGACGTCAGACTTTGATAAGATAAGCTAGCCAGGCGGACTTACAACAAGTCCTACCACCAACCAAACCGAATACGAACCCGGGACCCCTGGGTCTGATACCGGTGGTTGTACTACTAGACCACAGAGGCGGTTAAACACACTCTCTCTCTTTCTTAACGTATGAGGATTAGTGGCTACATCTGGTGTTATGCATCAAGCCGCCTATTACGGCCTCTGACTTAGCTTAACGACTATTATCAGATGGTAACAGCCGGGTCCGACGGTTTAACGTGCCCTCCGAAGCACGGCAGCGGTCAGTTGCAAGGCCACTTTACGGTCACCCATCCGACACCTGGCCGGACCAAGCTTCGCTTAACAAACGTGATCGAATACGGTCAATCAATCAACAGCCGGGCCGCCCCGCCACGATCGCTTCAACATCGGCGGTCTAACCGCCTCCGTGGTCTAGTGGTACAACCACCGGTATCAGACCCAGGGGTCCCGGGTTCGATTCCCAGCGGGGGTACATATTGTATTCGGTTTGGTTGGTGGTAGGACTTGTTGTAAGTCCGCCTGGCTAGCTACCACCATCTTATCTAAGTCTGACGCCATAACAACAATGTTTTCAGCATTGTTGTGTTCCGGTAGTTAAAGATAAGATAGTCAGTTCCTCAGTGATTGGGGATTCCGGGAGAGGCTCGCTTCCATTTTCAGCATTATCAATACTTAACATCAGGTATTATCCCCGTACTTCATAAAAAAAAAACATACCGAGAACCTCCTTTTAGAAGGCGGTTAAAATAAAATTCGAGTTTTCACTCTAACTTCCCCCCCGGTGCCAAATTCCGAAGACTTAAGATTTAATATACCCCCACATATTTCTCAGCATTTACAAAGAAAGGTATTTATTAATAATCCGTTCAATTTTATTAAGTCCACAAGATAACATTCTTGTATTTTAATTAAATTGGCGAGGTTCTGTTTGTGATCTAAAGATTACTTATTGACGACCCCGTGGTACTTTTGTAAGAAAAATGTGTCAATAAATAAATTATTATTAATTTTTTATTTATAATTTTTTTTAAAAAAAAAGCTCCGTAATGAAAGTCTACTGGGGGGTAATTCTCACGCTGAGATATGTCGAATTCGACATTGTTCAAACCATAATTTCTATGATAAATATTAAACAAGAAAATATACTAGAAAAAAGCAACTAGTCTCATGTCGCCCTGACGGGATTCGAACCCGCATCCTTGGGAGTCCGGCCCAATGCACTAACCAATTATGCTACAGAGACCTATAAGCACCCACATAAAAATAGCATTGTAAAATGCAAAATTAAAAAGTCATAATTTCTATGATAAAAATGTAAGTAAAATCTCGACCACTGTCAAAATTCTTTAGTTTTAATGATCTATGACAATCCTATAATGTCGAAGATTCTTTTCAGTTAGTTTATAATACAGATTTTTGGGTCCAAACAATGTCGAATTCGATATGTCGAAGGCGCGAGAATAGCCACCCTGGTCAACCGGGAAGTTCCCCGACTGGACGTATGAATTTTAACACTTATTTTACTATTTTAGATACTATGTTACTGCAACTAAATTGATCCTTATGATTAACACTATCGATCGGTATCCATAAAAGTACAGGTGTGATTTTTTAAATTTAAGCCGGTTCGATATACGGCTTAGGCAAGTAGCAAAAATCTTTGAATGCAGTTTTACTTCTTTTTGAAAATAAAGTAATGTTTCCTTTCACCATAATTTGCTATCATCAGTATTGTGGGTACTTTTCCCCCGACGACCGTCTCTTTTTCCACCCTGTATAATGTTTAGCGCTAAATGTATTTAATTTCAGTTTGATGAAATTCCGCCTAAGTGATAATGATGTAATACCTGTTAATGAGCTATTATTTGTGATATAAATGTTTGTTATAAACCTATTACTTTTTAAAATAAAGCTTCCTAGAAAAACGTACTCTACAACCGAGAAGTTCCGCGACTGTACCTGCTTTCAAGGTGACACTTTTTCATCACTGAATATGTCACATGCTTGGTCTAAACTTCTTTTGTTCTGTGGTTGGTTATACTTTTCATCTGTCTCTGGTTCCCATAACGCGAACTAATAATCTTATTAGTCTTATTTACCGAGGGGCGGTTTGACCGAAGGCCATAGATAACTTTCCATTCCCCGAAAGGAAAAGCTTCGGAATGAGGAAAATTATACGTATGATATATTAAAGCTTTTTTTATACACACATATATAAGAATATTCCAAGAAGGAAAGTGGTCGCCTATAAGAATTGACCTTGATAATAGTTTTGTGGACGAAAATGTTTGTGAGGCAAAAGCTTTTCGTTGTTATTTCAGTTTTTTTTTCTTGATTTATTAGGAACTTTTATTTTATATCTTCGTGGTAGAGTACGTACACCGGTTTCACCTACTCTGAGGTCCTGGGTTCGAATCCCGGTAGAGGCAAATGTTTGTATGATGAATACGAGCTTTAGTACCTGAGTCATGGACGTTTATACATATTTTTACACAAATACTTATATATATATATATATAATTATATGTATTTATATCCGTTACCCTAGTATCGCATAACACAAGCCTTACAGAGCTTACTTTGGGGCTAGGTTGATTGGTATGAGTGTAAGAAATATTATGATTATTTTTATTTAAAAAAAACATGCCAGTTCCAGAACCTTATAATTAAACAGGACATATTTTAATAAAGGAAAAATAATCTTACCATGTAAAGGTTTAGACAAGTTTTCCCACTATGTCTAAGTGTGAAAATGGCAACCATTCTAGATTTTTGATGTTTATGCTATTTATTGTTTGTCTATGGAATTGAGAAATTTACTGTTTAACCACAGTAACGATTATAAGCGATTTTTTTAATATCTTTTATTTTTTTTTACCGACTTCAACAAAAAGGAGGGAGGTACTCAATTCAACGCGTATTTTTTTTATTTTTTTTTATTTTTTTTTGTCTGATGTATGTATACCGATTACTCCGGTGTTGGTGATCCGATTTTAATAATTGTTTTTTTGTTCGATCGGGTACACTGTCAATTTGGTCCCATATAAGTCTCATTGAGATCCGATGATAATCTTCGGAGATATGGGGCCTAATGTCATGGAAGTCATGAAACAATTATATCATCCAGGTAATTGTTAGATTCTTGTTCGAGCTGAAGTTTCACGCAATAATTATAATTCTTTTTTTATCTGAAAGAAAATGGTTTATGTGTGGTCCCATATAATTTTTACGAAGATCTGGCTAGTAGTTTTTTCATAATCTTGAAAAATATCAATCACCTTTTGGCAAGTAGTCGTTTACCTAGTTGACATTTTTGTGTATGGGCTGATTTTTAGTGTAAGTAACGGCACATGATGTAACTAAAAAATCTGAAATAAAAACATTTTATAAAAAAAAATCAAACCGACTTCAAAAAGTAAAAAATAAAACTTTTGGAGTCGGTGCTAGCTAGCTAAGGCTAAAAAAATATATAGTTAATAGAAGTGCAATGTAGAATGCCCTGGCTGGCACCGATTCCAAAAGTTTTATTTTTTACTTTTTGAAGTCGGTTTGATTTTTTTTTATAAAATGTTTTTATCTATTAACGAATGTAGCGGATTTACCACCTTGTTGGATGATGAAATTGCTTTAGAATAAGTTGAAGTCTTGTGTGGTTGATTCTCATAGTACCTAAGATAAATGATGAGAGTTAGTGCGTGCGGATCGGTTAAACGTCTGTATTGTAATGGAATTCAAATAAAAATAGCAATTAAATTTATACTAAGAGGCGAAAAAAAGAATGGCAAATTATAAAACTATAGCATGGTTCCAGTTATTATAAATCTGGTAAAAACATATATATTTCTTCATACCTTTATCTAGATTCGTATAGTTTCAAAAACAGGATGTTATGATTGTGTCTCGACACTTTCTTTTCGAAAAGACCTCTAAAAAATACGAAAATTCAAGATTATTCTTAAATGGGGTTACTTACACTATTGGAAATTGGTTTGATAAGTGGACACCAATAATATTTAGGATCGTATAGAAGCATTTTTTTTAAATCGCTGTAGTTTTTTAATACGAAGTAATTTTGTGTTTTTTTGCCTAATCTGCAAAATCGGTCTCGCTCCCGTGCGCGTCGTTTTCTCATTGCTATCTCGCTTCAGCATATTTTTTTCGAGTATCGCCTTAACGCCCTTCTTTCACTTTCCAATTTTTACTGGCTACATCTGTTGTCAAAGTTTATCAAACCGCCTAATAAGGCATCTGATTTGGCTTATGGACCGACACGGTTTAACGTGCTCTCCGAAGCATGGAAGCGCTCAGATGTAATTCCACTTTACGGTCACCCATCCGACATATGTTATATACTGAACGTTGCTTTACAAACGTGATCGTATACGATCAGTCTGAAGCGCCGCGATAACCGATTCCCTCTGAATTCAATTTGAATAAAAAGTTGAATAAAATTATATACAGGAATATAATTTTATTCAACTTACATTCAAATAGGTAATTATTCCTCCCATGATGCATGGACTACGAGTAGTGATGTGCCGTTCCCGGGAATATTGGAAACATTGGGAATATTCCCAGAAGCGTTCCCGGCAATATTCCCAAAAGCGGAAATTTAGGGGAAAATTGCTTGTGTTGTACTTAAGTATTTTTGTTGTTGTATGCTAACCATTCTATTGGCAATATTACAAGGCTTAATGAATATGCCAAAGGTTAATTATCACTTATGGCGAAAATTTCTAATTTTCCTGGGAATATTCCCAGTAAATTTCCAATGTTTCCGGGAATATTTCCAATACCCATATAGTTGATTATAATAAAACTGTAAGCGATCCAATTCTGTACATTGAAAAGAATTAATAGAAAAAAAATACCTCTAGGGGTCTTCTTAAACGAAACAGATACCAAAAATATACATTTTGAATTTTTTGTCTGTCTGTCTGCCTGTCTATTGTCAGCGTTTCACGCAAAAAATACCGCATGGATTTTAATGAAACTCTTTTTGTTATACAGCTATTGGTCCTCGCCAACATATAGGCTATAATTTATTTTGAAGATCGCAATATCTGATGTGGAACCATAGCAGTCCAGTCAAACTATGAGAGATATATAAATACGGTCTTAAGGAAAATTGTTAAGCGTGATGAGCATTTTCTATTGACGTACAAAGTTTGAAGATCTGGTACACATGATGTGGAACCCTAGCAGCCAAGTTAAACTATATGAGATACAAACATAGCGTCTTAAGAAAAGTTGTTTAACGTAATGAACATGTTCTATTGACGGAAAAATATCGAAGGTCTGGTACACCTGATGTGGAACCCTAGCAGCCCAGCTAAATTATACTTACTTACTTCGCTGGCTCAGCGACCCGAAGTGGATCTTGGCCTCCGACATCAAAATGCGCCATGCGTTCCTGTTTTGTACCAAGCCTGACCAGTCGAGTACTTCCAGTTCCTTTAGGTCTTTGGCAACTTCGTCTTTCCAGCGGTATCTTGGGCGACCAACCGGACGTCGTCCGGCTGGTAGTCCAAGATACGTTCTTTTGGCAGCTCGATCCTCTCCCATTCTCTCCACGTGCCCTTGCCAGCGAAGTCGGGCAGATTTTATTTCCCCGATGATATTCGGCTCTGACACCAGTTGTGTTATTTCTTGATTGAAACTTTGCCTCCACAACCCGTCCTCTCCTCTTGTTGGTCCCAGCATCTTTCGCAGGATTTTTCGTTCGGCAACTAAGAGTTTCCTTTTCTCCTTCAGGGTTATCGTCCAAGTTTAATAACCCATACATTAAAATCGGCCTTATTATCGTTTTGTAGACGCGAATTTTTGTAGCTCTGCTTATCAACTTGGACACCAGGACTTTGTGCAAGGCTGCGGTACATCTTAGCGCGTTGACTATACGGTTAACGATTTCTTCCTCCCTTTGGTTAGTGTCAGTAAACGTGCACCCGAGATACTTAAATTTGCTGATACCTCTGAAAGTTGTTCCTTTTACCATAAGATCTATTCTCTTGGCCCTATGATCCTTGTATCTCTTCATATGGAGGTACTCCGTGTTCTCACGACTGATTCTGAGACCAAGCTGTTTCACTTCTTTTTCTAATACCTTTGCCATCTCTATCACTTCTCTCTCACACTGCCCCAGTATGGCAAGGTCGTCGGCGTACCCAATAACTTTGTGCCTTCCATTTAGCTCTGCCCCCTCTATCAATAAGACTTTATGGATGATGTATTCGAGAGCAAGGTGAAACAGTAAAGGCGATAGGGGCGTCTCATTGCTTTAGACCGGTCACTACTTCGAACTCCTCGGTCAGTTCTCCTCCGACTCTTACTCGCATTTTGCTGGTGCTCGTGGCGACTTTAATCATTCTGACGAGTTTTGCTGGTATTTGGAAAGATGTATGATCCGATAGAGCGTTTCTCGATCGATACTATCGTATGCTTTGGTAAAATCCACAAAGAGGCAGTGTATGCTTTGGGCATACTCCCACCGTTTCCCCATAATTTGTTTTAGGAGAAACATTTGGTCCACTGTACTCCTGTTCCTGCGAAATCCGCACTGATAGTCGCCGAGTGTTTGCTCTGCGTAGGGTTCTAAGCGAGCCAGAAGAACGTTCGAGAGCACCTTGTACGCAGTCGGAAGCAGCGCAATCCCTCTGTAGTTACCACACTTCTTCTTGCACCTCTGCTTATGTATAGGACAGATAATGCCCGTATTCCACTGCGTGGGCTGTTGTTTCATACAGTCGAGATTGTACTGCTTCTCCCCCTTATTTCCACATTTCTCCTGGTATGTTGTCAATTCCTGGAGATTTGTGGTTCTTAAGCCGCATGATGGCCTTGCGCACTTCATCAAGGGTTGGTGGTTCCTGGTGGTCAACATCTAGTCTGGTGTTCAGGTACGCATCTATTTCGGTTGGCAGTTGAGTAGTTCTTGAAAGTACTGGTGCCACATCGAATTTTGTTTTTCAGGGTCTGAGACAAGGTTTCCGTCTTCATCTTCTAGAAGTTGAGTTACGGGCTGGTAGGCTTTCTTAGCTGATCTGACTTCTTGATAAAACTTTCGTGATTCGTTTGCTCTTATTAGTGTTTCCATGTCTCTCAACATTCTTGTCATATGATCTCTCTTTGCTCTTCTTACCAGTCTCCTGAATTCTATTTGTGCTTCTTTGTGGATGTCATCCCATTTCCTGTTCTGCTCGGCCATCATTCTAAGTTCTCTCTTTCTGTTCATCGTCTCTTCACATTTCTCAGTCCACCATTTTCTTCTCGTCTGTCGTTTTCTTTGCCCAGTAATCGGATTCCTACGTCTTTGACTATCTGTTCTGTTCTTTCCCAAGCTTTATCCATGTCTTCAGAGTCATTCAATTCTGCGAATCTGTTACATAACTCTAGGTTGAATGCATCTAAGTTTTCTTTGTCTTTTAGAGCATCGGTATTCATGGAAGTAGGTTCTCTATAACAGCTTAACTATAAGAGATACAAATATAGCATCTTAAGATAAATAGTTCAGCGGAATATGTACTTTCTTTTGACATACAATCTATACTAATATTATAAATGTGAAAGTGTGTTTGTTTGTATGTCCGTCTTTCACGTGAAAACGGAGCAACGGATTGACGTGTTTTGTAGTATGTGGGTAGTTTAGGAGCTAGAGAGTGACCTAGGCGAAACCGCGGGCGGTAGGCTATGTGATATAATTTTTTAATGTGTTAAATATGCATTCATAGCGCTGTACTAATATATAAATAAAAAATAAAAAACAAAAAAGCTTATTAGCCTTAAAAATTAAAAATGCTGCCGAAAATCACTAATCCACGCGGACGAAGTCGCGGGCAAAAACACAAAAATATAAGAAATAATCATTTATCTAAGTAATATGAATTATTACATTTCTTTAAATGAAGAGCAAATTTTGTTGCATTTTTATATTTGTATACAATTGTACAAAATGAACATATATAATTTGTTTGTTCGTTAACAGTTTGTAATAGAAAGTAATCAAAAATTTTACTTTTTGGTTTATTATGACTAACACAGCTAGCACAGCACACTCGACAATCAAAGCGACACTGGGGTAAACATGTTTCTTTTGTTTTAAAGTAGAGGAAAGGGGAGGGGGCGGCGCGGCGGGACCCTCCCCTCGCGGCTCAAGCAAGCGCATGCACACACTTGTTGTTGCGTAACCGTGGGAGTAAGAAGAAAATATAAATAGCACAGAATTTTTACCATACTTGAAAATATATTATTTTGGAAACTTTGGGAAAGTTTCCGGGAATAATGGGAATATTCCCGTAAGTTTACAACGAGTAAATTACTTGGAAATGGGAATATTTCCAGCGGCACATCGCTAACTACGAGCAAAGGAAAAGAAAAACCTTCTGGAGTCGGTACCACCGAAGGCACCGAGACGCGACAGTGCGTTCTTTGCACTTCTATACTTTTTGCGTTGGCTACCACCAACTCCAAAAGGTTTATT
This sequence comes from Chrysoteuchia culmella, assembly GCA_910589605.1. Taxonomy (NCBI): domain Eukaryota; kingdom Metazoa; phylum Arthropoda; class Insecta; order Lepidoptera; family Crambidae; genus Chrysoteuchia; species Chrysoteuchia culmella. The sequence goes on along the minus strand of OU342664.1, from coordinate 14,081,181 downwards.
TTTACTTTTAGATTTTTGGAGTCGGTTTTTTTATTTCACAATTTTTAAAGTTATAATAAGTCCCCTTCTTGTCTACACTGCTAGTTTGATTCAAACCGAATGAACGTAAGTTTTTTCAAGATTTCTTGTAAACTACTAAACAGATTTCTCAAAATGCGACCGTCTTGAAATGAAATGAAATGAAATTCATTTATTTGCTAGAAACACGGTAAATACTAACTAAGAACTAAAAGATTAAATAAGATCATACGTGTTTCGCCAATATTGGCATGCAAATGTCAATAGGTAATCTAAGAAATTATTCTAATATAAAATAAATACATCATCATGTCATATTCACATTATCATCATGTCACATTATTTCTAATTAAATTCATTAAATAACAATTATTATCTTATTTATATTCATGTTATATAAACCAATATTTTTCATAATGTTAAATATGCAATCATTATTCTTTATTCAAAATGGTCCAGAAATTGGCGAACGGTATAAAAATTATTAGTCTTGGGAACGAACCCGATGTTATGACGTTTTAATCATTTCAATTGGTTCAGGCGTTCGAGTACTTGGTGAAACTACATAAAAAAATATTTGACAAATTCCGTCTTTTTTTTAAGTAGGTTAAAAAAAATCTCCAGCTAACTTTACAATGCAAACAGTAAAATCCTATTATCGGACATAACGGACAGGGCACAATCGGAAAATATTTTAGGCGATGACCTTCTTTCACTATCGTTTCCGGACAGCATTTAGGCCTAACTATAACTAAATGTAGATAAGATAAGATAAAAATGTATTGAAAAAAAGTTTGAGTTCCAAAAAAACAAAAAACATCCAAAAAGTAGTTTAAATTCATGTTCCATATTTTCTATAAAAAATAAAAAAGTAAACAATATATTTATACTTACATGTGACATGATGTCTCCTGAACATTGTAACTGTGGATCGATTTTGCTGACTCATGTCACTAAGGATTTAGGCATTATGATAGATCAACATCTTTCTTTCAAAACTCAAATACAGTGTCTCTATAAACGTATTAGAAAGTTAACGGGCATTGTTAGAAAATTAAGAGACTCTGCTAACAAAAATCTGCTTATCATCATTTACAAAGTATTGTGTCAATCTGTAATTGTTTATTGTATCTCGGTCTGGGGTAGTGCTGCCAAAACGACGTTATTAGAGGCTGAACGAGCTAACAGGTCCTTACTTAAAGTAATGCTTAAAAAACCTTATATCTATAAGGTTTTTTGATTTGATAACTTGTTTCACCCAACAAGTGACAACAATTCTTGCTGAAAACCTGTTTAATTAAGCACAAGCGTCTCATAAACTCTAAAAACTACAGGACACTCTTATTGAAACGTAACTTAAAAATTCTATAACTATAAAGTCACATTTTGCAAGCAGATTTGCTGAATCAATTTAAGCTCGTGTATACAATGCAATAACAAGGGTCTGTGATATTAAACAATTATCTATGTCAGAGGCTAAGTTGGTCTTTACCAAGTGGTTATTACGGAACTCGTATCATGACACTGAGGCTCTACTTGGTCGGTGCTTTTAAAATCTATTTTTTTTTAAGTCCCTTAGAATAGATTTTAGTAAATAGTAGTAGTTATTTTGTGTAATTTTACAAAAAATACTGCTTTTAGACTAAACACGATTTTTAAGATTTGTTTCGACAGTAGGTGTTTTTAAATAATCCAATATTCAATTTGTACTGGTTACCCAAGATACAGGCTTTATCTAGCTTGGGGGCCTCTTTTCATTGTCAAAAAATTATCTTCTGCAGCACAAATTGTTAACTAATTTTAATATTAATTTTTCAGAACTGTGTACCATTTCTTTTGTGCAATAAAGATATTTCTATTTCTATTTCTATTTAAAGTAAAGTATAAAAACATTCGAAGTTCTTAAAAAGTGGAATGGTTAGCTATCTAGGGTTAATAGATTTATTGCTAAGCCAAGGAATATATTCAGCAATATTTGAAGCCTTGGGTATGTCCTTGTCTCATGTCCTTGACACATATCTGTGCTATTATGGAATCATCTAATAACGAATCCACACTTTACATAATATGGTGTACAAGTACAGAACTTTGCAACGCGGGGTGTGAGAACCCAAATGTAAAAATCGCAGAATAAGAGTTGAAATGGTCACTCCCAATTTTATAGTGGTGGTTCATTAAAAGATAAATTGCTTAAACTAAGCGCTTTTAAAATAGTATTCAGCGGGGCAACAGCGCCAGTGTTCTCGGTACTATGCCACTCGGCTGTGAGTTAGACGGCGTTTTTCTACTGTAGTTTAAGATAGTTTTTAGTAGTCAGACAATTGGTTTTATGTATTATCTAATAAATTGTAAAGAAACGTTGTTTTAGAATAAATTTAAACCCTGTCTAATATATGTCTTATTTTCGTTACCAAATAAAAATCATGAAATCTATTACTTAATCCTGAAATCCGATGTCTTTGAAAAAATCTTGAATCCACTATATCGTATTAAATTCAATTATAAAAATCGTGTTTTTCCCAAGACACGTTTGTCGTAAAGCTGAAGTCAGACTAAAATTAAAACCCGTAAGTCTAGGCGTACTGCCCCTCCCAACCGAGTCAGATGTAGGCACGTAATGATATAAATACGCTGGATTGTTAGGCCACGACATAAGCGGGTGATAGGTTCTAATATTGATGTCGTTGGAAACTTTGGCAGTTGATTATACAAGACCAAACTGTGTTGTTTGCCGCCTCTGTGGTCCAGTGGTAACAACCACCTCTTTCAGACCCAGGGGTCCCGGGTTCGATTCTCAGCGGGGGTACATATTGTATTCGGTTTGGTTGGTGGTTGGACCTGTTGTAAGTCCGCCGGGCTAGCTACCACCGTCTTATCTAAGTCTGACGCCATAATCACAATGTTTTCAGCATTGGTATGTTCCGGCAGTTAGAGATAAAATAGCCAGTTCTTCAGTAGTTGAGGATTTCGGGAGAGACTCGCTACCATCTTTAGCCTTATCAATACTTAGCCTTCATCAGGTATGATGAAGGCTAAGAGCCTCCTTGTTGTAAAAAAAATATACCTTCAGTCAAATTGTTATATTTTTACGAGTAAAGTTTTAAATAGCATAAAACTTGAGATATTTTTATTAGAAAATGAAACATCTTAGACCACATCCTATTTATTAAACACGAATGGTGGGCAAATGCCTGCCCAGTTTTTATGTAAAAAAACTAGTATTTAGGCTAGTTGTTTAGTACAAAAAAAAATTGTTTTGTACTAGGTTACAACTAGTCTAAAACTTTTCTAAAAATGCTAAAATAAACTAAAATTTAAATCATAGTCTATTTTCTCAATAAAGTGGGTTTGAACTTCTTTAATTATTTTACATAGACATTTTAATTTATTGCAAGCATTAAAGTGGAATCACTTTATACGTCGTTTTATACTATATTTATTAAAATAATTTTATTTCAACTCAAATCGACAAAAACGCTAGTTTCTTAGCCCCAACATAAGTAACTACATACACACACAACGCGCTCTCTTGGAATGCAATAAGGAGCGTTCGGGTTACGAGTAAGGGAGTGGGGGAAGGGGGGGGGGGGGGGGAGAAAGTGGGGATGAAGGAAAAACTGCGACTCCTCGTCTAATGATAATAACGCCCGAGTCAAATGCGGTTTATTGCGCGGATTAGTTTTTACGATTGTAGTTTTAGGATAACTGACGATATTAACCGGCTAAACGACGACGGTGTCGCAGTGGTTAGTGCGTTCGGCGATTGTGAAGATTAAGCAACTTTCGCTGTGGTCGGTCACGGGATGGGTGACCAAAATTTTACTCCGTGTCTCGAAATCGTAGATACTCTGAAAATGTATACTATTTATATTGCTGAACTGGAAGCGAAAGAAACCCAAAGCAAATGAGGCATGAGCTTTATTGATGGGTGGCTATGAGGGTGACGTTTTATTATTATTATAAAAAGACTTAAAGGTATACCTCTGATGCTCTGCGAACGCAACAAAGAATATACGCCGAGAAGATATGTGTGTACAGGCCTGCCCTGCGGCCTACATTTTAACCGACTTCCAAAAAGGAGGAGGTTCTCATTTCGGTTGGTATTTGTTTTATGTATGTACACCGATTACGCCGAGATTTTTAAACCGATTTACGTGATCCTTCTTTTGTTCCATGCGAAATAGTTGCCATTTGGTCCAATGAAACTTTGGTTCAATTTGGCCCAGTAGTTTTTATGTTATGTATACTCGTGTATAAATACTTTTGTTAACTTGGACGATATAATTTTTACCTTATGAAACCTAATCTGATCTAGAAAAAAAAAGTCGGACTCGCGCACCGAGGGTTCCGTTTAAAATTTAAAAAAAAAAATTTTTCGTACCACTTGCTCAAAAAAGTCACATTCTATGCCACAAAAAGCGAACATAACAATAGTCATTTTTAATCTGTTAAAAACGGAAAGAAAATTGTACTGAATTTCATTCATCCTCTAGAGGGAGAATGTGATTTAAATTTGGAATACTTACCGAAATTTATACTGAACTATATCTGTGTTTACACCATTGAGTTTGTATATAAAGCATTACACATCTTTTTGAAAAAGGAATACGCATTTATTATGCAGTTATGATTATTAAATAAAATTACGAAAATCGACGAGGCCGTATGAGCTTGATGCCTTTGCTTTTCCGACACAAACTATTAGTCTAGGAATTTGCCGCGTTTTTGTTTTCTTCAAATACATCTCGTATTATTATTGTGTTAATTTTTTCGCATATGGTACGAAAAGTAGAGTAAGGTGATATAGCTGTCTTAGTCTTGGGTGAACTTAAATCCCTCGCTACACTCAGGACTCGTCTTAAATCCCTCGCTTCGCTCGTGATTTAAGTTTTTAACACCCTCGCTACGCTCGGGAGTAAACCTCGAGTCCTTCGTTACGCTCGCGATTTAAATCGTCACCCGCGACAGAAGACACTGCTTTATCCCCTTGGTTAATAATCTACTATTATTATATGATGTTACTAAAAATTTACGGTTTTTGCAATTTTTCCTTTATCTGTACTATAAGAGTAACTTCGTACCAAATTTCAAGATTCTAATTTCACGGGAAGTTTTTGATTCCCGTGCAAGTTTCGAAAATTTGCGGAAACTTGCGACATAAACGTGTACATGTATCTTTTGATTGTTTTGGCTTAGAAGCTTGATTTTTTTCACAGCTCCAAGGGACAGTAGACCTGAGTATTAGATATAAATTTTAGTTTGATACCTCCTCGCGTTCCTGAGAAAAACGGTCTTGACAGACGTGATCCTATAAGGGTTCCGTTTTTTCCTTTTGAGGTACGGAACCCTAAAAAACGTGCTGTAGTTTACAAAACAACTATTACAGACACTATTTATTTACTTATTTATTAATTTATTTATTCGAAATAAATAAATTATAAAGTAAAAATAAATGCGTCAAAAAAACCGACTTCAAAAACTTAAAAGCAATAATAAGCCTTTAGGAGTCGGTGCCAGCCACGGCAAGAAAAAAAGACAGTCTTGGTTAATGCCAAGACATATGCTGAGCGGAGACCATTTTGATGCATGCAAATTATGTTCCTATAATAATGATAACTGATAACAAGAAAATGTTTTGTTTTGTGTGTATCAAATAAAGTTTTTTTAATTCTATTCTATTCTGTTCTAAAAAAAGAATAGGAGCTCAAAGTAGAGGCGGGCCTTGGCTGGCACCGATTTCAAAAAATTTTTTTTTTTGCTTTTTAGTTTTTGAAGTTAGTTTTTTCACTATCCTAATTTCTGTTTACCAAATTTCCATCTTAATCGGTTTAGAATTTCAATAGTTTATTTATTCCATAACAAATAACATTGTGTTAAAAGATTTTTACATACAAAAAAAGTAGAATATTACATTAAAAAATTTAATCAAAAATTATTTCATTTACTAGGTGTAAGTATAACATACAAATTCCAATAAAAATAATTTTAATTAAAAATCAATATATTCCATTTAAAATATAAAAAATAAACAACAAAATTGTAAAAGAGAATAATAAAAAAATATTTAAAAACAAAATAAATATGCTCTAAATTTGCTAAAATTCAATTTCTAAAACAATAATAAGCGGATGCAAAAAAACTGACTGTCAAATAGACAGTGGTGACTACATTTTGATTCCTGGGTAAATCTACGGTCGATTTGAACGCCGTCATTGTCCTCGACAAATAAAGTGTCATGCATGATAAGTGCGAAAATAATAAAGGTTATGGTTATGCTGCTAAATGCTACTCGTCTGGGTTCAATATTCGTAACTGGACACGACGACAGAATTTTATTACTCTAAAAAATAAGTTCAAAAACTAAAACCCGACTACTGTAAAATCACGCGTACTTTTTAGAGCGTGATTTTTCAGTAGTCGGGTTTTAGTTTTTGAACTTATTTTTTATTTAAATTCTTTTGGAGTTGTAAAGTATGGACATTATTACCAAAATTCGATTTATGCAAGCAAAGCCGCTAGCAAAAACTAATAAAATATATGTTTTTGAAACGTGCTTACCAAGAGCTTTCATATGACACCAAACACGATATTCTTTAAAAAATAAAGTTTTTTTGTTCACAGCTATAAGTCGTCTAGAGGGCGCCATATTTAATTTCATGTGACGTGACATAGCCTCTACCCAGCGGACAATCGAGACGCTTCCAACGGTACCTCAATTGTGAATATATAATCAGCAGTTTAAAAGTTATATGGGTACAGATGAACATACATACATACCGGTGAATAACCCTCCTTCCTTGTTTTGCCGTAGTCGGGTAAAAATAGGAAAATATGTTGCAGACAATGACGGCGTTCAAAAAACCCGTAAATTCACCCTCCTATGCCACTAAGTAAAACAGTATCGCTAGATTAACTGTGCACAGCAAAAGATACTTGATTTAAATAGAAGTCCGAAGCAGAAAGTCAACGATAAATTTTCCTTCATGACCCTACACAAAGCTTCATGTAGCAATATATTCAAGTAACAAGAAACTTAATCTAACCGCGAACATCGATCACGTTAACAAAGCTTAGTGTTCGCGCCCGGTTTTACTCGTTTCGCCGTCAGCCATTTTAATGTCCATGTCCACGATCCACCACGCGAACTCCATCTCTCTCTCTTATCGTATTAGTATTAGTGGCCACATCTGGTGTCAGAGTTTATCAAGCCGCCTATAAAGTCTCTGACTTGGCTTAACGACTGTTATCAGAAAACAACAGACGGGACCGATGGTATAACGTGCCCTCTGAAGCACAGAAGCACTCAGTTGTATTGCCACTTTACGGTCACCCATCCGGCAACTGGCCGGACTGAGCGTTGATTAACAAACATGATCGAATACGATCGATACGATACGCAGTCTATCAAGCGCTGCCATTAACGATTCTTAATAAGCGCGCTCAAGGAGGATTGGTGGTAGGCTGGCGTCCGGAGTTGGTAGAGCATCAAGATACTTAGATCACTCTCATAGCCTCACCTCGACGATGCGACATTTGGCATTGATGGGTCGAGATGCTAGGCTTTTACTAACTGGAGACGGACCACCACCACCGGATCAGACTCCGGTGTCACGGGTTCGAGAGGGCATACATATTGTATTCGGTTTGGTTGGTGGTAGGACTTGTAAGTCCTACCACCTAAGATAGCTACCACCATCTTATCTAAGTCTGACGCCATAACAACAACGTTTTCGGCATTGTTGTTCTCCGGCAGTTAGCGATAAGATAGCCAGTTCCTCAGTAATTTAGGATTTCGGGAGAGGCTCGCTTCCATCTTTAGCCTTATCAAACTTTACATCAGGTATAATGAAGTCTAAGAGTTTCCCTGTCGTTCATAAAAAGAAAAATATTTATGAAATCCCAATTCGCATTCGAATCTGCAACGATCAACGATCTTTTTTGATTAGAGCCGAGGGATAGAAAGCACTGAATGTCATTTTCAAATCGACATTGACATGACGGATAATTTGACAAGTTAAAAACGTTTCGTTTCACGTGATTCAAGTCCGATTCAGTATTGGTTTTTTTTATGCAGAAATAGTTTCCGGTTTTTAAAGATGCTGAGTAAAATGAAATAATGCGAAGGGAGTTTCAGAAAACGGCAACACCGCATTCAAATGATTAAAAAATGCGACAAAATGGATGTCGGTGAATTTCAATGAATGCGAATTGAGAATTTAGAATGATTCAAAATTACGTCTAGAAGAGAATTAGCAACTGGTGCACTCTATATTTCTCTTTCGCTCCCAGTTCAACATAGGATATAGTGACTATTAACTAAAAATATAGCAGGATTCAGCGACATGAAGTACTGCTCAAATCAAGGATGAAGCTAGATATTAAGCTATGATACTTAGTAAATCTTTGGACCGCCATCCCATGACCGACCATTGCTTAAACGCACCGCAGGCCAAGCGCGCAAACCATTGCAACACCGAGCTCCTATTATTGACTGATACGAAAACAAAGATGTTTGAAATAACAATCTTTTGGTCACCCATCCCGTGACCGACCGTTGCGAAAGTTGCCCCACCACAACCATAGGCCGATTCTACTGCGCCAGTAAGGAACCCTAAATATAAAGTGGGCGCCACAATAGCGCTGTTTTTCGATAGGCCACGAATTCTATTAGGGGTATTAGCATATTCTCATTACCCCGCTCGCGTTTGGACAGCGAAGACTGGAAACGGGACGAGTACTGCGCAGAGTTGCGACAAAATGTTAGTTTGTCGCAAATATGCACCACAAAAGTATGTATTTGTGTTTTTGTTATTCCTACAAAGTTGCATATCAATTATTAGGTCGGAAGTGTGATGGGATATAATTACACAACGATATTTTAACTTCACTTAAAATGTCAGAATTATAACTGTTTCATACTTTTAGAAAGATTGGAGACACCTTTTCAGGTAAAATCTAAAAAGCTTTAGCGTAATTTTCATTAGTCCACTCGCGTTTAGACAGCCGAGACTGGGAACAAAACGAATACTGCGCTACTGAATATCATTTGGTTCTGTAAGTGTATCACAACCAGCTATAAATGATTAAAAAAAAGTTGTCATCTAAAAATACCGAAAAATAAACTAAGATCTTCAGATGAATAATTATAAATCCATGAAACTGTAACTAAAACTTGAAATTGTAGCTAATATGTTTGATACCCGCGTCCGGAGTCTACGTGAAAGATATTGCGGAATATCGCTATTGTAGACTACGCACGCATACACTAAAGTTACTTGATTTATTTAACATTATCATGAAAATATAATATAGGTAATATCTACATCTAGGAAACAAAATATAAAATATATTTATTTCTTTGATTCTCCTACTGGCTGTAGGTATACTTCTAACGCAGTAAATTTGTAAACTATGCAACTTTAACTCAAGTATTATATTTGTCGCACAACGCATCTCTGTGGCATACCAACGAACTCATGAAATATGAGAAGGGTTAATTTGGGTCAAAACGTGACGGAACAGAACCATTTACAGAAGTACAGTGTGGACACACACGGATGCGACAGATATAATCACGTATTAAAACGTTTTATACCGACCTCTGAGAGCGGCGTGGAATAATTTGAAACGCTCCTGGCGGCGCTTGACAGACTGATCGTGATCGCGTTTGTTAAGCAACCCTCGGTCTGGTCAGGTGTCGAACGGAACCGTAAAGTGTCATTACAACTGAGCGCTTCCATGTTTCAGAGGGCACTTTAATCCATCGGTTCCGGCTGTCGTCATCTGATAACAGTCGTTAAGCCAAGTCAGAGGCCTTGTAGAGAGATGGTTAGAGGTATGGAAAAGGGTGGTAGATGGTAAGCCACTAGTAGGAAGGTCGAATAGCAAGCTCTTCCGCCGGATTGGGTGTTGATAGTCCGGGGACCGCGGTCCGACAGATGATCGTCGGATGTTGTATATGTGAGTGGCTCGGTGAAACTTTGCTTGCGTGATGTAGGTTTCCATACATGTTCTTCGTATCCCATACCGAGTTGCTGTCAGCGCCATCTGTTGTCACGGTAGGTAAGTTCCGTGTGTAGTAGTATGTTCGGCGTTAGGTAGGTGCCGCCACAGCCTTATAACCTCTAACACCAGAGGTGTCCACTAATCCTCAGACGATAACGAGAGGTGTGGAATATTTCAGAGCTGGATCGACGTCTATGTCCAAAGGATAGGTTACATGTCATAATTACTTAGCTGGTACAAGGCTTTCCAAATTATTTCAGTGATTCGAGCTGCATTTAGAATCTAAAAGAAATTTCCAGTCACGGTATGGGACTAAAACTAAATAAAGTTAAATCACACTGTTTTCGTAGACATCCTTGAAGTATGCCTAAATCTAGCAGTGGGTGTCATGTGGTTTACTTACTTAGTTTCCATTAACATGGTAATAACGACATAAAATGTATCCTTTGTATTAATCCAGGCAATAAACTATTTGTGTGTCAAATTGTATCCAAATCCAAATTGCCGTTTTCGCATCATTGAACAACATCCAAACGTCAGTGGTTGAGGATTCCGGGAGCGGCGCGCTTCCACCTTCAGTCATATCAGCCTTTCAGGCCCCTGTTGATGAGACAAGATGTATATCCCATTGTTTTCAGGATACCGGTGTCCGGCTCGGATTTATTGAACTACATACATCATCAGCCTGTGAACGTCCACTGCTGGACATAGGCCTCTTCTAGCTCATGCCTATTGTGACGCTCATAGGAGGTTATTAGCCTACTGCTACCACGCTGGCCAGACGGGTAGGTAGAGGGTTTGTTTCAAGTGTCCTTCTCTCACACAGGTGCTCAATGCGTCGAGCCTCTTAGTCGACTCTTACGACATCCCAGGCATGTAAGGGTCTTAGGCCGTCACCACACGGCAAAACTGATTGAACTAACGTCAGGTATAATGATAGTACCTAAGTGTTTTATAGTACCGTTGTTCATAATTAAAAAAAACATCTAAACTTTGACATTTATAATATTAGGAGGATTTATTTCTATTTCAGTGTTATTGAAGTCGTCTCTCTGGTGGGGTGTGTGATCCTCTCAACGATACGCAGCACTATTGAGAGCACTCATCTACAAGGCGCTCTGTGGTGACCATAAGTTAAGTTGTTTTAAGGAAAAAAAATATTTATTCATTGGCATCAAAGGTTTAGCAGGATGTCTTTAGTTACTCTATGTCCTTTATTGGGACCTAATATATTTTTTAGATTAAGCTTACTTGGCAGTGAGATTTAAGCAAAACCAGTTTTTAACATTCGTGTAATATCAAAAGTTATGTTCAGACAACGGCGGCTACGTACGGCTTATATAATATGTCAAATTCTTCAGACAATTTCGAACTCAACCACATCCATTTTAAAGCTCAAAGTCAAGTGGATAAATTTGACAGGGTAAAACCTGACCTGCTGTTGACCATACAGAGCAAAAGAAAAATGACAAAAATTACACGCAGGTGGAAGTCAAACCATCCAATAAAATAATTTTACACGTTGACTGCCGTCGGTCCCAGACATAATAGAAAAACTATTGTTTGGCGGACATTATTCACTTTTTATATCGACATCGTTATGATCAAGTAAGAAACGTCAATCACAAAATAAAAATATCCTACAAACTCAAAAATTATGGTACCCCTACCCTTCACCACATTTCTCGTTTGATCGATTTTACGTCGAAAATTATTTGCTTTGTTGCCGTAATGCGCGTTATCCACAGTTTCTGATCTTATTTGTGATCGTTGTATGGAGTGAAATCGCTCGATCATACGGACGTCTTTCTGTGTGTATTGAACTTCAATGATACATATCTTATACTCTTGGGTTTTTTCATATGAAATAGGCTATATTATACCATTTAGCTTTAGTTTTATATATAAGTGGTATACATAAGTGGTACCATAAAATTAATTCCCTGGTTGTTTAGTTTTGACATACAATGTATTTTGATAATAATTGATTGATATTGATTCTATTTATGTAATTCCTTCTGACATACTGCGATTGTACTTTATTCATAGATGATTTTGACATTTATTATGGACTTTTGTATTTTAATATTTCTTTATTCCATATTTTTTTTGACATACTGGGATTATTTCTTAGTTCATAGACGATTTTGACATTTGTATTCTAATGTTTCTTTGTTGTATTCTTATTTTTTGACATAGTTCTCAAGATACCCTTTGACAAATAGTATTGTGTAAATTTTGTACTTATCATTGTATTTTTTTTATATATAATCTTCAATTTTAATTTATTTTGGATTGTTACTATAATTCTACGAATAATAAGGAACTTATCCTAACTTGCTGGCGTTTTGGGCAAACTGTAAGCCAGTAAGTACACTGTTTTTAATAAATAATAAATAAATAAAGAATAAATGCCAGGATTGTAGGCAGCCGTGGTATACTTATATGTGGTATACTTCTTACATAATATTTTTTTTGGGGAAATAAAAACATTGTTATGACTTTATTAAAGTATGTACTTTATGATATAAAACTATAGGATGGGATGTTACAAATCTGGGGGCCTACCAACATCTCTTAGCGCAGTATTGTTTCAATGTTACCATGCTATTTCGTACTACGAATCTGTTAAAGTAAGCTTCTTTTTGACGGAAGTTTTGTGACGTCTTCGCTCAATCTTGCGAGTTGAAAATTGTTTACGGTTAGGATAACCGTAAAATGTAATATTATAATTAGTATTTTCTTTTTGTGGTGGAAATTGACCTTACTGATATGTTAAGCTCACTTTTCAATTTTACGACTCTGTATGAAATAAAACAGGGAGAAAAAAATAGCCTTTGACGAGTTTCTTGCCGATTCTTCTCGTTACAAGGTCTCCTGCCGTAAGGTTTGTGAACAGATGGCGTAGCTTCTTTGACGTTCATAAGTGCTTGTAACAGCCTAGACTGAATAAATGATATGATGAATTCAATTGAATTGAATCAATCATCGCCTCCAAAGTGCGAAGTGTGTCAAAATGACAACTTCAATAAAAACAAAACGTTCAGACATCACGGTTTCTAATGCCACACCACTGCTGAGGGACTGGCCTTCCTTATGGATGGATAAGGAGAACGGGCCATGACCCACCACGCGGTTTTAGCGACTGCAAATGCAGCCGACACCAACGGCTTAACGTGCCTTCCGAAGCACGGAGGAGCTCGAGATAGCATATTTTTGGTCACCCATCCCGTGACCGACCATTGCGAAAGTTGCTTAACCGCAACAATCGCAGGCCGAGCGCGCGGATCACTGCGCCACGGGCTCCTTAAATATAGGTTGACAAACTCAACTAAATATACTTTTTTACATCACTCCAGTTGACGTCTTTCGCATAAACTTGCACTTCACACAAAATCGTATCTTTCATACTTTGAGAAGTTCCAAATAACATTAAGTCGGTATTGCGCATAATTTTGTTATTATCATTACTCTGCTAAAATAAAGTGCCACCCCGAGACGCCTTGTAAAACGAAGAATTTTTAATGCACTAAAACGATGAAGACGCTTTTAAAAAGAATATGGTAATTTCGTTGAGAGGTACTATTTTGAACAACTATATTTTTATAGAATACCGTCTTCATTTTATATCTATACATTAATAGGTGCTTTATGGCATTTCTGGCGTTTGGGAAAAATCCCATGGGATGGCAGAAGTAGTTTCTGCATCCTGATGTGAGCTTGCTCCAGCGAGCAACCCAGTTGAGGCTATGAGAAGAAGTACTCGTTCGAAGATTCGAACCCGCATCCTTGGGAATCCGGCCCAATGCACTAACCAATTATGTACAGAGACCTATGAGGACACGTCGAATTTTATCTAGTATATTCACCTTTCTACGGTGTTGGCCACCGTCGTATCACCACTGAGAAGAATATCCTCGCCTTCGAAAGAAAAATCTTTACAAATGTTTGACTATCGATTAAGATGAAACAGCCATCTAATTATAACTTTTCAATTTTGCATTCGACGAATTTTAAAATTCGACGTGTCTTCATAGGTCTCTGTAGCATAATTGGTTAGTGTATTTGACCGGATTCCCAAGGATGCGGGTTCGATTCCCGTCAGGGCGACATGAGACTACTTGCTTTTTTCTAGTATATTTTCTTGTTTAATATTTATCATATAAAAAAGCATTGTTAAATTAAAAAGTTATTATTAGATGGCTGTTTCATCTTAATCGATAGTCAAACATTTGTAAATATTTTTTTTTCGAATGCTAGGATATCTCTCATTGAGGAGTGACAGTTACTTTTCTTTTAAAAATTCTCACATGATCGAAAGAGTTCGTAATAGGATTATGAAAAGAGAACATTATAATGTATGATTGCTTTTTATGGAAAACCTATCCTAAGCAATGATGACAAAGGTCCAAATTGCGTAGATCAATGACAAAAAAGGTACCTATGTTCGAGCATAGTTGACAAATTGTCGACTTGTCAAACTTTATGAAACAGGGCCCTGGTATCACATAAAAAAACAGTTTTAATCCCTTGAGAATAAAAGGTAAAATTTTTATATTTGCAAACTGTAACCGTGCAAAACGACAATAACATGAAATGGTACCGCGAAAACTTTCTGTCGAAAAGAAGTTTTATAAGCCCGCAAAGGGCATCGCAAAGTATATGGAGTTGTTAACACCACTGATTTTTTATTTTTCGCCTTTGTTGCAGGTAAGCGGATTATTTTGTGGAGTGGCTGGGTGAAGTAAGTACTTTTTTTAGGTTTATAAAACTTTTTGGATTTTGCTAGTGTAAGTTTGCTGGATTTTTATATGGTTCAGGTAATCCGTGTGGGTTAGGCGGTGAATTTTTTTACATACACATTTGCTGTCTTCTTCAAACCCATAGACTGCTTTGCCGGCATAAGACAGTGCGTTCGATAGTTTTCGATAGTTTAACCGCCTCTGTGGTCTAATGGTAACAACCAACAGTATCAGACACAGGGGCCCCGGTTTCGATTCCCAGCGGAGTACATTTTGTATTCAGTTTGGTTAGTGTTAGGACTTGGTGTAAGTCCGCCTAAGGTTAGCTACCACCATCTTATCTAATTCTAACGCCATAACAACAATGTTTTCAGTATCGTTGTGTTCCGGCAGTTAGAGATAAGATAGCCAGTTCCTCAGTGATTGACTTTAACATCAGGTATGATGAAGGCTAAGGGCATCCTTGTTGTTCATTAAAAAAAATGTTAATATCTACTCTTACTAGGGGTACAGGTGTAGACATTAATGTTCGTTTTTCATTCCTTATGGTAACGGAATGACTCGTGTAATATCTTACAATAATACTTGGCCGCCCGCGTTTTCGGAATCTCAATTTTTATTGTCAAATAAGCCTTTCTCGAACCTTAAGGAAAATTTGATACAAAAGTTTATTGAATTCAAGATGTTTCCGAGTTTTTGCGCTAAGCTACCGATCAATTTTTATTAAAAAAGAGGAATTATAAGAATCATCTCTAGATGATTATGGAGATGGCTGCGACTTTATTGACGTTTTGCTGACGCTTTACGTGGTTTCCATCTTTTGGAGTTACTTCATTTTAATTGGGCCTTCGAGTGGAATTTCCAGTGAATTTCCAATACGGTTTCAAGCAATTTAGTCACTAAACTTGGCATAATAAAGATTGCTTTTTGATCTCTAAAATAGATTGTCTCACGCCCGCAATTAATAACCTATCTGTAGATGTGGATTGGGCTATCTTAGATTGTTGCCTGGGATACCGAGTTCTTTGCCCAGTAACCGTCGTTATTTTGGTCGTATTAACAAAAATATCCTAGGCAACTAACTTAATAGCCCTATCCATATCTACAGATAGGTTATTAATTATAGGCGTAAGGAATTTGCAAATTACAATAATTATCATCAATACGAACTCGTATTGATAAATAAATTGATTAATTTAAGGATTTGTTTAGGTTAAAAATTAAGCTTTTTTGGATTTATGACGATATAACTTAATATCGATACAAGAGTTTAAATTATAAATATTAGCCAACATTACATAGTAGTTAAAGCAGTCGTCGGCGCAGTTCTACCAACCCGTCTGGCCAGCGTGGTAGCAGTAGGCTAATCGTCTCCTATGAACGCCACAACAGGCGTGAGCTAGGAGAGGCTTATGCCCAGCAGTAGACGTCCACAGGCTGATGATGATGATGATGAAAGCAGTCAATTTAGGAAATCAAAAAATTACCCTCAACACATACAAATGTTGTTCCAAATTGGGACTTGACTAATGATTATATACTACTTCATCTTGCTAAGTTTCGAAATTCAGCATACTTTCTTTAAAAAGGGCAAACACAATCTTTGGTCCACTAGTACGGACCATATAAGGCTCTCAAGTTCAAACTGTAAATCCTGTCGTGCTCCTGTATAATATACCTTTAAGGCCTATAAAGTCTTCTTATACAGCAAAACCTGAAAGTTTCGTAGGAATTACCTCACATAATGTCACCATTCCAGACAGCGTTTGAATAATCGTCTAATAACCGAGAGATTACGCTTGTAATTCGTCGTAATTCAGTTTTACTAATGTCTCTAATTTTGGCGGTAGAATAAGGAAGTAGGGTGTCTCACTTTTACTAAATAAAAATATATATTAATGTTTATAAACACGCTTTTGGGAATATAAGTTTAGATTTTTGTAGCTTTGTCACGCAATTTAGATGAACGGATTTAGATGAAATTTGAAACTCAGATAAAGTGGAAAGTTAGAATATAGGATAATTTTCCCCATCCCAATATTCCCACAGGAACGGGAACGCTTTGTTTCATAGTCATACGATTCATGTTTTCGAGGTTTTCTTAACAACCTAATTTTAATTTATTAATTTATTTTAATTCGTCGTAATTCAGTTTTACTAATGTCTCTAATTCTGAATAAGAGAGTGAGTCGTCTCCGTTTTACTACATAATGAGGTTTTGAGGCCTTATCTAACTATTTGATAAAAATACGATATGAGTTTACGAGATTTTGTGAAAAACATGATACTTACAATATTTTCATTAAAACAATATTATGTTTATGTATGAATAACCAAAACTGGTCCACACAGACTCTTGCACATACAGAGCTAAACAGGGTTCATTCGTACAATGAAGACAATAAAATGACTGATGATGGATATATTGAAGTTTAAAATTCAACAATAAGTTATTTCCCAAACATGCTTGGAAATATGAACATTATTTTTCTATATAGTTCGAGATAAATCTATATTGCTGTACTGGCCACATACGTGCGAGCAGCGGCCGGCAAAAGTTGTATGAAAATTCATATATTATGTTTAGCGGCCAAATAAATTACATGACATATCTGTCGTGTAATTTAAAAATGGAACGACCTTTTAATCCGAAATATGGCAACCAAGGAGGTAACTTATCAAAGGTTTTATTCAAATTTCGAACAGGCTCGAAATAGAAAGCTGTTTTAAAAAAAAAACAACAAATAAACACTTTAACGCGGGAAAATATTTTTCACCTCACACGCTCTGAAAAGGAGGTTTTTGCGGCCTAGCGCGTCAAAGTACTTTTTTAATTTAATATCTAAAAATATGTCATAATAATGTGTTCCGAATTGCACTATTGACTTTTTTGTTATATTTGATTCTTATTTTGAATAGCTTTAAATTAATTATAATACTCCGTTTTGGTTTAATTATATTATTTTAGTTCATTGAATCATAAAAACAATAACAATAAGATTAAACTATTTGTTATAAGAATTATATATTAGGCTGGGTGAGATTTCACAACTTATAATTGGATTTCAGACTGTGACATAAATTTTTATTTTTAAATTGTCTTTGTCTTGTACCACATGTCAGTGTCAACATTTGCGAAATCGTTTTTACTCTTATTAATAAGTAACAATATATTCCTACTTTAAATAACTTTGAATTAACTATAATACTCCCTTTTTTATTATTTTAGTTTTTTATATCATTAAAACAACGAGAATAAGGTATATTTAGATTAAACTTTATGTTTAAAGAATTTTTTACCGGAAGTTGACCGCGGAAACAACCATATAATGTTCCTCGCTGTTGTGAGGTGAAAAATTGTGTGTTGCGCTCGGCAGAAAAGTTTTTAGCGTCTTGTACCTTTGAAATCCTCTCTTCGCTCAGGATTCAATCTTTGAATCACTCGCTACGCTCGTGGTTCAATCCTAGAATCCTTTACTTGCTCAGATTTCAATAGAGGTAACTCGCCGCTAAATAACCAACTTTCCAGCCTTGCATAACAAATAACTATTGTTCGTCTGATTTCGTAAAGTAGTTCTAATTTTCGCGCATTATTTGAGAAAAGTACTATACAAATCTTGGCCACAACTAGGCATTGATGGACTTACGTATGTATCAATGCCTGTTTTGCTGACCGCCTGCAGTAATATACTATATTGCTGTATACTACTTTACTCCAACTCTCATATGCCTGATAACTATTTATTAAAGGACGGGGCGCCACGTCAATATACTGTTGTGCGTTTTAAAAGCTTTGTTTTAGTTAAGTAAAAACAAATTTCACAGCGGTATTATCATCAGTCACTTTTTTTATGTCCCCACTGCTGGGTCACTGGCCTTCCTTATGAATGGATAAGGAGAATGGGCCATGGCCCACCACGCGGGCTCAATACGGATTGGTGGATTTAACGACTGCAAATGCAGCCGGGACCAACGGCTTGACGTGCCTTTTGGTCACCCATCACATGACCGACCATTGCGAAAGTTGCTTAACGCGCGCGCGAACCACTGCGTCACGGGCTCCTAATTTATTATTTTCATTGAGGTATGCAATATTGAAATTTGTATTTAAATTTATATTTGCGAAATAAAATAATGTTATCAAGGTGAATAAAATGCAAAGTATTTAGTAGAAAACGAAAAATATGTAGCATTATTCCGCAAGAAAAACTTCCACGCAAGATAGACCGCCCGCCCGCCCGCAAATAAATGCAGATGCAACACAGTGACACACCTTGCACCTTCACCGACTACTCTACGCGTGTTTCGCCCACACACGGAGCATCCTCAGGAGTTGTTAGACCGTGCAATATCAGCATTTATTTGCGGTTGGGCGAGCGGTGCATCTTGCACGTAAGTTTTTCTTGCGGAATTATGCTACATATTTTTCGTTTTCTACTAAGATATGGATTTCCGCCATTCTGATTCTATCAAATGCAAAGTAACGTCAACCGTTTCTTTTTTCTAAAAGTTCAAATATAACAAGTTGATATAAACACCAACACAGTATGCTGGCACGATTCTCGTAAACGAACCGTGCGGTGATATGAGGGACGATTTAAAAATAGAAACCACTCCACGACAGCGCCCTCTGCGGGGAAACAGGGCACTTATGCGGTGTGCAGTTTTTACATAATTACTAACAAACTACTTTAGTGTAACAATAATAATAATAAACACTTTATTGCACTCAAAAATACAAGTCACAAAGGCCGAAAACAAAGACAGAAAGAAAGCATACAAAAGGCCGCATTCAAATAGAAATCTCTTTCAGAAAATGCAAGTGCTTGTTTCACAATCTATGATTAGGCACTTACTTCTTTTAGCTAGAGGAAAAAAACGGAACCCTTTTAGGATCACTTCGTTGTCCGTCCGTCCGTCCGTCCGTCTGTCAAGACCGTTTTTCTCAGGAACGCGTGGAGGTATCAAACTGAAATTTATATGTAATACTAAGGTGTACTGTCCCTTGGAGCTGTGAAAAAATCAAACTTCTAAGCCAAAGCAATCAAAAGATAAGCCGCAAATTTACGCAAATTTTCGAAACTCGCACGGGAATCCAAACCTACTTCCGTACTTACTATTACTTGGTACTTCCCGTTAACTTAGAATCTTGAAATTTGGTACGAAGTAACGCCTTATAGTACAGATAAAGAAAAAATTGCGAAGACCGTAAATTTTTAGTTACATCATATAATAAAAAATATTTTTGAAAATTTTAAATTTCATTTTGCAATAAAAATACCATAATTATGACTCGATTGTCGTGATGGGTAAACTTTTACTTATATACCTACATGTTTGTACGGAACACTCGGTGCGCGAGTGCGACTCGCACTTGGCCGGTTTTTTTATGAATAAAGGGGAGATGCAGCCTTTATCATACATTATTTTAAGTAGGTATTGATAAGTTAAGGTGGAAACGAGCTTCTCCCGGAATCTTCATCCACTTCATCTTCTTAGCGTGTCGATGAATTCAGCCACTTTGACAGCCTTGTCAGATGCTGTCATGAGATTCTCCTGCAAGCAGGTGTCAGGACACGCAGGGCACGATGTTAGGTGGTCCATCGTTTGGACTGCACCGTAAAGATATTCCGTGGAACCAGCCGAAAAGCCCCACCCGACCATGTTTTCTTTGCTCCAGCCGGTCTAAGTCCAAAGCCTATATAAACACTTCCAGATCGGCCATGGTAGAGCACAACCACTGAGGAACTAGTTATCTTTTTTTTTTTTTGTTTATTTGCATAAAATATGGTAATACAAAGTTGTTATAATTAGGTTTCCAACATATTCTGTCCAGATACAATTAATAAAAATACAGTTAACAATAAGTCAATAATTAAATTGTGGATGTCAATGTGATTAATGGAAAAATGTCAGAAATTATATTATAATTGTCAATCATAACTACAAATATATATTAAAGTTCCTTCTAATTTTTTAAATGTCAATGATTGTAAATTCAAAGTGTCATTTATACAATAATATGTTTTTACAATTAGGACGTGAAATAGTTTCCCTTTGAATTTATTAAGGAGCAGTTCCTTAATATCTCTAACTGCCGGAACACAATAATGTTAAAATCATTGTTGTTGTGGCTTAAAGGACGATTTAAAAATTGAAACCATTGCAGCGCTTTTTGCGGGAAAGCAGTTGATACATAATTACTAACAAAGAACTTCAGTGTAAGTGCTTGTTCCAAAATTATCATTATACTGTCTTATCAGCGATTTTAAAGTCATGTTCACAACTAGCTTCTTTCACGAATAAAATTGTTGAAGTATTCCTTACTAGCTTCCGCCAGCGGTGTCACCCGCGTGGCACCCGTTCCCGTGGGAATATCGGCATAACAAGCCTTTGATTCTCCGTCATTTTAACTAAATTTATGCCAAAAACCAAGTGGATTGGTTGCTTAGTTAGGACGACAAAGAAGGACAAACAAACATACTTTCGCATTTTTAATATTAGTTAGGTTTAGAATGAAGATGACGTGGATACCAAAAGCAAAACTGAGCCGGTAGACAAAGTAACATCGGTTCATAGCGAAACGATAAATAGATTCGTTATCGTTTAAATGCGGCAATCAACTTGTGGTAACAATGACAATTGATCTCGTGATTTATCGTGAATTACGCCAATCCGCAAATTCCATACATTTTAATGTTTTTGAATTGTACTTTAAATTGCATGTTAAAGTTTGAAGGATATATAAAAAAGAAACAATTAATGCACTTGTCCATTGAGACGAAAAATAAAACCCGCGAGCAAAGCCGCAAGCGATCGCTAGTAATACCATACAATTTCTCAAATGTCCTAACAATAACATAAATAAGCTGCTAAGAAAAATGATCCAACTTACAGCGTACAAATAAAATATTTTACAACAGAACCAATTTCGTAGTATGCTACGAGACACGTAGTCATTTTCGTAGCACATCGTCGTAGCGGCACGTAGCTACACTTTACCTCAATTCAACAATATTCTGAGCTGAGTGTATTGTATTCTATGTTGGATATATTTGTTTTAGAGTTTAATTGTATATAATAACATCATAGGTACTTTCTCTATTTATTTTACAAGTACGAAGTTAAAATAGCTTTACAAATCATTTTGTGAGCATACTATGAGTAGAATAAAACCTTTTTTTCACCTCAATCTGCCCCTAATTGTCTTATTTCAAAACCTATCACAATCCCTTTCAAATGTATTGTGATTGTGATAGTGATTTATGGAATTGTGTAACTTATAGTCGCAATCCCTTTCGGAACGAATGATGACTTTAAATGACACTTCATTTGACACTTCTCCGTACATTTGAAATCATATTTCATGTGTCACTTTGCCTAGACAGTTCAATTTCGTCCATTCAATACCTTCCAAAACGCGTCCCAATCCCTATCAAATGTCAAATAGTGACGGTTTGAAATATGTAAATATCTTTCAAATGTCGTATTGAAAGGGATTGCTTGATTTTTAATTCATGACGGGGAGACTCTTATCCTTCATCATACCTGATTTTAAGTATTGATAAGGTTGAAGATGGAAGCCAGCCTCTCCCGGAATCCTCAGCCACTGAGGAACTAGACAATTAGCCTCCAGGTCTAAGGCGTAGATGAGGTATAAGATGGAGCAAGCTCTCCCAGAACTCCACTCTCACTTCTCAGACTCGCTGTATTGTACCCGAACCCGAAAATTGTTTACAGTTAGAATAACCATTAAATTTACTATTATAATTAGAATTTATTTTTGTGATGGAAATTGACCTTACTGATTGTTTAAGGTCACTTTTCAATTTGTCGACGAAAAACAGCCCTTGACGAGTTTCTTGCCGGTTCTTCTCGTTACAAGGTCTCACGGGTAAGGTTTGTGAACCGATGGCGTAGCTTCTTTGACGTTCATAAGTGCTTGTAACAGCCTAGACTGAATAAATGATTATGATTTTTTTTTTTTATATTCTGTTTGTTTACACAGAACACAGAAAGTACCTACCTACCTTTTATTCATCATACGAGTACGAGGTTTAAATTTTATTAATTATGAATTAATATAGTAAGTATAATAATAATTTATTGGCATTAACTAGTGGCCCCCTGCGGTTTCACCCGCATGGTTCCCGTTCCCGTGTGAATATCGGGATAATAAGTAGCCTCTGTGTTAGTCCACTATTTGAAGTACCTAAACCATATTTTATTCAAATCCGCTCTATAGTTTTTGCGTGAAAGGGGAACATAGAAACATTTAAACAAACAAACTGACATACTTTTTCATTTATACTATTAGTAGGAAGTAGGATTAGAAACTATGAAGAACACTTTTCTATAAACATTTCGTATTTTATTATATAGATTATTCCACAGTGTTCGTCTGAATAATGTATAATTTTATAAACAGGTACTCTTCGAATTCGACAGGAAATAATTAAAAAATTTAAACGTTCTGCCTAAAAGATGAAAATAAAGCATCTAGTGGAAATAAAATGAGGATTAAAATGTCTAAAAGTTGCATTTGCAATGCTATTTAAAAAAAAACTCAAAACAAAACAAAAATACTCTCTCGTAATAAATCCCCTGATGGATTGTTAAAGCAACAAAGGATCAGGGGCTTTACCATCAACTATAATGCAATTCGTTGTAGGTTGTGGGATGCTTCCGCCTCTTTAACCGCCTTTTAACCGCCTCTGTGGTCTAGTGGTAACAACCACCGGTATCATACCCAGGGGTCCCGGGTTCGATTCCCAGCGGGGGTACATATTGTATTCGGTTCGGTTGGTGGTAGGACTTGTTGTAAGTCCGCCTGGCTAGCTACCACCATCTTATCTAAGTCTGACGCCATAACAACAATGTTTTCAGCATTGTTGTGTTCCGGCAGTTAGAGATAAGATAGTCAGTCCCTCATTGGTTGAGGGTTCCGGGAAAGGCTCGCTTCCATCTTCAGCCTTATCAATACTTAACATCAGGTATGATGAAGGCTAAGAAGGCTCGACTTCGAAAGAGCTTTCAAAGCCCAAAAACGATGCATTCGTGCATTATGTGGTCTTAGAAGTAGAAGGGATACGTGTAAACTCTGTTTTAAGCAAAATAAAATACTGACTCTTCCCTGCATTTACATAGCCGAGATGTGTATGTTAGTAAAAAAACATCCAGAGTATTTTACAAAAATTGATGATGTTAAAGAAAATGTACGAGACTCCAGAAAAAATAAATTATTAATACCTCATTGTAAATTAACATTCTTTAAGAAAAATGTATATTTCATGGCAATCAAATTATATAATAAACTGCCATCTGATCTCGTACAAGTACCGCTAGCCAAAAATAATTGTTTGTTACGCTGGCTTATCGAAAACAACTTTTACTCTGTAAGTGAATACTTAGACTACAAACAAGTTAACAATAAATTTTGAGGACATTGACTCAGGAATATGACCATAAAAATGTAACTATAATGTAATTATATTGTATTAATTTCTTTTTTTTCATAAACTGACACTATCACGAGTTGGAATTTAATTAATATTTAATAATCTGACATTGTACAATTTAAATTAATATATAATTTTTGCATGCCTACAATATTTGAGGTAGAATACAGTAGACCACAGTAAACACACATTGTCATCCATCTCAATGAATCACACTGTATTGAGCAAATAAATAATTTCTATTTCTATTTCTATTTCTATTCTAAGAGTCTCCCCGTAGTGAATAAAAAAAATAAAAAAAAATGATGCCATATGGCGCGTCCAGCGGCGTCCCATTCTTACTACCTAAAAGTAACCTAAAATGAATCGCATTACAGTTGATGGTAGGCTGGGATTAAAAAATATATAATATTATTCATTTTCCATTTTGACTAAAAAATTAAATGAAAAAGTTTTACCAAAACTCACGACTATTCCATGAATTTGAATGTGTATCCTCAATTAGCATTTACTAGTTACAACTACGAACAAACAACAATATTTCATAAACAAGGAAAGATACTGGTAGTTATATTTTGAACTAAATTTTTAAGCTGAAAACAAACAAAAAATAAACAACTTTTGCGGACTATTTAGTGCGATTTATTTACTCATAATAAATATATGCTACTACAATTTTTCGGTTTATTTTTTGGTTTCCCGACGTTTCGACACCTTTTCAGATGCCATGGTCACCACACACATAATTTTAATAATACACACACACATAGTTAATGGAACGACGGTGGCCAACACCGTACAAAAGGTGAATATACTAGAGAATTTCAACGTGCTCTCATAGGTCTCTGTGGCATTGGTCAGTGCATTGGGCCGGATTCCCAAGGATGCGGGTTCGAGTCCCGTCAGGGCGACATGAGACAATTTGTTTTTTTTTCTAGTATATTTACTTGTTTAACAATTATCACATTATGATGTCCATCATCCATCCATCATCAGCCTGTGGACGTCCACTGCTGGAGATAGGCCTCTCCTCGCTCACGCCTATTTTGGCGTTCATTAGCCTACTGCTATTGCGCTGGCCAGACGGGTAGGTAGAGGGTTTGCTTCAAGTTTTCCTTCTCTTATTCAATGCGTCGAGCCTCTAAGTCGACTCTTACGACATCTCAGGCATGTAAGGGAGTGGTGACACTTGTATTCTTAGGCCATCACCACACGGCACTGTTGTGTACTGTCAATCATGTAATATTATTACCACAAAATATCATCACTATCATGTTGCCTATTATTAATTTTTATTGTTTTTTCAGTCAATGATGAAATATTACATAAAAAATACCATAACTTAACAGACAACTTTGAACCCGAGTCCACTGGCCCCGACAAAAGTTTGCAATCACGGATATAAATTATGTCCCCTACTTGAGCTCGCGGCAAATTTAAAGTTTAAAACTAATTAGTTTCATACCAACGAGGTTTTTAGAACTAAATGAACCGGTTTTTGCTCGCATAAGTTAAGCGTTTTAGTACGTCTTCTTTTTTAAGTTTTTTTTTGTGTAAATGTTACATTTTCATGAGAGAAAAGACTTCATCGTCGTGTTAAAGAATATTTAACGTTAGTTCCTTCATTTTCGTGGAAATGAGAAATTTTGCAGCAAAAGTGTCCTCAACGTAGATAACATTTCGTTGAAATCCGTTCCGTAGTTTTTGCATGTAACGTCTTTAATATTAGAAGTTTTTTTATTTATGTAAACAATGCATTATATAAAAATAAAAAAACTAAAAGACATTACAGATTACAGATTAAAACGCTCATTTGATTTTGTACTACGTAGTATTTTATGTACATTTAGATTTTCCGACGATGTTTCGAAATTTTCATTAAAATTTACTCTAGGCCAAATTAATCTTAATCATTAAACTGTTTAAAATTGATTACCCATCCTCAGTGAGTATCGCTTATAACCTAAGCAATAATCACCGATAATGCGCCTTGAGATACACCCTAAAGATCACACATCTCAAACGCGGCAGTTTAGGCCACAGTACATGAAATATTATGTAAAGCAGTATCTCATCTCTACGCAAACAGGATCGAGTGAGATAAAACCTTGCTTGTTATTTTTTACTGACAGTTTATTTTACTGTAGTATCTGTGTAGAAATTAGTTTTTTTTTATTTATTAGCGAAGGTGAAGCTCTTAGCCTTTATCATACCTGATGTTAGGTATTGATAAGGCTGAAGATGGAAGCCAGCCTCTCCCCGAATCCTCAATCACTGAGGAACTGGCTATCTAATCTATAACTGCCGGAACACAACCATGCTGAAAAAATAATAAAAAATAGAAATAAAAATTCATTTATTTGTCTCTCAACAATGGTTATACATAACAATTTAAAACATTGTTGTTATGGCGTCAGACTTAGATAAGATGGTGGTAGCTAGCCAGGCGGACTTACAACAAGTCCTACCAACAACCAAACCGAATACAATATGTATCCAAGCTGGGAATCGAACCCGGGACCCCTGGGTCTGATACCGGTGGTTGTACCACTAGACCACAGAGGCGGTAAAATTGCTTGCCAGAAATATATCATCTCGAGCGTCTCCGTGCTTTAGATGTCCCGCTACGCCTATGGGGCCCGTTGTTAGTTAATAAACAACGATCCGTATTGGGACCTCGTGGTGGGTAGTGACCTATTCTTCTAATTCACCGATATAGAAGGGAGATATTAAAGTGAAAAGTAAGTTGATTTCGAACGCAAGGATATTCCTAGCATTGATGTAACAACGCTGGCCTACAGCGTATTAAAAATATAAAAGTATTGGAGAATTTTGACGATGGTTCGCAAGTCTCGGTAGCTCAGCGGTTCGAGCATTGGACCGGATTTCCAAAGGTCGCGGGTTCGATTCCCGTCTGAGAATTCACTTGTGCCCGAGTTAATTATTTCCAATATTTTTCTATTTAAAATTTACCATAAGTATAAAAATAGCATTGAAAAATGCAAAAATTACAAAAATCATAAAAGTTGATTCAAATTAAATCGTAATATTATAAATGCTAAAGTGTGCTTGTCTGTCCTTCCTTCACGCCCTAATTAAGCAACCAATCTACTTGATTTTTGGCATAGAGTTAGTTAAAAGGATGAAGAGTAACATAAGTAATTTTTTGCCCGATATTACCACGGGAACGGGAACCACGCGGGGAAAACCGCGGGCGAAAGCTAGCTAAAAATAAGATACTGTTTTACCTTATATATTTATTGTGGCTAAGCGCTGATGCGAAATAATTTGCAGAAGTGCTGCTTATGTAAGCGGCGTTTCTCTCGACAACGTCCCGATTCTGTCAATTATTTGATACTTTGATTCGAGTTCAAGAGCGACAAGGACTGTTATTTAATTTATTGTATTCATAATTCTATTTTATGAAATACATTTTAAACTAGAAATAAAAGTTACTGGATTGCTCAGACTTACAGTTTCTCAAGATACATTTGAAAAAGTTAATGTGTTTAATTAATTTTATTAACTAGTAATAGACCAAAATCATGAAAATATTTAAACTTTCAGTGCGAAAAACGATAACAAATGTCCGAAAATAATACCTTTCTTATCAAACGAAAAAAAAAAGAAAATTAGAAAAGTAAGACCAATCTCATAGTAATAAAACTGCTGAACCGATTAAGCTGAAATTTTGCGTACAGTATCCTTCAACTATTTTATGCGAGCACTAAGAAAGGATTTTTTGATATTCCAACGGGAACCACGGGAGTGAAACTGAAAGTGGCCGCTAGTTCTTTAGACCCAAAACAAACTTACAAAAAACAAAAATAAAACGGAAAAAAAATAAAGAAAGTTAGAAAAGTAAGACTTCTTCTTCTTATTGTATGAGGATTAGTGGCCACCTCTGGTGTCAGAGTTTATCAGGCCGCCTTTAAGGCCTCTGACTTGGCTTAACGACTGTTATCAGAAGACAACACCGGGACCGACGGTTTAACGTGCCCTCCGAAGCACGGAAGCGCTCAGCTATAATGCCACTTTACGGTCACCCATCCGACACCTGACCGGGCCGAACGTTGCTTGACGAACGTGATCGAATACGATCGGTCTGTCAAGCGCGGCCATGAGCTCGTAAAGTAAGACTAATCTTAGACTAATGAAACAATACTATAAATTTTGCGTACAGGATCCTTTAACTATGTATGCGAGCACTGAGAAAGGATTTTTTGATATTCCAACGGTAACGGGAACCGTTAGTAGCCGCTAGTTCTTTATACCCAAAACAAACTTGCAAAAAATGAAAATAAATTATTTTCGTGCCGAATTCCTGAAAACCGCAGCACATTTTTATGACATTACCCTAGATTCTGCGGAGTTGAACAAAGCACTACATTTTTCCTCGCATAAGGAATATGCTAAAATGAACGTGGAATAGGAACATGAATTCAGCATTACCTTAGTAAAGTTCCCTACGTGTTTTAATGCATTACAAGGTACGTGATGTAAAATACAGGCTTGCAAAACCTTTGTTTCTGTATTAAATATATATATATATATATATACTAATTACAGGCATGCACAACATTTGCGAATAATTTGTATTACGTTTACATTTATTATTTTATTACTGAAAAATGTAAACATACATAACATTGTTTAACATACAGAAATCAATCACGTTTTATTAATAGACACGTCATACGCTAACATCATGAAAGAAAGAAAGAAAGAAGCCAAAAGACAAAAGACTAACGACAACTAACTAATACGGAATACCTGTCGTTAGAAAGAAATAAAGTAGTTTTTTTTTATTTTTTTTTATTAACGACGGGGAGACTTTTAGCCTTCATCATACCTGATGTTAAGTATTGATAAGGCTGAAGATGGAAGCGAGCCTCTCCCGGAATCATCAATCACTGAGGAACTGGCTATCTTATCTCTAACTGCCGGAACACAACAATGCTGAAAACATTGTTGTTATGGCGGCAGACTTAGATATGATGGTGGTAGCTAGCCAGGCGGACTTACTACAAGTCCTTCCACCAACCAAACCGAATACAATGTGTACCCCCGCTGGGAATCGAACCAGGGACCCCTGGGTCTGATACTGGTGGTTGTACCACTAGACCACAGAGGCGGTTAAAATTTCCGCGCATTATTTGAGAGTACTATACAAGCCTTGGCCACAACTAGGCATTGATGGACTACACATTCGTCCATAGAGGGCTTGGTGCGAGTTTGCAAAGTATAAACGATACCATAGCGTAAGAATAAAACTTTGACAGATAGCCTTAATGCAATAACAATAAGGTTGAAAATTAAACTCTATTCGCAATCATCGTCGTAAGCAAGTAAGGTGAGAAACAGAAAACTCACACTAATCACTCAGATATTGTTACTTATTGATCATGCGCATGCGCGATGGCAACGCGACACCGGCCGGCCGCCATTTAATAGAAACATCTATCTCTTTCACTCTCACACGCAAACGGAGTACATCCTGTCTCACCAATTGGCGATTTAAATGAAAACAAAATACGATACAATACTTACATGTGAAATGAAATTGATTCCGTTCTCTAATTTAACCGGTTAACTAACTTAGGGCCACTTGCGCCAAGCTGGGTTACCCAACCCAAGAATTAATTCCACACGCAAGTGGCCTTTAAAGATAAAAAAAAAAAAATGCGCGGCTAACTAGGCCCCACATCCTTGTTTTAATTATTAATTTAATATTAACTTTAAAAAATAATAATTTAGGAACCAGTCTACCAAATGAAATGTTAATTTGTGTATGCAGTGTAGTTTCATGTTAAAATCATATTTTTTTCGAGAGTGAATTCATCACACACAAAAAATATCATTTAAGAATAATAAAATAATAACAAATATTACTTTCATTTTCATTATTTCTTCGTCCATTTTTCATAAAAGCTTAATGATACTCATTTTGATTGACAGTTTCAATATAATGAATGTCTCTCGATGAACAATTTCGTGAAAACCCCAAAAAATTATTTAAAAATGCCAGGGACAGCATTTACAACTTATTCCAACGCCATAAGGTTGAAATTCGCAGATATTTCTAGAAGTTTTCAGTGAATTTCATGCGTTTTAGCTCTTATGTTCTTAAGCATACGGTTGTTTTTGGGTTAACAAGTTGTAAATATCAGTTCTTTTCGCTGCTTAACTGGAGACCACAGGTGCAAGAGGAGTTTATTAAATGATCGCTGCAAAGCCTCACAAATAAGAAATACGAAGCTCCAAAAAACATATGGAGGTTTTTTTTAAGCGTACTTGAAATCTTAAGTAAATTACTTGGCTTACTGAATGAAATTTTCTAAACCTGAGAATGAGGCCAGACAAAGCTATGAAAAAACAAATTAAAATGGAAAAACATTGACGAAGAAAATTTATCGAAAGCTAATCTAAAGTCCGTGTGGTGACGGCCTAAGAATACAAGTGTCACCACTCCCTTATATGCCTGGGATGTCGTATGAGTCAACTAAGAGGCTCGGCGCATTGAACACCTGTGCGAGAGAAGGAATACTTGAAACAAACCCTCTACCAACCCGTCTGGCCAGCGTGGTAGCAGTAGGCTAATAGCCTCCTATGAACGCCACAATAGGCGTGAGCTAGGAGAGGCCTATGTCCAGCAGTGGACGTCCACAGGCTGATGATGGTAATCTAAAGTCAGTGGATTAGAAAAGACCTAGTAGATAATTTCTTGATCTGAGAGTCTAGAAAGTACGCTAAAGGGTACCCCCTTTCGTCTCCGAAAATCGATCGACCGAAAATCAAAATCCCTAACACGTTTGCTATAATCATCACTATCCATAATGATCGCGTATACGAAATTTAATTTTACCTAATCGTCTTTAATTCTAATGCTTTTGTGTCATAATATCAGATACTATAATAACTAGGGCGGTTACAACCCGATACTCGGGTTCGTCGATCGACGAAAAATTCCAAATTATGCGAAAATCTTTAATTGCAGTTTGTGATTATCACGTTTAACATTTTGTATATTTTATAGTTTTCGGAACAAATAGACTCGAGCACAGAATACTTAATAGTACAAGTACTCGAGTACCTTTAATTTGATACCTTACTCGGCCGCGTACTACGCGCCAAAGTCCCTATCGAGTCGTCACAAATTTTGCGAACCTGAATTAAGTATATATATCCTAATTTTTCTTGCTATAAAGTCACATGTCCTAAGTGTTACATTCATTGTTAATGTATGTTAGTCCGAACGGTGGTTTATAATAATATTGTTAGTCCGAGTGGTGGTTTATAATAATATTGTTAGTCCGAGTGGTGGTTTATAATAATATTGTTAGTCCGAATGATGGTTTATAACAATATTGTTAGTCCTAAAACATATGTTTAAAAGTAGGTTTATCTTGTTATGTTATCATCATATAGTTTAGTTATTATACAACTTATTATTAAGAAAACCATTTTATCCAGAGACAGTTTCAATTTCATTTGGAATAATTTTATTGCGCATAATATATTGTCTGTGCGCATAATGTACTTAATTGCTTTAGTAGTTTTTATCTTAAAATATTGTCTTATAATGCTAAATAACTGTTGTACTTATTTCAAAATTCAGTGACAGAAATATATAGCTGTAAAACGACACCACGTAGTCTTGTGTGCCCTACCCCTAGAGGCCTAGAGTGTTATTTAAGCCCCCGTAGGCTCGGAGGAGCGAGGCGGCCCGCGAGTTGAGGAGCAGGAGGTTTTGACGACCACCGCCGCAGATGAGGCTGGCCGGCAAGCCGAAGCCGCGGTGGTGGGCGAAAACCATCTGCGACGATAAGCTCGCGTGGGACCTCCGAAGCCTCGCAGCGCTGGAGCAGTGACAGAAGCCATACATGTTGCATGCTTGCTTGAATGCTGCCTTGCTTGCATGCTGTATGTTTTGCATTACTTTGAGCGACAGCTTCTCTACGTATGCACGGATTTTAGCAAAATAATGAAACAACTGTAATATAATCAGATAATATTTAATTAACATTAAGTTCCTAATTATTAATTAATTATTAATCAATGCCTTGTTTTGGCTTTTGGTAGAAAACAAATTCTAAGCTAATTTTATATTAGCTGCGATTGCCTTAAAAAAATATGTAATAAACGTACGTATCCTGATACTTCAACTAAAATGACACAACAAGTCAATTAACTAACATGTAGGTAGAAGGAAAATACTCCTCGCGGTAAATTCATAACGCCTTCAAAAATTTCATCAAAAGATTGTAAAATCAGCCATTTAATTGTAAAAGCAAACATTCAAAGGATATCATGAATTTAAGCGGTTCCTCAATTTTGCATGACAGGAGTTTAGATCTCAAAATCTAGATAAAATTTACGACTGCTTTAAATGGCAACTTTTAGTAGAACATTTGTAAAACTTATTTATGAAATAGTGAATAAAAATAATTAGTGCAGAAGGTTCGATCAATCGATCACCATCATTCAGATTGAATGCGGACCGCAATTTAATTTTCGGCTTTTTATCGCGTCAACCGTTAGTAAAAGTTCTAAAACGATTGTAATATAAGCCACTAGTTTGTAGAAGTAGACAATCAAGATATATAATCGATTTAAGGTGATCCGTCACTTGATACGTTTCAAACAAACGTTATCAAAACAAAAAAAAAACAATTTACTTATGGCGTTTTTAAGTCCGCGGAATGGGGGGGATGGTTGTGTAGATTCATTTAACCAGCTACAAATGAGGATCTCATCATTCGAACTTTGAACTTTATCGGGTCATCAACTTCGGAGTTATTAGCTCGCAAGCAAGTCAATCGGGAAGAAATCACAAAAACAAGTATGGAAAAAAATATATTGCGCCATCATTAAATTCCTTTCTTAGTAAGGAAAATCCACTCAATTTTTTTTTAAGAACCGATAGCAATTTACGTGGTTTCCCCTCTCGATGAAACCATGGCATAACAGTGGCATTTTCTTTTCAAGCAAGGAAGAGACTCAATTGAAAACTACACGATACTAAAAATTATTGGTGTCCAATAATTAAACCAATTACCAATAGTAAAAGTAGCCCCATTTGAGAATAATCTTGATTTTTCGTATTTTTAAGAGGTCTTTTCGAAAAGAAAAAGTGTCCAGGCAAAAACATAAAATCGTGTTACTGAAATTTTACAAATCTCGTTAAAGGTATGAATAAATATATATATTATTACCAGATTGTAACATCTCTAACGGTCCGATAGTTTTATAACAAAAAGTACATACTATTTCCTTAGAGCGTAAACTTTAAATAGAAAAATATTGGAATATTCTCAGATGGGACACGAACCCACGAACTTTGGAAATCCGGTCCAATGCTCTAACTACTGAGCTTCCGAGACTTGCGGACCACCGTCGAAATTCTCCAATACTTTTATATTTTTAATACGCTGTAGGCCAGCGTTGTCACATCAATGTTAGGAATATCCTTGCATTCGAAAAAAACAACTTTTCAGGTGTTTAACGATCGATTAAGATACAACAGCTAAAAATTTAGAATTTTTGCATTTTTCAATGCTATTGGACCATCTGAAAATTCACTTGTGGCCAAGTTGACTTTTTCCAATGTTTTTCTATTTAAAATTTATCATAAGTATAAATAAAGTAGCATCGAAAAAAGCAAAAATAAAAAAATCCTAAAAATGCGTGTTAAACCAGATGTTACTGAATTATAATATTGCATTCGACTTCACTATATTTTGAATGTGGTTAAAAAAAATACTAAATAACGTGCGAAAAAAAATATGAAAATATATTTTCCTAGTGGAAACTCAGAAAATCTGCGTTGTTTATAAGCAACGCTAGAGTATATTAGCCCTAAATACCGCTTTTTATCAATATTTTAAAAATTATGTGTTGTACTTATGTGTTCTTTTAAAAGGACGGTAGTACCAAGCGTCTTAAGTGTCTTATCTGCTGTGTATTTTTAAGAAAACTAAAAATATACTACTCAATGTTGTCACTATCTAACAGCCCCTCTGCTCTTCTAGTTACTTTCCTCGTGTATTTTTGCGACCATTAACTTTAGGGTCTCAGTGGGAAGCCTTAAAAGAGATGATGACGTCATTATTCCCGAGCGCCTTGTGCCTTAAGAGGCCGTGTGTATGTATGTCAGAGTTTCTTGAATGGCTTGCCTAATCAGTAGTATTATATTTTTTCTTTGTTGTTAAGTCAAGAGATAAGAAGCAGTTCATACATTTTGTACAAATACAAAATATCTTTATTGTGAAATGTAGGTAATTCGTCGTCATCGTCGTCGTCACCAGCCATTTTTAATGTCCTCAATGCTGGGCACTGGCCTTCCTTATGGGTGGATAAGGAGAACGGGTCATTCACCACGCGGGTCCAATGCGGATTGTTGGGTTTAAGGACTGCAAATGTAGCCGGAACCAATGGCTTAACGTGCCTTCCGAAGCACGGAGCAGCTCGAGATAGTAAATTTTTGTTCATCCATCCCGTGACCGACCGTTGCGAAAGTTGCTTAACCTCAACAATCGCAGGCCGAGCGCGCGAACCACTGCGCCACGGGCTCTTCAAGGTAGGTAGTTATTTATCAATATAATTGAAAAGATACAATGCAATAATACTTTTTTTCACCCGGTTAGAGAGTTGTTGCTACGCAAAATTTCACTAAAACTCAGCTGAAACTGTTGTTTTTTTTGCATGAAAAGGGAACAGCCAAAATTAACCAGTACTCTCATTTCTTTTGTTTACGCATACAATTTCATTTTTTTTACTTTTCAATTATCGCTTTAAAACACTCTTATTTGAAATCAATACTACAACTTTATAACTTTGTTATAATGTATGTTGAAGTTGAAATTTCAGTTTTTTTTCTTTATTACGATCAGCAACAGTTGATACATCAGAAATAAATACTTAATCAAAGACTTAACTTAATGTACAACCACTTGTAAGTGAACACAGCATGCTCCATAAACGAACTCTATTCTGATTACTTATGGAACTAATAGAACTAAATTAAATTAAAGGGTATGTATGAAGTAAATGCATGCGAACTAGATTAAGTGTGAGTATATGTATGTTGAAGTAGTTATGGTTGTTTATACGAGAGTGGGCGTGTATGAAAAATTATGAAAAGGGAATATGAATATGAACTCAAGCAGATAATACATCGAGTATTTTACTTACATTAAAGTCAACATAGCTCTAACTCAAAATAATAAGTTAAGTTATAGATATAATCGGAATCAGCATTTTTTTCTCTACAAACTGGTAAAACAGTCATGTTTCTAAGTCAGTTGCTTCTTCAAAAGATCCCGTATTAAGCCGGTTTTGCCTGTTGCCATGCTCCTCCCGGCTTCTGTGAAGTATAGTCGCGTCATAATTTATACGGTGTTCGCTCAGTAGCAGTGGACAGTAGTAGGAGACACTACGTCGGTCTTCGAGCATTATGTTCAGGGGGCTAATTGTCTAATTTTAAATCTATCGCAGTCCCTTTCAATTCGTAATTTGAAAGATATTCAGGCCGTCACTATTTGACATTTGAAAGGGATTGTGATCGGGACGCGTTTTAAAAGGTATGGAATAAACGAAATTGAACTGTCTAAGCAATATGACAGACGAAAATATCACAATCACAATGCCTCTGAAAGGGATTGTGATAGATTTTAAATTAGACAATTAGGGGGCAGGTCCTCCAAGGTATCAGCCATAAGGCATAAGCTACGAGTATAATGCAACACGTATTATATATTTTCTGTACATTGGAAGTATTTGCAGCTTGCATTAAGCGTATCTAGCAGTTTTCTTTTGATGGTTTTTAGAGTCCTATAATAATTGCTCTTATCATCAATCATCCAGTATATTATACTCGAGAACGACTTTATGTTACCCTGACTGTTTTCCCCTTTTTATTTATCCACCTTTTTGTTGATTATGAAACATACTTAGTTCTATTTTAATTTAATGCCTGAACAAAAACCAAAATATATATATTTTGAACCAGCTAAAGGGTTTGATTCTAATTTAATACCTGGACACAATTCAATATTTATATGTTTTGCACTAGCTAAAGAGTCATAACTTCATAAGTAAAAAATATTATTTAATGAGTAGGCAACATAGTATTATCACAAAGTGGTTATAGAAAATAGCTTGTAAATCCTAAAATATTAGTAATACAAAATAGTAAAATGTAGCTTTCTAACGATATAATTATCAAGTCATAGGAATTGACAGTCAGGACCTATGATTTTTTTAATCTTTCAAAAGCTATATCTCAAAACTACGTTTTTTGAATTAAGACTATGTTAATTTTCATGTGAAATTAGCTAAATTACAAGGTGAAAATTTAATATAATTAGTCACTTCAAAACAATCACTTTTAAACAAAGTATTAGAAACAACGTTGTCGCGATGTTGCGACTGTTTTTAAGTTGAACCCAGTATAAAGATACATACAGTATTTTTCCTTCCTATAAAAGGTCCGTTCGCGAATAATACCCGATGCACCTCGTATCGCTGAGAGCTCGACAAGCAAGCGTCTTACGCCCGAAATTAATAACCTATCTGTATCTGTTGCAAGGCCACGAAACCATTATCCTAGGCAAGTATCTCGTCTCGAATACGCCGCGGTGTCGAACACACCACGCTGTGAAAGTTTTGTATGCAGTAGGCGTGTAGTAATGGCTAATTATAATAGATAAGTCTTTCTTTGCCAGTTGAAAATTGTTTACGGTTACAATAACCATAAAATGTAATATTATAATGAGTATTTTCTTTTTGTGATGGAAATTGACCTTGCTGATATGTTAAGGTCACTTTTCAATTTGACGACTCTGTATGAAATAAAACAGGGAGAAAAAACAGCCCTTGACGAGTTTCTTGCCGGTTCTTCTCGTTACAAGGTCTCCCGCCGTAGGGTTTGTGAACCGAAGGCGTAGCTTCTTTGACGTTCATAAGTGCTTGTAACAGCCTAGACTGAATAAATGATATTGACTTTGACTTTGACTTTGAATGTTTCGTGGCAGCCCTATCGCGTATTGCGTACCGCGCGTCAGCATAATAATAATTATCGTATATCAAGAAGGAGATTAAGACAAAAAAATTAGAACCGACTTCAAAAAGTAAAAAATATCGGTTTGATTTTTTTTCATAAAAAGTATTTTATTTCACAAGTTTTTAGTTAAATTATGTCCCGTTACTTACACAAAAAATCAGCCCATACACAACAACTATGTCATCTAGGTAACTACTTGCCAAAACGTTTGATATTTTTCAGGATGATGAAAAATCTACTAACCATATCTTCATAAAAAAATTATGGGACACTTGAACTATGATCTTTCAGATAAAACAAGAATAATTAAAATCGGTTGAGAACTAACGACGTTATTATTATTAAAACATACTAAAAAATATTATACATACAGTCGACTTGAGAACCTCCACCTTTTTTTGAAGTCGGTTAAAAATGTTGTACGTTTCTTTATGCTGTGGTTGAATTGCGATGTTTGAGACAACGTTTGTTAAAACTTGTTGTTTGAAGAACAACAGCGGCGAAAACAATGTGTTAAGAAACGTCTTTGTTATATATTAGCTTGAGGGAATGTTTTATCTGTAGGCGAGGCAGTTTTCTATATCTATACTTATATTTTATAAAGGAAATATTTGTATTTTCGTATCTTTGTACCGTACTGAAACTAAAAGGTCATTAGGCTTATTAGATCCAAAAGTGCATAAATATAATTCTGCTATCTATATACATTATATGTTATTAGAATAAAAAACAATAGTACGTTTATTTTTAACTGCTTAAATTACTTTTTGATAAAACGGAAGTAAATAAATGAAACGGATACCTTCTTCTTCTTTTAATGTAGTGGCGGTGCCCTTTTGGATTTCGCCAATGTCCAGTTTTTGGCTCAGTGGGTTGTTTTCACAGACTCTGCGCTTCTGCTAGGTGAAACGGATACCATTTTGATTACTTAGGCACTTTAAAAAGTATAATGTCATAATGACTGACGCGTCATTGACACTGTTGATTGCCAAAAATGAATTCAACTGTCACTGTTACTGTCAGTCAACTGCTAAAAGCGTCTTATTACGTACGGATGGTTCCATTTCGCCTCTTCTTTAAAAAGTTTCAAATATCCATAACTCCCACAATAAATGATTTTATAAAACGGTGGAAATTATCTATGACTTATTGATTATACGCCTTTATTTTAAATTAAACAGAAATGGTATACATTTTGGGTTCTTTTCCTTAAAAAAGTGTCTGATGTCTTTTGGTACAATAAATAAATGAATATTTGCATACACACCAATTATCTAGCCCACGTTAAGTTTCATGAAGAACTTGTGTTACACTTCTGTTGTGTTAGTGTTACATATTAAACACCCAGACCAAGACAAATAGACATGCTTATGCATACAAATACTTGTCTTGTCCGGGGATCGAACCCGGGACCTCTGGTGCAGAAGGTATAGTAACCCTGTGCCAAACAGGTCGTCAAAATGATTTGTAAGATTGTAACGAATAAACTCAAAAACTACTGTAATGAGATACTGTATTAGCCTACTGCTACCACGCTGGCCAGACGGGTTGGTAGAGGGTTTGTTTTAAGTTTTCCTTCTCTCGCACAAGTGTTCAATA
The DNA here is from genome assembly GCA_910589605.1 of Chrysoteuchia culmella. Classification (NCBI taxonomy): domain Eukaryota; kingdom Metazoa; phylum Arthropoda; class Insecta; order Lepidoptera; family Crambidae; genus Chrysoteuchia; species Chrysoteuchia culmella. The sequence continues at coordinate 14,042,296 of OU342664.1, read as the reverse complement.
CATCGAGCCTCTTAGTCGACTCTTACGACATCCCAGGCATGTAAGGAAGTGGTGACACTTGTATTCTTAAGCCGTCACCACACGGCGACATATAGTATAAAAAGCCTGTATTATACATAGGATAGTATTTATCCCGATATTCCAACGGGAACCACATGCTTAAAACCACGGGTGGCAGCTACATAGTTATGAATATGTCGCAGGTATATTGAAGAATTAGCCGTTTTACTAAATATCGAATCAGATTTGTAAACTCATGCAAAATCCGATTAGCTAATAATAATTGTATTGTTATAATTCCCAATTTGGGTTAGAAGAGTTGTTATGTTATTTTAAGATTAGGTACCTGTAGCCTTTAACATGAGCGTCTTTTACCGACACTCGCACCACGATCACGTGGCACTGACCCGCACACATCTTAGCGAGGTATAAGCAAGACGGCATCATGCCATATTATATCGCGTGATATATCGGTGTTCATGCTGGGGGCCTGTAGCCTTGCGTGAGCGGCTTTATCGGCACTCATAGCTCGATAATGTGTGACTGTCAAGAACACAACGACACTTTAGCGGAGCGCGGCGTAAAGAAGAAAGCCACATGCGGCATAACATTTCGCGTCATATGGCGGTGTTTAATTGTTTATGCTAAGCTAAGGTGGCTGAATGGCGGTACAATATATGGAACCTGAATATGAAAGCTTTTAAAATCATTATCATCTGCCTAGGCATTTCGTTAAACTGCAAATTTCATATTTTGCATTCAACATTAACATAGTCAAGGTATATTATTGATGACGTTGTTGCTAACAATTCGATTTTTATTCAAAACAAAAGATGTCCTTGATGCAAATTCAGTATTTGCTATACAAATTGTCTATTCACTCGCGAGTCAAATACATTCGTGGCCGGATAAATCAACTTGCTTTCTGAGATATTTTAAAATGAATTCTATTTTATGCGGCTTAAGTTGGTATTCCAATGTATAGTCTGAAGAGTTTGAAGCTTTATTTGTAGTGTAAGAGACTGTAAATAAAGAAGAAAGATTATGAGATTTTGCTCAACAAATAGGTATTTTATTTTAAAGTTTACACTGGTAAGCACGCGGTGTCTTTGTTTAAACATTGTATTTATTTTTATTTAATGTTGTTCCAGAATCCAAAATGTTTTGTTATTTAAAATAGCATGTAAATTATTTGTAAATTCAGATAAAATTAACAAAGTGGTATTCTGATTAGTATAACAGTAAAAATGTTAACAATTAATAGGGAATGTAATATAAATTTACGAATTATTTGTCAGTGCATTCCTTAATTCATATATTTATCATATTACTTAAAACATAGTCATCAGAATATAAAATATTTTCCTTTTTAAAAATTATTTTCCTTTGTGACCTGTGACGAATTTGCACATAAAAGTGTAGTAGTGGTGAATTTACATACAATATATGGAACTTTTCAAAAGGTGATTATATAAAAACCCATACATAATAAGTACTTTATACTAAATGTCGCGTTTCATTTGACTTATATAATAAAACGGGAAAAATTAAAATCTGCTAAAGCATCTGTTAACGCAATCAACATGGACAACATCCCCTAAACTATAAACGCTTTCCGAACCGAAACAATAAAACGTTGAAACTTCGCTAGCAACCGTCAATAATAAAAGATGTATAGGATTTTGCTACAATCGCTATGATCCACTCAGTACAGAGCTATGACAAAGCTCGTTTTAAAATTGAATTTTCCTTCCAATAGTTTGATAGAAAATTTGTTCTTTAGACGTGTGAGAATGTGGGGAAGATAAAATTAGTTTAAAATTGAACTCAGTACGATTTCGAACAATCGCTTTGTCTTATTCATATCCATAGACTGCTTTACCGACACAAGCAGTTTTCTGTGCCGATAATAAATGTCAACTCGTACTCTAGTACTATCTGACCAAGACAATTAGGCGCATGACAGCTGAGAAACACTAAAAAAATCTAAGTACAGTTAATCACTGTAGTGCTAATTAATCACATAATAACAGAAGTGCGGTGATAGAAGTGGGCTGCAGGTGCCCAAAGTGCAAAACCGCATTCCTGTCATGCGCCTAATTGTCTTGGTCGTGTAGTACCAAAAGTTATTTGTTTTTTTTATTTACTTTTTATTAGGAAAATCCAACATTTACAAAATGAAATTATATATACTTAAATTAAATCTTACTAATTTTGCAAACAACAACGTTATCCACAACATACATTTAAAATTTTAGTAGTCTATAATATTGTTATTTAGGGTATAAGTTACATACAATTTTAGATCTTACATTAAATGAATTATATATATTGTAACTTTTATATTTGAATTAAATAAATATTTGCTTAGTATTTTTGCCCAACAATGAATTTCGTTTTTAGACGCTCATTATTATCGATAGTACATAAACATGCAAATAAAAGAATGACATACTCGTTGCGATGGAAGCTTACAAAATATTTATATGACAATTTGAGGAAATCATTGTAGATAAAAAAAATGTAAATGTAGCTATTGTAAAATTATTATATTTGCCTGAAGCTATTTTGAATTGCATACTGGAATAGTTGTGTTCAACGCTTTTAGACAGAATAGAAAATAGTTTTAGTTTTTAACCGACTTCAAAAAAGGAGGAGGTTTTTATGTATGTTCCACCATAACTTCGCCAGTTGTTAACAGATTTTTAAAATTCTTTTTTTATCTGTAAGAAAATGGTTTATGTGTGGTCCCATATAATTTTTACGAAGATCTGGCTAGTAGTTTTTTCATAATCCTGAAAAATATCAATCACCTTTTGGCATGTAGTCGTATACCTAGATGACATAATTGTTGTGTATAGGCTGATTTTTAGTGTAAGTAACGGCACATAATGTAACAAAAAAATAAAAACATTTTATAAAAAAAATCAAACCAACTTCAAAAAGTAAAAAATAAAACTTTTGGAGTCGGTGCTAGTTAGCTAAGGCAAAAAAAAATATAGTTAATAGAAGTGCAATGTAGAATGCTTTGGCTGGCACCGACTCCAAAAGTTTTATTTTTTACTTTTTGAAGTCGGTTTGATTTTTTTATAAAATGTTTTTATTTTTCTAGTTTGAACTTACTCATTATATTTAAATAAGCTACACGTTCAACAAAGTAATTAATTTAACAATGTTTCTTCCGCAGTGACTCTAAAACGACTGCTAACCAGCATAATAAGAATGTTACTAGAAACTTGAATCGCCGCCAACCTCTGAGCTTTAATGGCCTCTAAAATTAACCATCGTACGTACATAGGTCATAACTTTATAACTGTTATAACCACAGACCTATTTCGAGATAGACGGTAAAAGTGCGTGCCTACCTACCTTACGTGTCAAAAGTTTGATCCACGGTCAAAGTTTTACGACTTAAGATAAATTTTAAATAGAAAAAAAATTGAAAAAAAACAACTCGGTCACAAGTGAATTCTCAGATGGGACTCGAACCCACGACCTTTTTAAATCCGGGCCAATGCTCTAACCACTGAGCTACCGGGACTTGAAATTAAAAAATCGTAATAAAGTTTTACGACCTAAGTCAGTTCGCTTGAGACCATATTGTCGTGAAAACAAGCGTCACTCAGACACGAAAATGGTTAATAGTGCAGTGCTTTCTTGCAAGAGCTCGTCAATAACATTTACACATCACTAAATCTCGCTCGTGACGTCATCGTAGGTACAAAAAATTCGACACGCTAGGTTCTCTTACAGTTTGAAGCGCTCTTTTAGGTCTAGGTTGATATAGGTCTGTTATAACTTATGACCAATTCGTTCTACCTCTCTTTGTCCTTATTTATCGCAATCCTGCGATCTGCCCCCTAATTGTCTAATTCCAAAATCTATCACAATCCCTTTCAAATTGTGATTGTGATAGAATTTCGACGGTGGTTCGCAAGTCTCGGTAGCTCAGCGGTTAGAGCATTGGACCGGATTTCCAAAGGTCGCGGGTTCGATTCCCGTCTGAGAATTCACTTGTGGCCGAGTTAATTTTTTCCAATATTTTTCTATTTACAATTTACCATAAGTATAAAAATAGCATTGAAAAATGCAAAAATTACAAAATCATAAATTATTGGCAGTTGCATCTTAATCGATCGTTAAACACCTGAAAATATGTTTCTTTCGAATGCAAGGATATTCCTAGCATTGATGTAACAACGCTGGCCTACAGCGTATTAAAAATATAAAAGTATTGGAGAATTTCGACGGTGGTTCGCAAGTCTCGGTAGCTCAGCGGTTAGAGCATTGGACCGGATTTCCAAAGGTCGCGGGTTCGATTCCCGTCTGAGAATTCACTTAATTTTTTTCCAATATTTTTCTATTTAAAATTTACCATAGGGATATTACTTCCTCTCCTACGCCGCGCCGGCGGTCTACTCTCCCTCCATCTTACGAATTTTCGATCAGGTCACATGTCCTGACGCGACTTTAACATTTTTTACCCATCCCAAAAATTAAAAACTCTGATATGTACAAAGCCGCTAAAGAAGTTTTCACTTCAAAAAAAATTATTGGTGTGAAAAGTTATAGACAGAATCGCTCGAAGTAGCAGGCACAACTTTAACTTGTGACCAATCTGCTTTTGCATATTAATAGCTGGTAAACGAGCGGATAGATGCAAAGCGATTCTGCATTGGCATTGATTGGCATTTTAATCTCTTTGCCTAGCTGATGCAGGCTTTGAAATGCTTGTCCGAAGCTCTGACCATGTTGACTTAAACGAGTAAAGTTGCACCTTTTGTAAATCGTATAATAATAATAATAAATATTTCTTACACTCACACCAATTCACCTAGCCCCAAAGTAAGCACTGTAAGGCTTGTGTTAGGGGATACTAGGGTAACGGATATAAATACATATAATTATACATATATAAGTATTTATGTGTAGAAATATATATAAACGTCCATGACTCGGGTACAAATGCTCGTATTCATCATACAAACCTACCGGGATTCGAACCCAGGACCCCAGAGTAGGCGACGCCTTGAAACCGGTGTACGAACCACTCGACCACGGAAGTCGTCATAATGTCTCTTCTTAGCGAATAAAATTTACAGAAGCTCCATTGCTCCAGAAGTTAATTAATAATTATTTAACGACCAGTTTGGCGCAGTGGTACTAACGCCGCCTTCTGCGCCAGAGGTCCCGGGTTCGATCCCCGGACAAGACAAATATTTGTGTGCATGAACGTGTCTATTTGTCTTGGTCTTTGTGTTGAATATATATATTATGTATGTATTTACAAAAAAAAAGTATATAAGTATGTTTATCCGTTATCTAGTATCCATAACACAAGTTCTTCATGATACTTAATGTGGGCTAGATAATTGGTGTGATTGTATGAAAATATTTATTTATTTATTTATTTATTTAAGCACATCTTAAGTTTCTTCGCGCACTCATAATTGAAATAAAACAACTTTTGCGGAATATTTAGTGCGATTTATTTACCCGAAATATATATTTGGTACTATATTTTTTCTGTTTATTTGAGGTTTTTTGGTTTTCCGACGTTTCGGCACCTTTTCAGTTGCCGTGGTCAACATAATTATGTGTTCGAAATTAAAAACATGGATAATTCCATACAGGCAATCCCTATTAATTCTGAATGTAACTACGACATTCTTTTAAGTGTATATTTGCTCAAGGTAAGTTGCAAGAATTTATATTTTTCGTTACAGGTCGTTCGTCGTCGGTCGTCATCGTTTTATTCTGCGCAATACCTACAATTAGCAAAATAAAATTCTTTCTTTATTAGCAACAGAATATGTGCTTGGAATGTCATCGCCTCTACCGCCCACATTTGTGTCTCTCTACTTATAAAAGTGCCGAACCTTGTGTAAATATCTGGACTAAAAATCTTTTAAGGTAATAAGACCTTTGAGTTAGCCGGCAGGTGACACTGGAATCGAGCCAGGAAGGTGTGCGACACCTGTGGCGCTGATCGCTGTTTTATTCTAAACCACAGCTGGGACTGTAAAACAGTAGCCTAACTTCAATCTGAGGGGAAAAGGAGTAAATTGTGACATAAATTTATGTGAGGACCTTGGTGGCGCAGCGGTTCACGCGCTCGACCTGCGATTGTAGCAATTGGACCTGGGCTAAAAATATTTCAAGGCAATAAGACCTTTGAGTTAGCCGGCAGGTGGCGCTGGAAACGAGCTAGGAAAATGCACGATACCTGTGGCGCTGATCGCTGTTTTATTCTAAACCACAACTGGGACTGTAAAACAGTAGCATAACGTCAACCTGAGAGCAAAATGAGTCTATTTTGACATTAGTTTATGTAGTACATAAGTACAGAGAAGCTTAGTGTTGTAGTGGTTCACGCGCTCGACCTGCGATTGTAGCAATTGGACCTGGATTCAAAATCTTTCAAAGCAATAATACCTTAGAGTTAGCCGGCAGGTGGGTCTGAAATCGAGCCAGGAGTGTGCACGACAGCTGCGGCGCTGATCGCTGTTTTATTCTAAACCACAGCTGGGACTGTAAAACAGTAGCATAATTTCAATCTGATACCAAAAGTAGTCAATTGTGACATTAATTTATGTAGTACATAAGTACAGAGGAGCTTGGTGGTGTAGTGGTTCACGCGCTCGACCTGCGATTGTATCAATTGGACCTGGATTCAAAATCTTTCAAGGCAATAATACCTTAGAGTTAGCCGGCAGGTGGGTCTGAAATCGAGCCAGGAGTGTGCACGACAGCTGCGGCGCTGATCGCTGTTTTATTCTAAACCACAGCTGGGACTGTAAAACAGTAGCATATCTTCAACCTGAGAGCAAAAGGAGTCTATTTTGACATTAATTCATGTAGTAAATAAGTACAGAGGAGCTTGGTGGCGCAGCGGTTTACGCACTCGACCTGCGATTGTAGCAATTGGACCTGGGCTTAAAATATTTCAAGGCCATAAGACCTTAGAGTTAGCCGGCAGGTGGCGCTGGAATCGAGCCAGTAAGGTACACGACACCTGTGGCGCTGATCGCTGTTTTATTCTAAACCACAACTAGGACTGTAAAACAGTAGCATAACGTCAACCTGAGAGCAAAATGAGTCTATTTTGACATTAATTTATGTAGTACATAAGTACAGAGGAGCTTGGTGGTGTAGTGGTTCACGCGCTCGACCTGCGATTGTAGCAATTGGACCTGGGCTAAAAATATTTCAACTCAATAAGACATTAGAGTTAGCCGGCAGGTGGCGCTGGAATCGAGCCAGGAAGGTGTGCGACACCTGTGGCGCTGATCGCTGTTTTATTCTAAACCACAGCTGGGACTGTAAAACAGTAGCATATCTTCAACCTGAGAGCAAAAGGAGTCTATTTTGACATTAGTTTATGTAGTACATAAGTACAGAGAAGCTTAGTGGTGTAGTGGTTCACGCGCTCGACCTGCGATTGTAGCAATTGGACCTGGATTCAAAATCTTTCAAGGCAATAATACCTTAGAGTTAGCCAGCAGGTGGGTCTGAAATCGAGCCAGGAGGATGCACGACAGCTGCGGCGCTGATCGCTGTTTTATTCTAAACCACAGCTGGGACTGTAAAACAGTAGTATAACTTCAATCTGAGAGCTTAATTGTGACATTGATACCTGGCTAGCTACCACCATCTTATGTAAGTCTGCTGCCATAACAATTATGTTTTCAGCATTATTGTGTTCCGGCAGTTAGAGATAAGTTAGAGTTAGAGATAAGTTTCTCAGTGATTGAGGATTCCAGGAGAGGCTCGCTTCTATCTTCAGCCCCATTAGATATGACGAAGGCTTAGCATCTCCCCGTTGTTCATAAAAAAAAAAATGTAGTACATAACCTGTTCTTATAATTGGTGGCGCATCGGTTCACGCGCTCGACCTGCGATGTTGCAGTTGGACCTGGACAATTTTTTTTAAGGCAATAAGACCTTAGAGACCATTTCATGCCAAAACATTAAAAAAAAGAAGTGAACTATATCGAAACCAAAAATATTTTCGAATGCACGAAAGAGTAATGAAAACTTACTACTTACTGTTTTACCAGTCTACTGAAACCAAATAGTACTGCAGTGATATCAAAACAGCCTTAAGAGCTGATGGAAGTACATGCCGTGGCTAAAGGCCATGCCATTTTGTTTTATACGCTCTGCCCATAATTATTTACGGATATTTGCGCAAAAGCAGGAAGGCGACGCGGTAGTGTGATGACTAGAAGAATGGAAGCTTTCTGTCATTTGAAACAACTATGGATATAATTTGTGGCAATTATCAACGAACATTGATCTTATTCCGAGATAAGTTGAAATCACTCGTATTATGGCTAGGTATAGAAAACAATATAGGTAGTCTAGCCAGTCAGATAACGAAAATAATGTTTATGAAATTACATAAAAGATAAAGATAAAAAATATTTATTGCAAAAAAAGAGGAATACATTACAAATAAAAGAATGTAAAATCATTTGTGCATTGAAGAATGCAGCTTACAATGCAATGAACAGAGGTTCCCAAATAAGGCTAAGCCTGTAACGTGGGTTACGAGGGTAACCAAACAAAATAATTGAAAATTCAGGAAATATTGCAAAGCAGTTGACATAAATTATTCCCTAGATTCATTTTATTAGTACTATTTTATTTGCGAGTTTAATTATACCTAACATGATTCCATCAATACATAAATGATTTCTTCATAAGTAAATGTTTCTCTATCGGGGAGGAACCCAGTAAGTATCCACGCTAGGTAGGATCACAGTTGCACCAATTTATATTATAGTTAATCCGAGTAAATAGCGCGTGAATGATTCTAAGTTGCTCTTAGGCAGAGTCACTACTACTACGTATGAGAAAATTTTCCTCAATAATGAAATATATTTCAAGATTGTAGATTTGTGTTTGGCTACGACATGTTCCTTTGTAAATGTTGTTGTTTCTAGTTAAGCTGACAGTTAACGAGGAACAATAGATGTTTTATCGTTATAACGTCTTATAAGCAAATGAACGATATTCTATTATATTCTATAGACGTTTACTGTCAGCGAACGTGTTAAAAATGACCTGACTGGCTAGAAGCAAGAGGCAGTAATCTGTAGGTAGGTAAAAAATATTGAACTATTCGAAAGCACTTATCTATAAGTCTATTTGAATAAAAATCTTTGACTTTGACTTTACGCAATCAGAGCAGTCAATAAAGAAAGGAAGAAAAGGGAAAGGAAGATATCGATTTACAAAGTAAAAAAACGAAGACAACGAAACAAACACAAAGTTAAATGTTTATCACATTAACGAAAACGAACCCACGACCCTGGCTCACAAGATTAACTACAGCCTATACCACCGAACCAGTCTTTTATCACTATTTCCAAGTAGAAACCCGATTTCAAATCCACAAATCATAAAAGCGTTTTAATCTTCCAAACCACTTTGCGCGAACGAATGAATTACTGGCTTCTAAGCCTTTTCTATATTCGTTCACATAACTTAAAAGGGTCATACCCCGATATTACCTGAAACTTTCGAGAGTTATCGACAAATGGCCTCTTTTATATGAGAATCTATGTCAACACAAACTCGGCGTGCGAGGCGACACAAAAGTCGCGTCTTATAACTTATCCCGCGAAATATAATGTACAGGGACAATACGGGCGGATGGGAGAGTGGTACAAGTCAAAAGCAAGTGGCATAAGAGAATGCTAATGTTCACAATAATATTACTCCTGTACACACATCAAAAAAAGTCTGCGATCTCTCAATGATCTTCATATAAAATACTTGTTTTCATTGAGGGATTATTACTTGTATATAGTAAATCTTGACCGATATTTCTTCAATTTGGTACCTTTCAAAAGCTAGAATGTTCAATATTACGACGGTGTTTTTTATTTTTTGTTTAACGATTGTTTTTAGTTTTTGTGCAGTTTTGAACAAAAAAATCCAAATTTTGGTCATTGTTGTATGAAATTTTGAAGTAAGTTGTTTAAAAACCTGCATAATTAAAACAAAACAAGTCGAAATGTTAAACGTACTAACTTTGGAAAGGTACCAAATCTAAAAATAATCGCTCTTCAAAAACAGGTATATTGTATGAAAATCATTAACCTTTTTTGATAAGTGTATAATATTGTATAATATAAAACAACGTGTACAAACGCAAACGTAGTGTAGGACACCCTCAGACTAGGCGGATGAACGCATTCTTCAGGTGGCTGGCAAGATGGTATGAGCCGGAAGAGTGTGCCGTAGGACGTGTACTTGAAGGGTTCTATGCCCAGCAGTGGACGATGATAGTCTGATGATGATGCGTGAGATTCAGCATGAAGCTCATAACAGCATTGAACTACTATCGTAGTGTAAAAGTCGATGCACAACAAAATTGAGCATGACAATCGCGATAATAGCAACGGTCAAACGTATCTCTTAATATGTCGTCGTCGTCGTCGTCGTCTCAGCCATATAACACCCACTGCTGGGTATAGGCCTCCCCCAAAAGGGGGGTTTGACATAATCGCCACGCTTGGCAGGCGGGTTGGCGATCGCAGTATGGCCAAGTTTGTAGGAGACGCTGCTGCCCGTCTCCTGAAGGCTGAGTCCCTTAGTCGCCTTTCACGACACCCACGGGATGAGAGGGGGTAGTGCTATTCTAAGCCGACACTACACAGTGACTGCCTTAATGTGTAAAAGTATCTAATTAGCTAGACTCAGCATGACACCAATTAGTGAAAAGAGGGTTTTCCTTTTTCCGTTCCTTTTCTTACGTTTTCCTGTTGTTGCGCTAAAGTTCTGAAGAACAAGATATCACAACCCTTGAAACCAACAGCAGAAAGTTTTTTTCACATATTAAAAGTTTCTGACCGATTTGCAATTTAAAGGCACACTAGTCTTACATACCTGATTAGTCTTTGGATCGGATTCTCATGAAATGAAGCAGATAATATTCTCATCTTTTCCATGATATAGAGGCAAGTCAATGGTCTACCAGTACTCCTGGCATACATCATTGTCGACACCTATCTCGCAATATATTTGCCACTCGCGCGAGAAAAGCGTCGACAAGTTATTGTCTTAGTACGCATACTAGTCATACTGGAAATTTGTATAGGCAAAAGTACGATCCCAATGTAAGAACGTAACCTTTTACCAACCTTTTACCACTTGAACCATCCACCAAGAGTACGTTAGCGGAAGAAACTAATTCCTTAACATGGCCGGAACTTTATTCGTAAAACTTGAGCGGAGATGTCACGGGCAGTCGGCGGTGTTCATATACTCCAGACCTAGGTATGACAGTAGAAGAGAATAGAATTACTAACCTTACCCATATTAATAATATAATAAATGCGAAAGTAACTCTTGGCACAGAATATATATTAGTACCTTACGGTACAGAAATTTCACTCCCGAGTTTAGGTATGATAAACGCAAACGTCCGGTCACCGGACTAGTCTCAATCAACAGCCCTAGCAGATTGAAGCGAGACGGCAGACAGTTATTGTACTATGAACACTATACGCAATGCAAAAGGTAGAAATTAGGTTGTTTTCCAGAATAGTAGGTAAATATCTCGGGGATTTTGCGCCGCTTGTATGGAAGTGAGACAGGCCTGCTCTTGGACGGTTTCATCCAAAAGACTTTCTGTGTTCTGTGGTTTCATCACACATGCGAACATCGTATCATGCATGATATTTATTATATGTTTTTTTTCCTTTAAGTTGAGGTTTAGACGACTATCAGAAACAGACTGTCTGTCTGTCTGTTACCTTTTCACCACCACTAAACCAATTTTATTGAGTTTTGGTATTTTTAGATCTTGAAAATAGAAGGACATACGAGTAGGTTACTTTTTACCCGACTGCGCCAGAAGGAGGGTTTTTTTTTTTTTTATGAAGTACGGGGAGACTTAGCCTTCATCATACCTGATGTTAAGTATTGATAAGGCTGAAGATGGAAGCGAGCCTCTCCCGGAATCCCCAATCACTGAGGAACTGGCTATCTTATCTTTAAATGCCGGAACACAACAATGCTGAAAACATTGTTGTTATGGCGTCAGACTTAGATAAGATGGTGGTAGCTAGCCAGGCGGACTTACAACAAGACCTACCACCAACCAAACCGAATACAATATGTACCCCCGCTGGGAATCGAACCTTGGACCCCAGGGTCTGATACCGGTGGTTGTACCACTAGACCACGAAGGCGGTTATGTTTTTCGAGAGTATGTATGTATGTATGTATAATTGTTTGGCACGCTCTGCGGCATGAACGGCTCGATGGATTTTAGCTTAAGAGGTGTTGTTAGATTCGCATTTAGTGTGAGAGTGACACTGCGAAATAAAAATGGCCAACATGGCGGCGGAGGTGCTATTATTTAAAGTAAAAAAATAAATAAAGTTTTAGAACACTTTAATATGGGTATCAAATTAAAGGAAATCTTTTGGATTTAAGGTATATCATGACCAATAAATAACTAGAAAGATATAAATAAAAAATATATAAATTTAAAAAACTATAATACCCGCCTGCATTATAAAACAAGCCAACTGAAATCTGATCATCATCTTTTCAGTTGGCTTGAATTCTTGGTAAATTTTTTCAAGTGATTCCTGAGGAGCGCGATCTAACGGGATAAAAATTATGTAATTACAACAATAGTTTGGGAAGAAACAGGTCTGTAACACAGTTTATATTACCACAGACTTCAGTGCCGCTTTGGAAAATTGTACAAATTGAAGTTTATTATCAAAGAATTTATTTATTAATAACTTAATTCCACACCGACGAAGAAGCGGAATACTTCATTATTTTGCTTTAAATGTAGCCTACCAAAATTAACGCCTTAATTAGTTAGCAGTTAAGTAAATTTCCTGTGCATTTCCACTTATGAACCAGTATGCACTAGTTAGCGAGTTCCACCGTGTCTCCGGCAGCCGTGTGTGTAATGTCTTCTGAATACTAATTTTCAAGAGGTTATTTAATTCTGTAATTCTAGTAGTTCTATCTAATTATTTCTGCAAAATTCTAGTTTGTAAACTCTCAAGAGAAACTCGTTTATCAGCCAATGTCGGGTTACAAGACTTTCTTATGAACGGACGAGGAAAATGTGCCATGAATGATTACGGATTACGCTGGCCTAATGCGGATCGAAAGTGAAAGTAAAAAGTAAAGTAATAAATACTTTTGCATAACCACTTTTTGGGGTGGCCATTATTTGGAATGGGTCTGATAAGGAGGCTCAAGGTAACTCAGCGTGCAATGGCAGAGCTATGCTCGGCGTTTCCCTGCGTGATCGAATCAGAAATGAGGAGATCCGCAGGAGAACTAAAGTTACTGACATCGCTCGAAGGATTGCTCAGCTGAGTGGCAGTGGGCGGAACACATAGCGAGAAGAACCGATGGCGGGGCGGAAAAGTTCTGAAATGGCGACCGCGTACCGGACGACGCTCCGTGGGTAGACCCCCCACAAGGTGAACCGACGATCTGGTGAAGGTCGCGGGAAGCCGCTGGATGAGGGCAGCGCAGGACTGATCGTCGTGGAGATCCTTGGGTGAGGCCTATACCCAGCAGTGGGTGTCATGTGGCTGAGACGACGACCATTTTTTTTCTACCCATTCAGGGGGCCTATCGCCGTCTCTTAGCGCAGAATTGTTTCAATCTTACCATGCTGTTTCGTACTATGAACCTCTTAAAGTATGCTTGTTTTGAAGAATGTTTTGTGACATCTTCGCTCAATCATCCAAAGTGATAAGTGTGTCAAAATGTGAGAACTTCAATGAAAACAAAACGTTCTTATGACATCATGGTTTCTTATAGATGATGATGTAGGCCGGCACGACATCTTTTAACTGCCAAAAGAACGGGCACAAGAAACTTATCAGCACGGGAGCAATGGCTTTTACAAATCTACATGCCCATAACATGAAGCCTGCTGAATTGCGTCGCTTGATTACCACCTCATTTTTCGGTTTTTAATTTGTGTTTGTAGTTTGTATTGTAGTTGTTAGTTGATCGCACTTTGCTCCTAATCCATTATTAGACATCTGTTGTTTACTACTCAATATACTCCACAATGTCTAGTTACCTATAAGTGAAAACCTGTAAATTGCTCATTAGTCACCTATTAATATTTAACTACATTGTATTTATTTTAGCGCTGTAAGTTTTCCTAAAGAAATAAATAAATAAATATTAAACAAAATTCTTTTTTGGTGCTAACGATTGCAAATTCAACCGAGACCGATTTTAACCGCCTCTGTGGTCTAGTGGTACAACCACCGGTATCAGATATCATACATATTGTATTCGGTTTGGTTGGTAGTAGGACTTGTTGGAAGTCCGCCTGGCTAGCTACCACCTTCTTATTTAATTCTGATGCCATAACAACATTGTTTTCAGCATTGTTCGAGATAAGATAGCCAGTTCCTCAGTGGCTGAGGATTCCGGGAGAAGCTCGCTTCCATCTTCGGCTTTATCAATACTTAACATCAGGTATGATGAAGTATCAACGTCGTTCATAAAAAAAAAACCAATGGCTTAACATACTCTCCGAAGCACAGAGTAACTCGAGATAATTATTCTTATATTAAATATGTTTCAAGATTGTAGATTTGTGTTTGGCAACGACGTGTTCCTTTGTAAATGTTGTTGCTTCTGTTAAAGCTGATAAGTTTCTTGCGGCCGTTCTTCTTATCAGTTAAAAGATGTCCTGAATGGCTGGTAGGAAAAAAAAATTTGGACGATTTGAAAGCACTTATCTATAAGTCTATTTGAATAAAAATCTTTGACTTTGACTTTGAGATATTCATCTTAGATCAATAGCAAACAATCTTAGATCGAACCGAAATCCGAACTTTGAAAATAAACTGGAAATAATATACCAAACAACCAATGTAAGTATAATAACAGTTTCAATAGGTTTTCTTTTAACGGTCTCTAAAGAAACTTAAGCGCAAAAGCATAACTTATGAGTGGCCACCCGAAATTTTACGGATAAAAAGTATCCTATTTTAATCAAGGCTATCTACTATATGTGTGCCAAATTGCATTCAAATCTGTTCAGTACTTCGTTTTTGAGTTTATTTGTTAGAAACATACGAAAATAAAAATCTTTCCTCTTATTTACTAACCCATTAGTTTAGATACAAAGGTTCTTATAACTTTATTTTTGCATTTTACAATGCTATTTTTATGTGATAAATATTAAACAAGAAAATATATAAGAAAAAAGCAACTTGTCTCATGTCGCCCTGAGGGGATTCGAACCCGTATCCTCGGGTACCAGTGGGAATTGAGTGGATTGGGCCGGATTCCCAAGGATGCGGGTTTGAATCCCGTCAGGGCGACATGTGACAAGTTGCCTTTTTCTAGTATATTTTCGTGTTTAATTTTTATCACAAAGATTCTTATTAGCCCAATATCCCTTCTGAAGACCTAATGTTTGTAATAGCATAACCACGGTACCACCAGCTTTCAAAACTCAGAGGGGTCTTGAATAATGTAACGTGCGTGTGTAAATTGTCCCAGTAAGAGGTATTTTAACTTCTAACGAGCAATTGCTTTTAGCGAGCCCATTACACCAAAGAAAAACTCAGAAACAAAGGACCCCACTTCTTTGTGTCAACTATGTATCTTGTATGTCGGAGAAACGCCGTAGCGATATTCTGGTAAAAAAAAATGTAAGATTTATTAGATGGCAGCAACTGCGGTACCTATTTATCACCAACTGATAAACCGACGATGAAGGGATAAATTAATTTTAATGTCATTGCATTTCATTGGTTTGTTTGAAGTTATATATATACTTAATCCTAATATTTTAATGCTAATATGGAATAGTTTATAATACAATTTGAATACTCGTATATACAGGGTGGAAAAAAGGACGGTAGCTGGAGGGAAAGTACCCTAAATATTGATGTAAGCAAATTTTACTCAAGGAAAACATTCCTTTATCGTCGATGGAGGATGACGTCGATTGACCAGCGAGCACAGTTTGAATCCCGTGTGAGAGGCGGCTAACCCAGATAGTCTTTAAGAAGTCGTCAGGAACGTTGGCACCAGCAAGGCTCTTGAGGTGACGTAAAAATTGAGAGGGCTTTCGGTCTCTAAGCTCCTCGTGCATTAATAGTTGCTTGATCTTCTTCTCTCTCGATGCCGAAAGACGTTTGATCAGCTCGGTTTTCAGCTTAGCATACTTGTCAGTAGCTGGTGGGCTGACAATAAGGTGCTTAACTTCTCGAGAGAACTGGTTGTCCAACTGGCTAATGACATGGTTAAACTTAGTGGAGTCACTGGTGATTCCAGCTATGGCGAACTGCCCCTCCACTTGTGCGAACCAGATTTCGGGCTCTTCAGGCCAGAACGGTGGTAGTCGTGGACCGACTTTAAAAACATCGACATTGGGTATCGACTCTTTCCCATCACTATTTTCCGACGGCATGGTTGGCATGGCGGCTCCACGTGCATCTCTAAATTCCTGTTCCATGTTTTAACTCGGGGTCACCACTTTAGTGAGTGGGTATGATAACAAGTAGAATTAAAAGTCAGACTCACTGTTAAAGATGTTGTTTAATCCTTTGATCACACCAGTCTCACATATAATAGACAGAAGGCACAGAAGGAATACAAAGCACAGGAACACAGATATACGCAACACTAAATACAGTATGGTAAGCGTGAAGAATGAAAGATGATAGAAAACAGTTTAGGAAACAAGCAGTGCGTAATGTCAAGCGTTTGCTATGTACATAAGCGAGCATCAAGCGGCGTGCGCTCCGCGTCGTAGTTGTATCTCGACTGGCTCGATAGCCGCGGCGCAAGCGCAGCACAGGCCGGCGTACATAAGCACGAACAATGCGGTTATGTACGACGGCGCGGACTAGTGCGAGGGCTTGTCGATATAACGTTATCGATAGTGAATCGATATCGACAAACTGATACACATTTCATATTTATGTTAATAGGTAAATTTAAATACTGTTATAAATAGATATAAGTGTAAATATTATTATAATTAGATTTAAGTATATTTAAGTTAGAATTAAGTTTTATGAATATTATGAATATATTTTTATAAACTGTGTGTGTTAAATACATGTGAATGTTATATTTGTGTATATCTCCGTGTGTGAGTACGTGTGTGTTTACGGAGTAGCCTACATTTTCACCATTAAAGTAAAATATGTAATAAAACAACTTTTACGGATATTAAACGCGCTATATTTCCACGAACTAAGTTGTAATTGCCCGTATTTTTTACCTTTACAGCTCCCGTGACCACGGCAGCTGTAAAGGTGCCGAAACGTCGGGAAAATCAAAAAACCCCTAAAAACCTAAAAATACGGACAATTACAACTTAGTTCGTGGAAATATAGCGCGTTTGATATACGTAAAAGTTGTTTTATTTCAATGAACAGTGCGCGCCAAAACATAAGATGTACGTATAAAATATGTAATTTTTCTCATTTAAGCCAGTTCAATTTCCAGTACAAGTAAGTGACTTAACAAAAATCTTTGAATGCTGTTTAACTTGTTTTTTAAAATAAGGGAATGTTACCTTTCACCATAATTTGCTTAATCAGTATTAAGGGTACTTTTCCTCCGACGACCGCCTTTTTTCCATCCTGTATAATATAAATGCGAACGTATGTAAGGATGTTTGTATGGATGTTAATACTCCTTCACGCTAAGACTACTGAACGACTACTGACACAGAGATATTTAATAGCCTGGATTAAAATATACAATGCTTTTTAACCCGATATTCCCACGGGAACAGCAACCACGCGTATGAAACCGCAGGCAGTCGCTAGCTAGACAATAATTATCCACAGGTAAACACGTTTCTAAATAGCTATTAATAACTATTACCAATTTTACGACAAACCCCTTCATATAAATATTAAACGATCGGTTCCAAAATGAGTCTAAAGCACAATGGTTTAATTTTAAACTACACGTTATTGTGCCGGCTGTTCTGTTACGATAACAGCGTTGACTAGTTTTGGGTTCGGCACCTATCGGGGATATACAGTTTAGTATACCAAATGCCTATTTGGTCGGCTATTATTGGTTATTCCGTCGATAAGTTCGGTGTTAAGTGAAAACAATATACTGAAACGGTGATGGTTTCATTAACGTGAAATATATATTTTTTATGAGCAAACGGGATACTCTTAGGCGCCCCTAGATTAACCGCCTCCGTGGTCTAGTGGTACAACCACCGGTATCGAGGTTCGATTCCCAGCAGGGGTACATATTGTATTCGGTTTGGTTGGTGGTAGGACTTGTTGTAAGTCCGCCTGGCTAGCTACCACCATCTTATCTAAGTCTGACGCCATAACAACAATGTTTTCAGCATTGTTGTGTTCCGGCAGTTAAAGATAAAATAGCCAGTTCCTCAGTGATTGGGGATTCCGGGAGAGGCTCGCTTCCATCTTCAGCCTTATCAATACTTAACATCAGGTATGATGAAGGCTAAGAGGCTCCCCACACTTCATAAAAAAAAAGAGATGCTCAGTAAATACTGTGATCCATCATTATTGGATTGGATTTCATTTCATTATCGAAGTACACAAGCAAGCCTACACATTCAGTATTTATCACGTCAGTATTGCAAAGTTTTTCATACAGTTATAGAACTATCCTTATATATATATTTAAAGCTGAATGTGTAAAATGTTATTTTAACTACATGAAACTAGTAGAGGATAGCATACCTACCGACATAAAATACTTTTGGACGTATATTTCAAAACGCAAAAGCAAGTCAGTCTTACCATCCTCAATGACGTATAAAAATGTTGAGTCTAGCGAACCTACTCAAATAAGCAATCTATTTTCATCATTTTTTTATTCAGTTTATGAACCCTCTACTCTTGCCCCCGAAAATTGGCAGCCTCCCCCCCCCCCCCCCCCCTTCCGAAAGTAATTCCGTACTACTTTCTGATATTCAAATAGAATTAAAATCAATAATTAACGAATTAAAGAATTTAGATGTGTCAAAGGGACCAGGGCCCGATGGCTTGCCGGTATTATTTTTAAAGTCAACAGCAACAACAAGCAGCAAGTATATGCAAACCTTTACACATTTTATACAACAAATGTCTAAGCGAAGGTGTTTTCCCCACTGTGTGGAAACACGCTCATATAACGCCTGTGTATAAAAACGGTGATAAGCATAATATCGAAAATTATCGACCAATTTCTATTCTGTCAATTCCATCTAAGCTGTTTGAGCGTTTGGTACACAACTGTATTTATCCTATCCTACACAATATGTTAATACCCGAGCAGCACGGATTCGTTAAACGTAGGTCCACCACCACTAACCTTATATCATTTACCAATTTTTTATTTCAAAATATGGACCGCCGTTTACAAACAGATGCTGTTTACACCGACTTCCGGAAATGTTTCGACAAAGTAGACCACGGCTGCTGTTGCAAAAAATTGCTTTTAATGGAATACGGGGCAATTTACTAAGATGGTTCCTTTCATACGTTAGCAATAGGTCACAGACTGTGGTTGTCAATGGGTACAAATCTGATGTAGTTGAGATATCCTCTGGTGTCCCACAGGGATCAATATTGGGCCCTTTATTATTTAATATTTTTATAAACGATATCAAATCTTGTTTCTTGAATTCGAACTTTCTCATGTATGCTGACGATTTGAAGATTTTTAGAACTTGTGAAAACTCAACTGACGTTGACTTATTACAAAGCGATTTAAACAGACTCTCAAATTACTGTATTATTAACAAAGTTCAACTTAGTCACTCTAAATGCGTTTCCATAACTTTTTCTAAAAATAAAAATATTATTGAAAATAACTACAGCCTGCTGGGGGTAAATTTGGTGTCGGTTCAGTCGGTACGAGATTTGGGAGTTCTTCTTGACTCGAAATTGCATCTAGATCTTCACATAAACGCGATCAGAGACAAATGTCTTAGAATGTATGGCTTTGTTATGAGATCTTCGAATGATTTTAAGCGCCCTTCAACCCTCATATTTCTTTACAAGACACTCATTAGATCCCAATTGGAATATGCTGTGCAAATTTGGAACCCTATGTTTAAAAAATACATAGATGCGTTAGAAAGTGTTCAACGTAGATTCTTACGCTATGTGAATTTTAAATATCGACGTAATCGCCAATCGTATCCATGTCTACTGGAGGAATATAAATTACTTAGTTTAGAAAATAGGCGTATTCTCCTGGGAGCAATGACACTGTATAAGATATGTAATAATAAATTCGACTGTATGGACCTGTGCAATGGTCTTTGTTACATAGTCCCGCGCAGTGTGCACAGGAGAGAGGTGCGCGTGCCCCGGCTGTTCTACACCCCGCGGTGCCGCACACACGCTCCACCGGCTAACTGACACATTTAACAACGTTTTCCATAGTTTAGATATATTCGCAGATTCTGAGTCCAAATTCAAAAAACTAGTAGTAGAAGTTTTGGCAGATTTATGAGATTAATTCTTTTTTTTTCAGTTATTAATGTACTTAGTTAAATTAGTTAATTATATATACATTTTGCATAATAATCATACTTTCCCAAAATGTATTAAGTACTACTTACTTACTTATTCAAGTATCTAGATGTAAGTTTATCTTTTTTGTTTTTAAATCATGCATGTATTCTTTTTAATCAGTAGGTACTTAAGTTAATGAGTATCACAAATTAACTCGAGGATAATGTTGTGGGCTTATTAATACTTATGTACTATCCTTAATTTTAACATATATTGTGAACGCTGTTTTTTGTCCCAAATAAATAAATAAATATCCTGATAGGTCTTTTCTTAAAATTTGCAAGATTGAAATATCTCTTCTTTATAGAGATAGAGATATTTCAATCTTGCAATCTAGTGAGAACGGATCTTTTATTTTCAAATAAGCTGCTAATAATGTTTTACAATCAATATAAAAAAATACCCTTCCCTTCCAAAAAAACACTTTTAAACGTTCTAATGCTATGGCCACACTATCGGGCCAAAGCGGACATTTGACGCTGTCACGACAAGTCTAGCCAAGCAATAGTCACATTATGATAATAGTCACAGGACCATAAATATTACTATCGCTTGGCCAGATCTAAATAAAAATTATAGTCTTATGGAAAAGTGGTTCCTAATTGTCGGTGACATTCCGACATAATGTCATGATAATGATTTCTGTATTAGACTTGTAAAGCTCTTCTAGGAATTGACATGGAATTATGACATTGAAAAATATTATGATTATGAATTGAAGAAACTGACATTGAATTAGGTATGACATTGAATAATAATAATAATGTTTAATGTAAAATTTAATTTAATTCATTAACATGCATATTAAGCTCTAATCTTTAAAAAAAAAAAAAAATTGCATGCTATCTCATATGGCTATATAGGTTTAAGCACTAAATTAATGACGACCACCTTCATTGTAACTACCCTATTTACTGAGAATAAAATTATTTGTATTTGTATTTGTATTTGTATTGGAAGTGCCCACAGACATCTTAAACAGCATGGTGTTAAGCTCGAAGCCTAGGCTAGGATTACAAACGTGTTAGTGCTCAGACAAGCACTAATGGCCACCGATGACCGACTGAGGCTGGCTTTGTAATTTTAGTCGCTTTGAGACACTCGCTCTAGGCTACTGCCTAAGCGCTTGGAGATAAGCAATTGATATGTATTAGTTTTTCTTGTTGCTTGGAATTCCGGATTGGTGTTCTGTTAAATTAATTCATGAATTAAATGTAGAGCCGACTTTACCAACTGATAATGGTGGTCGAGGAGCCCGTGGCGCAGAGGTTCGCGCGCTCAGCCTGCGATTGTTGAGGTTAAGCAACTTTCGCAATGGTCGGTCACGGGATGGGTGACCACAAATTTACTATCCCGAGCTCCTCCGTGCTTCGGAAGGCACGTTAAGCCGTTGGTCCCGGCTGCATTTGCAGTCGTAAAAACCCACAAATCCGCATTGGGCTCGCGTGATGGGTCATGGCCCCTTCTTTTTATTCATCCATAAGGAAGGCCAGTGTCCCAGCAGTGGGGACATTAAAAATGGCTGGTGACGAATGGTGATTAAAAACGTTATTCGGGACAGAACGACGTTGGCCTTCTAACATGTAAATTTCTGACATCCGACACATCAATAATCGACATCATGTACTTAATAATTGATATTTAAATATTGAACTGTAGTAGCTAGTTTTTTTTTATAAAAGTATAATTTGATTTAATTTAATGTATGAGAAATGTGAAATTACATATTATTTTAGAGCATGACGAGATTACAAGTTTGCTTATCGATATGTCGGTAAAACACGCATGTACGTACTTGTATAATTTAAGAACCGAATTGTACCGTGTTTTATGCAAATAAATATTACTATTACTATAACAAACTAATGAATGTAATGACATTTATGACGTATAGCTTAGTCTGTCGATAAACCAGTTGGTAAACTCTGTTCTGACTTTTTTTTTTTTATTTGGTGTACAGAAATAAGAATTCATTTAAATTATTAACTAGGTAAGTTTGTAAGCTTATTGTTTGATAAATATTAAACAAGAAAATATACTAGAAAAAAGCAACAAGTCTCATGTGACGGGATCCCGTCAGGGCGACATGAGACTGGTTGCTTTTTTCTAGTATATTTTCTTCTTTAAAATTTATCAGATAAAAATAGCATTGTAAAATGCAAAATTAAAATGTTAAAGCTTATTGTTTCATATTTAATCACACCTTGAGTAAAAAACCTTAAAAGTTTTAAGTGAAAGCTTGGTCAAATTGGATGGAAAT
This sequence comes from Chrysoteuchia culmella, assembly GCA_910589605.1. NCBI lineage: Eukaryota > Metazoa > Arthropoda > Insecta > Lepidoptera > Crambidae > Chrysoteuchia > Chrysoteuchia culmella. The sequence continues at coordinate 14,019,490 of OU342664.1, read as the reverse complement.
CCCACAGAATCAAAATGTGTGCTAAATGAAAGCTTGAACATCTTTTGTCTTTTGTTTTTTTCTTAGCATAAATAGAATCGACTCTAAGCCATAAATAAATGTGGAATTTGGAATTTGAATTTTCACAATAAAGTATAAAATCGCGTAGCGCGTAAAGTCGAGCGTGGTCATTGGTGACTTAGTGTTAATACTAGTATACTTCATTTCATGATATGACATGAAATCTACCGGAGTACGGAGGGGGAGGTCTTTGAATTTTAAAAGTTTCAATATTAACCAACAACAAATTACGATAATAAAAAGTCCATGAAGTTTTTACTTCAGGGAGCGGTAGTATCCATCACTATGATTAAAGTCTACTATGGAGCTAATAACGAAATCACAAAAAAAATAACGTCTACTATATTTACTTAGCGATTTTATCTAACCAATATGGCTTTGAAGTCTTCTACTATAGCTATATATGTCTTGTTAGTTCCCCCAAAATAAATTGTCACCTCTTAAAAAATAACGTATTTTCCGAAGTGTTCAGTTATTTTCCTTGAGTACCGAAAACTTGGTCCGTATGCACAACAAAATCATTTTAGGCAAAGCCCTCTCGAATGCGGACTTTGCATAATAATGGAGCCCACTTTTTATTAGCTAAAGAGCTTATTTCGTAATGCCACGAAGCCCAGTATCGGATGGAGCTTTCCCGAAATAACTACATTAATTTTAATCATCATTCGATTTTAGACATTCTGGATATTGGGAGTGGGGATCGTGGGGGCCTTTTAGGCCTTAGTTTTTGGCATGTTATCAACTTATATTGATGCTACCGAATATTTCTGGTCTGCCAATATTATCAGTTTGACGTTTTCAATATTATAAATTTGACGACTCTGTATGAAATAAAACAGAGAGGAAAAACAGCCCTTGACGAGTTTCTTGCCGGTTCTTCTTGTTACAAGGTCTCCCGCCGTAGGGTTTGTGAGCCGATGGCGTAGCTTCTTTGACGTTCATAAGTGCCTGTAACAATTTTGAATTTTGAATTTTTAAATAAATTAGAAATCAGAGCACAACTGGCAGCGTAGTGAAAGTAGAAGTTCAGCGATTATTGGTTACTGATCATCCTTACAGAACCAGAGTTCGTGGGTTCGATTCCCAACTGAGACACACCAGGAGGATTGCTTTCTCGTGTAGAGTAATGACAACATTACGCGTTAACGACAAAATGTGATTAGGTTAATGGGTTTTGGTGCGCTACATAATATTTTTTTTTTATTGTTTGTGTGTTTTTTTTTATGAACGACGGGGAGACTCTTAGCCTTCATCATAACTGGTGTTAAGTATTGATAACGCTGAAAGATGGAAGCGAGCCTCTCCCGGAATCCTCAGCCACTGAGGAACTGGCTATCTTAATATCGAACTGCTGGAACACAACAATGCTGGAAACATTGTTGTTATGGCGTCAGGCTTAGATAAGATGGTGGTAGCTAGCCAGGCAGACTTACAACAAGTCCTACCACCAACCAAACCGAATACAATATGTACCTGGGAATCGAACCCTGGACCCCTGTGGTTGTACCACTAGATCACAGAGGCGGTTTGTTTTTTGTTGCTAATGCTTTAATAATGAGGAATATTTGAAATTTCGATTGCAAAGACCTTTCTACTATCCCTCAACAATCACAAGAGAATAGAATGTATTCATCGTCATCTTAGAATGAATATCCAATCTAAAACTCCGCTAAATTGTACAAAACTAATTTAAACTCTGTTCTCACATCTTAAATATCCCAGCACTGAAAATAAGGGAATCTCGCATAAACTGGCCGGTATTTCAAAGCGTGTTTTGACGAAGTGAAAAATTCATCAGCTCCAGTGGCTGCATACAGGTGATACCTAAAACCAATTGCGAATGAATACTTAAAGTGGGAGCGTCAAGCAAACACTGCGAGCGGGAGGCTGCGACACGGCATGAGCGGAGCGGGACTGATTTAGAAATTATGGTTGCCGGTCGATTGACAACATAGAAGTAGGGCAAAAGTAATATTTTGGTGTGATAAATGTTAAACAAGAAAATATACTAGAAAAAAGCAACTAGTCTCATGTCGCCCTGACGGGATTCGAACCCGCCGCATTTTAGTTTAAAACCGCATAATAATCCGATAACTAACTCTCAAACGTCGGCGGCTCAAAAACCAGCTACGTTATTCTAAGTCCTAACCTTAAAAGCGCAGCTTTAAAAAGTAGACTATGGAAAACGGTGTTTGCTAAATATGAATTGCCATTAGCGTCGCTTCTAGAGTGGAGCGTAATGGCCTCTTCAGACCGCGTTTAAATCCGATGCAATGTCATGCAGATTATTGCTATGAAAAAGATTTGAAAACTTTAAAGTAATTATTCTCGTTTTATCTTTTTTACCCGACTGCAACAAAAGGGTTATAGTTTTTCACGCGTATCTTGAATGTTTGTAGCTTTATATGAGATAATAATAAATATTGGAAAAAATATACTCTACCACAAATGAACTCTCAGGTGGGAATCGAACCCACAACCTTTTGGTAATTCGGCCCACTGCGAGAGCTGTATATAATTAAAATAGTTTTCTAAATATTGATCTATTAAAAAGTATAAAAGATATATTTTATCTTGATTCCATCTTTTCAGTGGACTTGTCTTTTGTAGCAGGAGGGTCATTTTTTTATTTTTTTATTTACATATATTTGGTATTAGTTTCCGCCCTAGGTTTTACCCGCGTGGTTCCCGTTCCCGTGGGAATATCGGGATTTAAAGTAGAAAAAAAGAAGAAAAATACATTTATTTCACACAACGACTACACAACACAACATTACAAAATAACAATTAACAACTCAAACCATATATTGTGCATCGTCGCGTGATGCCAACACTGTGTCCAGCTCAGTGTAACCAGCAAGCAGAGCTTGCAAGTAGCATGTTACTCTTCGTCCTTTCAAGTATTTCATAGTATATGCCAAAAATCCAGTCGATTGACTGAGTAGTTAAGGCGTCAAGAAAGGACAAACAAACACACTTTCGCGTTTATTATTATTATAGTTAGGATTAGGATAACCTTTTAGATTACCCGCCTCTGTGGTCTCATGGTAATACCATTCGTAGTGAACTAACGGGGAAGTGGTATTCGGTGTCAATACTTATCGATTTCAAAGTCATTTATTCAGTCTAGGCTGTTACAAGCACTTATGAACGTCAAAGAAGCTACGCCATCGGTTCACAAACCCTGCAGCGGGAGACCTTGTAACGAGAAGAACCGGCAAGAAACTCGTCAAGGACTGTTTTTTCTCCCTCTTCAGGATATCACAGTCCCAGTATCAGTTTCAGAGGTCTCGGGTTTGATTCGCAATGAGGGTATCTATTCAGTTTGGTTGATGGTAGGACTTGTACTGATTCTGCCTGGATAGCTATCACCATTCATTACTAAGTCTGTCTCATAATAACAATGCTTTCAGCGTTGTTGTGTTCCGGCAGTGCGAGATAAAATAGCAAGTTCTGCAGTAGTTGAGGATTCCGGGAGTAGTGGAATTCCACCTTCAGCCTTATCATTACTTAACATCAAGAATGGTGAAGACTAGGCGTTCTGTGTACTTACCTCTTTAGAAGTACTTACTTAACGGATTTTACGATTATTTATAGAAATATCTTACGACTCGTGATAATTTGTAGGATACCATGATGTTAAAAAAAGAGGGCTGTACAATTAATATCGTTGATATCATCATCATCGTCAGCCAGTGCACGTCCACTGCTGAACATAGGCCTCTCCTAGCTCACTCCTATTGTGGCGTTCATAGGAGGTTTTAGCCTACCTGCTACCACTCTGGCCAGACGGGTTGGTAGAGGATTTGTTTCAAGTTTTCCTTCTCTCGCACAGGTGTTCAATGCGTCGAGCCTCTTAGTCGACTCTTACGACATCCCAGGCATGTAAGGGAGTGGTGAAACTTGTATTCTTAGAGCGACACCACACGGCACACTTGTATTCTTTGGCCGACACCACAATAATCGTTGATATCAATACCATTGAATTTATTTAAAAAAACATACACAAGTTTTACATTGCAAACATCTGTTTCACACGTCTCGCGTTCCCCTAAAATCTTAGTAAAGTCTTGTTTAACATGTAATTTTTCGTCAAAAATCCCCTCTCCTTTTGATAATTTTCCTCATTTTTTTTCCGTCTTAATTAACGGCCATTGCTTAACATGGACGTCACGGCGTCCAATGAATTAATTTGGTCATGTTGCAGTACACAGTTGCACAGTATTCTGTCTTCGTACTAAAGGTAGTTTCACGAGTGATACCCGACGCGGCTTGGTTCGGCAAGACCTCGGCAAGACTCTGTGCCGCGGTGACGATCGCACGCTGTGAAAGTTTTGTACGCAATAAGGGTGTAATACTACAACAAATAATACGGGTGTGGTTGTCTTCGGGCGATCGTTTAACTGGTCCGATTCAGATCTGCCTGGGCACATCACGATACAGCATTTCTTGATTTGCCTGTCTTAAACCCACCATATCGATCAAAGCATTATATTTGACGATTCGGCCGGCCACATTTGATTTGGCAGATCGATTCCCATATGCGACCAAATTATAAGCAAATAAAATGTAATAAGCACACTTATTAATAAGAATTCATTTAAAAAATTAAAATCTAATACATTACTTACATAAATGTGTAATTAAATTATAAATAAAATCGTAGTAGCATTAAAATATAACAGCTGTTGTGACGCCGCCATCTTTCTTGCAATCAGCTGACAAAGTGAACCGGCGCCATATCGGAACTACATTACGATGCGCACAACCATATTTCGATGTGCCCAGCCATATTTCGATGTGCCCAGCCATATCACGATGTGGCCAAGTGACTAGTAGGGCAAATCCACAAATAGGTTGCTTTCGTTTAATATTGAGCACATCATGAAATAATTGGCCAAATCACTATATCCTGATGTGCACATCCTGCACATGCCGGCACATCCTGATGTGCCCATTTAAATCTTCATCGGCCCGATTCAACGATTGACCCATGACATGGTAATGGCTCATCTATGTTGGCGGGTAACGTGTTGCGTACCGCGCGGCTGCAATAGTAATAATTAGCTTTTATCAAGAAAGAGTCTTACTTGATGGTTTATTACCTTGACCATGTTGAATATTCGTCAAACAAACCGGACAAGCGTTTGAAACTGTAATGGCGTTTTTAATTAAAGAACTAATAAATAGAATTGCGGTGCCATGAGCGAATCTTAATTGCTACCGTAAAAATTGTACTGAACTCTATGGCAGTAGGATAAGTCTTAAAACACACAAATATTAGCTCGGTAGCGCATTGGTTCGCGCCACGTAAAGTTTTATGAAGAACTCATTGGGAACGCGTGGTGGGTCAGCATGGCCTATTTCGCCTACTTCTGTACTTATAATTATTATAAAGAGGAAATATTTGATAGTTTGTTTGTTTGCATTGAATAGGCTCCGAAACTACTGAATGGATTTGGATGAAATTTGGTACACAGATAGTAGATAGCCTGGTTATGAACATAATATACTTTTTTATCCCTATACTCTCACGAAAAGGGGAACCACGTGGGTGAAACCGCGAGCGGCCTCTAGTCTATACTAATATTATAAAGAGGAAAGATTTGATTGTTTGTTAGTTTGTTTGCATTGAGTAGGCTCCGAAACTACTGAACGGATTTGGATGAAATTTGGTATCACTATCGTAGATAGCCTGGTTATGAACATAGGATACTTTTTGTCCCAATACTCCCATGGGAACGGGAACCACGCGGGTGAAACCGCGAGCGGCTGCTAATATATTATAAATGCGAAAGCAACCGTTCCACGCGTAAACTGCTAAGCCAAAATTTAATGAAATTTGGTATGGAGATAACTTGAATCTTGGAGATGGACATTTTGATTGATGGCGCCACAACTCGATAACCCGTCGTCATCGTCTCAGCCACATGACACCCACTGCTGGGTACAGGCCTCCCCAAGGATCTCCACAACGATTGGTCCTGCACAGTCCGCATCCAGCGGTTTCCCGCGACCTTCACCAGATCGTCGGTCCACCTTGTCGGGGGACCCACGGAGCGTCGTCCTGTGCGCGGTCGCCATTTCAGAACCTTTCCGCCCTAACTTCCATCGGTTCTTCTCGCTGTGTCCCGCCCACTGCCACTTCAGCTGAGCAATCCTTCGAGCGATATCGCCACAATTCGATAACTTATGTCTGCGAAAACCTAATTCCACACAAATGAAGACGCGGAAGGAAGGCTAGTTATCCACAAGAAAGGTCATTTTCTTAGCAGTATGAACATTCAGACGCTATACAACCGGTCAAATGCGAGTCGGACTCGCGCACCGAGGGTTCCGTACAAACCTGTAGGTATATAAGTAAAAGTTCACCCATCACGACAATCGAGTCATAGTTATGGTATTTTTATTGCAAAATGAAATTTAAAATTTTCAAAAATATTTTTATTGTATGATGTAACTAAAAATTTACGGCTTTCGCAATATTTCCTTTATCTGTACTATAAGACGTTATTTCGTACCAAATTTCAAGATTCTAAGTTCACGAGAAGTACCCTGTAGGTTTTGATACCCGAGCGAGTTTCGAAAATTTGCGGAAATTTGCGGCATAAACGGCTGTATCTTTTGATTGCTTTGGCTTAGAAGTTTGATTTTTTCACAGCTCCACGGGACAATAGACTTGAGTATTAGATATAAATTTCAGTTTGATACCTACACGCGTTCCTGAGAAAAACGGTCTTGACAGACGGACGGACGGACGGAAGGACACCGAAGTGATCCTATAAGGGTTCCGTTTTTTTTTCCTTTTGAGGTACGGAACCCTAAAAAGTATATACTTTTTATATAAAACTATAAGTTAGTGATGTGACATTTAGTGTTAGTGATGTGGTTAGATATGTTACAAATCTGGTAATAAAATATACAATTAATTAATATACATCCCGTCAAAGCAACATGAGACAAGTTGCTTTTTTCTAGCTCATTTTCATGTTTAATATTGATTTATGATTTTACCTCGATACTTTTTATTTTTGATATGACCCCCTAAAAATACGAAAATGCAAGATTATTCTCAAAGTAAATTCACATATACTATTAGAAATTGTTTTACTTAGTGCAAACCAATAATATTTAGTATCGCGTAGTTTCATACTTATGATAAATTTTAAATAGAAAAATATTGGATACAAACAACTCGGCCACAAGTGAATTCTCAGATGGGACTCGAAGCCACGACCTTTGGAAATCCGGTCCAATGAAGTCCTCTTGAAGAGATTCAATTCAATATTTTTCTATTTAAAATTTATCTTATGTATAAAAATAGCATTTAAAAATTCAAAAATCATAAATCGTGTAGTTCATTTCTCCTTAGTCGCTATAGTTATTTACTACGAAGCGATTTCGTGGTTATTTCGCAAAATCGGTCTCGCTCTCGCGCGTATTTTTCGCATTGCTATCTCACTTCAGTCATATAGCACCTTAAAATAGCTGATAGTGTAGACAATTAAAACATTTGTCAACAAAGGTCCTTTTCATATACAATCTCAACATCTTTTAAAGCCTACCGTCTCCTTTTCAACTGTGTATAAACCGTTGGACATTGCTAATTAAAATAAACGAGATTCAGCGAATGTTTGAGTCTGAATGTTGGCCATCCCGTCCTATAGAATCTCCTGAGATTACAGTACCAACTTGACGGGCATTAAGGTTTTTGTCCCTCTCTATTAATACGGAGTTTAATGAGAGAAAAGGCATTAGGACAGATTAAAGACGGGAATAGGTACCTTAATGATGTCTTTCGAGTTTGTAGGTTTCTATTTAATGATTTAGCTTTTGTTTCTTATAGCTACTTCTGGTTATGGTGGCCATTATGTTAAAAAATAAAAGCTTATGGTTGGTAACTTAATAAATATAAATAAGAAAATATAGTTACTAGAAATACCACTGGCCTTCTGTCGCTCAGACGGGACTCGAACCCTGAGGAATCCGGCCCAATGCACTACCAAACATGTTTCTTACTAAAAATGGTTCTTTCGAATGCGATGATTATTGAAGAAGCGACGCTAGCCAACAGCGTAGAAAGAATATACTAGAAAAATTTGACGGGTCCTCATAAGTCTCGTCAGCATAATTGGTAGTGCATTGGGCCGGAAATTTATTACCACTAGAACTTCTAATGCAATTTTTTTAAAGTTCTAGTTTGTAACCTTTTATTTTGGGTTTTTTTCGTTTACGATAACTCTTTGTTCTGGCAGATTTTCTAGGCATATTAACTTAACGCTTAGAATTACTTGCATATTTTCAGTAAATTATATTGTTATTCATTTTTGTTTCAGGTAAATAGTTAAATTTAAGAAGACCCAGTTTTGACATGTGTTGTCTCCTAAAACACCAAAAGGTTTGTAGGCATAACTATTGTAAATTGTGCAAGAGAAAAATATTCTAATAACTGAGTAGGAGAAAATTTTCCTCTTATATTAAATATATTTCAAGATTGTAGATTTGTGTTTTGCAACAACATGTACCATTGAAGATGTTGTTGTTTCTGATAAAGCTGATAAGTTTCTTGCTGCCGTTCTTATTATCAGTTTAAAGATGCCCTAAATGGCTGGTAGGAAAAAAATTTTTTGGACCATTCGAAAGTACGTATCTATAAGTCTATTTGAATAAAATCTTTGACTTTGACTTTCGTTACTAATATCTACATTAATATTACAATTATATTTTTTGTCATTTAAATTTATTCGTAACTTGGTAGCGTAACTTTTTTATTTATAATAGGGAGATAAAAACTACGGGACTAAATGGCTACATTTATTATGTAGTACAACTATTTACTTACAGCTTGACGTTTCGGCTATGTTGCTATAGCCGTGGTCACAAGCATTATTATTATTTTTGGAGAGGGGACGCCAGCAAGGCCGGACGGGTGATCAGTCTCCCTAGTTGGAACCATTTCACCCTATTCCCCGGTGAAGAATCCCCTGAAGAACAGGGGGGGGCGGGTTATCGTTCACCCCACCGGCGTCGAACCCTCGAACCTTCCTGTGCGCTTACAATACCTGTTGAGTTTACTTATCGTCAACTGCTTTAGATCCTCTTCTTCTAGCTTGTCCGCTTCAAAGAGCTCCCAGCGCAATGATGCATACATTGGGCATTCTGCCATGAAGTGGTAGCTTGTTTCTTCCTTTTCATTACATTGTGGACATGTAGGATCCTCTGTCCTTTTGATTATTGAAAGGTCACAAGCATTGTGACTACAGCAGCTGAAAAGGTGCCTAAACGTCGGTAAAATCAAAAATCCCCTAAAAACCAAAAAAATACGGACAATTACAACTTAGTTCGTGAAATATAGCGCGTTTGATATCTGTAAAAGTTGTTTTATTTCAATGATTTGGGGGCCTACCGCAATATCTTAGCGGAGTATTGTTTCAATCTTACCATACTATTTCACACTACGAATCTCTTAAAGTAAGCTTGTTTTCTGACAGATGTTTTGTGGTGACTTCGCTCAATCATCACCTCCAAAGTGTCGTCGTCGTCGTCTCAGCCACATAACACCCACTGCTGGGTATAGGCCTCCCCCAAAGGGAGGGGGTTTGCCATAATCGCCACGCTTGGCAGGCGGGTTGGCGATCGCAGTATGGCCAAGTTTGTAGGATACGCTGCTGCCCGTCTCCTGAAGACTTAGTCCCTTAGTCGCCTTTTACGACACCCACGGGATGAGAGGGGGTGCTATGTGAAGCCGACACTACACAGCGTGTAAAGCGTTCCAAAGTGTGTAGTGTGTCAAAATGTGAAATCTTCAATAAAAACAAAACTCAAACAAAATGTTCTTATGACATGATAGTTTCTAACAGATGATGGTAGGCCCGCTGTGCGCGCCAAAACTTAAGGAGTACGTAAGCATAATCTGTTAGTCCCATTGTTTTAAAGTATAGTTACAAAGTCATAAACAGACATTGAATCAACAATCTTACGTTTTACATTATTGACAAAATGGTGATGGTGAACGATTGCTAATTGTGAACAAAATATGAAAATCGATACAATACAAGTCTATATTTTTTTTCTTTTCTTTCTTTGATTAATTTGACGTTTACACTTAGCTATAATATATATTATTTCCTTACTATACGCTATCTAAGTAAATGTATGGTGAGCGATATCGTTGTGCTATGAGCTATAAGCTATATGCTATTATATTATTGCGTAGTCTGAAAAGCGTTTTTACTTAGATAGCGTATAGTAGGCCAATAATATATATTATAGCTAAGTGTGAACGTGTTCTCAAGTGTCTCAAGACGAAAGTCTATGACCAGTGTGTGTTGCCAGTGATACGTGGTCGCTAACTATGGGTCTGCTAAGAAAGCTCAAGGTCAACCAGCGTGCAATTTAGAGGGCTGTGCTCGGCGTTTCCTTATGTGATCGAATCAGAAATGAGGAGATCCTTAGGAAAACTAAAGTAACTGACATCGCTCGAAGGATTGCTCAGCTGAAGTGGCAGTGGGCGGGACACATAGCAAGAAGAACCGATGGCCGTTGGGGCGGAAAGGTTCTGGAATGGCGACCGCGCCCAGGACGACGCTCCGTGGGTAGGCCCCCGACAAGGTGGACCGACGATCTGGTGAAGGTCGCGGGAAGCGGACTGCGCAGGACCGATCGCTGTGGAGATCCTTGGGGGAGGCATATACCCAGCAGTGGGTGTCATGTGGCTGAGACGACGACGAACGTGTTCTAAGTAAATGTATGCACTAAAAAGCGCAGTACTGATTATTTACTTTACCACCACATTGCTTTACTTCCCTTTTAGAAATACCACCCCAGCGATCCACCATGCACGTCATAATAATTATCTCATTAATTATGGTCACAAATTAGTTAAATATACGAGGATATCAGGCAGCTGCAAAGTAAATATTCGCATGTACAATCACACCAATTTATCAAGTCCCACGTTAAGTTTCATGAAGAACTTGTGTTATGGATACTAGATAACGGATAAACATACTTATATACTTTTTTTTTGTAAATACATACATAATATACATTTTAAACACCCAGACCAAGACAAATATACATGTTCATGCACACAAATATTTGTCTTGTCCGGGAATCGAACCCGGGACCTCTGGCTCAGAAGGCGGGGTTAGTACCCCTGCGCCAAACAGGTCGTCAAAAGTGAACAAGATATTTTATTTTCCGAGCTTGTTATTATCAGATTTGTGGATTTCTTTTGGACCGACTTACCGACGACATATTGCGTCCGCTCGCCACTGGTAGTAAGTCCTTTTTAATTCGGTTAATTTGTGTTTTGTGTTTCGTCATTTTAAGATTTTTTATTTGAATTATTATTTAAACGCATGTTGTGGCATCTGACCACAGTGCTCTTACCATTTATGTATTATGTTTGATGTATGTTATGTTTTTGCATGTGTTATTGAAACTGTTACTGTTCGTCCTTAAACTAAAAAAAAACCTATTTGCTGTGCCCTATCAGGGTCCACAATGTACTTACCATATTTATGTTACCATCTTGTTACCATTTGTGGATTGCAATAAAATTGAATTGAATTGAATTGAAAATAAATAAAAACAACAGTGTCGGCAGAAGTGAAAACCGCTTAAAATAATAATAAATAATAAAAACATAAACATGTAATCATTATTTTAATTACAAATACAATAGTTATTTATGAATAATAAATCTACTTTATAAATGGCATCTTGTACCGTAGTATGAAACGCTAATTCTCAAGGCACCAACTCAATGTCATAAAGTATCAAAAACTTAGTAGCAACTATATCTAGATGGCGTTGTAATGAAAGAAAAGAATATTCCTCCTTTGAAATTAAAACTGACCTGGCATCAATAACAAAGTTGGTAGTAATGAGAGATCTTTATATAATGGTTGTTATTAACTAATACACGTAGATCTTTCAAGTGTGAGACTTTATATTTATTTATTTATTATTTGAAATAGGTCAACGATAAATGGTCTTACAAATTTTCGATCAGGGTCACGTGTCCTGACGCAACTTTAACATTTTTTACCCATCCCAAAAATCTCTAATGTGCACAACGCCGTTAGAGTTAAGTTTTCACTTCAATAAATAAATAATTATATATATAAATAAATATTTCCTTACAATCACACCAATTATCTAGCCCACGTTAAGTATCATGAAGAACTTGTGTTATGGATACTAGATAACGGATAAACATACATATATACTTTTTTTTGTAAATACATACATAATATACCTACATATTAAACAAATAAATCTCATTTACATTGTTACAGTTAATCTTATTACAGACATTTCAAATTGCTTAAACAAAACCAATATGCGTTGATTTTATTCCGAAAATCTATTTACAAGAATATAAAACAGTATTCATATTGGGGACGCGAAAAACCGCCAAAAGAATACAAAAAAGTACTATAAAAGGTACATGTATGCATTCTAACTGAACGGCCAAAGTAAATGTTTACGCAGAACTCCAGATCCGTGGAACCGAAAACATTGCGTAGACGATGCAAATATGCCGAGTGCAAATCTATGGAGAGTAGGTCTGTGTTTTTAGGATTTTGTAAATAACAGGCAATAGAATAGCTAATTTGTTAAGACTAAAATGGAATAGTGTTAAGTGGACAGAAAGAAAGAGGAACTGGCTATCTTATATTTAACTGCCGGAACACAACAATGCTGAAAACATTGTTGTTATGGCATAAGATGGTGGTAGCTAGCCAGGCGGACTGACAACAAGTCCTACCACCAACCAAACCGAATACAATATGTACCCCCGCTGGGAATCGAACTTGGGAGCCCTGGGTCTGATATCGTAGGTTGTACCACTAGACCACAGAAGCGGTTGAAGTCCATTAAAAGTGCAGTACAGTCACGTTGTTGACACAGACAAGATGTTGTTTTGGACGGTCCGACCAGCCAATCAGTGTTCTTACTTCATAAAAGCCAGGGATTATTTTCGTAATCTTACTAAGGCAACCAGTTTATTCGCAAAAATCCTATTTTTTTTCAGTAAGATTGAGAAAAGACAACACCATTGTCTAATTATCCGTGTTTTCGCAATATCCCTAGGATTTTCGCAAAAAAACGAATTATCTAATTATCCTGTGACATATACATGTCATTGCATGTGACTATATTTACATACTGTGGGCATGCAAAAGTATGGCTAGCTACATCTAAGCCTGACGACATAACAACAATGTTTTCAGCATTGTTGTGTTCCGGCAGTTAGAGATAAGATAGCCAGTTCCTCAGTGATTGAGGATTCCGGGAGAGGCTCGCTTCCATTTTCAGCCTTATCAATACTTAACATCGGTATGATGAAGGCTAACCCCCATATTCTAAGTCGTTCCTCCAAAACTTTTTACACTCCACTCAACCTCGTCGTGGGTAAAAATGGTAGTGTGCGCTAGGCCTAACACGGAGTGGCTACGTACTCTTTGGCTCCTCCAGGTCCTTACGGAGTTATGGCTTAGAATACCGATTTCGAGGAGTATTTCGAAGAGGTTTTCAATGAGGTTCCGTTAAGTCGAGGACGAGTAAGTTTTGGAGGAACGACTTAGAATATGGGTGTAAGAGTCTCCCCGTTGCTTATAAAAAAATGTTGAAATAAAAGAACTTTTCCGGATATTATATTTATAAGATTATATATTTCACGAACTAAGATCTAATTGTCCCAAAGACACGGTTAGCTCTTTTTTGTAGATAAAGTCAAATATAAAGGTGGAGATAACCATTTCTTTATAAGGGTGGAGGCTTTCAAAGTATTCTTGCCAGCTTCTTTCTTCGATGGTCCTGCCAATTTGTGAACTGCCAGAGTAGAGTCATTAGTTTTCTCTTTTGTTAATAATAAATATTTAAAATAATAAACAAATCAATAATTATTGTGACCATAAAAAATGTCTAACCGTATCCGAACGAAAAAAAATCACTTCTTGAGGGTAGAATATAGTATAAGTAGCCAGCCCGTGATCACGGTAGCTGAAAAGGTGCCGAAACGTCGGGAAAATCAAAAAACCCCTAAATAACCTAAAAATATGTTCAATTAGATCTTAGTTCTTGAAATATAGAGCGTTTAATATCCGGAAAAGGTTTTTTATTTCATTGAACTGTGCGCGCCAAAATTTAAGATACGTCTAAAAAAATTGTTACTAAAGTATTACTGACAATGAATGCTTATTTATTGTCAGTAATACTTTAATTTGTGTTAATTTGTGACTTGCGCTTGTCGGCTGTTTGTTAATGGTTGGTCACGGCTGAATTTACAATCCATGTTTTATTAGTTAATCTTGTACAAAATTCTATAGATTTTGGGATTAGACGGTGTTGCGTCTCAAATATTTGTTTTCATTATCTTTTTCTTTGATCTTCTCATATGTCAGGTACTGTATAATGGAGTTGTGTTACTGCATTACACTTTACAATGTATGCTGACAATTAATTTAATTTGGAGGAACCTATGTCGCTCGTGTTTGTTATGTATTCCACTGCGGATTTTCAATTTTAGCAGCTGTTTTCATGAATGGCGGTGAATAACGCGAATATGTGTGGAGTATCCGATAAACTTAGGAAATTTGAAATAAAACTTTTCGGGATCGAAACAAGCGTTTTAACCCTTTCCCGGACACTGAACGGCTATAGCAGTCATAACAATAAAAATTCTATTGTGTCTCGTTCACTGTCCGCGAAAGTGTTAAGGACAATTTTAGTTTTATACTGCGTTTTACCTCTATATGGTGTAATAGCCAAGGATCCGGATTTTTATATAAGGCGCTATACGGAAAAAGTACGTTATTTTTGTTATAAAACTATAGGACGATTAGAGATGTTACAAATCTGGCAATATTAAGATCTATAACTAGATTTTCAGAAACACTATTTTGTAGGTACATCTTATGTTTTGGCGCACACTGTTCATTGACTTTGATTTTGTTTCGTGGTCCAAAGGTTGAGGATGGGATGAGCAGTCATCCCGTGACCACGGCAGCTGTAAAGGTGCCGAAATGTCGGGAAAATCAAAAAACCCCTAAAAACCTAAAAATACGGACAATTAACACTTAGTTCGTGAAAATATAGCGCGTTTGATATCCGTAAAAGTTGTTTTATTTCAACTATTTTATAATTTTGCCCGTCGATCATCAATTTTGCCTGGACCCATAT
This sequence comes from Chrysoteuchia culmella, assembly GCA_910589605.1. NCBI lineage: Eukaryota > Metazoa > Arthropoda > Insecta > Lepidoptera > Crambidae > Chrysoteuchia > Chrysoteuchia culmella. The sequence continues at coordinate 14,004,235 of OU342664.1, read as the reverse complement.
TTTTCGAAAAGACCCCTAAAATACAAATTTACGATTATTCTCAAATAGGGTTACACTATTGGAAATTGGTTTAATTAGTGGACACCATAATATTTAACAATGTGATATTAACAATGTGCTATTTGATTCGTGTTTTTTTTTTTGCTTAATCTGCAAAATGTTGATCAGATCAGTTGGGTATGTATAGCAATCTGAATCTCCTCCATTCACTTTTTGGATGGCCATTATCAAATCACAGCTCAGTCAATCATTCGCAGAGATGATATATATGTGTATATGTGTGTACATTAATACATTTGATTACAAAATGCAATCTGTATAAAATCAGAACATGGTCGTATTTTAAATCTGCCTCGAGCATAAAATGTTTTTAAATTTAAATCGTCTCGTGTGCTCCATAATAATTGAAGGGTAAATTAACAAAATTGTTTCGTTCGTTGCCGTGTGTCGTTTTCGGATTTTATTAATCTCACGTGTACAAAATACATTGAATTGACAAGGTAATGGATTGATACGAATGTACTGTTGCCAACATGTTTTGGTAGAATACAATTTATGTTAAGCAAATAGCAGTTAAATGCAAAACATAAAATCATGATTAACAATGTGTAAACTATGATTTTATTTTTAGCGTTACATTAAATTTGTTGGTACCTACTAGAACTAGATACTTCGTCATAGAAACTTTATCGTCGTCGTCGTTGTCTCAGCCATATGGCACCCACTGCTGGGTATAGGCAGGGACTCAAGGATCTCCACGACCATCGGTCCTGCGCTACCCGCATCCAGCGGCTTCCCGCGACCTTCACCAGATCGTCGGTCCACCTTGTAAGGGCCTACCCACGGAGCGTCGTCCGGTGCGCGGTCCCTTTCCAGAACCTTTAAACGGCCATCGGTTCTTCTCGCTATGTGTTCCGCCCACTACCACTTCAGCTGAGCAATCCTTCGAGCGATGTCAGTAACTTTAGTTCTCCTGCGGATCTCCTCATTTCTGATTCGATCACGCAGGAAAACGCCCAGCATATCTCTCTCCATTGCACGCTGAGTTACCTTGAGCCTCCTTATCAGACCCAAAGTAGAACATAGAGACTTACATTTATAAAAATTCAATGTCTGATTTTCGGAAATATTGCTGGAATAATGTTAGCTAACAGAAAAGTGAAAAAGTATTAAAAAATTGCTTTACAACAATTTTAGTGCTCCTAACAGGGGGACAATTCTGCTAAATTTTTGTGTAATAGTTCAATAGTAGTGTTTATTTACACTGTTGTAACAAGTACTGTGTAAAAGAGGACTACCATTGAAACACCATTTGAATACAATTGTGACTAAGCAGTTAAGTAGGCCCCAGTTCTTGTTACTACAGTGTAAAAAACACTACGAATTGAAATACGAATTGTAAATAAACATTAACGAAATTGGCCTTCAGATTTATTGGTTATCGTAATGTCGTTAAAATCCGTTGAATAAATTGATAGTTGTAAATAATTAAAATAAATGGACAGTTTACTTTGTGAAATGGTTTTCAAATTAAATCATCTCCGTGATCTGAGGAGTGATTTTACTATGACAAAGTGAGTATTACGAAAGGTACCCTTAGAAATTGTACAGTGAAAATCCTTAGGTATTAGGGAATGAATTGTCATTCCCTTCATTCTTGGCATTGGCCAAGATTTGGAGACATTTCCATAGAATCAACTGTGATTAAAGGTACAAAATGGCTTTTATCTCTTCCTGACCTATTTTATTCCCTACATTGTTTTGAATGTTGTCTATCGCCCGAAATTAATAACCTATAAGATTTTAAACTTTCGCGTTCCATTATAATTAAATATTAAAACCACAGGACTAAAATTAAATAGTGACAATTTGAGGGTGGCTGAAGATCTTCAAGCCCGCCCGAACAGACGACGCCGCGCACCGCCGCCAGTCTGCTTGTGACCACGGCTATTGCAACATAGTCGAAACGTCAAGCTGTAAGTACATAGTTGTACTACATAATAAATGTCGCGTTTTAGTCCCGTTGTTTTAATATCTAATAAATAACCTATCTTTAGACTTGGATCGGGCTATCGGAGATAGTTGTCTGGGATATTTTTGTAAATATGACCAAAATAACGACGGTTGCTAGGCAACTATCTCAGATATTTCGGGCTTATAACATCATAAGCCATTATATCCTAACTTAATTGATATTCTTAATTCGACTAGCATCTTACATAGTAAAAAAATATTGAGTACCTTATTTAAATCACTTGTTTTTTGTTGTTGTAGAATGATTCATAACTCGATTCTGGCCCCTAATTGTCTAATTTAAAATCTATCACAATCCCTTTCAGAGGTATTGTGATTGTGATATTTTCGTCTGTCATATTGCTTAGACAGTTCAATTTCGTTTATTCCATACCTTTTAAAACGCGTCCCGATCACAATCCATTTCAAATGTCAAATAGTGACGGCCTGAATATCTTTCAAATTACGAATTGAAAGGGATTGCGATAGATTTTTAATTAGACAATTAGCCCCCTGGTCACAGACCTATATCGAGATAGACGAAAAGAGCCCTACAAACTGTATGAGAACCTAGCGTGTCGAATTTTTCGTACCTACGATGACGTCACGAGCGAGATTTAGTGATGTGGAAATGTTATTGACGAGCTCTTGCAAGAAAGCGCTGCACAGTTAACCATTTTTGTTTCTGAGTGACACGTATTCATGGCAATGGTCTCAAGCGGTCTGACTTATGTCGGGAAACTTTTACCGTGGATCAAACTTTTGGTTCGCAAGGTAGGTACATAGGATATAGGTCTGTGATTCTGGTGGCTAGTTATATTGAATGTTGATGTAAATTACTCGATATTTTTATGGTAATGGCAAGAAAATTTTTCTTTAAAGAAAACTCTTATTAACACTGCCTTACATAGTTCAGGACCTCTATTTTTGAATCACTCGTCGCACGAGTGGCGATGCGAACGAGGAGGCGATCAGGCGATTAGCGACCTTGCCAGCGTAGACATAGCACGCTTTTCGCTTTGCCCCTCGCGCGCTCGTGTTGGGAGGCGGTACTATAGGCGAAAAGCGAAGCTATGTATATATGTGCAAGGTCGCTTTTACGGAATACGGAAACTCAAACGTGGCACGAAAATCAGTAGAATCCTCGAGACGAGTGAATCAAAAATAGAGCGCCTGTACATTATACGCAAAGTCTTACAAAATTAAATACTCACAAAATGGAAACAACATTATAATTTTTATTATACTTTTTTTATTTCGACGTCTCTCAAATTATTTGCGTCTTAGTATATATTAACAATAATTGCATTCTCTACTAACTTACCAATGACTTTCATTAATGCAACCATGTTCACTACGATGCAGTAACACAATATTGTTTTCATCAGAAAACACAAACTGGTTATCCTTATCAAACGTCACACCGTAAAGATTTTTAATATCACTTGTTCGTATAATTTCCTTGGTACTATTATTGTATATATAAATACCGAAATTCGAACAGATGTATACCATTCCTTCGTTATCTTCAACAATATGTCTAACAGACAAATATTCACTTAAAACTTTAACACTTAGCGTATCCAACTCATAAGTATAGAAACCGGTCTTATTTGCGAAGAAGTAAACTTTATCATCAGCTGATACATGAAAGACATCGATTTCGAAATTTTCAAATTCTTTCACCCTCAAAAACTTCCCGTCCACTTCGATGTGGAGTTTCTGATCGGGGTAACTGATGTAAAATAAATTGTTTTTGAAATACAAGGACCAAATATTTTTTCCTTTCTCTTTGTAGAAATCAGCCAGTTTGGTATGCATGTTAAATTTATAGATGCCATCACTGCCTCCCAAATAAATTTCTTCGTTTGCTTGATCTATAGTGACTGCACAACCACCTTTTATACCAGCAATATTCTGATGATCCTTCGTATCCAAGTTTATGTAATAAAGCTGGAAATCTACATCAGTATACGTATCAGGAACCGAATAACTAAAAAATAACGTATTCGTCGATTTGTGAACGTTTAAATTGTATGGTCGGCCCATATTTGATAAAATTATTTCTCTATTGTACCACTGGTCGTCGATTTTGACTCGATTACACGATTTTTGGGGAAGACTTTTTATCATTATTGTAAATGTGAACATTAACAATAAATAAAACACCATTTGGAACTTTAACTTTCTTGCGACTTGTACGAAGTATAGTTGCGAAATATTTAAATCGATATACTTAAATATCTTCAAGTCAGTATCCAAAATGAGATTCGTATTCACTAGCTGCTCAACAATGACTTATTGTATCTTATTAGTTAACACTAATATCATTCATAATCATGCCTGTTTATCAAAGGAAGACAATGAACTTTCAATTATGTTTATAGAGCGCAAGAGCATGAAACAAAACACACAAAAACAACAAACTATCAAAACAAAACATTTATTTACAACCTTTGATTTATTAAACGTAGCCCATCAGTTTTTCAAACCGCATTATGAAACATTAACAGATCATCCTAAATGAACACTATTACTCCCTCATTCTGCTATTATTTCAGGTGTTTCACTGAGTTCTCTCATCACTCCAATATATAGGTACTAACTAATAGGTAATTCCTTCTCAATAACTTTCAAACCATATGCTTTAGGATTGGTCATTGCTCTATAACAAAGTTCACTAGATTTACTTGGTAACAATCTGTAAATCGTTTCCTCATCAGAGTAAATAATATTGTCTTGTTCATCAAATGCAATTCCAAAAGCCTGATTTATGTTCGCTAGTTTCTTAGTTCTGAGAAACGGTTTATCCTCTACATAAATACCGTCGCTTGCACAAAAATATATGTCACCATATCCATCTTCTACAATTTGACGTATAGCTATCTCATCATTGAGTACTATTGATTCTTTTTTCGGTCTTTCGACTTTGTATAAAGCTGTGCGATTAGAAAAATATACGTTCATGTGTTTAGAAATGTAGAAGTGGTCTATTTCTATATTTCTCGCTTCCAGTACTGGTACAAAGTCATCGTCTTGGTAGACATGGAGTTTTTGTGTGGGGTATTCTATGTAATAGAAGTTTCTTTTGACGAATAAGCCCCAAATACTTTTGCCTTCTTCGGCGAAAAATTCGGCCGATTTAGTGAGAAAGTTGTATTTGTAGATGCCGTCGTGCCCGCCGAGGTAGATGTCGTCGTTACCAGGGTCGTAAGCTATGGCGTAGCCCCCAGGGACTCCGCCGACATCGTGGCAGTGCTTCTTCACTATGTGGCAAGATGTTATGGTGAAGTCGACGTGGGTTGCATTTTGTACCTGAAAAATGTGGTTGATGATGTATTAATTGATGTATTAATGATCAGGATTAGATAAGATTGTGAGCCGATTTCACTACCAACATAAGTTCTGGATAGTTTAAATGACATATCATTTGTTAGTTCTGATATGAAATTTGAGTCAAATTATCTGCTAAGTAGAACTTATTAGTCGGTGGTGAAACCGGCACTAAATAGTTTTATAGAATCAGTCTGCGGGCCTACCATCATCTATTATAAAAGCTTCATGTCAAGAACGTTTTGTTTGCGTTTTATTTTTATTGAAGTTAATAGGTACGTAGTTTTGGCGCGCACTGTTCATTGAAATACACAAATTTTTCGGATAGTAAAAGTGCAATATTTCACAAGCTAAGATCTAAGTGTCTGTATTTTAGGTTTTTAGGGGATTTTTTATTTTTCCGACGTTTCGGCACCTTTTCTGCCGTGGTCACGGGATGACTGGCTACTTATAAGTCTAACCTAAAAGTTTTTTTTTTCTTTCGGATACGGTTAGACATTTACTATGGCAACAATTATTATTGATTTGATATTTTGATTTGTTTATTATTTTAAATATGTATTATTATCAAAAGAGAAAACTTTATTGAAGTTGCGCTAAGAGATGGCTAAATATAATTTCTTAAGGCGGTACCCTGACCGAAAATTGCGCCGCGTTGAATTTTATTTAATATCGTTATTCTAATTCACAATTTTAATAAAACTTTACGTGGAATTTTTAGAGCCCATAGTCTAATATTTTAAGACGGTATCATTACATTCCCTCGTAGTCACTGCTAGAAGTAGATAGCAAAACTGCTAAAAGTGGCCGTTTTTGACATATTTGCTCTACTTCTACGAATGACTATGACGAGATGTAGCGATACCTTCTAAAAATACAAGACAATGGGCTCTAAAAATTCCACGTAAAGTTTTATTAAAATTGTGAATTAGAATTACGATATTAAATAAAATTCAACGCGGCGCCACTTTCGGTCAGGGTACCGCCTTAACTGATATCATTTGGCGTTTGGCTTTTGCACTTTGTTAATGTTAACTGTGATGAAATCGGACAGGTCGGCGCGTACCTTTTGATTTCCTTATTTAAATTTTGAAGTTTATATTAGCTAGCAGATGTTCATACTTAATGTCGAATATTCTTAAATAGTTATTGGCAGCAAACACCTAGGTATTTCCATAACTTTCGTAGAAAGTTTTAACGACTTATATAATATTAATTTAGCAAACAAATGAGTAAGATTAACAAATGAACTAAAAGCGTCGGTCGTTTCATAATTTCGTTTGTTGAAACATTTTACAAATTGACGTTTTCGACGTGGGAGTGCCTTTTATGTGTTTCAATTTGCATAATTGTTCATCAAAGTAATGTCCCAAGTATATGTCAGGTACGAAATGATATATTAGATGTGCCTACCTGTAATAAAGCTTAAGTGTTAAAGGAGAATTTTCGTAATGTATTTTAATATCGAAAAAAAATACAATAAGTAATAATCTATACTAATATTATAAAGCTGAAGAGTTTGTTTGTTTGAACGCGCTAATCTCAGGAACTACTGGACCGATTTAGAAAATTCTTAGACCATTACAAAGCTACATTTCTCCCGAGTGACATAGGCTATATTTTATCCCGATATTCTCACGAGAACGGGAACCACGCGGGCAAAACCGCGAGGATCCGCTAGTATAAACCGTGTTTCGGAGGATATGAATTAACTTTGCAAAATGCTTCTATAACTCTAACTAAACATATCTTACATTTTAAAGCTTAGTTTTTAGTGTTATTTTGGTTATATTTTATTGAATTTAATTTGGTTGTACAGTTTAAAAGTGTCTTTATCTGTGCTATGTTGCCGTTGAGTGCAATAAAATCATTCACAGTACCTATTGCATTTCATTCGCAGTTACCACTATTCATGTCATTTTAGGTAATTTACATTAAATAATTTAGTTTGCATGAATGGTTTCTCTTTCTTTCTTATAAAAAAATTAAAAAACAACGGGTTGCACCCCGGGAGTCTCGGCAGAAGTGAAAACCGCTTAAACAAAACAGCAGGAGCAGGAATACATTTTCGCCGTGCGGTAGAAAGAGAGGGGGATATTAAATTCAAATTCAAATTCAAATTCAAATTCAAAGATTTTTATTCAAATAGACTTATAGATAAGTACTTTCGAATAGTCCAAAATTTTTTTTCCCTACCAGCCATTCAGGACATCTTTTAACTGATAAGAAGAACGGCCGCAAGAAACTTATCAGCTTTAACAGAAACAACAACATTTACAATGGAACATGTTGTTGCCAAGCACAAATTTACAATTTTGAAATATATTTAATATTAGAGGAAAATTTTCCAATATTTAATTATTAGAATATTTTCCTTTTATCTAATTTATAATAGTTATGTTTTATGTTAGTATCACATCCATGCATTTTGGTCTTTTAAATAATCATCTACCTTGTAATAACCTTTGCTTAAGAGTGTCTTTTTAACATATATTTTAAATTTATGCAAAGGCAGCTCTATCAATTGTTGTGGAACTTTATTAAAAAAAGCTATACCTTTCCCCAAAAACGAGCGTCTACATTTTTCAAGTCGAAATTTTGGAACGGCAAGCTTATTCTTATTTCTAGTATTAAAATTATGGACATCGCTATGCTTAATAAATAAATCAAGATGTTTCCTTACATATACTATATTATCATAGATGTATTGTCCCGCCAAAGTTAGTATATTAATCTCTTTAAACAAATCCTTAAGAGAATCTCTCCGTCGAAGGTTGTAAATGGCGCGCACAGCTCTTTTTTGAAGTATAAAAACATTTTCTATATTAGCTGCTGAGCCCCACAACAACAGGCCATAGGACATTACACTATGAAAATAGCTAAAGTAAACTAGTCTTGCCGTTTCAATATCAGTTAAGAGCCTTATTTTCTTTATTGCGAAAGCCGCAGAACTAAGTCTACTCGACAAGGCTTCAATATGTGGATCCCATTGCAGCTTTGAATCCAATGTAATGCCAAGAAATTTTGTACTCTCAACTAACTCTACTACATTCCCATTCAAATTGATATGCATATCGACCTGCACTACGTTAGGTAATGAGAATCTAACAAACTTGGTTTTAGAAGGGTTAAGAGACATATTATTACTGTTGAACCAGTGTGCGACTTGAGAGAGAGCACTATTTACTTCGTCAGAACAATTGTTTCCTCTATCAATTTTAAAAATTAAAGATGTATCATCTGCAAATAGTACTGTCTCACATAAATTACTCGTGTAATGAGGGAGATCGTTAATATAAATTAAAAACAGCAAAGGGCCCAATATTGAACCTTGTGGCACGCCCATAATAATGGGGGCTCCAGTAGAAGCAGTATTATTGACAATTACTTTTTGATTTCTATTGTGCAAGTATGACTGCAAAAGGCTAACAGATTTCTTAGAGACACCATAATGTTCAAGTTTCTTTAAAAGTGTAACGTGATCAACGCAATCGAAGGCTTTAGACAGGTCACAGAATATACCAATTACGTCTTGCTTGCCCTCCCAAGCCTCAAAAATATGTTTGAGGAGTGCAATGCCAGCATCAGTAGTATTTTTACCTTTAGAAAAGCCGAACTGATTGTTATGAAGGATTCGATTTATTGTTAAATAGTCTAATAATTGAGAGTATATAACTTTTTCAAAAATTTTACTAAGTGCCGGTAGTACTGAAATCGGTCTAAAATTTGTAGGGTCACTTTTGTCACCCGATTTGAAAAGAGGAATAAGCTTACTACATTTCATTAAATCGGGAAAAGTACCTTCATCTATGCATTGATTAAAAATGAAAGCTAAATATGGAGCTATTGTATCAATAATTGATTTAATAATGTTGGTTGACATGCCCCATAAATCTTCAGTCTTTTTAATATTTATAGACTTGAAAGCTTTTAAAATGTCTTCACTATTAATATGTTTAAAATTGAATACTTTATTACACTTATCAACACAAGACTCCAAGAGGGCAGCAGCAACGTTTGGACAGGAATTCAACTTACTGGTAGTTTCTAAGGGTACCCGAGAGAAGAAATCTTCAAAAACACGAGCAACCTCAACGTCAGATTCAATTAATTTATCACCAACTTTAAGACAGAAGGATTTTACATTATTTTTAGTTTTCCCAGTTGATTGGTTAATAATATTCCAAGTAGCCTTTATTTTATTATCCGCTAATTTGATTTTATTTGAAAAGAACATCGCCTTAGCAGCTACACATACATTTTTAAACATTTGAGAATACTTCCTGACATATCCAATAAAATTTGGGTCACAGGAAGTATGCTTTGACGCATAGAGGTCATATAGTTTCCTTCTGCTTGTGTAAATTCCCGGCGTGGCCCAATCACTAAACTTTACTTTATCCGAATTACAATTGATCACTTTTTGCTTAAATGTTTTACTAAATTCGTCTTCAACCACATGAAATAAATCATTATAAAGATAATTAGATTCCATAATAGGAACTGGTAAAGACTCAATTTTATTAATTACATTGTTTCTAAATTCATCTATGCCCTTTTTAGTTATTGGCCTGCACACAATTTTCCGCTTAGGACAGACATGATGGTGCTCTATAGAGGCTTGTTGTCCACTATGGTCCGATTTAATAACATTTATTATAGATTTCTCAGTGACTACACAGTTTGAAAAAATGTTGTCTAAACAGGTGGCAGATGTGGGTGTTATTCGGGTAGGCTCATTAAAGGTATGTGATAGATTAAACGATTTAAATAAATTTAAAAATCTACTTGCTAGCTTCGACAACTTTGAGTCTAAAATGTCAATATTAAAATCCCCACATATGACAACCTTTTTATTACTTTTACTAGTTATTCTTAAAACTTCCTCCATAGTGGACTCAAACTCTGGGTAATTACTCTGAGGGGGTCTATAAACACATATTACAATTATTTGGTCTAGTTCCACACAAGACAATTCAATTATTCGTTCAATTGAGAGGGATATTATATCTTTGCGCTCTTTGTACTGAAAATTATTATGTAAAATTATAAGAGACCCTCCTCTAATAGCAGATTGCCTACTAAATGAACTCACAATTCTATAATTATCCAGATTTAAAATTACTTCATGACATTTTAACCAATGCTCAGTGATACACAACACATCAACATTTTCACAGTTTAAAAACAAACATACTTCTAGGTCTTTGTCAGAAAAGCCTTGTATATTTTGATGAACAATTTTTAAACATTTTGGCTTTACTCTTGTCAACACTGGGCTAGAGGACACCTCTGTTGTCTCTAATGGTAATTTAAATTAACCAAGTCAGTGTTGGGATTCAATAGAATCAAATTACTTGGAACAGATTCCAAAGTTATATTACAAATGTCAGAATTTAACTGCTCAATAAAAGCAGAGGTTTTTATAGCCAGATTATTGGCTAAATGTTTAAAATAAAAAGATAGCGTAAGCGCTATTTGTCTCTTATAATAGTGAGGCAGATAGTAATTATCTTTTGTCAAGTTAAAATTATTTAACAAAGGATTTATGTCAATTATATGTAGCTTTTCAGTGTTATGAAAGGCTACTGTGTTTAATGTTAAGTTTAAGTTGTATCTTAACTTATTTTCTATCTCTGTGAAACTTTGACTGTAGGGAAATGTAAACATTACAACTTTCCTAACATTTAAAGAGCATAGAGTGTTAACATAAGATATCAACTGTTGTTTCTTGACATTAGCCCTATTCCCCATCAAAATTATGATATTTGTGTTATCACTATAAGATTTCCCAACAATTGTTTTCATTATATCATTTATACTTGAACCAGGCATACAATAATTAACAATATTTTCCTTTGAATTTTTCTGAATTAAATGGCCTAAGTTCTTCCCAATGTCATCACAGAACATAATTGTTTTAGTATCACAGTTTTTAGCAGCAGAAGGGGACATACTTTTATTGCATTGCAATAAACTATCAGAAAGAGAAACAGAGTTGGTTAGTAAATCACCCACCTGAGCAACTTGGCCTGATGAGTCATTTTGACTTAAACAAGTGTTGGCAATCATACAACTACAGCTGCATTTCTTACCTAGTGACTCAAACCGATCTGTGTTAAAATTACAAATGTCTATCATGTCATTTGCAGCAATTTTTTGATAATTTAGCTGTTTGCGAGAGAACTCACTCAAGTTAGTATACACTTCCCTCAGTGAAAGTTCCAAATTGTCAATTTTGTTACCTAATTGAATATCCAACATATCATTTTTTTTATTGTTATTACATGATTCCAACTTAATCACATTTAATTTTTCCAACAATTGGCTACGTTCTTTCCTTAAATCACTATATCTATTATAATAATTTTGTCTTTTAACCAATTTTTGTGTTTTCTTTATATATCTATTAATCTTAATATATTTTTTTAATTTCTTCCCGCTACTGAAACGACAATATTTTTTTATGTATGAACATGGTCTACTAACATCGTTGACACATTCTAAAGGTGAATCGTCACCTGTTGCAAAATTACATTGAGATAACTCATTGAACAGGCTTTGAGAGTGCTTTTCTTCTATAATACTTTTATTTTCTTTCTCTAATTGAAGTGCTTTCTTTTGAGAAAGAGACAATCTTATTTCAAGGTCAGTAATGCGACTCAATGCCTGTTCATGGGTGTCAGAACAATCCCTAAATGACTGAATGAAGTCTTCCATTCGGTTACACTTGTCTACAACTTCAGAGTATTTATGATGAATCTCAGCGAGTTCATTCTTGAGTTCAGAGTTCCGAGTAATCGTCTTGAGGATTTCATTCTCGCTGTCCTCTCTTTCCTGCAGTAAAGTGTCATTAAGTTCCTTTGCTGCCTTTAGATCTTCCAGGGCATTCTTGAGCTTAAGCTCCATATCCTTTGCAGATATTCTCCGGGTCATCATAATTGTTTAAAAAGGTTGGATTTATGATTCAATGCTAAAATAAAAAAATGAGATTACTATCTTATTAACTCAAAATTCAGGTTTGTTTTTAAAAGAAACAAATGAATTTCTAAAGAATTTATGTGATTGCAGAAATAATTTAGTAAGATAATGATAGCTTGTATTTTAGGTATTGTTTATAAATCAATCAACAAGTATCACCATCAACTTTACATTTGTGTAAAGGAAAGCGAGGTTACTCAAGTTGTGTAAGTATAATAATATGTTAAGTTACTGCTTTATATAATAAATTTTAAGATATTATTATGGTAAATCTGAATGTAAGTGACTTACAGGTTTTACCGTCAAATTAACTTTAACAAAGTAAAGAGAGGCCAAACCTTTATGCAGGGAATACTCTGTTTAATTTTAATTTACTTAACTCTAATGAATGTGTACCTACACCTATCAATTAAAATAATAAAACATAAATATTAGTTAATAAGAAAATAAATTAAATACTCAATATGCATAAGCACAAAAACATAACTTGTTGAATTAAACTTATATCTTTGCTGAAAAATTGGCTGCACAATCAATGAATGAAGTGGTTTAGATGGGCAGTATTGATGTAAGTAGTGTTTGGCAAGAGTAGCAGTATGGTGAATGTCTGTGACAACAGTAGTCACCGTCAGCTTTACTTCCACAATTTGTCAAGTAAAGAGAGGTTGTTAACAATGCCAAATCGTAATGGATTGTGACGTTGTTCACTGGAAGTGAACTCTGTACAAGTAGTGATGATTAGTGTACAGAAATGAGAAGCTAATTTAACACCAAATCTACTAAGTCACTTCAGTGTTTTATATTATACTAGATAAGCTGAGTAAAATACTTATCAACTAAATTATGGAACAAAGTTACTTCCCCGGTTTATGTGCAGTTCAGGATTTATGCATTCCTCCTTTAAAATATCGGCTTTTCTTGAGCTTGATTCCACGTCAGGATGACGTTTGGTCGTTACAATATTGTAGTCACTTTATTTCAAAAATAAATCTATAGATTTATTGGATAACACTTGTACATATGTTAAAGGGTCCTATTAACACTTTAAAAACAAAACACTATAATAAAGCTATGATTTTACTTAAATTCTAATTATTTTTACACAGCTGATACTATTTGACAAGTTGGGGCTGGGGTTCCTTACTTACTTCCTCTCCTACGCCGCGCCAGCGGTGGCGGCGGTCTACTCTCCCGCCGTCTTACAACTTTTCGATCAGGTCACGTGTCCTAACGGACTTTAACATTTTTAACCCATCACAAAAATATAAAACTCTGATGTGCACAACGCCGCTAAAGAAGTTTTTACTTAAAAAATGATAAATTTCATGAATATGCCCATAATGAAAAATTATCGGTTTAATGGTCTGAATGCTCTTTTAGTATTTGACTAGTCCTAACTTTGCTTGGCTAGCTCTTTTATCTAGTTTGTCGCCATAACAACAATGTTTTCAGAAGATAGCCAGCCTTATCACTTATTAACATTAGGTATGGTAAAAGATAAGCATTTCTCCGTTTATTTAAAATGAAGATTAATAATGGTTAAAAGTTACCCCGTCAGATTAAAAAAAAGCATTAAAAAAGGGTAGTAAATTAATCTATAGACAAACATTTTTTTTTTAATACTAGGTGAGCGACTAACGCCCGAAATTAATAACCTATCTGTAGATATGGATTGGACTATCTAAGATGGTTGCCTTGGATATTTTTAATGTGATCAAATAACGTCGCTTGCTAGGCAACGAAACCAGTATCCTAGACAAATATCTCAGATACCCCTTTCCATAGTTACAAAATAAGTTATTAATTTCGAGCGTTAGCCAATCGCCTATCTATCCTAATCTAAACCTATTTCTTCCGCAACCCAAATTGGTTTTTAGTCGCTCGATTTTGTAATTCTTAGTCGATCGGTTCATTATATTCTATTAAAAAACAATTGAGGAGCCAGTAGCGCAGTGGTTTGCGCGCTCGGCCTGCGATTGTTGAGGTTAAGCAACTTTCGCAATGGTCGGTCACGGGATGGGTGACCCAAAGTTTACTATCTCTCCTCCGTGCTTCGGAAGGCACGTTAAGCCGTTGGTCCCTGCTGCATTTGCAGTCGCTAAAACCCAACATTCCGCATTGGGCCCGCGTGGTGGGTCATGCCCCAGCAGTGGGGGCATTAAAAATGGCTGACGACAAAACAATGATAGTCATAATATTGTAGAAGAGCTGCAACTACATAATTAGACTCCTGGAATGAAAACTTCAACTCACCGTATGACTGAAGAACAGAAGCCCGGAAAACTTATGCATGACTAGGTTGTACGGTCTTCCCAGGTCCTTAAACAGCACTTCCTTGTCAAAGTAAACGTCGTTGAAGATCATTCCGTCGCAGGCCACGCGCTCCGCGTCACACCAGCCGACAAGTAAAATCAGAAGTAATATCTTATCGGCCATTTTACTGTAACTAGAAATTGTAGTGAGGTTTATTTTATTGCTTTTCTATTGATAAAACAGATTGCATCAACTCTTAGCTTAGAGTCAATATCATTTATTCAGGAGCCCGGCGACCGGTCTGCTCCTCTTCTTACTAAAGTTATACCAACATTTTAACCGCCTCTGTGGTCTAGTGCTACAACCACCGGTATCAGACCCAGGGGTCCTGTTTTTTTTTTATACTTATAATAAGTTTTTTAAATAGAAAAATATTGGAAACAATCAACTCGGCCACAAGTGAAGCAGATGGGACTCCATTGACCAGCATTGATTGAGAGCATTGGACCGGATTTCCAAAGGTCGTGGGTTCGAGTCTATTTTTGATTCAATCCGTCGCGCGTCGAGCGCTTTGTTTCTACTGATTTTCGTTTAACATACGAATTACCGTATTTTGAGTCGCCCGACAGCAACGAGTGTCCTCACCCACTCGTTTCCGTAGGAGCGAAACAAGCGTGCGATGTGTGACTTAAGTCGCGTGCGTGTGACTTAAGTCATACGAGCGATTCAAAAATAGAGATTCTGAAAATACACTTGTGGCCGAGTTGATTTTTTCCAATAATTTTCTATTTAAAAATTCATTAGCTATTTACTAAGAAAAACAACTAACTCAGCGGTCAAGGTCAGAGACAAAACTTTATTTGTATTCTGCTGAAATGTATGTATATTAAACTAAAATAACGTTGTTAATGTATAAGCTAGGTAATACTATTATCTGTGAGATTGAAATCTTAGTATTTGTATAACACTGTACTAAGCAAACCCTAAAACCTATACACACAACTTTGAAAAACTTTAATTTAACCCTACAAAAGCTGAGTGAGTGCGTTTTGATTAAGTTGCGGTCTAAAGGACCGAGCGGGTTAGCGTTAGCGGGGCCTGCGGTGGCGGTGAAGCTATCTATAGAGGGTTAATTTGTGTAATAACTCTTATGTCTATAGTACCTCCATTAATTTAAAAGAGGTTGATAAGGAAGGGTTAAGGGTTGAATAGTGTTTTTTAACTGCACAAATAAGAGATAACGGGTCATAAACGATTTTGCTTTGTTTGGTTATGTTTTGTCTGTCGTTTGTTTTCCTAGTTATTTTTTGTTTGAGATAACTGTTGGTTGTATCAAATGTCGTTTTTATTTAATCAATTTATTTATTTATTTACAAAGATATGTTAAGATACCATATAAAGGGTTATAATAGGGTTTTACAACATATTCTGTCGAATGGTTCAAAGTAATATATATTTCTGATAAAACACTGTCTAAAAAATGCATGGATATGTTTAAAAAAAGCAGCGAAAATAGCATAAAAATGTTTTCAATTCCCGAAACTGAAAATATCTTTTTGAATGTTAATCAGATCAGTCGGATGTGTATAACAATCTGGATCTCCTCCATTCACTCCCTAGATGACCATTATCAGATAACAGCTCGGTCAATCCTTGGCAGAGAACCAAGGCTCCAAAGTTACCTCGTTTGTATGAAAATCGACTAGTGTTTCTAATTATCTGACCACCACTGTATATGTGCTACGTAATAAATGTCGCGTTGAGCCCCGTCACTCTTGTTTACAATTTGTAAGTTTTGTTTATAGGAGTGGTACCAATACCAACCCTGAGGTTAGGTTAAAATTCTCAGATCAATCACCAACTTTACATAAAACTAGCGGCCGGCCGAGGTTTCATCCGCTTGGTTTCCGTCCCCGTTTGAGTATTAGAAATAAAAAGTATTCTATGTTTTAATTCAGGCTATCCACTAACTGTATGCCAAATTTCATACAAATACGTTCAGTAGTTTTTGTGTGAAAGAGTAAAGTGACACTGGCATACTTTTAAGTAAGAGTTTTGACAACCTCTCGCCTACTCTGAGATCCCGGGTAAGAATCCCGGTAGGGGCAAATGCTTGTATGATGAATACGAGCATTTTACCTGTGTCATGGACGTTTATATGTATTTCTACACATAAAAACTTATATATGTATAATTATATGTATATAATTGTATACATATATAAGAGATACTAGGGTAACGGATATACGGATATATTTATATCCGTAACCCTAGTATCCCATAACACAAGCCTTACAGTGCTTACTTTGGGGCTAGATTAATTGGTGTGAGTGTAAGAAATATTTATTATTTTATTTATTTAAGAGTAAGATTTAAAACACATTACACAAACACAGTCTACACTTAGGTATACGCACATTCTATTGAAATCAAGCAATAGAAATAATAACACCCAATGTTATAATCTTAAATTAGGTTGCACGATGTTACTTTTACAATAACTATAAATAAGTATTTATAATAGTAATAGTTTTAATAGTAACCGAAAAGTACATGGTACAACCCACAGTAAAGCAGGATTTCTTCCTCTTCTTTTTATATAATGGCGGTGCCCTTTTGGATTTCGCCAGTATCCAGTTTTTCGGCTGAGTAATAATTTTCTTTCTACAGACTCTGCTTCTTCAAGTAAGGCAGCATTGCAAACTAGAGATGCAAAAAATCTATACAAATACCTAATTCACTGTACCTCGGTTTTTTCACGTCGGGCAAGCGTCAGGCTAGACGCTAGAATTTTATGATGCATCCGGCTCCGACGAGGCAAGCTATATACCACCTAGTGTAGTGAGGGGGTCTTTGTGTGGACTTAGTGGCATTTTTAAAAAAGTAAACAACTTGTATAATCGTTTCTCAATCGCACAAACACAAACGCACAAACGCAAGACACAAACTTTAAAAGTGATGCAACTTTTACGCGCAATTGGTTGTCAAAAGTTTTCATTTTTTTTTTCTTTCTAAAACGTCCCGTTTCCGTTCCTTGGGAGTGGCAAAGAAGTGGAACACTCTGCCTTTCATTTGTTTATTTATAGGGTTATATTATTATATGTTGTATATTAATATCTAATGTATATTATTTATATTTTTTTAATTTTGTGTATGTATATGTAGTTATTTATCATATATTTTTTTCTCTCTATTTTTATACGTCAGTCGTAGCATCCTGGCAGAATAACAGCGCTTCTGTGTTTTCATTCCTCCCATCTGAGAATGGCACAGAAGCAAAATGCTGAGCCAGGATATTTATTGGCCCCACATCTGCATATTCCTTATGTTATAGTTTGTAAGGTTTGATTTTAAGATTTTTTTTATTTTTTATTCTATAGTGTGTGTGTGTGCCAATAAATGTTTTTTCTTTCTTTCTTTTCTTTCTTTCATCGTAATTTGCTTATCAAAGCTGTCAAATCCCATACATTTTGTAGCCGTAAATGTAAAAGTAATTTGTAAAAGTAAAATGGTGCAACTCAACTTAAATCTATATAACGAAACGCGTTAGACAGTTTTGTTTCAAAAAAGTAGGTTATATAAAATATCATTTCAAAACAAAACAAAAAAATAACAACTTACATAATAAAGGTGTGTCCACACGAACCAAGGAAAGTTCAATCCAATATTTCACGAACTTACCTCCAATACACTTCAATACATGTTTATTTCATGTCCTACGATATCACCCAACTCACAATGGGACAAACTGAAGTCTATTTTTTGCAACGATAAATCACAGAAGTGTATTCTACCAGAACGGTACGGACTGCGATGTTTTCACCATTTCTATTTCCACCTTAAGCTTTCGGTTATACGATCGGTTTTACAATGGCAGTTTTAGACTTGATCGATGTGTATTTGTTTTATTAAAACAATCAACAGTCGCGCATTGTTTCTCGAGTAGTGTTTGTTTATTTGTTGGTATTCAAAATAATCGCAAGAAGTGTGCGCGTTGTGAGTGTGCGGCTTGATTTGGTTTTAGGTACTTAAATGGAAATTTATCGTATGTCTGTATTTAGATCTACGTAAATGAATAAGTGGCACGAGCGTGACGTCATAGTCTCTTGTCTGTGCCACATAACGTAAACTCGGATTTTTAATTCAGTGGAGCAGGGATTCTCAAACAGTGGGGCGAGCCCCACTTGGGGGGCGTAAAATGATTAATAGGGGTCGCGAGAGTTTCACCTGTATGTTACTTTTTATTAAAATAACTGTATTTTTTATAAAAAAAAATTATCGTATCCTCGCGCTAGACTCCCCATTTCGACCAGTATTTCTGCAAAACGTCGGGTGAGGCGCAAAGTGTAAAAGTTACGGAACCCAGGCAGTAAAGTAATTTGACAGATGGCAATGTCACTTTGTAAAAATAATCCTGCTTTAAACTTTTTTTTTTAAATGATTTGCGCATTTCCAGTTCCTGTTCAGTAAGTATTGATTCCATTCACGCACACAAATTCAATACTATCATTATAGCTACATTTTGATTCAGCATTATTTTCACAAAGTGACATTGACAACCTGTCAAATCACTGAATTAAAATCCGACTAAAACTACTCAATTTTGTGTATTTGTTCTATTTGGCAGCTATTCGTTTTCATATATGTTAGTCTTTTCTTTTAGTATCTTCTTGTCTGTCTCTCTTTCTCTCTCTTCTCTTACATCTTTTTAAGCTGATGACAACATTTTTATAAGGGACGGGGAGGGAAGACGATTAGCCTTCATGGTACCTATCGTCTTATCCATGCTCATCCTAAGACCCACTCTTTGGGAAGCACTACGGAGATCTTCGAGCATTGTGTTCAGGTCCTCCAAGGTCAGCCATAAGAACTATATCATCGGCAAAACGAAGGTGTGTCAGATACTGGCCAATAACATCTGTTTTTACTTTTTTTTCGTTTCTTCGCGCACTCATAATTGAAATAAAACAACTTTTACGGAATATTTAGTGCGATTTATTTACCCGAAATATATATTTGGTACTGTAATTTTTCGGTTTATTTGAAGTTTTTTGGTTTCCCGACGTTTCGGCACCTTTTCAGTTGCCGTGGTCACGTGTTGACGGGTTGATTTTTGGGTTTCCCGACGTTACGATGTGCTTAAATGTGGTAATATAGTGGGTACATAGGTACTCTATATTTACTTAACAACAGAGGTTTCTAACACTCCAATCGCGTCGACTATCCTAATGAATGCACAATGACTTTTACGTTAAAAGCAACTCATTCTATTACCTACTTAACAGATACCCAACAAGATTAATCTAGAAATTATGCACCTAGAGCGAATTCTGCAATAGTGTAGCCCCAATCGTATTTGCATCCAATTGCAGCGAGGTATGAGACAGGGAGACGTCATTTCTCCGAAACTGTTTACAGCTGCGTTGGAGGACATCTTTAAGCTTTTGGACTAGAAAGGACGCGGCATCAACATAAATGGCCAGTATCTGACACACCTTCGTTTTTCCGATGATATAGTCCTTATGGCTGAGACCCTGGAGGACCTGAACACAATGCTCGAAGATCTCCGAAGTGCTTCCCAAAGAGTGGGTCTTAGGATGTACATGGATAAGACGAAAATCATGTCGAATTCCCATGTCATACCCACTACAGTTCACGTTGGGAACACTACACTCGAAGTTGTTGACCATTACGTTTACCTTGGACAGACAATCCAGTTAGGTAAGTCCAACTTTGAGAAAGAGATCACTCGTCGAATCCAACTCGGATGGGCAGCGTTCGGGAAGCTCCGTAAAATCTTCGCGTCCAACTTACCTCAGTGTCTCAAGACGAAAGTCTACGACCAGTGTGTGTTGCCAGTGATGACTTACGGCAGTGAAACGTGGTCGCTAACTATGGGTCTGATAGAACTAAAGTTACTGACATCGCTCGAAGGATTGCTCAGCTGAAGTGGCAGTGGGCGGATAGCGAGAAGAACCGATGGCAGTTGGGGCGGAAAGGTTCTGGAATGGCGATAAGTTGGACCGACGATCAAGCCGCTGGATGCGGGCAGCGCAGGACCGATCGTCGTGGAGATTCTTGGGAGAGGCACCCACCCAGCAGTGGGTGTGATGTGGCTGAGACGACGAAGACGACGACGACGAATCGTAATTGAATCGCGTTTCAATTGTGCCTTTTTACACTCATCTATACGATACGATGATTTGATTTTGATTTGATTTGAATAACTTTCGAGTAAGTCTCGAGGAAGTAAAGTAAAATAATGTATGAGATATAGAGCAGCGTTCCTACCGGACGTAAACGGAACAATATTTTCCTATACATTTTTTGACATAACGTGCTCGATACTTACTCGATACTATTTCGACAGTTGATCGTGCTAACCCTACCGGGAGTGAAAGAAAAACATGGAATGTACCAGCTTCTAGCTGAAAACTATTGTAGGCTATGGGCTGGAACCATTACATCACTATGTTTCCGGACAACATTTTGCAAAAGGAAAATACTTACTTCTTAGAGCGTTTTCACATTACTAGATCCGATATCGGTGTCGCCACAGTCCAAATAGTCTTTGCTCTGCGTAAAAACGGCCGAATGACGCACTCACAACAGATACGCGCCGCTGCACGCGCGCTTGCTACATTATTATGCTCGGACTCACATCGAGATAGACGAAAAGAGCGCTTCAAACTGTATGAGAACCGTCAAGAGCGAGATTTAGCGATATCTTAATGTTATTGACGAGCTCTTGCAAGAAAGCACTGCACAATTAACTATTTTCTCTCTCGCATCTCTTTACCGCATCTGTGGTCTAGTGACAACAACCACCGGTATCAGACCCAGAGGTCCCGAGTTCGATTCCCAGCGGGGGTACATTTTGTATTCGGTATGGTTGATGGTAGGACTTTTTGTGAGTCCACCTGGCTAGCTACCACCATCTTATCTAAGTCTGACGCCATAATAACAATGTTTTCAGCATTGTTGTGTTCCGGCAGCTAAAGATAAGATGGCCAGTTCTGAGGAACTGGCTTCCGGGATAGGCTCGCTTCCGTCTTCAGCCTTATCAATACTTAACATCAGGTATGATGAAGGCTAAGAGTCTCCCCGTCGTTAATAAAAAATATATAAAAAAAAACGTATTGTTCCAATCTTACTACGAACTACGAATCTCTTAAAGTAGGCCTGTTTGGTGTTTGGAACGGAAGCTTGGTGACGTCTTCGCTCAACCATTGCGAAAGTGTGAAGTGTGTCAAACTGAGAAAACTTCAATAGAAACAAAACGCAAACAAAACGTTCTTATGACATGATGGTTTCTAATTGATGCTGGTAGGCCCTCAGTTAAGTTTTGTTCGGGAAATGTATTTTAGAAACCAAGCCTTTTTTTTATAACTAATATAAATCTATTAATATGTGAAACAACGCTCCATAAAAATCTCTACTGATCTACCGGGAAGTAATTTTAAATTAATTCACGTGTTTTAAATCATTGAGAAAACTTGAATTTATTTATTAGTACAGCCACATGGCAAACATTAACACATTGTTACTTGCAAACTATTACAAAATACGGGAATCGAACCGAACAGAGCATTGGACCGGATTTCCAAAGGTCGCGGGTTCGATTCCTGTCAGAGAATTCACTTGTTGCCGAGTTATTTTTTTCCAATATTTTTCTATTTAAAATTTACCATAAGTATTATAAAATATTTTCTGATGCATGCCACAATAACGGCGTACATAACATTCACACATTAATCAACACTTCTATTAAAAAATAAGCTTGTTAATAAGAATTTAAATGAAAATAAACGTTTTGCATAACCAGAGTTATAATAATAATAATAATAATAATTTGTTTATTGTCCAATACTAGCATAAACATAACAAAAAAATCTTAATAATAATTTACAATACCTATCTAAACAATTATACTCTGCCTCCTAGTTTAGGTCAACCTGTATTCTAGGAGACAGATCCTTCCCACTTTGTATTCATTAGCACTTAACAAAACAAACGAGATATACTATGTATAAACTGTGATTGGACGAAATTTGAGCATGTATCATATACATATAGTTATATTTAGTTAATGTGTCTAAAACTTTGAACTAAGTTGCTACTTTATATTCAGTGTTCCTAAAAGCTTTCCTGGAATTGCTGAAGCACATATATGTATGAGTATTCAGCTTAATTCCACGTGAACTATCCAAGCTAATTCGTTTTGTGTGCGGGAAATATAATAATATTGCACTCTCTTCGTCGGGTCTAAAGTACAGCGAAAATAAGTCATTTTTAGGAAGAGCATACCACGAATTTAGTATTCAGATAAGTGGCGCTGCTAAAACAGTTTCGTACCTACGATGACGCCACGAGCGAGATTTAGTGATGCAGAAATGTTATTGACGAGCTCATGCAAGAAAGCACTGCACAATTAACAATGTTTGTTTCGGAGTGACACGTGTTTTCATGGCAATGGTCTCAAGCGGACTGACTTTTGTCAAACTTTTGACAAGGTACACTTTTACCGTCTATTTCAATATAGGTATGTGTTAATCTAAATTGCCAACACTTAGACCCCACCCTTACCTTACCATATGAGCTGAAGTAGCACTAACTACTTTCGCTTTATATCTCTGCAGTTTCATACTGAGGTGCAAGCCAGAAATGTTATTTAAACGACCATTTTGTAGGACTGTTGAAATAACATTATCATTAATAGATAAGAGTAAAAACTTAAGTACAATTCTCGACTTATTTTTGTTACAAAACGATCTTTCTATTAACATATTTAAGCAGGTTTAATTATGTCTGTCGAGCTGCGTGAAAAGATACATTGTATAAAGTATTTCATACAATACAATATAAGGAGGAGCCCGTGGCGCAGTGGTTCACGCGCTCAGTCGGTCACGGGATGGGTGACCAAAAATTTACTATCTCGAGCTTCTCAGTGCTTCGGAAGTCACGTTAAGCCATTGGTCCCAACTGCATTTGCAGTCGTTAAAACCCACCAATCCGCTATGGGCCCGCGTGGCGGGTCATGGCCCGTTCTCCTTATCCATCTTTAAGGAAGGCCAGTGCTCCAGCAGTCGGGACATTAAAAATGGCTGATGACGACAATATAAAGACAATCATACAGTCAGTGTCTAAACATAAACAGTTGTTACACTCGGCCGATATGACTGACTCACACAGGCATGCGCCACTCGCTATCGCTACACGGCCGGCCGGCGCTTGTAGCGGCGACTGTGTGAGTGCGTCGTTTCAGCCGGTTTTAGGCAGCGCAAAGAATGTTTAGACTGTGATACAGTGGCTACATCATTTCAGTATGTGAAGAGGAAGCTTTAATTGCATATCTTTCTAACACAGGTTTTAATCGTATCCCAAAATGTGTTGTTGTTAAAATAACAAACAATAACAAATGACTGTTTCAAAAAACTTTTTATAACAAAATTAAAAAAGCCTATAAGTATTATGCGCCATCAACCCGTGTAACGCCGTTGTCTCATTACGTAATGATAAAAAGATAAATTAATTCAAGATTCAAAAGAACAAAAGTCTTTTCTATTGAAATCAAAATAGTTAACTCTTTGCACTTTTCAATATAAAAAATTCTGATCAGAAAATAAAAAAAAATATTTTAAATATTTGCCTGTATTATGCGACATCAACCCGTGTTACGCCGTTGTGTTATTAACCAATAACAATGAGAAATTCATTTAAGATTTTTAGGCGAGGCCTATTCGATCAGTAATTCGAATTTGCGCTATACAGGGGAGGTCAGCTCACCTTAACTTTGACTTAAAAAAAATACACTTTAGAATTAATTTCGACAAAGTATTTTATGTTAATGGATAGGGAATTTAATAAACTTTTATAAAGTGTAATCGCATTTTGCAAAAACTTGAAAAGATAACTATTATTTGCAAATTACGAAAACTTACCAAAAAAACCGCTTTGCCCAATTAAGCCATGGGAATAAGAGCAATGTGGTCATGCCAAAACATATCAAGAAATGCAATTTTCGAAAAAAGAAATAGATTCAAATAAAGTTTAAAATTAAACAACGATTTAGTTTCAATTTGGTCATACGTCATTGCTTAAATCTAAGTACCAAAAATTCTTCTACATAACGTAATATAACAGCTAATGTAATAAAACGATATTGACTTTGACTTTTATAAGAACAGATTTCTTCACTAATGTGAAACGGCAAAGCGCGGTCACTTGGACACTTTGCCCGGACCGCTTTGCCTTTTTACACCATTTTGTTTTAAAAAACCAATTCATCTCATATTATTTATCCCATGCCGGAAACAAAGCCAAATAGATGAGTAACAATAGACTTACAATAAAAACATTGAATTTTATTTAACAAAAAGCTCAAAAACTTGCATTCGTTGCGCAGCCACGGGTTTGCTCCTATCACTACCGAATAACTGCTCGGTGCAGGGCGGGAGGTTGGTTATAGGGCAGAATGGCAAACGTGGCGGTATCTTTTTTATTACCATAAAAACATGATGTGGCCGCTTTGCCTGCTATGGCCGCACTGAGTTATCTTACCCTACCTAATTGATCGTCTAGGGTAAACATTGAAGGCGTTTTCGCTGAAAGTGTAATTCAATTATATTGCGCAATAAACTATGAAATTATTAATAAATAATCCAAGCAGAAAATAAAAAAATTGAAAAAATACGAATTTAAAATTGTGAATCTGCCTATATTATGCGGCACCAACCCGTGTAACGCCGTTGTCTCATTAGCGCCCTACAAAATCTCTCCTCATTATATTTTTCCGCCTCTCTTTTGCTCGAAATGTTCGCTCCGAACCTTAATATATGATGAAGAAGTAAAAAAAAAGTATTCTTTTATGCTATGGCGTTTATTCGGCGGGTCTGTTTGTATTACTTTTATGAAAGAATAACTTATAATGTTATGTGCATATTTGTTATAAAAATAATGAAAATTAAAATAAGTAATTGTATATTAGAAATATTTAAGTACCTCAAAAACCTCAAATGAGTACATTTGGGACATTAAATTCGCCACGGACGAAGTCTCAGTTTGTTACATTTTAATTTTTATAATCACTAGGTACTGATTTTCACAAAATTGGACTAAAAGTATTCAACAAAATTCTCGCTAATGAAGACGCAGTCTTACGCTAGTATCTCATAATTCTTTCGAAGTGTCTCGCCAAAAATAACTACCCAATTTACCCCGGCCCAGCGATCTACGGATGAAACATTCGATTCATTTCGGCAAATAATCGAAAAGTTGATACAAATCGATTTATTCGAACTGTCACAAATGACAGATGTAATGATCGAGCGGGAAACTCTGACGTAGATAAAATAGGCGCGCTGTCACTTTGACGTATAGCCATAAAATTGATGACACTTGCTCAGTCTATGCTTTTGGCGCGTTATAATTTGTTGATACTAAAATTGCTAAAATACTGTTTCTTTCTACTTGTATATAAACTTGGATTCTTGTAATTTAAAATGTGCTTATTTAGGAGGTTACTAATGAATAAAAACAACCTACTTTAAACCAAATGAATGGATGAACTCTGAAGGTACGGTCAGTCTGTTTTGGAGTCAAAAAATAATTTAAGTAATCAAAAATATTTTTATTCGTCATTTGCTAGCAGGATTTTGGAGTCCAGACAACAATGTAATATCTATCGTGTCTCATAACCCGGGACCTGAGCGGTAAAAATATGAATACAGATGGCAGACACATCAATTTGTCTACAAAATTTTGTATGGCAATGTCTGTATTGTGCGTTCAAATTACTTATTGAATCCAAATCAAATCATGGAGAACTCGAAACGAATCAAATGTTTCAAATGCACACATACCATGACAAGAAACTCCAATTTCCGAAAAATCTACCCAAACCTTCTTTACCAATCATAGTTTGAATGTCGTATTTTAATAAAAGTGACAAATATTTCTCTGAAATTTCAATGTTACCATCGCTTTATCATGAAAATTATTATATTTCTTCGAAAAATAAAATTACTGTTACAGACAGGCGCTAGGCGCGTCAGAATATTATTGTCCGCTAGGAGGGAACTTTATGTAGCAGTATTTACGTGTTCTGATCAATCCAGACGATTTTTAATCTGCGACAAAGAATTCAAAGACAAGATAATAGGCAAAGCTTTGTCGCACCACGTTTTATTAAAAACTAAAAGATACCTAACTATAATGTATCAATCTATTCTTAACTTTCAATGTATCAATCCCAATGTCTTTTTCAACAACGCGGGGTCACTGTAAACCTTCATCATTCCTTATGTTAAGTATTGATAAGGCTGAAGATGGAAGCTAGCCTCTTCCGGAATCCTCAACCACTGAGGAACTGGTCAGCTTATTTCGAACTGCCAAACACTACACTGCTGATACATAAATTATGAATATGTTCAATATGAATTTTGTTGTAAGCACAGACCTATACCGAGATAGACGTAAAGAGCGCTTCAAACTGTAAGAAAACCTAGCGTGTCGAATTTTTCGTATGTACCATGACTTCATGAGATTCAGTGATGTGGAAATGTTATTGTCGAGCTCTTGCAAGAAAGCACTGCACAATTAACCATTTTCGTTTCTGAGTGACGCGTGTTTCATGGCAATGGTCTCAAGCGGACTGACTTAGGTCGTAAAACTTTGACCGTGAATCAAACTTTTGGCACGCAAGATAGGTACATTTTTACCGTCTATCTCGATATAAGTTAAGGAAATTAAAATGTACGATTACATGCTCAAAGACTTTTTGCCATTTACCGACGATAACGCTTCTGAAGATAATAATGTAGGTATAAGTAACTAGAGCAAACTTTGAGTTTTGTAAGAGGTTTTATGTTAGAAATAGCTATCTATTAGTGCCATCCCTAACTTATATAAATACACGCTATTGTAAAATGCCACTATTTCTCAGAAAAAATAGACTGTCACAAACAGTACAACTGGGTACAATAGCGTATGCTATAAGGGAACTAAAAGGTGTGCTATTTGTGGCCCTTCCGATCCAGACGGTTTTTAATCTGTGACGGAGGATTGACCAGGACACAGTACTCCCTTTATATAATTGTGCTAGGGCTGCCTCGAGTCAGAATTTTTATTTTTCAGAACATTTAAAACAGTTGAGTTACCAGTTAACTTAAACACAAAGATTGGGGATTCGAGACCCATTTGAGCGATATGGAAAACGGTTGATTTTTGATAAATATTGAGCAAGAAAATATACTAGAAAAAAGCAACTCGTCTCATGTCGCCCTGACGGGATTTGAACCCACATCCTTGGGAATCCGGCCCAATGCACGCGTTCAATTTTACTAGTATATTCACCTTTCTACAGTGTTGGCCACCGTCATTTCAATCTCAATCTTCTAATTAGTTGTTTTTTTTTTCTATTATAATGTCTAGTATAAATAGATCACATAAAAATCATTCCAAAACTGACTATATTGTACCTAATGGTTACGATGTTTGTATTTACAATGTCCTTTTCAGAATTTTAGTTGTAAGTTACATAGGAACCAAGAGTTTGTTTCAGTCAGAGTTCTCTTTGTTTGAATACAAAAATCTCATTTAGGGTAAAATCACCAGTCGTGGTCACTGACTCGCTTCGCTTGTGATCACTTTGAACTTTGATTAAATTAAAATGGCTACAACCATCGTCTACCCTACTACAGTATTTTCATACTAATGTTGTATATTCTGAAACTGTTGAAAACCCTGAAAGGACCCAAGATCCGTCACAATCAAAACCCACTTGGGTGTCGTAAAAAGGGTGCAAAAAAAGTTACTTACACTTAACCAAAGCGTTATGGAAATACTCCCTAATATCCTGGCTGTCCTTTTTTGTTAGTAAGGGTGCGACAAGGATGTAAAATATAGTGTTTCTAGAAGAGTTGTAGGTGAATGCTGAGCGTAGCTTAGCCTGTCCTGTCCCATACACACATGATCATTAAAACGCGATAAGATATTTATCGCGTTTACCTGTCAAAAGACAGGATGGATTTGGCAGTTGAATGTCGATAAAACGCTATATCACGCGATATACATCTGTACAACGACCTGTTTGACGCAGGGGTACTACTCGTACACCCGCCTTCTGCGCCAGAGGTCCCGGGTTCGATTTCCGGACAAGACAAATATTTGTGTGCATGAACATGTCTATCTGTCTTTGATTGATTCCGAGGTCAACTTCCGGTAAAAAAAATCTTTTAACAAAAAGTTTGATCTAAATATACCTTATTCTTGACGTTTTAATGATAAAAAACTAAAATATTGAAAACGGAAGTATTATAGTTAATTCAAAGTTATTTAAAATAGGAATAAATTGTTACCTATATTCGGTAACTATTGACATTGACATGAGGTACAAGACAAAAACCGTCAGGGCGACATGAGACTAGTTGCTTTTTTCTAGTATATTTTCTTGTTTAATATTTATCACATAAAAATAGCATTGTAAAATACAAAATTAAAAAGTTATAAAAAGACAAAAACAATTTAAAAATATAGGTTTGTGTCACGTTCGAAAATCCAATTCAAAATCATAGGTTGTGAAATCTCACTCAACTTATATATAAAATTCTTATAACAAATAGTTTAATATTATTTATATTGTTTTTATAATACAAGGAACTAAAATAATATAATAAAACCAAAACTTAGTATTATAATGAATTCAAGTTATAAAGTTATAAATAAGAATTAAACGTAACATAAAAAGCCAATAGTGCGATACAGATCGCAATATGACGTATTTTTCTTTCTAAATTATAAAAACAGTTTACCACGCTAAACCGGCAATATGCGATTTTCGGCGCAGAAATTGAATGATAAAACCTTCTTTTCTGAGCGTGTGAGGTGAAAAAGTTATTTTCTTACTGTTGGGTAAGTAGTCGTTGCTTCTAATAAATGGAAATTAATGTCACTTCTAGTGAACATTTTAGCTTTTTAAAAGCCAGTCACACCCAAAAACGCGTAAGCGAGAGGGTACAACAAAAACGCGCGAATGAATACGAATGTAGCGCCATTTGTCAGGGGTGGGGGGGAATGACGTCACACAGACTATTTCTAAGCTAGACTGGACCCTATTATAACCTTTTAATTAGTATATTACTTTTAATAGTTCTCTGGATTACTAACAGTGATTTTTTTTATACAAAGAGAAAGGGATGGCATATATTCAACAAACAATTTTTTTTTTTTTAATTTCTTCGGGTTGATTAATGAGTAATCTATGATTCGTACGATTTTGCATTTTCAATGCTATTTTTATACTTCTGATATTTTTTTTAATAGAAACGTATTGGAAAAATCGACTTGGCCATAAGTTATTCTCAGACAGGACTCGAACCTGGGACCTTTGGGTATCCGGCCCACTGAGCTACCGAGCCTTGCAACCGACTGTCGAAATTTTCCAATATGTTTTACAATTTTAATACATTCTAGGCCAGCGTCGTTACACCAATGCGAGGAATAGGTATTCTTGTATTATGACATCGGAAAATGCAACAGGGACCAACTTTCTTTTTAAATTTCATGTTATGATGTTATTGATGTTCAATGCACCAGCATTTTGCCGTTGGCAAATACAACAGGGACCAACTTTCTTTTCGAAGTTTATGTTTTGATGTTATTGATGTTATAGTCTCTCTAAAAAGTAACAAAATGTATACATATATGTATAATCAGAAAATACTTCTTTCCACCTCTGTTTTAGCATTAAGGAACATCTTTAGAAATAAATCATTTAGAATTTCGTGCTCAGTTATACCCATATGTTACTCTTTGTGAAATGTAACTAAATCTATACATATTACCTGAAAATAATTCCACCTTTGTTTCACGTTGTTTATTTTCTTTGAACCCAAATATTCATAACCTTTTTCTGGGTCCGTAATCACAGGAAGATGGTTCAAAGAACGCACAAATAAAACATACCTAAATTGATTTAATTTGTTTTGTTTTTAACCATCAAGTCATTCTTTGTACACGTGAGAGGAATATTATAAAGAACTGAAAGGTTTTAACGCTTGGCCGAATATGAGACGTACCGTAACTCGAACATTTACCCTATTTTTAGACCCTCATTTGTTTATATTTATTTTTTATTAATGGCAACTCAGGCGTAGTATAAATAACCTTCTTGTCTATCATTATATATTATTTGTAATTGTTCGACCATCAATTGTGGCAGTTAACTTTAGCAATGATTGGAAACAGGATGGGTAACAAAAAATTTATAATCTGGAGGTCAACCAACCGCAATGAACCGCGAGGTCGTTTTTCCTTGTCCAAACATTTTTTTATTTATTTAGGAACACACAGTTTCTTGAAACATACTTAGTACTTAATGTATGTTAGATTCAGATTCAGATTAAGATTTATTTATTGCAAGTCACAAGTTAAAAAAGGTGTTACATAAATCGGTAGGTACAGTACGAGTGATGCCCTGTTAGGGCACATCAAACATGCGGGGCAACTATTGCCTTTTACTTATAAATTAACATATAATTATTTTTCATTTTAATTAACAATACTCACGTCCTTTAAATAAATTGTACATTACCAAACATAATTGCAAAAATATGTCATATAGTATTATATATATAATCTGTGAAATTTACATTAATCTTGGTATTTATAACATTATTAACATTGTTTAATAACATACATTTTAATTTCTGCCGTCATTATATTTTAACTCCTATTTTATATATTTAAATAAATTGTATACTTACATATATTTTTTTTTTTATCATAAGCTTAAGACCATTAAAATTAAATCCAATTCATCAATTATACATACATTCATCATGTCAAAATATTGCAATTCACTCATTATTAAATTGTTACTTATGTAGGAAAAGAATTAGGCTAATTTACTGGGTTAATATTCGGTTTCTATATTTATTTATTTATGTGTTTATTGGGCTGTCAACAAAAACAATATGTAATAAATTAAATATAGAATCTTAGTCTAAATACATATATTGAGAATGCATGATATTGTATTTAAGAACATTTTACTGTAAGTTGAAATTGAGATGTTGTTCACTTGAAATTTTCTATTCAGAAAGAACAAACAAACATACTTTCCCATTGATATAAAACAACTATATTACTGATATCAAACGCGCTATATTTCACGAACTAAGTCATCCCGTGACCACGGCAGCTCAAAAGGTGCCGAAACGTCGGCAAAAACCCCTAAAAAACCTAAAAATACGGACAATTACAACTTACTTCGTGAAATATAACGCGTTTGATATCCGTAAAAGTTGTTTTATTTCAATGAACAGTGCGCGCAAAAAGATGTGTACGTACATCTTTTTGCCATTTCCCATTTAAAATATTAAAAGGATAGGACAGGATTTAACGTTCTGCATTCGTTTGTATATGCCGTGTGGTGACGGCCTAAGAATACAAGTGTCACCACTCCCTTACATGCCTGGGATGTCGTAAGAATCGACTAAGAGGCTCAACGCATTGAACACCTGTGCGAGAGAAGGAAAACTTGAAACAAACCCTCTACCAACCCGTCTGGCCAGAGTGGTAGCAGGAGGCTAATAGCCTCCTATGAACGCCACAATAGGCGTGAGCTAGGAGAGGCCTATGTCCAGCAGTGGACGTCCACCGGCTGATGATGATTCGTTTGTATTCCTATATTACATCAACGGACATAACCAAAGGACAGGACAAGGGTCTTTCACGATCGACAGATAGTTCTACATATCTTATGTGGCAGATAATTGTGCCAGTTAAGCTATCCAGAGCTTATCATTTGATGGTGAAATCAGCCTAAGTCACTTATTAACTTTCAATAAATGCTAGGTCAAAATATATTTATAATAACAATAAATGAATGTCACTAATCAGAAGATTTACTTTGTAGCGTCTAAAGACGACCATCAAAGGAGTCAGTGGTAAAGTGGATGGTTCACACAGAAATGAGCAATGCTCTTTGACAGCCAATCAACAATCTCCGTTAACGGAACCACTCGGCGTTAGGGTTGTCAGCTAACTAATACGGTTAAAAATATATTTGACAACGTACAAGTTTTTAGGATTTCATTTATTCTGAGGAATTATAGAGTGAGATTTATTTTTGAGGCACCGATCATGAATTTTAATTTCCTCACATTGTTAAGGCAGCATGCCTGTTTAAAAAAGACGACGCTTTTTTTATTTTACTTCTTTAAGAATTAAATGCGTAGCAGCTCCGGTCATAATTACTTTACTCTTTGTCTTCGGTCCCGCGCTCAGATTTCTTCGGTTTGTCGCAACCCTAAGGCGTTTGATTGTTTATTTATCATCATCATCAGGCATTTAAACTGCGGCGGCGAAAGCTTTCTCTATGGATAAATAAGGAGAAAAAACAATAACTTTGATCTGATGTGCTGGCGGGCCTGTTTTGGTGGTTGACCGTTAACGGTTATTGTTTATGTTCGGGGGGGTAGGTCAATAAAGGCCCGCTGCAATATTTGATGATTTATTACTTCATTTGTACTCACAAACCGAAAACTATCTTTGTCTCAGTCAAACTCATAGAAATATCAAAGAAACATACTCCACAAGAGTTAGAGAGTGGTTTTTACTGTCCGCACAGAGTTTAAGCACCGCGTCGGGCCGATTGTGGGTGATGCAATTTGGAACGTGTATTCCACCATGTGGGTCCAATGCGGATTAGTGACTGTTACCAATTTGTATTGCAACTGGCACCAACGGATTTAAGTGTTTTCCAAAGCACGTAGGAGCTGAAGCATAAAACTTCGATTACCCATATCATGGCTGACCATTTCGAATCAATTATAATTTCAGCGCACTATAATTTCAATTATGAGTGCGCGAAGAAATTTAAGATGTGCATTTGTCTTGCCGATTCGAACCGGGACCTCTACGCCAAACAGCTCGTCATATTTGCCATCATGGCAGCCCTGGCAGATCGCTCCATATAATGGATTCGGTAAAATTCTCCAGAGAATGCCAGTAGGTCGTCAAAGCCATGCGACGAGTAGCAATCATTCCTTTGCTGGATCGAAATCTGCTCGCAGCGTCACTCAATAAATGAAACCGAAAGGAAAACATTATTATTGGATTACGCTAGGTTTGTGCACGTATGTGAAAGAGAATCAAATAACAATATTAATTTGGCCTGGGGGTCAATTCTGCAAATTTTTTGTCATAATCGTCTCTCAGTGGTGTTTCAATAGTAGTGTTTATTTACACTGTTGTAAAAAGAATACGATTGTGACTAAGCATTAGCAGAATTGGGCCCCTGATGTGATAAAATGCATTGAATTAAATACTTATGTTGTAGCCACGAAATTACCATTAAGTTACTAAAATATCAGGAAACAAGAAATCAGTCTGGACGAAATCAACTAGTTGAATTATACAATCAAAATATTTAATACTAGCTGCCGCTTGCGGTTTCACCCGCATGGTTCCCATTCCCGTGGGAATATCGGGATCAAAAGTATCCTATGTTCATAACCAGGCAATCTACTGACTTTACACCCAATTCCAATAAAATCCGATTAGTAGTTTCGGAGCCTATTCAATGCAAACAAACTAACAAACAAACAATAAAATTGTTCCTCTTTATATTAGTATAGACAATAATATAATATATAAATAATAATATAAATATATAATAGTGGGCACGCCGAAGGATGTCTCACCATTACAAACACCTGGTGTGTACAAGATAGACTGCAGTTGTGGTAGCTGTTATATTGGTCAGACTAAACGTGCTATCACTGAGAGGGTCCGTGAACACATCACAGCTGTTAAAAACCGCCAAACTACTAAATCAGCGATTGCAGAAGATTTACTAGAGAGTGGCACAAATCACTGGATAGAATTTCACCGAACTCAGGTTCTTTCCACGGATAGTCATTTTTATTCACGGATGGTTCGTGAAGCAATTGAAATTAAAAAACATCCAAACAATTTCAATCGTGAGGACGGTTTTAAATTGTCTTCAACCTGGAATCCAGTGATAAAAAAACGCTTTTGATGCGCGGTTATCTACGAATCAGAATACGGCTGCGGTACAGAATAGGGACACTATTAGTGTTGTGTGTGACGGTACGTGGAGAAAAAACTGGACGGTGGATGAAGACTCCACCTCGGACGACGGCGAGACGTAGCATCGCATCTCCAGTCAGCCCGTGACCACGGCCGATGTAACTTGGCCGAAACTTGGCCGAAAATCTATCACGTTTCTACGCGTTTAATACCCGTTTCAATTTTCAATATTTAGACAATAACATCCAAACAGTTGACGATTTTTAGACCAGAGCAAATAGACATGTCATGGTTCCTTTTGTCCGGGAACCGAACCCGAAACCTCTGCGCCAAACATCTCATCATATTTGCCAGTATGCCAGCCCTGGCATATCACTCCAGCTAATGGATCCGGTAAAATCCTCCAGAGAATGCCAGTAGGTCGTCAAAGCTTTGCGATGAGCAACAATCATTCCTTTGCTGGCTCGAAATCTGCTCGCAGCGTCACTCAATAAATGAAACTGTAAGGACAACATTATTATTGGATTAAGCTAGGTTTGTGGGAATAGAATGGAATGGTAATATTACTTATATGAATTTTAACCGGCTGCCGTCAAAAATACATTGATAAATTTTAAATAGAAAAATATTGGAAAAAGTCATCTCGGCGACTTTGGCGCTCTGCCAACCCTCAATGAATTTTTGGCATGATTATACAAGTGTGAATCAAAAAGTTCCTAGAAATGGATACACTATATATATTTTCTATTAATGTTTTTTTTTTATATCTTTAAGAGGAAACCTCACAGGTGATAGAATTGAAAAATTCCTATACAAAGTAAACAAAATCGTTGTTGTCTTGTGAATTCTCGGATGGGGTGTGAATTCACTTGTGGCCGAGTTGACTTTTTCCAATATTTTTCTATTTAAAATTTATCATAAGTTTAAAAATAGCATTGAAAAATGCAAAAAATCGAAAATCATAAAAAAAAATACTTTGAATGAAACGTCTAATGGCCGAAATTAATAACTTATCTGTAGATATGGATAGGGCTATCTGAGATAGTTGCCTAGGATACTATGACTTCGTTGCCTAGCAACTGTCGTAATTTTGGTCATATTAACAAAAATATCAACTCAACATCAACTATCTCAGATAGCCCAATCCATATCTACAGATAGGTTATTAATTTCGGGCGTAAGTCGTAGCCACGTTACTTTATTTTATTTATTTATTTGTGACAACAAACAATTGACTAATGTGTGTTACGTTATTAAGTGAGAAATAATGAGGAATAATAATTGGACATACGTGCATCTTATGTTTTGGCGCGCACTGTTCATTGAAATAAAACAACTTTTACGGATACCAAACGCACTATATTTCACGAACTACGTTGTAATTATCATCCCGTGACCACGGCAGCTGAAAAGGTGCCGAAACGTCGTGAAAATCAAAATCAAAAAGCCCCTAAAAACTTTTAAGTTTTACGGACTTTTACTTACTTTTAAGTTTTAAAAAAAAAAAGGACAACTACAACTTAGTTCGTGAAATATAGCGCATTAGATATCCGTAAAAGTTGATTTATTTCTATAATTGGGCAATGAACACCGTTATCCATAACTTTACTTAACAAAAAAGTATACCTGTTTCATAAACCAAAAATATAAACAAGAGGGGCTACTATGTCTATGAGCATCAAGTAACCCAGCCTACTCTCTTCTCAGCCACATAAAACCCAATGCTGGGTATAGGCCTCCCCCAAAAGGGGAGGGGTTTGCCATAATCGCCACGCTTGGCAGGCGGGTTGGCGATCGCAGTATGGCCAAGTTTGTAGGAGACGCTGCTGCCCGTCTCCTGAAGGCTGATTCCCTTAGTCGCCTTTTACGACACCCACGGGATGAGAGGGGGTAGTGCTATTCTAAGCCGACACTACACAGCTACACTACCACCCAGCACACACAGACGACGAAAGTCCTGAAAAGTGACTAGAATATCAATCTTAAAAGTTAAATAATACAAAAATATCATCATCACCTCAGCCACATGAGACCCAGCAGTAGTGGACCCCAAGAGTCACAACAACGTAAAAAAACTAATGTTAATATTTTATTTACTAAGCTTATTTGGCTATCCGAGCCAATGCACTTCCAATGACCTAAGAAGGCCTTATGACGTCGATTTTATTTATTAATGTCACTGAGAAATTCCCTCGCATTCGTATGAAATGTTTTTTGCAAATCGACACTTGTAACTTTGTGCACGGGGTCCATACTAGTTATCCATGTATAAAGAAAATCTTTGACCAAGTCGGTGATGTGATGATATCTCACTTCAATTTGTATTTTCCATTTTACTAAGTAATGTTACGCTTTTTTTATAATAAAAAGTTCATAAAAACAAAAGCCTTCACTGAAACAGAATAAATAACCCAAGAACCGCGCACGGTACATAACCGGCCCATTTTGGATCCATCCCGCTCCTAAATTAATATTACGCAGCTCTTACCTTAATCTATGACACATTTGCTTAAAAAACATACTCGCTACTTTACTTAGAGAACATAAGCAAACAAATGCGCTTTGAGAATAAGTGGGCTAGTGCGGTGCACGCTGTCGATGTTTTTATTTATCGATAAAAATGAGCGAGTGATTTATATTTAACACTTTGTTGAAACTGCAAAAATACCTCAATCAAAAGATTTTTGCTATTTTAAGTCGAATCACACCAAATCATAAGCTATAGGCGTGACTATGTAATCAGCCTGAATTTGGCAGTCAACATTTGCCATACATGATAAGTATAAGAAATATTGCATAAGACGTGTAATACGTATACGTTGCAAATAGTTAATTAACCAAGGACACTTTTCTGATCTCTCTTTCCTTAAATTCTAAAAAGAAACCTTATTTGCTTTAACACTTCAAAAAGCTTTTTTAATTTTTCTGCCTGGTAGCATCAGTTAACTTTATCAGCGAAACATCAGCCATATACCATGTTTGAATGACGTTCCAAAAATTGGCACGTCAACATAAGTCTTCTTCTTCTTCTTCTTCTTTCTTAATTAATGGCGTGCTCGCATTAAATACGCGAATTTTGCCAATGTCAAGTAAATATATTTTGTAATATATAGAAATTGTACGGTAGATTGAGTTAAAAATGGAGCCTCACACGTGTTATTACGAAAAGAACACGGGTGAAACTCCTCAACATAAGTCATCGACACGACACAACGTTGCACATCACTACCGCACGCCACCAGAGAGGTTAGCCCTGTAACCGTGACGGCGCTGATTTTTACCGTTTTGTCAACAAAATGTACGCGCAACGTACCGTTCAGTCATAGCAGCTCGAGAGTGCTGCGGTACATTGAATTATAGATCCTGTTATAAACAAGAAGCAAGAAAAATCAACTGGTGCTCATCCGGCTCGGAGGACCAGAAATTTGTTTTAATAAAAGAAAATCCAATAAAGAAAACAATCAGGTTGGGTTCACGTGGTGTTCTTCTTCTTCGTCTGTTCCCAGTAAAGAAAAAGGCCACTGGTCACCAAAGATATCTGACTTGAAGGAGTGGTTCTTTGAGCCGATTATGAACAACCAATGAGTCTAATTATCAGAAGATATATTACTGTTATTTTTGTTTCTCTTTGTATTAACTCGCTAGATTTGCTGTAGTAGTACATTTTGGTTTATTCCATTCAAAACTTAACATCCATTGTCATTTCGACAAGTAATTAACTAATCAAGAGATATTCGGACCAGTAGCGGTGATGGTGCCATTAATCTCTATATACCAGCCCATTGGAAAAAAAACTGTTTTTTTTAGTGTAATAGTCATCTTAGATAGTGGTAGCTCGTGGTCAACCATTTTTAATGTCCCCACTGTTGGGGCCTTTCCCTATGTCCCTATTTAATTATGTTAGTTTTTTTATATAATCAAAACAATAAGAATAAGGTATATTTGGATTTAACTTTTTGTAAAAATAATTTCACAAAAAGACCTCACAACATTTTTTTAGATTTTTACTATAAAAAATTCTTTCACAAAAAGTGTATTCCAAATATACCTTATTCTTGTTGTTCTAATGATATAAAAAACTAAAATAATAAATTTTTTTTTTTTTTAAATCATTAAAACAAGAGAGAGAGAGAGAGAGAGTATTATAGTTAATTCAAAGAAAGTATAAAGAGCATTAAATTGTTACTTAAAATAACAATAAAAACGATTCGGTAAATGTTGACGTTAACATGAAAAAGACAATTTAAAAATAAAGGTATAAGTCACATCCGAAATCCAATCACAGGTTGTAAATACAGCCTAAATGTAAAATTCTTATAACAAATAGTTTAATCTTATTGTTATTGATTTTATAATTTTTTGTTATTGTTTTGAACCAAAACGGAGTATTATAATTAATTCAAAATTATTTAAAATAAGAATAAAATGTAACATAAAAGTCAATAGTGCGATTCGGAACGCATTAGGACATTATTTTTAGGTATTAAATTAAAAAAGTACTTTACAACGCTAAGCCGTAAAATGTGGCCAAGTGCGAAATTGAATGACAAAACCTCCTTTTCCGAATGTGTGAGGTGAAAAGGTGCTTTTAAAGGTAGAAGATCAATGTTTGAGATGCTGTCTGATGTTAAATTATAAAAAAGATGGGTTACCTACGCTTTATCAATCATTTATTTTCTTCTCAAAATTATTTGGAAAAGTTCCATCAGTTATCTTCTAACTAAAATATAATAGATTTTTATTTAAAACAAGCAAGATTACAGATCCAGTTCTTTTCAAATGAATTGAGAATAAAGATTGATCTATTGGGTGTCGGTGAACAGGAGATTTTTCTTTTGTACGATTTTTGTACTTATTTCTTAAGTAGCGTTTTTAATTTAACGAAATACTAAAAGCAAGTTTGTGATAAAATTAAAAAGGTTTTCATCTTAAAAATATCTCAGTTATTGCAAAACTTTGATTAGAAAAAAAAATAGGCACCTATTTGTTTTCTGGTCAAACGGCAGACGATCATCCAATTGTTTTCATGAACAACGCCCCTCTTGGTTCTCTCAACGGTCCCGGGTTCAATTTCCAGCGGGGGTAATACATATTGTATTCGGTTTGGTTGGTGGTAGGACATGTAAGGCCACCATCTTATCTAAGTCTGACGCCATAAAAACAATGCCTTCAGGGAAGTCGTGTTGCGGCAGTTATGAGGTAAGATAGCCAGTTCCTCAGTGGTTGAGGATTCCGGGAGAAGCATGAATCCACCAACCTCATCATAACATCAGGTATGATGTAAGCGACGCGTTTCCCCGTTGTATATAAAAAAAACCTTATAATTTAAGGGTGACTACCACCAAACTGTCAGCAAACACATTTAGCGCTAAACATTTTTAAAATGACATTCCATTTTAGTCGTTTGAAATAAAAAGTGACAGAGCGATCTTTAAAATATGTTAAGGCTAAATGTATTTAATTTCATCTTCTGCACAGTCTTTACTTACTTATTCCGTTGTAAGTACAATATAATGCGATAAATAAAAATGTTGCTAAAAGAACACAATCTAATGCAGGTAAATCGAATAAGACCCTTTCATATCACTCATTGGATAAGCGATGCTAAGTTTACAAGGTAATTCGTTTGTAGATATCAAATCTCAGCTGGGGGCTGATAATGGGACCGTTCGCTTTTCTCAACCAAAACTCTTGTGAAATGAAACAATTCTTACGTGATGACTTGAACGCTGTGCCTCTGCAAAGAGGCCGAGGTAGGAAATACTAAAGAAAAACTTTAGATCTATATATTTTTATTAGAATGACTATTCAGTTTGAATACAAAGTATGGAAATTTTAAAAAATAGGAGGATGTTCTCAGTTCGTCGGAAACTTTTTTTTGTATGTTAAAAGTTACTCGATTACGGCTGGATCGATCAAGATATTTTTTTTTATTGAAACCGTATACTTCCCAGGTGGTCCCATTGTCATCTTATCAAGATCTGAAGGGATCTTGGAGAAACCCAGAGAAGTCGTTCAAAGTTGTGGCGGTTGATCCAAATAGCATGAGGGAATTTTTGTCATAAGTTTATCCAAGTTGAATACAACATATAGGAAATCGTTGTTTCTATATAATTGAATGTTTTGCATTCGTTTGTATCCCTATACTACACCACAGTCTGCATAATATGCATAGCATATCTGGCAGATGATTTGACATATTTTTCATATTAAAACTCTCAAAATATTTGCCAGATAAGCTAACAAAATGATAAGCCGGAAAAACCCTTACGAAATTCATTAAATAACGAGTGTTTCCATCATGAAACACCAACATTATTGTGTTATAGAAATCGGTGGTTGCCTCGGGCGAGGTTTCTACGCCGTTTGTTTGGGCAATATTGTCTGGCATTATCATACTGATGGACAAGCCTATAAATATAATAATATAACGTTAACAATCACGTAGAGTGGACGAATTTTATGGAAGAGTAAAGGTATTATGTATTCAGGATTTTGGAAATTGGTTTCTTATTTGCTATGAAAATATATTCAAAAGAGGTTTCTCAACAATAATAATCCATCGTCAGCCTGTGGACGTTCACTGCTGGACATAGGCCTCTCCTAGCTCACGCCTATTGTGGCGTTTATAGGAGGCTATTAGCCTACTGCTACCAAGCTGGCCAGACGGGTTGGTAGAGGGTTTGTTTCAAGTTTTCCTTCTATCGCACAGGTGTTCAATGCGTCGGGCCTCTTAGTCGACTCTTACGACATCCCAGGCATGTAAGGGAGTGGTGACCTTGTATTCTTAGGCCGTCACCACACGGCAGGATAAATAAATAATATCTATTATTAGGACTGCATTTTCCTATGAGAATAAGAAATTTACCGTAGTAAAGGTATCCTAAATAATCACCTGTAAGTAAAATTACATCGAAATCTTTTAAAGTTTTACCTGAAAGCAATCAGAAAAACCGACAAACGCACAATAATTAAAACAACTACTGTTTTGGTCTATTTTATCATGGAACTTTTAATATATTATTTTATTAAACATTTATTTCAGATAAATTAATCAATACATTATTTATTTTTTTTATTATTATTATAGTGTTAGTAATAACTTAAGAACTATGTTAGTGAGACTAGATTTTAAAAAGATCGTACGTTTTGCGGCACTGGCATATGTAGTGACTGCCAGTGCCTCAAAAAAGGAGCATCCGAACGACCTGCGAGCACTGCCAAGAGACTGTTTCGGCTGGCCCGTATCCCATGTGCCATCGAGGCAGCTCTTTTGCACATGATAGCTTGGAAACCGTCAACCCCGGCCTCCTCAAACATCACAGATGCGCTGCAGAAGCGGGGCAGCCGCAACAGTACCCTGAACGCATCGTTTTAATGAACGCGTTGGGAGTCAAATGTTTGCAGCGTGTGTCTAACCCACAGGCTGTATAGCATCTACAGATTTTGTTACATTACCATTTCTGTATAGATATGAAAGTAGTTTGGAAACCCATGTTGATTTATGAACAATACACGAAAAGGGCCCAAACAAGTTGAACATTGTCCCATTAGTATGCAGGCTCAGTCAAGCTATGGAGTTAGAACCTCTATTAAATATCTAAGTTACACGAGCTCAGTGAAATAAAGGCAGATTTTAATATTGTAATTTACACGAACCAATAATAATAAAAATAAATAATAAATAAATAATTGCATACAAACACACCAATTATCTAGCCCACGTTAAGATTCATTAAGAACTTGTGTTATGGTTACTAGATAACGGATTAACATACTTATATACTTTTTTTTTGTAAATACATACATAATATACATATTAAACACCCAGACCAAGACATATAGACATGTTCATGCACACAAATATTTGTCTTGTCCGGGGATCGAACCCGGGACCTCTGGCGCAGAAGGCAGGCTTAGTACCCCTGCGCCAAACAGGTCGTCATAATATTTGTAATAGATTTGTAATAGATAGTTACCTTCGTAGGAATTTGCGTCGAAATCTGTGACGCAGACGCAACTGCGTATGTTTGGATTAAACTTTTTGTTAAAATATTTTTTTACCGGAAGTAGACCGTGGAAAAAATCTAAAAAAAATCCTCGCTTTTGTAAGGTGAAAAATTCTGTCAATAAATCCAATTTTCCAGGCTTGCTTAACAAATAACTATTGTTATGAAGCGTTGGAAATATTTCAAGGGTTTTAAGGGTACGAGACGCTGAAAGTTTTCTGCCGAACGCAACACACAATTTTTCAAGAGATTTTTTCCGCGGTCATCTTCCGGTAAAAAAATCTTTTCACAAAATTTTTATTGCAAATATACCTTATTCTTGATGTTTTAATGATATAAAAAAAACTAAACTAATAAAAATGGGAGTATTATAGTTAGTTCAAAGATAGTTAAAAGAGGAATAAATTGTTACGTAAAAAAACACTAAAAACGATTTGGTAAATGTTGACATTGACATGAGGTACAAGACAAAGACAATTTAAAATTAAAGGTTTATGTCACATTCCGAAATCCAATCATAGGTTGTGAAATCTCACCCAGCCTAAATATAAGATTCTTATAACAAATAGTTTAATCTTATTGTTATTGTTTTTATGATTCAAGGAACTGAAATAATATAATAAAACCAAAACTATTTAAGCATTTATATTACATAGAAATATTTATCAGAATATAGATATGAAACACCCGAAACACACAAACAAGTAGGACGAACACAAATAGTCATTAAAATATTTGTCCTGGGATCGAACCCACCACCCGGTAGGATAATATCCTACTTTGGGTCATGTTTTATCTGTATATAAGTGCCTATAGAAAATTGTATTCATATACTACTTACAATTAAAATTATTGGTAGGATTTCAGCTGTCTATACCTATTGAAAAAAAAAACTACGAAAATTCACTTCGAAACAGAAATCTATTAAACCAAAGACAACACAATTATCTACAGCTAAGATTCTTGTCTAAGCTTCGACCCCTAAACGTAAAACAGAAGAGAATTAGCGGTTTCCTATCTTCAATTACAAAACACTTAAATAATTGGAAAGCAAACTTGGCAGATAATTGAAGAATAACAAACAATATCACTATACAGATAACGACTGTATAATCCGAAAATTACTTTCGGGATAACTGAATTATCGTTGATATGAATAAAGTGACTAGATATGGCAGGTTAAAATTTAGTTAATTTTATGATGCAAAGTTTTATATTATGACATTGTTTTGAATTAAAATCAAGAGCAAACTTATTGTAATTAAAAACAAAGCACATGAAACGATCTACAAATAAAAACAATATCAGCCATTATACCTATGTGCCCAGTCCCCAGTCCCCTACTGTGGCACTAGCCATCCTTTTAGATGGATAAGGAGAATGGGCCATGGCCCAACACGCGAGCCCATTGCGTCTTGGTGGGTCTTAACATCTGCAAATACAGATCAACGGCTTAACGTGCCTTCCGAAGCACGGAGGAGCTCGAGATAATAAATTATTGGTCATCCATCCTGTGACCGACCGTTGCGAAATTTGATTAACGACTTCAATCGCAGGGTGAGTGCACGAACCACTGCACCACCGAGCTCCTTAAAAACTTAACACAAGTTAAATCATCCATCTATC
This sequence comes from Chrysoteuchia culmella, assembly GCA_910589605.1. Classification (NCBI taxonomy): domain Eukaryota; kingdom Metazoa; phylum Arthropoda; class Insecta; order Lepidoptera; family Crambidae; genus Chrysoteuchia; species Chrysoteuchia culmella. Next base: position 13,959,965 of record OU342664.1, on the reverse strand, counting down.
ATCAGCCTGTGGACGTCCACTGCTGGATAAAGGCCTTTCCTAGCTCACGCCTATTGTGGCGTTCAAAGGAGGCTATTAGCCTACTGCTACCACGCTGGCCAGACGGGTTGGTAGAGGGTTTGTTTCAAGTTTTTCTTCGCTCGCACAGGTTTTCAATGCGTCGAGCCTCACGACTCTTACGACATCCCAGGCATGTAAGGGAGTGTTGACACTTGTATTCTTAGGCCGTCACCACACGGCACAAGTTAAATAAAGACATGAAAATTATACATAAATATTGATTGCCACTTCTAGATTACTGCTTCACAGTAAACTCTCACTCAACCCAAAATATCAAATTGCGTTTAGCTTATAGAGATTCGATTGTGAACCATTTTATACTTTATCTTTTACTGCTAAGGTCGATCTTTCCATGGTAATCAGGATTCAAAATGGAGCGATGGTCTTATGCCAGTCTCTTTTTACTAATAATATTTCCCTAAAATATAAAAATGGCTAAAAAAATGAGTAACAAAGAACGGCTATTTTGTGCTGAAAGTTTGCTGAGAAAAAAATACTTTAATGATTTATCTTGTTATTGCCTGACTGAATGGCTGGTAGGTAAAAATTTGACAATTCAAAAGTATTTATTTAAAAGTTTAATTATAAAAAGCTTTGGACTTAGACTTTGTCAGCCTAGAATATTATCACCTACCTCTTCTCATCCCCCAGCATCTTCTACAATCTTGGCTACTGCGATCGCCAACCCGTCTGCCAAGGCTCGGTGGCGCATTGTCATCAGCCATTTTTAATATTTTAATGTCCCCACTACTGATGCGGGACTAGCCTTTCTTAAGGATAGATAAGGAGAATGGACCATAATGACATACCACGCGGGCCCAATGCGGATTGGTGGGTTTTAACGACTGCAAATGCAGCCGGGACCAACGGCTTAACGTGCGTTCCAAGCACGGAGGAGCTCGAGATAGCAAATTTTTGTTCTTGAATTTTATAGTGAAATAAATATATTCACATAAATTACTTTCACTAGGTAGGAAGCTAATACGTCTGGACAGCATAATGTAAAGTGAGGAAAAATGGAAGTGATTCTATTGGAACGTATGAGAGAGAGAGAAAATTATTATTACACAAAAGACCACACAAATACATACAGCAAAGATAATAAAAATAACAACAGGACATAGATAAATCTAACATTGGTACGAAAACGGACATGATAGAAAAAAAAGTAGGTATGGCCTTAGGGTAAATTAGGTCCTTGCCTCAGCATATGTTGCCATGACACTATAAATCTATCACGGCAACGATGGTATAAATGAAACACAAGAAAACTAAAAACACAGCAGTATGAGAATTGTATTTATATTTATAAATATTTAAAGAGTGGAGGTTGAACGAACGAATGAACATTTGAATGCAGAATGAATGAACAAATTGGGTTTGGCATTTCCGAGTCATGTTACCTTTATTTTATTATAAAATCAATTCAAATAATTAATTAAATTAGATTAATTTATACCAAATAAATTCAGTCACTTTCTACACATCTGCCATGCATCCGCATTTTGGTGGTGTGCCACGGCCCATTTTCCTTTTTCATGAGTAAAATAAATCTGTGCTCAGCAGTTACATAATGAACGATGTAAGAGTGCGGTCAATCCTATATTTCCTTTTTTGTTAGGTTGGTACCTCTGTATGTCAAGAAGGCCCGAATGTGTAAAACCATTTTTCTTTCACCTCTTTCTAATGTTTTGAGCAAGATTTTAGCACAGAATCCAAACTTAAAATATCTGCATCAAATTATAATCCTAACCTTACCAACCTAACAAAAAGGGAATATAGGATGAAACGCACTCTAACTGTGAAGAACTTTTGCCAAGCTGCCAAGCTAAACTAAACTCAGTTCTTGATCTGACCATCATGCAATTTCTTCGTTCCAATTTTTCCCAGCTCGTCTCCAAAGTACTTAAACTGTCTTTAAAATAGTTTCCAACATTTAATTGACCTTTTCCGTTTTACCGCCAACTTTACAGTTTGCGGAAGTGAATTTCTGAAGGAATCTGGGGAAATTTTAATCTCAGTTGATTCAAATATGGCGGCCGGCCAAAAATAATGTTCATTTTGCATTTAATTTGGGTTTGCTAAAAAAGTTTATTTTAAATGTTTTTCAGGGGGGCTACCGCCATCTCTTAGCGCAGTGTTGTTTCAATCTTACTATGCTATTTCGTACTACGAACCTTTTAGAGTAAGCTTGTTTTTTAACGGAAGTTTTGTGACGACAACGCTCAATCATCAACGCCAAAAATTGTGAAGTATGTCAAAATGTGACAACTTCAATAAAAACAAAACGCAAACAAAACGTTCTCATGACATGATGGTTTCTAATAGATGATGGTAGACCCGCAGGTTCGGGTAGACAGGGTTAAATTGTTTTATTTTTTTGCTTTATGAATCGGTAAGCTAGTTGGCGCAGTGATAAGCGCGTTCGGCCAGAGATTATGGGAGGTATGTAACAAAAAATTTACTGTCTTGACCATTGTGCGAGTCGGACTCGCGCACCGAGGATTCCGTACAAACCTGTAGGTATATAAGTAACTTTAAAATTTTCAAAAATATTTTTTATTATATGATGTAACTAAAAATTTACGGTTTTCGCAATTTTTCCATTATCTGTACTATAAGACGTTACTTCGTACCAAATTTCAAGATTCTAAGTCCACGGGAAGTACCCTGTAGGTTTTGTTTCCTGTGCTAGTTTCGAAAATTTGCGGAAATTTTCGGCATAAACGGCTGTATCTTTTGATTGCTTTGACTTAGAAGTTTGATTTTTTCACAGCTCCAAGGGACAGTAGATCTGAGTATTAGATATAAATTTCAGTTTGATACTACCACGCGTTCCTGAGAAAAACGGTCTTGACAGACGGACGGACGGACAACGAAGTGATCCTATAAGGGTTCCGTTTTTTCCTTTAACCCTAAAAATACTCGAATCGAAATAGTGAGATGAGTCGATTTTTTTCCATCTTAAAGGAGTAGAAACTAACTGTGTGTGTGGCTCTAAACCAGACACTCACTCACAAAATATATTTTATTTATTAACGATGTGTATCATGTTGTATACTTATTTGGGACTAGTGGCCGCCCGCGGTTTCGCCCGTATAGTTCCGTTCCCATGGAAATATCAGGTTAAAAGTATCCTCGGGCAGACTGTCGGTCTAAGGGGTAGTGTACCACCCTGATCCCCCATGGCCTACGACAGTTTGATGGCAAGCAGTGAGGGGTTTAGCTGGTAGTGCCCCCCCTCCTCCGGGCTCCGAATCCAGCCTTTTGAGGCTGAATGGGGGACTGGGTGGCGGTGGTCCCTCCCATCTCTCGTCCTTCCTCCCGAGCTTTCGAGCTCCTTGGGGGGATGGGAGCTGGTACGATCCTACCCCGAACCCCCGCCGAGCCTACTAGGCTTGACGGCGAGGGATAGGGTGCTGGACTCGCGAGTCCGGTATTCTAGATGAGCCCAGCATAACCGTTTGGTATGCGTTAAAGCATTCCCCTCACTCGAAAAAAAAAAAAAAAAAAGGTTAAAAGGTATCCTTATGTTACTCTCCGTCCTTTCAACTAACTATGCCAAAAATAACGTTTTTTTTTTATGAAATACGGGAAGACTTCATCATACATACCTGATGTTAAGTATTGATGAGCCTGAATATGGAAGCGAGCCTCTCCTGTAATCTCCAATCACTGAGGAACTGGCTATCTTATCTTTAACTGCCGGAACACAACAATGCTGAAAACATTGTTGTTATGGCGTCAGACTTAGATAAGATAGCTAGCTAGTCAGGCGGACTTACAACAACTTCTACCACCAACCATATATGTACCCCCACTGGGAATCGAACCCGGGACCCATGTGTCTGATACCGGTGGTTGTACCACTAGACCACAGAGGCGGTTGTTTGCTCACATAAGGCGTCAAGGAAGGGCAAATAAACAAACACACTTGCCCATTTATAATATCAGTTACGACCCAACGAAGTATTTAAATTTTTTTCGTAACTTAGACATGAAAATTTACCTTTTTTTTCTTCCTATTCCGTTCAAACATTATATCACAGGATTTACGTGATCCAATTAACCGAGTAAATTGAAAATTTTAACGCTGAATTACTCCGAACGATTGACACCATTGAGCTATATAGCTGACTGAACATTTATTGGATTCGTGCTTAATTAACAATTTATGAGTGCGATTGAATAGCTAAATGTACGCCAAAATGTATTTTATTATTATAATAATTAAATCATTAATTAGGTGTGACTTGACATGTTTTCACCTCAATAGTTGTCACTTTGAAAACCATACGCAATTTATCCCAAGTCAATCCATGTCCAAAGTGGCCCCACCAGGTTTGACCCCCTAGTGGGTCCACGGGTATTTTAGTAGTCCCACTGCGCGACAGTGGGTGATTATGTAACAAAAAAACAACGGGTTGCACTCTGTAAGTGCCGGCAGAAGTGAAAACCGCTTAAACGAAAATAACGATCAAAATCCACTATATCTTGACCACAACTTCATAAAAAGTTGATGAAAACGGAGACAAACTTAATTTGCCAGGTAAATCCATTAAAATTAACCTGGCATCAATATGAAAGTTGGTAGTAATGAGAGATCTTTATATAATGGTTGTTATTAACTAATGTACGTTGATCTTTCAAGTTTGAGACTTTATGTAATTTGAAATAGGTCAACGGTAAATGGTCTCACGAATTTTCTTACGAAATTTCGCAAAAATCATCGCCACGCTTGGCAGGCCTATTGGCGATCGCAGTATGGCCAAGTTTGTACTAGACGCTGCTGCCCATCTCCTGAAGGCTGAGTCCCTTAGTCGCCTTTTTCGACACCCACGGGTTGAGAGGGGGTAGTGCTATTCCAAGCCGGCACTACACAGCTACACACATCCTAACTAATATTATAAATGCGAATGTGTGTTTGCCTATGTGACTGCGGACCCCTAATTCACAAACGCAGTAACCGCCTGGGTCGGCATATAATTCGGCCAGAGGAACTAAAATCTCTCAGAGCTAGGTAGATTGTAGAGTTCCTGGAGGCGGCCAGGCTGAATGAAATACTATAACAAGGTGGCGAGTTACAATAGATATTTTAGGTCGCAGTGACTACAGTTCCGACTGGAGCTACATAGCCCATATATCCTACAATTAATTAGTTAATTAGGGTGGATTGCTCCATCTTACTATAACGATGCTTTACTTTAACGGGGGAAAAATGTACAGGATTCGACAACTTTGATAGCCATTAATCGGTTAAAGTTAACTGGGTCAACTCAACCTTACTGCCATCTGCCACCGCCTAACCGCCTCTGTGGTCTAGTGGTACAACCACCGGTATGAGACCCAGGGGTTTAGGGTTCAATTCCCAGCGGGGCGGGGGTACATATTGTATTCGGTTTGGTTGGTGGAAGGACTCGTTGTAAGTCTGCCTGGCTAGCTACCACCATCTTATCTAAGTCTGACGCCATAATAACAATGTTTTCAGCATTGTTGTGTTCCGGCAGTTAGAGATAAGATAGCCAGTTCCTCAGTGATTGAGGATTCCGGGAGAGGCTCGCTTCCATCTTCAGCCTTATCAATACTTAACATCAGGTATGATGAAGGCTAAGAGAATCCCCGTCGTTCATAAAAAAAATTAAAAAACTGAAAAGTTCAAGTTACACACAAAAGGTCACAAACTTCCTTATCAGTTGAACTCCTACTACGAAAAATTTTTACAGTACTTAATAAAAACATTAGACATTTTCTTCAGAACACAACTGATATACTTTTAACGTACAAACCTTAACACAAAAACCGAGCACACTGTCACAAAATAAAACGCTATCAGAAGGCAAACTGTTGAAGTCGTACCTATCTTTGAATCACTCGAATTACATTCGCATACAGACTCGCAAGATTCGCATGCGAATTGCAGTGTTAAAGAAAAGAATTCGCATGCGAATCCTGCGTTCCCGTATGCGAATGTAATTCAAGTGATTCAAAAATACGACTTCTGAGCTGACCCGCACCAGAAAAACTTGCCCGACTCACTGTTGCTACTGTGTGGATCATTTTATTTGTTGCATTATACTTAGAATTTTATTGACACCTGTAGGCCTAGCATGAGCGACTTTTATCGACTCGATAACTCGATAACGTGTCACTGTCTCGCTCACATCGTAGTGGAGTAAGCAAGACAGCCTGATGCGCTATATCATATCGCATGATACAGCGGTGGTCATGCTAGAGGGGCTGGTTAAAACTCTTCACAAAAAAAACTTCTTGTTTGTCATGAAATATCAATAATACCGCTTATTAATTTTGTCAATAGCGAATGAATAATTCTGAAAGCGGAAAAGCTACGAGGTGCATTGTTGCGGTTACGCAATGGTCGGTCACGGGATAGGTGACCAAACATTTACAATCTCGAGCTCCTCCGTGCTTCGGAACGCACTTTAAGCCGTTGCAATTGGTTCCTGCTGCAAGTCGTGAAAACCCACCAACCCGCATAGGTCGACCTGTTTGACGCAGGGGTACTAAGCCCACCTTCTGCGCCAGAGTATATATACAAATATTTGTGTGCATGAACACGTCTATTTGTCTTGGTCTGGGTGATTGATATGTATATTATGTATGTATTTACAAAAAAAATATTATTAGTATGTTTATCCATTATCTAGTATCCATAACACAAGTTCTTCGTGAAACTTAACGTGGGCTAGATAATTAGTGTGATGGTATGCATTTTTTTTTATAGGTCCGTGTGCATGACCCATTCTTCTTATCTTTAAGGAAGGCCAGTGCGCCAGCAGTGGTGACATTAAAAATGGCTGATGATGTCGACTTAAGATGTCAATGATAATTTCTGAAAGTGCCGTAACCGAAATCTGAGAGTAAGCAAGTCACGAAAAACATTTCTTCAATGATAATTTATACGATAGACATGTTACGTTCATAATAATTTGCGTTGAAATCTATGACCTAGACTGCACATCTACAGACAATTTGCTATGTTTTACTTGGTTTTACTGATAATTAGGACAAAAGACACGAAAAAACCCGAAAATTAAAAAGATTGCTAATTTGAATGAGTGCACATAGATTTTTCAAATTCAAATATTTTCTTGTGTAGTTAGGGACTCCTATTAGTCTTTTGGAGTCTGGACAATGCGAGCTCGTATAACATAACTGTTTCAAGTACACACATAATACTTTACTATAATTGTATCTTTGTTTTGGTTACGTATTATAGTTATCTATATTAGTTATTTACACTAGTTATTAACACAGCATTAAGAAGTACATGTTGTATTATAGACGACCTGTTTGGCGCAGGGGTACTAACCCCACCTTCTGCGCCAGAGGTCCCGGGTTCGATCCCTGGACAAGACAAATATTTGTGTGCATGAACATGTCTATTAGTCTTGGTCTGGATGTTTAATATGTATATTATGTATGTATTAAAAAAAAGTATATAAGTATGTTTATCCGTTATCTAGTATTCCACAAGGTCTTCATGGTACTTAACGTGGGCTAGATAATTGGTGTGATTGTATGGAAATATTTATTTATTTATTTACCTTTAAGTGTTTGTTGCGCCAAGATTTTTATTTATTAAGCCAGTAATTGTTTAAATGTATTGGTATATCCAAACATTGGTAAATCGTTTATAAATAAATAAATTGCATTTCTTACTGAGTTTTCTCTCTGCTTGGGTTAAAGATACTCTGTGGCACACCACACAGCTTTAATCCGCAAACCAAACAGCTATGGCGAAATTATACAAGCGCTCATACTTGTCGCTCGAACAAACATCTTCATAAGCTCGGAGATTATTATAACGGTGTTTACTTTTGTACGCACTTAAGAACCCCCAAACCAAGTGGTGGGATTCCCAAAGGATATGGAGGGACGTGGATCAGTGATTCCGTACGTGAGAAATGAAACAATAGGATACGGGGTGTGGGTTTCGGTCCGATTTACTTTTCAGTTGCTGATTTTTGTTGAGAAGGTGCATTCTACACATTGGCGGCGCCATTAAAAAAAACAAAGAAGAAATTGTAAATTATATCTCTGCAGTATAGAGTACCAGTACAGTTTTTTTTGGTTACCGTTTTCTCTAAAAGTACTAAGATAAAAGAAATAATTCAGTATTCAAACGAAATACCTATTAATGTTCTATTAGTTGTTATATAAAGGTTTTCTAAAAATCAACTCAAAATTGTAAATTTGCGCTTGGCAACAACAACAATTCGTGCGAGCGGCTATGTTCACCATTTGTTATAAATTGAATAATTAAATTGTATTTTTAAAAAATTATTTATTAATTATATTATATTGTTATTATTTGTTAAATTAGTTATTGAATTATTTGTTATATTATAATATTTTGTTGAGGAATGATTAATTATTTTTATTATTTTTTAATAAATTGAATAATATAGATTTATAATTTAGATTGGCAAACATAATTATGTAATTGTTATTATTTTATTGATTTAATTATTAGTTACTCTATTGTATTGGGGTAATCCTGTAATAATAGATGTAAGTGTGGAAATAAATAAATAAATAAATAAATAAATAAATGTTCCATTATAAATGTTGTTGTTTCTGTTAAAGCTGATAAGTTTCTTGCGGCCGTTATTCTTATCAGTTAAAGATGTCCTGAATGGCTGGTAGTTAAAAAAAAATTGGACTATTCGAAAGTACTTATCTATAAATCTATTTGAATAAAAATCTTTGACTTTGACTTTGACTCTATGTATCTTTTACTTTTTTAAATAAAACTCCCTAAAAAAACTCTACTGTTAAACCGGGACGTTTCCCGACTGTACTCCAAATAAGTTTTGTTGCTTTTTCAGTGTTACATTACCATTTCCAATACTAAATCTAAGATATGGCTAGCTTTTTGCTAAAAGTGGTCACTTCTCGAAAAAAATACTCTTATTTAACTAAATGATTGGACAGAAAATATTGAAAATATTGCGATAAAAAGTACCACAAAGCTTCTTTGGAGTGAAATTTACAATGTCGTCTTTATTTACGAAATATGTCAATAGTGGCGCTAGTATGCAGAGAGATACCATCAAATATCATGGCCATTTTAAGTAATATGAATTAGTTCCTAATTTTTCAATAGTAAATATATAATCGCTCAATCGCTAGGAAGTGAAATTTATAAGTTAAAATTATATAACGAAAACTCGGTCTACTCTCTAAGCACGAAACCCGTAGTTTCGGCTTAAGTTTCGGCTTAAGTTTCGGTTTCGGACGTTTCCTACTCCGTATCACCTACATACAGCTTATTAGTTCGGAGACCCGAACTAAGAATGAATGAGAATACGTTTTGACATTGTCCCTACTCCCAATGTGTTTGTGCCGTTTGTCCAAAACTAGTACATCCGAAATCAATTAGAGAGTAGGCTCCATCCGTAGTTTCGGGAAACTTACGGACGGGGGCCCGTATTTTACTTGACGGGCTTAGAGAGTAGGCCTCCAGTTCCAGATTCGTCTTTGTTGTACCTGTCTTACAGTATGAAAATGTGATTATTGTCACATTTTGACAGCGACGAAACTGGTGTTTTTTTAAATTAGCTAATCAGCCTGCCGATCCGTGTTTAACGCCATCTAGTAACTTCCCCTGTGTTTTACTTTTTGTTGCAAAAAATTAAACTCAGGCAAATTCAAATGTGTCAACAAATAATGCTTATTGAGAAAAGTTTCACATCAGTAATCATCCATTGTGTTTTCTCTTCGTAACTCCACGGCAAAGTAATCTGCTCGTACAATCCCAAAGATAATGTTTACAGTTACAGAACCTACTCCATTTTATGTTTAATATTTACATTAACACAGCTATTATAAGTACTTAATAATATTTTTTTTCGTTACCTTCTTAATACTTAAGATGGTACGACTTCCATACAAACAAACATTGCACATTAATTGGTTCATACATTACATTGGATATTCTTTACTCTAATTGGGTTAATTTTTGTTTGCTTGCTAATTCTATTCTGATTGGTTCATAGAAAGTTTACTACACGTGAGAGAATAGATTGATACATTTGAAACGTCAAGTCGTCAACCAATCAGAGAAGATGTGGTTTTGGACGGTCCGACCAGCCAATCAGTGTTCTTATTTCATAAAAGCCAGGGATTATTTTCTTAATCTTACTCAGGCAACCAGATTTTTCGCAAAAATCCTATTTTTTTCAGTAAGATTGAGGAATGACAACACCATTGTCTAATTATCCGTGTTTTCGCAATATCCCTAGAATTTTCGCAAAAAACGATTTATCTAATTATCCTGCGACATATACACTGTGTTTCATGTGGTCTTTTCCTCAGTTTTATCGATAAATAAATAATAAATAAATAAATATTTCCATACAGTCACACCAATTATCTAGCCCACGTTAAGTATCATGAAGAACTTGTGTTATGGATACTAGATAACGGATAAACATACTTATATACTTTTTTTGTAAATACATACATAATATACATATTAAACACCCAGACCAAGACAAATAGACATGTTCATGCACACAAATATTTGTCTTGTCCGGGGATCGAACCCGGGACCTCTGGCGCAGAAGGTGGGGTTAGTACCCCTGCGCCAAACAGGTCGTCGATGTTTTCAACGTTACTATAAATGGAAATAAAACTAAACTGAAAACAGAATACCTTAATGTAAATGTTTATCAACAACAGCGTAAAATAAAAATAGTACAATTGTTTTATTTCAATTTACAATACCTACGCGTAAATTTTTTAAATTAACTTGTAAATCTATTTTCATATAATCAATGTCAAAGTTTGGATGTTTATAAATTACAAGCGGCCGCTCCCGGTTTCACCCGCGTGGTTCCCGTTCCCGTGGGAATATCGGGATAAAAAGTATCCTATGTTCATAACCAGGCTATCTACTGTGTGTACAAAATTTCCTTCAAATCCGTTCAGTAGTTTTGGAGCTTATGCAATGCAAACAAACAAACAATAAAATCTTTCTTCTTTATAATATTAGTATAGATGAGCTGTGTGCTGTGTGTGTGTGTGTCGGCTTAGAATAGCAGTACCCCCTCTCATCCCGTGGGTGTCCTAAAAAGCGACTAATGGACTCAGGCCTTCAGGAGACGGGCAGCAGCGTCTCCTACAAGCTTGGCCATACTGCGATCGGCAACCCGCCTGCCAAGCGTGGCGATTATGGCAAACCCTCCCTTTTGGGGGAGGCCTATACCCAACAGTGGGGGTTATGTGGCTGGAGACGACGACGATAGATGGTACCTATTACTAGTGACGGCATTATTGCCATACATCTATACACGTTAATAGTTTATCTATAGACGTTAGTATTATTTGACTATATTTTATGATTTTTGTAATTTTTGCATTTTTTCAATGTTATTTTTATACTTATGGTTAAAATTTAAATAGAAAAATATTTGGAAAAAATTATCTCGGCCACAAGTGAATTCTCTGACGGGAATCGAACCCGCGACCTTTGGAAATCCGGTCCAATGCTTGTGGCGGAGTTAATTTTTTCCAATATTTTTCTATTTAAAATTTACCATAATTATTTGACTATACTCATAAAACAGCATACCGCGGTTCTAACTTGCTATCCTTGCTTGCAAAGAGTAGCATCGTGTGCACCAGCTGATTTAAAATCCAGCTTGATTCAACGCACGGCGCCACCGCAAAGGTCACGAATTCACTTACACGCTGAAATGCTACCATCTCCCCGCCATCCGCGTCGCGTAAACTGCTATCAACTAGAGTTGGGACAATATGGTATCGACAGTTTTAAGAGCTCAGGGCCTGTAGACAAGGTAACATCGTTATGTAGCGAAACGATAATTCGTTTCGTTATTGTCTATATTCGCCAATTAACTTGCGGTAAGACCACGTGATTTAGGGCGGCCTATGCCAATCCGCCAATCCCATGCATTTAGTCGTTTTGAATTGTAACTTTGGCTAAGGGCCCTGTAGCCCTAGCATACCAGGCGGGGGTACCAGATTTTTATGCAGTGATGCGCTTACGCAGCGCTTCGTTATTAAGACGCGTGCGTTGCAGCTCCAATATCCTCCTGGCGACGTTGTCTGAAAGGTGGGATTCACCCATGCTGCGAACCTGGGTGGGCTATCACTCTCCCGCTAACGACGGGAGGGCCAGGCCCTAATATTAATGTCTTTTGTTTTTAGATATAGGATACTAACATTAGCGTATAAGTTTCATATGTACCTACTAACAAAAATGGAACCAGTTTTCTGAAATAAATGTTTTTATTATTATTATTATTATAAGCTTATATCGACACCGTAGCTCGATAACGTGTCACTGCCTCCCTCACATCTTAGTAGGCTAAGCGGGGTAAGTACCTAAACCATATTATATACGCGTGTTATAGAGGTGTTCCACTAGGGAAGTTGTATCGCAGCGGTGGGCGCGTTTGATCTCTGTGTGACAGTTAAACAGGGGGCTAATTGTCTAATTTTAAAATCTATCGCAATCCATTTCAATTCATCATTTGAACGATATTCATATACTGCAAACCGTCACTATTTGACATTTGACAGAGATTGTGATCGGGATGCGTTTTGAAAGGTATTGAATGAACGAAATTGAACTTATAACTCGAAAATATCTTTCAAATGTATGGAGAAGTGTCAAATAAAGTGTCATTAAAAACATCATTCGCTCCGAAACGGATTGCGACTATGAAACACATCCATAAATCACTATCACAATCACAATACCTTTGCATGGGATTTTGAAATGAGACAATTAGCGGGCAGCTTTCCCTGTGGTGCGTCATAGGAAGGGTTACCAAAAATGTATTGTCTTGAGCTCCTCTATGCATCGAAAGGTACGCTGAGCCATTGGTCCCGGTTGCATTCGTAAACACTCAACAGTCCATTTGGGCCCGCGTGGTGGGTTAGTAGATCAAGCCCATTATACTTATCCCTGTATCTCTGTAAAGAAATTAGAACATGGTTGATGTTTATTTATACCAGTGGTGCCCAAACGGTCGATCGCGATCGACCGGTCGATCGCGAGAGGTTTCACGGTCGATCTTAGAGGTTAAGCAAGTACAAGATTTTATTTTCGAAAATTTATAAATTACCTACTGAGCATTCCGATCGTTTTTGTTTTAATTCATTTATTTATGTGACGGACTGACGGACGACGTCGAAAGGCGACGCTATGACTGCGTGCGTAGTGCCCAAAGTTACGATAGAGTGAGAGAGTGCTTTCAAGACTTACAAAAAATTCAGGTGGTTCTCACCTTTTTGGCATACCCCTTTAATTGCTCGGACATACAAGGAGTTTCTTCATGCATAGCCAACACATTCCATATGGAACTATGTACGGTTGAAAATGAAGTACTAAAACTAATTTCAGATATAAGTTTAAAAGCCCGAGCTGCAGACAACACTCACTTGTCTTCTATGCCAGAAAAAAAGTATCAATTATTAAAACAAGTCAGTCTTCAAATAACCGCATTCTTCGCGTCTACGTATTTGTGCGAGTCTGCGTTTTCTCAGATGAAAACAATCAAGTCAAAATACTGTACCCCCCTCACAAACGAGCACTTGGTAGCCTGCTTCCGTATAGCTTTGAGTGAGAACACACCCAAATTTTAAAAGTTGACTGTTGACCAACAATGTCATGCATCTACGTCTCTTTAATTTTCCGCCACAAGAAAAATATAACTTGACCTGTATTTATTTTCTTGTCTAATAATATTTTTTATGTACAAATGTGTGTCAAGAGTAAGAAACTATGTAAAACTGTTTGATTGTAAACATATTATAAATCTAATCATTAATAATTACTTATTATTACAACATAAAAATAAATGATAATATAAATATAAATACTTGTTATTATTAGTAATAGATAATAAAAAAAAATACATAAAAATAAAGCTGTCGATCTTAAACCCTTAACTTTTTCTCAAGTCGATCTTCACAGCAAAAAGTATGGGCATCTCTGATTTATACAGATGCATTTATTTTTGTTCACACAATTTTGGTTTTCGATTTTTTTGCGTGACAAAAGTATGAAAATGCGTTTATAAAATTAAGGATATGTTTTAAATATAATGCGATAATCTTTCTGATAAACCATTATTATAGATAACACGTTAAAACACCTATCGAATACAACACATCCCTATCCTCCTAACTGCGGTATTCTTTTCAAGTAATGAGCATGATTTTTAAAGCGAAAACCACCTTAACACAAACTCTTAGAGTTGAAAATTGAACTGCAATTTTAGCAGCATAGAAACTTTTCCAGAGTGATTTTAGTCGTTCCATTTGTAACTTCGGCTCTTGTCTTTACCTTAATGCTAAGATAAAACTGGAGATTCGTATCAATTTGAGTAATTTGATGTGAACCTAAAAAGTAACGTTTTCTTGTCGGTTGTAAAATAAAATGGCCTTGTAAACTGCGGTAGCGGTCTAACGCATGCGAAAGTTATAAATGTGAATCTTAACTTTTTTACTGGTTCAGCGATTCTGCTGAAGTTTGAAATAGATAAAGCTTTCGTTTGATTTTTTAAACTTTGCATTCACATTTCAATCCTAACTAATATTTAAAATGCGAAAGTGTGTTTGTTTGTCCTTACTTCACGCCTTAACTAAGCAACCAATCAATCAACTTGATAAATATTAAACAAGAAAATATACTAGAAAAAAGCAACTAGTCTCATGTCGCCCGGACATGAGACTAGTTGCTTTTTTCTAGTATATTTTCTTGTTTAATATTTATCACATAAAAATAGCATTATAAAATGCAAAATAAAAAAGTTACAATCAACTTGATTTTTGAAGTGAAAACCTCTTTAGCGGCGTTGTGCACATCAGAGTTAAAAATTTTTGGGATGGGTAAAAAATGTTAAAGTCTCGTTAGGACATGTGACCCTGATTGAAAGTTCGTAAGACCATTTACCGTTGACCTATTTCAAATTACATAAAGTCTCACACTTGAAAGATCTACGTATATTAGTTAATAACAACCATTATATTAAGATCTCTCATTACTACCAACTTTCATATTGATGACAGGTCAGTTTTAATGGATTTACCTGCCAAATCAAGTTGGTCTCCGTTTTCATCAACTTTTTATGAAGTTGTTGTCAAGATATAGAGGATTTTGATCGATATTTTCGTTTAAGCTGTTTTCTCTTCTGCCGGCACTCCCCGAATGCAACCCGTTGTTTTTTGGCAAAGAGTTAAGAGGACGGAGAGTAACATAGGCTAGTTTTTTATCCCGATATTCCCACGGGAACGGGAACCACGCGGATAAAACTGCAAGCGTCCGCTAGTTATTTAAAAGAAGATACTAGCTACAATCGGGGACCTTCCCGGTTGATCAGTACACGGTAAAAACAGATTTCTTATAAAAAGACAAATTGCTTTGGATTAAGACATATTCATTAAATACAAGAAAACGATCCTCTCCCTATAGACGCTAGACAAAAATTTCTTCGTGATAGTAAAAAATATTCTTAATAATATTTAGTTGTTACAAGAATAATAAATGTAATCCAAGACATGTTGTTTCATTCAAGACACCGCTATTTGTACAGTCAAGTAAGTGGTATTCTTCATACGAATAATCTTCTTTATCTCTTATAGACTAAACTAACTTAGAATAAAAAGAATAATAAATTTAAAAAAAGATAAATCTCAATCAAAGTAACTTGTCATTGATTTAAGATAATTTTAATTTGATGCAAGAAGATGGATATTTCTTGATTTAAAATAAGTCAATTTGATTGATATAAATTTAAATAAGTCTTGAAATAAAAATATTTATCTTAATAAATAAGAAAAAAATTGTCTGAGTAAAAGATGAGCAGTATTTTTGTTTTAAAAATATTACATTGGCCTAAGTAAATATATTTTTAGAATAAACAAATATTTCAAGAAATTGGTCTTTCTTACTTAAAGAAATCCTTTTTTACCGTGTAGAGTTTTTTGGGAAACGTTTTCTCGGAAAGTACTAAGGTTAAGAAATAATTTATTATTCAATCGAAATACCTGTTAATGTCCTATTTTTGTGATATAAAAGTTTTCTATATATTTTATGATTTTGTAATTTTTGCATTTTTCAATGCTATTTTTATACTTATGGTAAATTTTAAATAGAAAAATATTGGAAAAAATTAACTCGGCCACAAGTGAATTCTCAGACGGGAATCGAACCCGAACGACCTTTGGAAATCCGGTCCAATGCTCTCCAATGGATTTCCAAAGGTCGCGGATTCGATTCTCGTCTGAGAATTCAATTGTGGCCGAGTTAATTTTTTCCAATATTTTTCTATTTAAAATTTACCATTTTCTATATATCTTGTTCTTTTTAAAATAAAGCCTCCTAAAAAACTTTGCTGGTCAACCGGGAAGTTCCGCGACTGTACCTACAAATAATCTCCAAAGGATAATGGTATCTTCACGTCTGGACTGTACCACCACTTCACATCAGATAGAGGTAGAGAGATTTGTTCCGACCACAGACATAGATCTATGTCTGTGGTTCCGACCTAATTATATAAAAAAAATGCAACCAATTGGGCTAAAAAATAAAAGTGATTGCCCAGACATGAAACGTATGCCATATGGTAGATCTGGCTGTGTAGTGTCGGCTTAGAATAGCACTACCCCTCTCATCCCGTGGGTGTCGTCAAAGGCGACTAAGGGACTCAGCCTTCAGGAGACGGGCAGCAGCGTCTCCTACAAACTTGGCCATACTGCGATCGCCAACCCGCCTGCCAAGCGGTGCGATTATGGCAAACCCCCCCTTTTGGGGAAGCCTATACCCAGCAGTGGGTGTTATGTGGCTGAGACGACGACGACGATGGTAGATCTTGTTTAATTAGTTACTTTTAATTATGACACAAAACATCGGCCCCAGAGAAACAAAGATATGATTTAATAAATATTTATTTCTTCTATGCAAATATCACACACTATTATCAGATTAGCCTAATTAAAATTCTTCAACTAGTTCATGTTACATGGTGATTCAGTCTAGTCTAAATTATTAAAATTAGCTGTGCCCGCAACTTCGTTCACGTGAGAACCGTAACATCGTTTGTAATCGTAATAATTTTAATGCAACAATTTTCTTATTTACTAGTAAAAATTGTTATTTTAACTAGTAAATAAGAAAACATTTTATAAAAAAAAATCAAACCGACTTCAAAAAGTAAAAAATTAAACTTTTGGAGTCGGTGCCAGCCAGGGCATTCTACATTGCACTTCTATTAACTATATATTTTTTTGGCCTTAGCTAGCTAGCACCGACTCCAAAAGTTTTATTTTTTACTTTTTGAAGTCGGTTTGATTTTTTTTTATAAAATGTTTTTATTTCAGATTTTTTAGTTACATCATGTGCCGTTACTTACACAAAAAATCAGCCCATACACAACAATGTCATCTAGGTAAACTACTACTTGCCAAAAGGTGGTTGATATTTTTCAAGATTATGAAAAAACTACTAGCCAGATCTTCGTAAAAATTATATGGGACCAAATTGACAGTGTACCCGATCGAACAAAAAAACAACTATTAAAATCGGATCACCAACACCGGAGTAATCGGAATACATATCAGACAAAAAAAAAAAAAAATACGCGTTGAATTGAGTACCTCCCTCCTTTTTTGTTGAAGTCGGTAAAAATAAAAAATGCTGTATTCACCTGTAAAGTCTTTTGGCCTAGTCAGGTTTTAATTTTTAAATTGAAATGTGTAAAGATATGTCGTTGGTGAATCTTTTTCAATAAATAAATAAATCCTTCCCGACTAAATTGCTAGTAAGGTGGTTATATTAACCAACTTAAAAAAGGAAGAGGCTATTGAGTCGTCTCTGTTCTTTACTTTTAAAGAGAAAACTTAACACATAATTCCATATAATTACATTCTTATCATCTTATCGCTAGGCCGTAAGTTTCCCGAAACTACGGATGGAGCCTACTCTCTATTGATTTCGGATGTACTAGTTTTGAACAAACGGTTTAAACACATTGGGAGTAGGCACAAAGTCAGAACGTATTCTCATTCATTCTTAGGTCGTTTCTCCGAATTAATAAGCCGTCCGTAGGTGATACGGAGTAGGAAACGTCCGTAACTTAGGCCGAAACTACGGGTTTCGTGCTTAGAGAGTAGACCTCCTGGCCTAAGCAAGGTCCCACACTACGTGGACACCAACAGTTCATCTCCCCGTCATACAATTGCAGCAGTAGGTATTCGTCTGGGTTGGATTTTGGTATATCATATATCAATATCATATTGAAAGTTACTAGTGGTGATAAGCATGAGTTTCATATCTGGGCAACATGTTTTAGAATATTAGCCCAGTCACTATAGAAGAGTTGCATTATCTTTATTAAACTAGAACAAACTATTCTTCTAATTTTCCCGTCTGAGCAATTTGGACACAAAGTTTGCGTTATCATTCTGAAAAATAATGATGTAATCGATGTATATCGGATGGATTACATCACTTGTAAGCTTCTGGGGTAGTTTACATTTTTTAATTTATCATCACCCAAATAGATTTCATGGGAAATATCAAGGAAATATAAAAAAGCTATCCGAAAAAAATGTTAAAAAAACACACTGTACCTAAGTCCATTTTTTATTAGATTTTTATATCACCAGTGATCATAGGATTCAAACTATAATGAATGTTGCGTAATTCTTTGGTGTTTTTGTTGTGTTCTTATATAGTTTTTTATTACAAATAAATCTAGAATCCTTTGGTAGAATTTGGAGTAAAAATGTCCGTTACTTTCCATAGTTTCTTTGACACGATAACTTGTTCAGTGGTCTAAGCTAAACTAAGCTAAGTTTTATAACACAGAGATATGTACCTACTTACTTTCGCTATCCTAATAATATAGGGTCGACTCGATATATTATTTCCAGGATAGTTTCAGCCATCCTTTCCACCAAATATATATTTATTATAAATGGAAGACCACTTTTAGACTTGTCAACTAAATTTCCTTTGGGTTTCAACAACGGCACCCTTCGCTTTTACTACGACAGGAGCCATTAAAACAAATGCCCCTCTTTACCCCCTTTTGGGGGGACCAAAAGAGCTGTCAACGTGTAACATCGCATCCATTTCAAAACCAAATCGATTCTGCCATTTCTATTATACGGTTCAGTGTTTTATCTTTTTTTTGCGTCTTTAATAATGTCGGTGTTTACGAATTACAACGCATGCCGTTATGTGCTCAGTTATCACACTCTTCTACACATTTTCAAATATGCAGGAAGTATCGCGAAAACTAAAAACTATAAAATTGTTAATATGTTATTTTTTTTTATTCCCCGACGTTCGGCATAAAGGGACTGCAGAGTTAATCGTCGTCGTCATCGTCGTCTCAGCCACATGACACCCACTGCTGGGTATAGGCCTCCCCCAAGGATCTCCACGACGATCGGTCCTGTCCTGCCCGCATCTAGCGGCTTCCCGCGACCTTCACCAGATCGTCGGTCCACCTTGTGGGGGGCCTATACCCACGGAGCGTCGTCCGGTACGCGGTCGCCATTCCAGAACCTTTCCGCCCCAACGGCCATCGGTTCTTCTCGCTATGTGTCCCGCTCACTGCCACTTCAGCTGAGCAATCCTTCGAGCGATGTCAGTAACTTTAGTTCTACTGCGGATCTCCTCATTTCTGATTCGATCACGCAGGGAAACGCTGAGCATAGCTCTCTCCATTGTACGCTGAGTTACCTTGAGCCTCCTTATCAGACCCATAGTTAGCGACCACGTTTCACTGCCGTAAGTCATCACTGACAACACACACTGGTCGTAGACTTTCGTCTCGAGACACTGAGGCAGAGGCAGAGTTAATAAGGAAAAGTTATTTTATGTCAAGGTATAATTAAAAATG
This sequence comes from Chrysoteuchia culmella, assembly GCA_910589605.1. Classification (NCBI taxonomy): domain Eukaryota; kingdom Metazoa; phylum Arthropoda; class Insecta; order Lepidoptera; family Crambidae; genus Chrysoteuchia; species Chrysoteuchia culmella. The sequence goes on along the minus strand of OU342664.1, from coordinate 13,939,998 downwards.
TGCCTAATGGAAGTTGCCAGTTAATTGCTATGGTTGTTAAGTTTTACTCGTCGATAACACCTTCCTATTTTCGAATACAAATCATGCCACATATAAGTTACATCTCAGACCAAGTTCCAGTCTTCGTACAGACTTTTTCTTCATTATAATACAGCATATTACAACAGTTTGACAAAAGCCAATGTATGAGTATACCCTCGGTTCAACGTGGGCTGTATGAAGCTAGATTAGCAAGCATTCTTTAGATTTCAACTCACAAGTATACTCACTTTTCATACGGTCGACCAATATTGCAAAGAGGACGGACAATGGACTCAAAGATTAAATTCTTTGAAAAGAAGTTTCAAAATAAAGAGGGCAGGAGGTGTGAAAGATGAGAAGACAGCGATTTGAATTATTGGAGTCTGATTTCAAGGCCATTACCTATTTTTGCTGACCCCACTAAGAGATAAGATAGCGAGTCCAAAGTGATTGAGAATTCTGGGAGAGGCTCACTTCCATCTTCAGCTTTATCAATACTTAACATCAGGTATGATGAAGGCTAACACCCAATTCTAAGTCGTTCCTCAAAAACTTACTCGTCCTCGACTTAACGAAACCTCATTGCAAACCTCTTCGAAATACTCCTCGAAATCGGTATTCTAAGTCATAACTCCCAGCCAGAGGAGGAGCCAAAGAGTACGTAGCCACTCCGTGTTAGGCCTAGCGCACACTACCATTTTTACCCACGACGAGGTTGTGTGGAGTGTAAAAAGTTTTGGAGGAACGACTTAGAATATGGGGGTAAGAGTCCGTCGTTCATAATAAAAAAGATAAAATACAGAATAAAACATGCATGTTCAGTCGAAATGCTTTTAAGTTGAGGCCAGAAAGCCAGTGGCTTGTCACTTTTGGTCTGCGGTTGGTGGTTTGCTGTGTTTGGTATGGGATAGATTACCAAAAAATATTATCTTGTATTAATTGTTGTTTTGGTATGACATAATGCTGCTGTTCCCAATTGGACCATGACCACATATGTAGGATCCACATCGTTTCTTATCCATATCCATCTTTAGCGGAAGTAGGGGAAGCCTAGAGAGAAGTGAAACCAAGGATCTGATCATAGAATAAAAATGCTGTTGCACAGAAGCTCTTTAAAAGCTTTTTTTATATCATTCTTCGCATAACAGCTCTTTTAAGAAATAAAACCACTTTTACGGATATCAAACGCGCTATATTTCCACGAACTCAGTTGTAATTGTCCGTATTTATAGGTTTTTTAGGGGTTTTTTGATTTTCCCGACGTTTCGGCACCTTTACAGCTGCCGTGGTCACGGGATGACGGGGAGCTCTTTTAAGCTTTAAATTTTTTAATCACCCATCCTGTGACTGACCATTGTGAAAGTTGCTTAACCGCTACAATCACAAGTCGAGCGCGTAAACCACTACAACACCGAGCTCCTACTTGTTATCCTTGCGTCCCATTTAAAATGGCTAATGACAATCATTTGTAAATTGGACCACAACCCCCTAGTGATTATATAAAAGGAGGAAATTTTCAATCACCCTGTATGTGGATTGGGTTGGACAGGTGAATAATGTATTGGAGCGCCTGTGTTTAAGGTTACCTTATTAGCATATTCGCCACTCTTGTATAAGCCCCGAGTAAACGGGGAAAAAAAATGTTACACATTATGTATGTAAGTACTTGAGTAAAAACGTTGGAGCAAGTGGATTACATTGATACGACAACAATGTACAATCGGCAGAATAGCAAGCTTCACTGCTGCATACAGAAACTTTATTTTTAAATATTTGACAACATCACACACCACCCGTGGCGCAGTTGTTCGCGCGCTCGGCCTGCGATTGTTGAGGTAAGGCAACTTTCGCAATGGTCGGTCACGGGATGGGTGACCAAAAATTTACTTTCACGAGCCTTTCCGTGCTTCGGAAGGCACGTTAAGCCGTTGGTCCCGGCTGCATTTGCAGTCGTTTAAACCCACCAATCTACATTGAGCCCGCGTGGTGGATCATCTCATGGCCCGTTCTCCTTATACTGTAACCTGTACCTTATACGGAAACTGTAGTGAGGCAAATTCCAGGCCAAATTAAGGCATTCCACTTTGCCCTACCAGTCGGCAATGGGCGGCTTGGTGGGGCAAAGTGAAATAATTCGGATAGAATGCTCAGTAGGATACAAAATAAAAGGATTAGTCGATACTAATCATACTATTTTGTATTAATTTGGTTAATAACTTCATGTTATGTTGTCGTACATAACATCAAGTTATTCACCAAATTCCAACCGATCTTATAGGCAGTTGTGTTAATGTCAACCAATCTATCAAGAGGTGCACTTCGACATTAGCAAATCGGATTAAATCGAAATGGATTCTACCTCTAGAACAGGGTTTCCAAAACTATGGGTATATTGAGTGGGCCCTGTAGAACTACACACCAACCCCCGACGCCGTTTCTTTTACATTCCAATAACAAAGAAGACTGCATTAAGTAGTCTCGGAACCCGTCACTATGTTCTAGCGACGTGGCCCCAAACCATTGGTATTTACCAATTTTATGTCACCTTTTCTTGTATTCAGCTGAACCATTTTATATATTTTTTTACAACCACCTAATGTTCACAATAAATAATTTTGACTTTGACTTTTCCCTAAGACAGCCTAGAGGTGGGTCCAGAGTTTGGAAGCTTGTATTAGGTGGGTCGTAGCCCCGACAACTTGGGAAACACTGCTCTAGAGGTACTGGCATAGCCGTGTGACTGACGAGCAGTTAGTTTCAAAGGAAATTGATTCAATAGCAATGCATGATCCTTAGGGCCGAATACACTGCTACAATTGAACGAGATCAATTCGAGTAAATCTCAGTTTAAGCGAAAAAGCTGAGTTCTGCCTTAATTTTGCGTTTCTCCGATATAAACTGAACGTCTATCAAGTTGAACTTGGTTCAATTTCTGAACGGCCGATTTTCGACGGTTAGCTTATTTGAACGCGTTTAAGAGCTGTCTGTCATGGCATTGTCATGATGGTGGAGTACGTACATATACATGGGAGATTTGTTTGTTTATTTTTATAGGAAGAAATAGTGGAAAGAAATGGTATTCTTGTATTTGCATAAAAAAGATGAATAGAGCCTTATTTCTACAGTTTAAAAAAATCCCTACAATTTACCTATATTACCTACACGTGATATTTGTATTGATTTTTTTTAACAAAATAGGTACCTAATATTTTTTAATTTCTAATACCTACCCATTACATTCTGATTCAATTTGCTATCTCTTTGATTTCCGTGCTTTTTCGTGACTTTTGCCCTACTTGTCAATTGTCAATGTGTGCAGTCTGCGTCACAGATTTCAACGCAAATCGATGATAGTAACATATCTATTATAAAACATAATTGTTTTTTACTCTCCATCTTCATCATTGATGGTCTGTTAACGCCTATGACGTAAGGATATCTATGAACGTTTCTAATAAACCAATTTGTTTCCAGGTGTCAGATGACATCGGGTACGTGGTCTACTCCGCGCTGGGCAGCTTCTACATCCCCTCCTGCATCATGGTGTTTGTTTACATCAGGATATACTTCGCAGCGAAGGCGAGGGCGCGGAGGGGCATCAGGAAAAACCCTAGGCCTAGACCGGTAAGGAAAATTTAATCCAAAATCCATATTGCTGAAATATTTTGTGAACTCTTCACGTATTACGCATTTTCGCCTTATGTCCCGGCTACACGCTTCGTCTTACTCGCAAATTCTTTAAAAATAAATTGAATTCGACATTTTTAAAGCTATTAAAAATTCACTCAAAACAATCCTAGACATTAGAGGTTTCTCGATGACCGTGTTGAAAATAAAATAAAAACTTTTGGCAGAAGTAGAGATTGTACGTACTTATTAAATAAAAAAAATGTCGAATTCGACATATCAAGGCGCGAGTATTGTCCCTCAGGTAAGACGGAGCGGCCGTGTACACATTCGGTGTCATTGTTTCTTGTTAGGAGTTTTTGTTTTCTTTTTTCTGCGAATTCGGCTTTCTTTTGTTTATGTTTTTAAAAATATTATTTCTTCTTGTCCATTTAGTAAAACGTCATTGTTAACACGTTGATTACCACATCACGCGACGTCGCGTGAAACATCATATTGCGCTCTGGCCGATAACGCGACGTCGCGTGATTGTACCTTACAATCATGTATGGGCTATAGAACAGCGGCCACAGCGTATCGGCTTTTAATATTTGTTTTGGCCACTAGGGAAGGAAATGACCTTTTGAATAGTGGGCGCGGCTTGCGGGTCGCCATCTTGTTATTGTTTTACTCTACTTTTTTTTTATTCATGCCATCTATGTAAGTCCCAACACTTTGGCTTGGCAATGAACGTGTTAATCTTAGTTCTCTGCAAATAGTTCATGTTAAGTCTTCGTTATAATTACAAGTTTTCGAAGTTAAGAAAATCACATTCCTCAAAATATCAATATTGTAAAAGACCCATGTTTTCTTGTTGTTCCCTAATACATATTTATCTGTCAGTGTTACAAAATGTCCTCCAGACCCAAATCACGTGCCGCTCACATTTTCTTGTTACACGGTAATGAGTCCTCAGTCGATGCTCGAAACTTGCGGATGTTTCGCGAAATTTAAATGAGAACGGCACGGCATCCTGCGAGAGCGCGGGTAAACTCTAATTTTCGTTTATACAAAATGGTCTTCGTGTAAGATTTGCTGCCGTGATTGTGTTTTGTTTGGGACAGTACAGCCAGGGGCACTGATTTTGAGTTTGGTACTTGCATCTTAATAATTTGATGTCCCTAGCTTAAGAATATTTATTCTGCATACCGACGTTTATTCTCTTTTTCACCTTTTCGAAATTAATTTTCACAGTACGTCTAGATTCGCTCAATCATCGCCTCCAAAGTGTGAAGTGTGTCAAAATGTGACAACTTCAATAAAAACAAAACGCAAACAAAGCGTTCTTATGGCATGATTGTTTCTAACTGATGACGGTAGGCCCGCTGGTATGAGAAACTAGTATGAACATGAGGAAACAGCATTTAATACGTAGCTTATCTGGACGCAAGACAAGTAATAAAACAAAATTGACTATTTCTATCTATTTATTCATCTTCATCATCAGCTTGTGGACGTCCACTGCTGGACTTAGGCCTCTCCTAGCTCACGCATATTGTGGCGTTCATAAGAGGTTATTAGCCTACTGCTACCACGCTGGCCAGACGGGTTGGTAGAGGGTTTGTTTCAAGTTTTTCTTCTCTCGCACAGGTGTTCAATGCGTCGAGCCTCTTAGTCGACTCTTACGACATCCCAGGCATGTAAGGGAGTGGTGACACTTGTATTCTTAGGCCGTCACCACACGACGGGTCTATTTATTATATAGCGTCCTTTTAATCAATCTTCAATACGAAACATTGATTTATGCCAACCGAGCACACTGTTATTATTTTGCATCCTTGTCACCAAAGCTTCGTTTGAACTTTGTTTGATGATTCCGACAGCCTCGATGCTTTTTCAAAGCTGATACTATATTTGTTTCTTCTTTCTAGAACGAGCAGCAGACGAGCTTCAGCAATCCGCCCAAAGGGACGAGGCCGATGCCTTCAACCCATCCTATGCCGCCTGGCCACCTCAGCACCAACAATAATGGGTAAACGAAAAACCTTCCTAAACCTTTACGAAATTATATCCCTGGCAGGGTTGGAAGAGGATAAAAGACGCAGCTTGAGTTTGAAATGTATAAACATCACTCGTCGCCTTGACTCAACGACATCACATTCGGCATTGGGTGGGCTTAAGATATTTTTTTTATGAACGACGGAGAGACTCTTAGCCTTCATCATACCTGATGTTAAGTATTTGATAAGGATGTAGATGGAAGCGAGCCTCTCCCGGAATCCTCAATCACTGCGGAACTGGCTATCTTATCTTTAACTGCCGGAACATGAAAAAGCTGAAAACATTGTTGTTATGGCGTCAGACTTAGATAAGATGGTGGTAGCTAGCCAGGCGGACTTACAAGTCCTACCACCAACCAAACCGAATACAATATGTACCCCCGCTGGGAATCGAACCTGGGACCCCTGAGTGTGATACCGGTGGTTGTACCACTAGACCACAGAGGCGGTTGATGTTGTCCGGAAACAATAGCGTCAGGTTGCCATCGCGTCGCCTATATTAGTTTTTGAATATGCCTTGTCTGTTGATACTTGACAGACTTTTTTGAAACTATCTGCACTAGAAAGCCAGATCGCTAAGATGAGAAGTTGCACTTTTGAAAAAAGCAACCAGACAATGAGCACCTTGCTTGGGGCTAAAAAATCCATTAATCCTATCCAAGAACAAACATCCATGAAACCAACTAGAAAAAAAGAAAGAAAAATCGATATTTGAGATTAATTACACAGACAGTAACAAAAGCAAGTATACACACAGAGAACATTAAGATTTGTCCCAAAACGGTAACGACTCAGCATGATGCATGGTCTTACGAACAGCGCTGATCTTCCGTCGTGATTGGTTGAAAAAAACATAACAAACTAAGGTTAAAACACACAAGAAAAAAAAGAAACACAAAAATATCATATATGTACAACGGGACTAAAACGCGACATTTGTCATGTAGTACAACTATGTACTTACAGCTTGACGTTTCGGGTATGTTGCAATAGCCGTGGTCACAAGCAGACTGGCGGTGCGCGGCGTCGTCTGTTCGGCCGGGTTTGGAGATCTTCAGCCACTCTCAAATTGTCACTATTTTAATTTTTATTGTATATAGAGATGTCCTGCACGCGTAGCATGAGCACCTCGAGAAAGCTTTCTCGACACTTTTCTCGCGCGAGCGTATAGTCTGTCCCGCTCGCACCGTACTGATATGAGCTGGACAGACATCGCGAGATAAGCGTCGACAGTGAGTCGCGGTGCACATGCTACGCTGGCTGGATCTCTATTTTTGAATCACTCGTCGCGCGAGTTGCGAGGCGAACGAGGAGGCGATCAGGGGATTAGCGACCTTGCATGCATGGACATAGCACGCTTTTCGCTTTGTCCCTCGCGCGCTCACGTTGGAAGGCAGTACTATAGGCGAAAAGCGAAACTATGTATATACGGGCAAAGTCGCTTTTACGGAATACGGAAACTCAAACGTCGCACGACCATCAGTAGAATCCTCGAGACGAGTGAATCAAAAATGGAGAGCTCCTGACGGCACACAACACAACAAGACACTGTGATTATAAAAATAAAACAGTGATTTTAAACTAACTATACTATACTAGGTATACGCATCATAAATACTATCATAACTTGATGACTCACAATTTTGTATCACCATATTGAACAATGTGTACAGTCAACTGTAATACGGTATATGACAAATTACTTCAATTCTGAACTCAACGGCGTACGTCTTGGAGTTCAAAGTGAGTTGAAGAAATTAGAAAGTTTTGTTAAGCCGGACCTGCTTTTCACCGTACTAACGTAAAAACTTTTTAAATTTTCCAGGGAGAGTCAAATATCGACGATAGAAACTCCCCAAGTTCAAATCCCAACGGTGACGTGTGACCTCGCATCGGACATATCCACGAGCGAAGCGGGGGACACGGTCCCGCCTCCGCCCGACGAGAGGAAAGACCACCTTAAGGTAAAGCAACAAGGTTCTATTCTATATCCATCCATCTTCCATCATCAGTCTGTGGACGACCACTGCTGGACATAGGCCTCTCCTAGTTCACGCTTATTGTGGCGTTCATAGGAGGCTATCAGCCTACTGCTACCACGCTGGCAAGACGGGTTGGTAGAGGGTTTGTTTCAAGTTTTTCTTATCTCGCACAGGTGTTCAATGCGTCGAGCCTCTAAGTCGACTCTTACGACATCCCAATCATGTAAGGGAGTGGTGACACTTGTATTCTTAAGCCGTCACCACACGGCAAATTATGATATATAATATTATATAATATTCTATATCACCACTATTCAAACTCATTTATAATACTACTAGTTTCCGCCCGCTAGATCGCGTGGTTCCTGTTCCAGTGGGAATATTGGCATAAAAAGTATGTTACTTTCCGTCCTTTCATCTAACTTTGTGCCAAAAATGAAGTCCATTGGTTTCTTAGTTAGAGCGTGAAGGAAGGACAAACAAATACACTTTCGAATTTATAATATTACTAGTGGCCGGGCGCGGTTAAACCCGCGTGGTTCCCGTTCCCGTGGGAATTTTGGGATCATTTATAGCCTATGTTACTACTTTGGGTCTAAGGATTCTCTATACCAAATTTCGTCAAAATCGGTCCAGTAGTTTTTGAGTTTATTCGTTACATACAATAATACAAATCTTTCCTCTTTATAATATTCTCTTTATTAGTATAGATTAAGGAATTTAGGATATAAAATTTAGGATATGATATTTAGGATTAGGAATCGAATAAATAAGTTCAAAACATGGCAGATCAAGAGATAGCTATTATTATGTCATTACAAGAGTAGAATGATGTTTCATGATGAATCTCACATACTTTCATCCATGATGGATGGATGATAATGCTTTCTCTTCCACCACAGCTTCTTCCTCGTAAGACGGAAGCGTATTTTCCTCTTAGCATTAGGTATCAGTCCGCAGTTTAAAGAAATTTCTTTTAGCCAACTACTTAATTGCAATAACAGCTCAAAATTTTGTAAGAAAGTCGTCTTTCAATTGTTCTAATGCTACAACGATAATATAAAGCTCTTAATTTGTGTGCAAAGATTTTATTACAGTGGTATGGTACCCCTGGTTTCACAGGCGACAATTGGCTGTGGTGAGCAAGAGCATGAGCACCGAGCACTGTTTTTGTGTACCTTCGAACCTATGGTGAAATGTATTAAAAATAACATCCTACTATATTCAACCAGTCTGTACACCCTCTAGCACGATCCCTGATCTACCAATATAAGTCTTCTGAACTACGCACGACATTTCTTGCCACCACTAACACTCCCAAAAAGTTCCAGTTTACCCAATCTGAAATATTTCACTCACAAAACACCGTACTCTTCCACAGGTAGTGACGTCGGCGCAAGTAATGAAGAACCCCCTTGCGTCCTGCCCCCACAGAAGTTCCACCTTGTCCGTGAACGGTGAGCTCCAACTCCAACAGACACGGGGGCGTGCGCCCAGCGTTGCCATCGACGCCGATATGGTATCTGAACTAGAACCTTCTTCCTCAGATTCCGGCGTCGTAAGCCGCTGCGGCGGGGTAAAGCCCCTCAAGCTCCGAATCTTCAAAAAGACAGACAGGAGACAAGAGAAACAACCGAGCAAGTCAGAATTAGAGCCTGCCTTGCCAAAGCCGCACAAACCTAGAGATCCTGAGCGGGAGAAGAAGAGATTAGCTAGAAAAAAGGAGAAAAGAGCCACTTTAATCCTCGGCTTAATCATGGGTAGTTTCATTGCGTGCTGGCTGCCGTTTTTCTTCCTGTACATCTTAAAGGCGGCTTGCAGAGAGTGCGTCATACCATCCCACGCGTTCGCGATAGCTTTCTGGCTGGGATACATGAACTCTGTATTGAATCCCGTCATTTACACAATTTTCAACAAAGATTTCAGAAGAGCGTTTAGGAGGATACTGTTTAAGTGATGTTTGGCTTACCTGTGCTGCTACAAGTGCGTAGCCAACCGCATCATGTTGGCTCAACGACGAGCAGTAC